>CM056721.1:47700781-48900781 GCA_029844215.1 Przewalskia tangutica | reverse complement strand
TGAAAGCTCCAGAAACTGTTTTAACCATGGCCACCAGAAAAAGAAGAGGCTCCACATCCACCCCAACCCCACAATATGACGAAAGTAGGTTTGTAAGCTACGAAGCCTCTCAAAGATACAAAAAGCTTGATACTGCACTTTAATACCGTAGAGGGAATGGACTACCGAGGCGCCATTTGGAGAAGGAGATGTTTATGAGCCCATTCGGGCGATGATTGAGTTAAGGGAGTGGAGAAAATTTGTGAACCCGGAGAAGATAACACCAGCAAACACAACAATGGTGCGAGAATTTTATGCCAACTTTCCGGAGAAGGTGGAAAGGGAATGCTTTGTAAGGGGAAACTATGTGCCTGTTGATGCGCGTAATATGCACACACTTTTAAACGCAAGTGCACGTTATCGTATCAAGTAGTATAGTCTTAGATAAGACCGAATATCGTCCTCTGGGATTAGGGTTCAAGTACCAATTGTCTATTTTCTAGTATCTATTTGGTGAATTAATGAGTGATTGGTTGTTTATGACTAAGAATTATAAAAGCTAATTAAATATAAAGATTTAATTCAGATGTGATGAGAATAGGGCTTCTATGTATCCTTACTATCCGCTTATGTTACTTGTTAATGCATTACTTATGGTATTCTTCTTTTGGAGAAAGCAGTTTATTTAAATCGCTTTATACTCCCGTTAGGGTTATATAAACACTCAACCCCAGATTGTTCCTTACCTAACTTTCACGATAAGTAACGCTATAGGAGGATTAAGCACAAAACCTAGTTGACCGTCACGCACAATGCGCAAAATTAGGGTTGTTAAGCCTCTCATCAACGCTACAAATCTAATTGAGGTATTTTCATCCCCAATTCAAGACCGTCACCCAACTTACAAAGATATTCACAATCCTCCTTTTCGTAACTGATTAGAAATCATATAGTGATAACTAGTTGTCAATTAGCTACCAAGAATTCAACTCAATTATTGGATAGATCTCAATAAGAATAATAACCATAAGCATGCATTACTTTATAACATAAGGTTCAAGAATTCAACATAGAAAGCCTATAAGAGAATTAGTTCCTAGCCATGAATATGACAAGAACTAATTCAAAGTTCATCATGCAAAACTGAATTAAAGAAAAGAAAAGAAAAGAAATTACTAATGTTTAGGTCTCCAATCTCCTAGGCAAGAAAACCTTGTGTTTGGCAAGAAAGGGAACCCTTGAAAACCGCTGTGGTTCTCCTTTTATAGGTTTAAAACGTCTCCCTCTTTTCCTCGCAGTTCGCCCAAAATCCGTCAAAGACCTAATTTTTCCGCTGCGCCATGCTTCGCAGATAGCGCGCGCCAAAGTTCTGCAATACTGTGTGTTTTGGCGCCGCGCCCGACATTCGCTGCTCGGAAGCGCGCACGCAACTCCCGTGGGCTTCTGATGTTTAGCGCCGCGCTCGCTTTCTTCGAGGCCGCGCGCTGAATCTTCGCAGCCTTCTTCAATAATAGCGCGCGCCCCCGCTTCGATCGCAGGAGGCCGCGCAGTCCGATTTCACTGCTTGCCACTTTCTCCGCTTTCTCTAAGACTTCCTCTTTTCCCTCTTTTCGCTCCTTTTCCGCCATTTGGCCACTTTAGCCACTTTGACTCAAAAGAAAGAAAATCTATCCTAATACGACACTTTGTATGTACAAACGGACAAAAGACTAACTAGATCGACTCAAAAGGTGTATATAAAATACACCGATCAAATACCCTAAACTTAACCTTTGCTCGCCTCGAGCAAAGATAGAAAGAAATACAATAAAAGACTCAAAAGAATGAAAATAAAGGACTCTCTGTCATTAATCACTTTTGTTGCATAAATGTTAACTAGAAAAACATGAAGGTTAGCGTAATAATACGCAGAACATATAGCATGAAATTTTCAAAGACACTAAACACACGAAGCTAAATATTTCGCAAACTCATATTCATCATGCTTAATGGAAGTCAATATACTAAATCATGCATATAAATTCAAGAATTCCTATGGCATGCTTACTTGCTATTCTCCACTAATTCGATATGCATAAAAGAGATCTTCGTGACTTTGAGGGTCAGAATGTAGCTTAGGTGAGTTGGTAAAGATATGCATTTAGACTCATTTTTCTGCACTGTAAGCTCTTTGGCTTTTCAATTTTTCCCTTTTTCTTTTGATTCTTTCCTTCACTTCAATTCTATCATTCCCTTTTGTTTTGGGAGAGTGAAGTGTATTATACAAATAGCACCCCCAAACTTAGGCTTTTGCCTCTTTCTTATTACTTTTCCATTGTGGTGCCTCAAACTTGTTCACTCTTTTGTTTCTTCTTTTAACACAATGTACTCCACTATTTCATATTTTCACTTATGGCACAATTTTGTGGGAATATGGGTGTCAAAGAAGAAGTTTCAAATTTAGGCTCAATGGGCCGACTAGGATATTTTTAAAGTACGATAGAAAAGAATGGTAAGAATTGCTATCAAAGAAATGCCCGAGTCATCTCCCTAACATGCATATCCTAACTATTTCGCCTCAAATAGCAAGCACTCATAACACATAAGCATTTATCATTTAGCATGCATAACTTAAGCAAGAAACTCCAAATAGACAGACATGTGAGCTTTCAGATATCTAACCTAAGTGTTTAGATAGTTGCTTCAATTCCTTTACATTATTCCACCTTACTTCATTAGGTGTTTCTAGCAACTACAAAGATACATGATCTTTGACAGCAATTATGACTCAAAAAGAAAATTTTGGTGACTCAAAATAAACATTAAAAAAATAAAAAGACTTAAATAAAACATAACTTTACAAACAAATAAAACTAAAAAACAAAAACACACCCCCAACATTAAATCAAACTTTGCCCCCAATGTTTGTAGACTCAAAGACTGTAAAAGAAAACGACACTTACAAATTTTGGCTAAAATGGTGGTGGCGGTGGATAATGATCGACTATTGGTGAACAAGGCACTCACTGCCGATTTGTTGCCTTGCTTTCACGCCCTTGTACCATCGCTTGCAAGCGTCTGCATCATCTCCTTCCGTGTTGGTACAATTGCCCTATTGTGGCTCAAGGTTCTCGCTTGTGGTTGGCCGGCTAGGTCCTCGCTCATATCGAGCCCCTATTTCGTGCTCATCTTCATCCACGGTTGCCTCGCCGCTGTTGCCGCCGCCGCGGTTGTACTCTTCGCCCGTCACGGGGCTAGTGGTCCGAAAAGAGTGCACTATCCCATGTGACACCTGGCAGCTGGTTTCTTTCATGAGTATTCGGGTAGTTGTGGATCGCACTCACGTGGCATAGATCGGTAATAAGTGAACCGTGTCCCAATCCACCGTTGTCACCAACTCGCTGATTTCTTCGATGCTCGCACTATCTCTTTTCCCACATCAATTATCGCCTCATAATTCCATAAATCAACTTAATCCTCGCCTTCTCGCACTCGGTGAAGTGCGTAGATGGAATCACGCGCATCGACGAAATACACCAAGCCTTGGTCGCTTTGTTGAATCGGCACCGCCAAAGCTTTCAGATCCATTCCTTCCGATCTCAAAAGCAAATTGTGGTAGCTCATCGGTTCGCAATATTATTCCAAATAATGTTGTCACGCTTCCTAGACCATGTTCTAAAATGGTTCCAATCGCTACTTTCTTCAACATCAACTGCTTTTAGCGTTGTATTTATTGCTTCGCATGTGCATATAATTTCCCCTTACAAAGCACCCTTCTCGCCTTCTCCTAAAGTTTGCATAAAATTCCCGCACCATTGTTGTATTCATCGTGTTATCTTCTCCGATTGACAAATCTCTTCCACCCCTTAGTTTCAATCATCGCCTGATGGGCTCATAAACGCCTTCATCCCCATAGATCCCCTTTGGTAATCCATTCCCTTTCTCGGAATTACTGCCCAAGATCAAGTCTTTTGTATCTTTGGTAGGCCTCGGTAACTCACGAACCTATTTTCATCAGACGGGGTGTTGGGGTGGATGCGAGCCTCTTCTCTTCCCGTGGCCATGGTTAAAACAGCTCGAGCTTTTAACTTAGTGGCACAACGCCTCCTACACACTCAACAACTAGCAAATAAAAACAACACCCCAAACTTCAATCTTTCTACTCAATACCCACAACCTTCTTTTCTACTCCTTTCTCCAACTTCACAATCACTTTTCACCTCGAACTACTCCAACTACAATACTTCTCCAAACTACTACCTCCTATGACTTTAGTAAAAGGATTCAAGAACAAGGATAAGGATTACCTTTTGGTAGAAGATTCAAGCTTGTTCTTGTTTCAATCAGTGGGTTGAGGCTATGGAATGTAGCTTTGTTGTTTGAGATAGTTGGGGTTTTGGGAATTTAAGAGTTTAGGTTGTGGTTGGGTTGGATTTGTGGAGGATTTGTGGGGAGTTTCAAATTTCGTGGGTTTTGGAGAGGAAGGTTAGGTTTTGAAGTTGGAATTGGGAAAGATCTGATTGGGCGCTTTAAGTTCGATTTTCCGCTCGCCGCGCTTTAGCCGCGCGCTTAATCATCTGCGCCTTCGATTTTTCGCGCCGCGCCGCTTCTGGCGCCGCTCGCTTCAAGCCAAGCGCTAAACTCGCCAACTTTCGAATTCTACCGCCGCTCGCCTCGGGAGCCGCGCTTTAAACTTCCGAGCTCGTTGCTCAGATCTTTTGGCGCCGCGTTCGCTCTCAGCCATGCGCTTACCCGCTTCTCGAAATCCTTGCTTTTCTTGATTTATTTCGTCCCCTGTTTAATTTCTTGTACCACAATCACAAAACAACAAGATCCAATACCGTGAGATCGTTTAGACAAACTAAAATAAAATAACGATGTAAATTAAAATAACATAATTAAAAACGCTGGGTTGCCTCCCAACAAGCGCCGTTTTTAACGCTTTAATGGACGCAAGTTCCTTAGACTTACTAGCCCCGGGTGGATTAAGTCCCCAACTAATCCATTTCCGCCACATTTGGCGCTTTCCTTTTCTCCTTTTCTTTTAGCATTATCTGAGTAGGAGTTCCTAACAATTACATCATTTAGTGTCATCTCAAGAAACCATGCTTGCTTTCTTGGGCTCATCATTCTTTGGTTGCATTGCAATGGCTCGCATGGGGTTTGGTGGTGTTGATTGCAAAACACCCACTTACAGCTTGGCTCAACGACGTGTTTAAAGACTTTAAACACCATCTCTTCGCTTCTCCACTCTTAGCTCTCCTCTTCAACGCCAATCAAGGCTCTACCCGTTGCTAGGAATGGCCTCCCAATATGATCGGATTTGCATCTTCTTCCATATCCGAATGAGGAAGTCCGCAGAAAGAAAAATTTTCCTACCTTCACAATCACATCCTCGATCTTCCTCGTGGATGAACCACCGGCCCCGCTTCGGCTAGTTGCAGACTCACAGTGGGTTTGGCTTCTCCTAACTCCAATCTTTTGAAAACCGATAGGGCATCAAATTTATACTCGCCCTAAATCACACAAGGCTCTGTAAGTCACCCCGCCCACTGCATGGTAGTGTAAAGCTTCCAGGTCCTTTAGCTTTGGTGGCAATTTCTTTTGTAAGATAGCACTACACTCTTCTCGTTAGTGCTACTATCTCATATTCGGCCGCTTCCTCTTTTTCCCAAGATTTCTTTCATGAACTTGAAATAAGATGGCATCCGCTCCAAAGCCTCTATAAACGGTATGTTGATGTGCAACTTCCCGAATACCTCCAAGAATTTGGAAAATTGTTTATCGACCGCCTTCCTTTGTAATCTCGGGGAAAGGAATCTTTCTCAGATACTCCTTCTCCTGAGTTTTCTATCACCGGGCTAGGTTCACCACCTTATCTTTTCTAACTCGCTCCTCTCAACTATTGGTCGGCGTTGTTGCTCCAATTGTTTTCCACTTCTCAATCATCGCCTTACATTGCTCCTGATTTACCTCGCATTGCTTGGCAATGTCCCCCGTGTTCGATGTTTGCTCGCTTAGCCGTCCCTACTGTGTTTCCAAGTTTCAACGAGGATCTAGATTCTGTTATAAACCGCGTCTGGCGCTGCGTGCGCCATGGCCGCTAAGCTCATCCGTTTTTCACGACCGTGCATTGAAATGCTGAGGCCGGGGGCTTGAGTGAAGCGGTCGTTGATTCTGCATCGCTGTTCTGCATCGCCCCTATACCGATTCTCACGCTCGATATTGGTTTTGTTGGCCTGCATCGATTTTGCCGCCCCGCATCGATTTTGCCGCCCCGATCTCCTCCACGAGAAGTTTGGGTGATTCCTCCACCGGATTATAAGTGTTTGAGTAGGGGTTGTTCGCTGCCTCCGTAGTTACCTACCGCTTGACACTCGCCGCTCCATCGGGATGTTGTTGGGATCCGTGAAGGACACCTATCAAATGTATGTGGGCCGCCACATATCTCATGCTTTTTCTAGCTTGCACAAAGATTCACCGACACAAGATGTCACGCAATTGTTTCGCTGTAAGAGCCACTTGTGCGCTCAAAGCAAAGAATAGCATCTACCACGGACCCCAGCTCTTCTCTCCCACCGGTTGCCTCTCTTCAGGATACGGTTGTTAGTGGCCATATCTTCTAATAACTCGTGGCGCGTGGTCGCTTTCCTCATGAATGCCCCACCGCACGTGCATCTATGATGGTTCCGTCAGATCGCCAAATTGTAGAAAATATGAACCAAGTTCTACAACTCAATGCAATGGTGTGGACACTTCCTCTGTAGATCCTTGAATCTCTCCCATGCTTCATATAAGGACTCTCCATCACTGATAGAAGTTGTTCAACTCCTCTTAATTTTGCCGCTTACAGTGGAAAGAACTTGGCTAGGAATTTCGCGCTACGTGCCATGTAAATATCGAATCACCGGCAGGAATTCAACCATACTTTTGCTCTATCCCCGAGTGAGAAGGGAAAGAGCCTCAACTGACGGCATCATGAACGCCGTTATATTCGAAAGTGGCACATAGCTCCAAGAAATTTGCTATGTGCGTATACGTGATCCTCCACGGCATCCTCCGAATCAGATCACAGGCCGCACCATGCTCGTAATCGCCGTTTTATCTCGAAATTGTTGGCTCTTATCAGAGTGAGCCTAATGCAAGTCTGTGCTCCATTCACTCTTGGTAGCACATAATCTCCTGCACTTCTTTCTCGCCGGATTCGAACCCGCCCTCCATATCTATCGCACTTGCCGAGGATCTCCGGTTAAGTTGATTTTCACCTAACCCTTCTCTCATCCTCGTTATTGTTGGGAGCACCGCCCATTTCTATCAACGTTGCAATGGCCGATTCTTTCTGCTCGCTTGCGTGCTTTCTCAATTTCCGGATTGAAGGGAACAAGAGTGTCAGCTCCTCTTCTCCTTCGCATAAACTGATATCCTGAGAAAGATCAAAAACAAACAAAGAATCACGGCACCCTGATTTTCGTAGAAACTAAAAATAAAAATAAAAAAATGAAAAATTAAATCCAAATTAGAAATTAAAAATAGATAATTTGATATTGAACTATTGCCTAATCCCCGGCAACGGCGCCAAAAACTTGATGCGCGTAATATGCACACACTTTTAAACGCAAGTGCACGTTATCGTATCAAGTAGTATAGTCTTAGATAAGACCGAATATCGTCCTCTGGGATTAGGGTTCAAGTACCAATTGTCTATTTTCTAGTATCTATTTGGTGAATTAATGAGTGATTGGTTGTTTATGACTAAGAATTATAAAAGCTAATTAAATATAAAGATTTAATTCAGATGTGATGAGAATAGGGCTTCTATGTATCCTTACTATCCGCTTATGTTACTTGTTAATGCATTACTTATGGTATTCTTCTTTTGGAGAAAGCAGGTTTACTTAAATCGCTTTATACTCCCGTTAGGTTATATAAACACTCAACCCCTGTATTGTTCCTTACCTAACTTTCACGATAAGTGGTAACGCTATAGGAGGATTAAGCACAAAACCTAGTTGACCGTCACGCACAATGCGCAAAAATTAGGGTTGTTAAGCCTCTCATCAACGCTACAAATCTAATTGAGGTATTTTCATCCCCAATTCAAGACCGTCTACCCAACTTACAAAGATATTCACAATCCTCCTTTCGTAACTGATTAGAAATCATATAGTGATAACTAGTTGTCAATTAGCTACCAAGAATTCAACTCAATTATTGGATAGATCTCTCAATAAGAATAATAACCATAAGCATGCATTACTTTATAACATAAGGTTCAAGAATTCAACATAGAAAGTCCTATAAGAGAATTAGTTCCTAGCCATGAATATGACAAGAACTAATTCAAAGTTCATCATGCAAAAACTGAATTAAAGAAAAGAAAAAGAAAAGAAATTACTAATGTTTAGGTCTCCAATCTCCTAGGCAAGAAAACCTTGTGTTTGGCAAGAAAGGGAACCCTTGAAAACTGCCTAGGTTCTCCTTTATAGGTTTAAAACGTCTCCCTCTTTCCCTCGCAGTTCGCCCAAAAATCCGTCAAAAGACCTAATTTTTCCGCGCGTGGCCGCGCATGAAAGCGCGCGCCTAAAGTTCTGCAATACTGGTGTTTTGCGCGCCCGATACCGCTGCTGCGAGGCGCGCGGCCTGCAACTCCCGTGGCTTCTGATGTTTAGCGCCGCGCTGCCGTCTTCGGCCGCGGCCACTGAATCTTCTGCAGCTTCTTCAATAATAGGCGCGCGGCTCGCTTCGACGCAGGAGCGCGCGCCTCGCTTCGATCAGGAGGCCGCGGCGCAGTCCGATTTCACCTCGTTTGCCACTTTCTCCGCTTTCACTCTCACTCTTTTTCCCTCTTTTCGCTCCTTTTCCGCCATTTGGCCACTTTAGCCACTTTGACTCAAAAGAAAGAAAATCTATCCTAATACGACACTTTGTATGTACAAAACGGGACAAAAGACTAACTAGACTGACTCAAAAGGTGTATATAAAATACACCGATCACCTGTGACAGCATAAAATATTAATATACAATTGAAAACAGTTGATGTTGAAGAAAGAAGTGATTGGAATCACTTTAGAACATGGTCTAGAAGCATTGACCACATCGACTGGAATGTCGTTGCAGACACCGTGAGCTACCAGGGAGCTGCTTTTGAGATTGGAAGAAATGGATCGAGAGCACTGAGCAGGTGCCAATTCAACAAGATAGCCAAGGCTTGGCTGTATTTTGTCAGTGCCCGCATGATTCCATCCTCGCACTTCACCAGAGTGCCAGAAGATAGGATTAAGTTGATTTATGGAATTATGAGGGGGCTGACAATTGATGTGGGGAAAGAAATAGTGCAGAGCATTGAAGAAATCAGCAGGTTGGTGACAACAGGTGGATTGGGACACGGCTCGCTTATTACCAGTCTATGCCACATGAGTGCAGTCCCACAACTACCCACGGATACTCATGAAAGAAACCAACTGCCGGTGTCCTATGGGATAGTGCACTCCTTTCCAGACCCTAGCCCCCCAGCAGCCAGACGGAGAGTACAACCACCAGCAGCAGCAGCAGCAGAGGCCGCCATGGATGAAGATGAGCCTGAAAGAGGGGCTCAATATGAGGCAGGACCCAGCCACCGGCCAACCACAGGAGCAGAACCTTCAGAGCCCACAATGGGGCAATTGTACCAACATCAGAGGGAGATGATGCAGACCTTGCAAACAGTAGTACAAGGACAGCAAGAAACGAGGCAACAAATCGACGAACTGAGTGCCTTGTTCAACCAATGGTCGATGCATTATCCACCGCCACCACCACCATATTAGCCAAAGTCTGTAAGTGTCTTTTTCTTTTATTTTCTTTGAGTCGTGCACACATTGGGGACAATGTGTGATTTAAGTTTGGGGGTGTTTTATTTGTGTGTCATGTTATGTTTTATTTAAGTCTTTTTATTTGTTTTATATTTATTTTGATTCACCAAAATTTTTCTGTTTTTGAGTCATAACTGCCTGTCAAAGATCATGTATGATGTAGTTGCTAGAAACACCTAGTGAAGTAAGGTGGAATAATGTAAAGGAATTGAACTCATAGAATCTGTCTATTTGGAGTTTCTTGCTCGAATTACGCATACTAAATGATAAATGCTTATGTGTTATGATTGCTTGCTATTTGAGGCGAAATAGTTAGGATATGCATGTTAGGGAGATGACTCAGGCATTTCTTTGATAGCCAATTCTTACCATTCTTTTCTATCCTGTACTTTAAAAATATCCCTAGTCAGCCCCATTGAGCCTAAATTTAAAACTTCTTCTTTGACACCCTATATTCCCACAAATTGTGCCATAAGTGAAAATATGAAATAGTGGAGTACATTGTGTTAAAAAGAAGAAACAAAAAGAGTGAACAAGTTTGATGCACCCCAATGGAAAAGTAATAAGAAAGAGGCAAAAGCCTAAGTTTGGGGGTGCCTATTAGTATAATACACTTCACTCTCTCAAAACAAAAGAGGGGAATGATAGAATTGAAGTGAAGGAAAGAATCAAAAGAAAAAGGGAAAAATTGAAAAGCCAAAAGAGCTTATGGTACAGAAAAATGAGCCTAAATGCATATCTTTACCAACCCCTACCTAAGCCTACATTACAACCCTTAAAGTCCTGAAGATCTCTTTTATGCATATCTAGAATTAGTGGAGAATAGCAAGTAAGCATGCCATAGGAATTCTTGAATTTATATGCATGATTTAGTATATTGACTTCCATTAAGCATGATGAATATGAGTTTGCGAAATATTTAGCTTCATGTGGTTAGTGTGCTGAAAATTTCATGCTATATGTTCCTGCATATTATTCTGCTAACCTTCATGTTTTTCTAGTAAATATTTATGCAGCAAAAGTGATCAATGGCAGGGAATCCTTTTATTTTTCGTTCTTTGAGTCTTTTTATTTTTTTTATTTCTATCTTTGCTCGAGGGCGAGCAAAGGTTAAGTTTGGGGGTATTTGATCGGTGTATTTTATATACACCTTTTGAGTCAGTTTTAGTTAGTCTTTTGTCCCATTTTGCACATATAAGTGTCGTATTAGGATAGTTTTTCTTTCTTTTGAGTCAAAGTGGTTAAAATGGCCAAATGGCGGAAAAGGAGCAAAAAGAGGGCAAAAGAGGAGATGCCAGAGCTGAGAACAAAGAAAGTGGCGAACGAGGCTAAATCGGCAGCCGCGGCGCCTGCGCAGTCACGCGCGCCACCATTCGTAGAGGTGCAGAAGACTGGCGTACGCGCGCACTCAGAGACTGCAGATGGCGCGGCGCCTAAATATCCGAAGCCACAGAGTTGCAGGCCGCGCGCCTCGCATACAGATATCAGGGCCGCGGCGCCAAAACACCAGACGGATTGCAGAACTTCCGGCGCCACGGCGCCGACGCGAAAAAATAGGTTTTTAGACGGATTTTGGGCCTGGCCTGCAGGGAAAAGTTGAGGCGGTTTTCAGCCTATAAAAGGAGAACCCTAGGCAGTTTTTGAGGGTTCTCTTTCTTGCACAACACAAGACTTTTTGCTTGGAGATTGGACACCATTAGTTTAGTAATTTCTTTTCCCTTTCTTGTTCTTTATTTCAGTTTTGCATGATGAACATGGAATTAGTTCTCACATGTCAATGGCTAGGAACTAATTCTCTTATAGGGCTTTCTATGTTGAATTTCTTGAAACTTATGTTATAAATTAATGCATGCTTATGGTTGTTTTTCTTATTGAGAGATCTATCCAATAATTGAGTTGAATTCTTGGTAATTAATTGACAACTAATTATCACTATATGATTTCTAATCGATTCAAAAGGGGGATTGTGAATATCTTTGTAAGTTGGGTAGACATTCTTGGATTGGGGATGAAAATACCTCAATTATTTATGTAGCGTTGATGAGAGGCTTAACAACCCTAATTTTGCGCATTGTGTGTGACGGTCAACTAGGTTTTTGTTCTTAATCCTCATATAAAGTTATCCTTATCGTGAAAGTTAGTAAGGTGCGACATCGGGTTGAGTGTTTATATAACCCTAACGGAGTATAAAACGATTTCAGAACCCGCTTTCTCCAAAAGAAGAATACCATAAGTTAATGCATTAGTAAGTAACATAGCGGATAGTAAGGATACATGGAAGCCCTATTCCCATCACATCCAAGTAAATCTTTATATTTTACATAGTTTTCATAATTCTTAGTTATAAACAACCAAATCAATTATCAATTCGCCAAATAGATACTAGAAAATAGATAGTTGATACTTGAACCCTAATCCTGCAGGACGATATTCGGTCTTATCAAAGACTATACTACTTGTCACGATAACGTGCACTTGCGTTTAAAGTGTGTGCATCTTAACGCCAAGATCAACCGACTTCTTCGGGCCGCGTCATGCCCGCAGTTTTAGGTACCTGTGTTGGTGATCCTTGCTCATAGGATCTCGGTTCGCTGAGAAAAGCTCCATTTGCTCGGAGGCTTATCTCGTACGGCTTTCCCGAGGTAGTAGATTCATGTATATTCGTGGTATGGGCCCCGTCCCCGCCATAGTTGTTCGATTGTTATTCCTAGAGGTCCGTATTCACATATGTGGTCAGTAAGAACCGAGTTGTACTTTTGATTATGTTTATATTATGGAAGCGGCCGACGGCCAGCTGTGACGCTTTATTTACACGTGTTTATGTTGTGTATGTTCGCCGCTATCCTCCGATGTATACCGAACGGGTGCCCGTAGGGCACCCGCGCCCGGGTCGGGTCGTGACAAAAGTGGTATCAGAGCAGTTAGTCCTCGGAAAGTGTCTACAGATCGTGTCTAGTAGAGTCTTGATTATCGGTGTGTTGTGCACCACATCTATAATCAGGAGGCTGCAGGACATTTAGGAGTGGTTTACATTCTTCTCACTCTGAGATCGTGCGATAGATCTGTGTTGTTAGGGTCGTCTCTCCCTAACGAGTTATGTTGATTGCAGCTACGAGAAAGCGTGATGACCGGGAAGGACTATGTGGATTGCGTATCCAGGTTGGTAATGATTATAGTATAGTTGGTATTGTGACATACATCTATACGGAGTTATGTATGAGGGTCATTTATGGGTTGCCTAGAATGGTTTTAGATTTACCAAGAGTGGTAAAGACTAACTAGATACCGGGAAGGTATGGAATAGTTAATGAATTTTCGCCAAGATCTTATGTGTTTTTTTTTAGATAATTGGGGTGGGATGAGCTGTCTGATAGGGTAGTGAACCCTTAAGAAGCCATGTTAAGGAACTTAAAGGAATGTCATGTAAATGGATTAAGCTGCGTAGTAGGCTTAAGAGAATTGTACGGATGAGGTCCGTATAGAGTAAGTAATGGTGGTTGTGATCAAGACGGCACGATTATGGTATTATGAGAAGTTTTTGTACCGTTTACGGGGAGACTGATAAGATAGGCTTGGAGCATGGAAATTGCGAGCCTAAGAATGATAAAGACCGCGGAGACCTTGGATGTACAAGGTCTTCTCGGGTAGAGAGATTTATTTTAGACCAAGAATAAGAGTTAAGTGCGACGGCGGGTCGGGGTGAGGACCTGTTACGGGTCGCCCCATAGCCTGGAATAGAGTGGGATCAGTTGGTAGTAGTTTCGCTACGTGACAGGGTCACGAGGGTGCAAGGCCCAAGTCTAGCTAATTGTTTTACGGGTTCGTGGACGCGTTCCACCCGAACCAGGTCGTGGGAGTCGGAAATGGCCTTATGTTGTTTAAAGAGGGTGACTCCAAAAGATTGGAGGCCAACATCGGTATGGAAGTTATGTATACTAGTATGAGTTGGAAGTACGGAAAGAGTGCGACCAGTAAGAAAGATAACAACCAAGTGTAAAGGAATAGAGCCTGAATCCATAAGAACCTTTCGAGGTAACTACACCCGTGAGTGTGTGGGGTGGTAGCTGAGCGGGAATATGAGGTTTTCCCGGTGATGATACAGTCGTCAGACCCTAGTAGACCTAGTAGAGAGGATTATGACAGACTTTGAGGTCATTATAAGTATGGGCTAGTTGGCTTCGTGGGTGCCAAGGTCGACATCTTAGTATAAATATTGTTATGTGGCCATGGGTGGCATATGTCGTAAGAAGGGTGTAGTATAAGGAGACTATGTCGCGCTTTAATTAGATTGGACTCTGAAAGAACATTCGAGGACGAATGTTTCTAAGGGGGGAAGAATGTTACACCCCGTATTTGCAGGACATGTTTTAAGAACGTAAGTAAGAACTCACAAGTGTTAAGATTTGAGACTTGTAAAATATTTATCGAAAATTATGGAATTGTCGGAAAACGTATTATTGTGACGAATGGAAGGGCGACACGTGTCACCCCCCTTATTGATGCCTTGGTCGATTTAGGCATGGCCAATATGGTCATTTACCTTAAGTCTTGAATGACTAAAGTCTTGCAAGTGTAGCTTGAGAATGTTGACTAAGTCAAAGGTTAATTAGTCTTGATATTTTGTAAGACTTCATCTAAACCACCCATATGGTTACATCTTAACCCTCCATGTCCCTTTATATTACTACTAGTAGCAAGAGAAAGCCAACACTTAGAATATTTTCACAAAAAAATTGAGAGAAGAGCAAGAGTGCTCTCGGGTTCCATACTTTTCAAAAGGAAAAAAATTTGTTTCTTGTCCAATAATCTCCCCACTTTAAACCAAGGTTCCTAAGTGTATTGTGAGTGTATCTCAATAGAAAAATCTCGAAAAAAGATAGTTTTCGGGTTAGTCGCAAAACGAAAACCTAGTTGTCTTTCTAGGTTTTGTTTAGAAGTTTGAAGGAAAATTGTTGGTGTTGCTCTAAGGGTCTCAAGGAGCGGATTGAAGTGTCTTGAAGAGGCTCTAGATTGCTAAGGAGCGACTTCGGATTTGAAGATTTGGATTAAGACTCGTTGAGGTATAATCTTGTTCTTTGAAAGTGTTACAAGATTATTTATATTATTGTTAGCTATACTTGTTGCTAGCATGAAGTATATGTGTTGAACTTTGTAAGGATTATGGATTGATTGTGGCCTTGGAAATCCGAAATGTAATGTGAGCCATGTTAAGTTGGATTACAATTTGGTCGTTATTAGAATCGTCGCATGTTATTGACTTAAATATTATAGTAGTTATATTTGGTTGCGACTTGATATCATGTTATGCTACAATTTGGATTGAATTGGAAATTGGATAAGAATTGATGTTGTAGTATTTCAAGTTAGCCGAATTGGACATAGTTTGTATTAGTTTGATATCTATTGTGGGGTGGAATTTTACACGGCTAGTAGGCGTGTAATCCCCTATTGATAATTGCTTTTGATTGGGCCTTAAATGTGGCGTGTTTGGTTATTGTATTCGGCCTTGAAAAAGGTGGCAAAGTAAGTAAAAACAAAGGAGGTCTTTGTCAGATTTTCCGTAGAATTTAGCGACTTAGCACCTAGAATATTCTACGTTTGAAGTAAGAGGTTAATGGACGTATTGTGACCATTATAGGTTGAAGTACTAAGTATAGCGTATCCTACTTGAAGGATGGATTAGCTATCAAGATTGAAGTACTTTGGAGCATTTTGCTACTTGTCGATAATCGTCGCGAGGTATGTGAACCTCTTCCTTCCTTTGGCATGATTCTATGTATGGAATATACCTGTGGTATCATTTCATGTCTCCTTCTACTCTTAGAAGTTAAGAGGTAGTTGTGTGATTTACTCTATGTAGGACTTTTCCTATCTTTGAGCATGACTAGTTGCACGTATGTAGTACGGTAGACGTACGACACCTTGATATCCTTTACTAGTTTTATTAATAGTCAAGTCGGGTGAGTTAGGAGATTAACTCATTTCTTTGAAAGTATAAAGGATGTCTAATGTGTTATTAAAGTTAAGGGACTTGAAGAGTTTTGAAGTGGGTGATACTTGTTCCGTTTTAAACGTATAAGTCCCTTGGATAGGAAATTGTTTTTGGCTAAGGCATAAAGTGAATATAACGACTTTATGGGGAGTTGGTTATATTTTCTTTATGGAAAGATTAATGACTTGATTTTAGTAAAAAGGCAACTTGATTTTAAGGCATCAATTGCCTAAGGTTTTATAATAGAAGGAGTCACTTGAGTTCTAAAGGTTAAGAGACCAATTGTAGTTTTGAAAGTTAAGAGAATTGATTTGAAAGTATACGATACTTGGTTTTTAAAAGTAGAAGTCTCTTGGTTATAAAAGGAAAGAGTTTTGTCTAAAACCATAAAGGGTTATAACGGCTTTATGGGAAGTTGGTTATAACGGCTTTATGGAAAGTTAAGAGAATGGTTCTCTCTAATAAAGTAATCAAAGAATTAACTTGCATTAAGGAAGGGCAATGTGATTTAAAGGTATCACTTGCTTAAAGCTTTTAAGTAAGGGTCACTTGATTTAGAAGCCGAGAAATGTATTTCTAAAAGTATCGTGACTTATGTGAAATGTACACAAGCCTGGATACTACGGGTATTAGTATCTTGGGGTTTTACACAAAAAGGAGTCTCTTGAAAAGAATGTACGTACGTAGTACTTTGGCTTGATTAATTGAGAATTATTCTATTTGTGCCTTGATAAGTACTTTGGCTTGATTAATTGAGAATTATTCTATTTGTTCCTTGATAAGTACTTTGGCTTGATTAATTGAGAACTATTCTATTTGTGCCTTGATAAGTACTTTGGCTTGATTAATTGAGAATTATTCTATTTGTGTCTTGATAAGTACTTTGGCTTGATTAATTGAGAATTATTCTAAGTGTGCCTTGATAAGTACTTTGGCTTGATTAATTGAGAATTAGTCTAAGTGTGCCTTGATAAGTACTTTGGCTTGATTAATTGAGAATTAGTCTAAGTGTGCCTTGATAAGTACTTTGGCTTGATTAATTGAGAATTAGTCTAAGTGTGCCTTGATAAGTACTTTGGCTTGATTAATTGAGAATTAGTCTAAGTGTGCCTTGATAAGTACTTTGGCTTGATTAATTGAGAATTAGTCTAAGTGTGCCTTGATAAGTACTTTGGCTTGATTAATTGAGAATTAGTCTAAGTGTGCCTTGATAAGTACTTTGGCTTGTTAATTGAGAATTAGCCTATGTGTGTTGGTGATAGCCTTTGAGTGCAAATATTATGTTTTATTACGTTGCCGCGACTCGCCGGAGGTCGATCGTCTTGTAAGTACTTGGACGCATCAAGCGGTGATGTGGAATTCCACGGGTATGCTTCCGTTATTAGTAGTACTTGGGTTAAATTCCCGGATTTTTATAGAAGACATGGTAGTGCTTCTGTTTGTTTGATGGCCGGTTGAGATAGGGTAAGAGTATAAGTGAGGGGTAAACCCCCAAGACGCTATACCACCTTCTCCAGGATAAGAGTATAAGTGAGGGGTGAACCCCCAAGACATTATACCCCCTGCTTGATTTGTTTGATGGTCGGTCGAGATAGGGTAAGAGTATAAGTGAGGGGTAACCCCCAAGATGCTTTACCACCTTCTCCAGGGTAAGAGTATAAGTGAGGGGTAGACCCCCAAGATGCTATACCACCTGCTTTACCACCTTCTCCAGGGTAAGAGTATAAGTGAGGGGTAGACCCCCAAGACGATATACCACCGGTGGGACTTGGTGTTCATGTATGCCTATTGGTGTATTATCATATCCTGGACTATCGGCAGTGATGTGGGATTCCACGGGCAGGATATATATATATATATATATATGTTGTGTATGTACGCAGCGGTGAGGTGGGATGCCACGGGCGCGTCACATGATTATATTTTACACTTATAGCTGTCGGCAGTGATGGGGGATTCCACGGACACGCTTGATATTTGTGTGACTTGATCGCGTCCCAGATTGGGCCGGGTAGTAAATGTGCCCTCCTTAGAGGGCCGGATTATACTTATGGAAGATAAGTAAGTTATATAGTAATGAACTTAATGATTTTTCCTAATCGTGTACATAAGAGTGTGACTATAACTTTTATTGAAAATGGGAAAAGATAATAAGGTGCGATTAAGTTCATAAGTGGTAATGACACAGTAGGATCGTATGTATTTTTATACTTGTCTCTCATTCTTTTGTCTGATTATGATCCGTTTCTTGTGACGTTATTTCATTCCATATTCTGCACTGTTGTAATCGACTTCTTCGGGGCCGCTCATGCCCGCAGTTTTAGGTACCTGTTGGTGATCCTTGCTCATAGGATCTCGGTTCAGTTTTGAGAAAAGCTCCATTTGCTCCGGAGGCTTATCTCTTGGTACGGTTTCCCTGAGGTAGTAGATTCATGTATATTCAGGGGTATGGCGGGGCCCTGTCCCGCCATAGTTGTTCAGTTGTTATTCCTAGAGGTCTGTATTCACATATGTGGTTGGGCTGTAAGAACTGAGTTGTACTTTTGATTATGTTTATATTATGGAAGGCGGCCTGATCGGCTAGCTTGTGACGTTTTATTTACACATGTGTTTATGTTGTGTATGTTCCGCTGCTATCCTCTGATGTATACCTGAACGGGGTGCCCAGGTAGGGCACCAGTCGCGGCCCCGGGGTCGGGTCGTGACAACATTGTTCCAAATATGTAAAAGACTCAAAAATTAAAAAGGGACGACTTACAGACATACATCGGCTCAAAATGGTGGTGGTGGCGGCGGATACTGCATTGACCATTGGGTGAACATGGAACTCAAATTATCAACACGTTGGGTCAGGTGTTGATGGTCTTGCATCATTTGCTCTTGATTTCTCAGCATCCTTTGTTGGTTCAAGAGCATTTGCTCCATCATTGGCTTGGAGGCTCCAAGGACAGGGGAGGTTGATGGCTACTTCCGCCTGCTTCATTGTGTGTCTCTGCCTCAGGCTCTTCATCATCCATGGCTGATGTGTCTGCTTCTGTTGGGCCCCTTCTTACTGCTGGTCCTGGATTTGGGTCAAGGAAAGAGTGCACTAAATTGTAAGTCACAGGAGACTGACTCTTCTCAAGAATATCCGTGGTGAATGTTGGGACTCCATGCCTATCACATAAGGCAGAAATGAGTGACCCATGTTCCAATCCACCAGTAGTAGTCAGCCTGCTAATCTCTCTTATGCTATGCACTATTTCTCTCCCAACATCGATTATCTTGCCCGTCATGATGCCATAGATGAGCTTGATTCTGTCTGTGGGAACATTGGTAAAATAAGTTGACGAAATCAAGCGTGCACTTACGAAATATAGCCATCGTCTGGTTGTTCTGTTAAATTGGCACCGGGCAAGTTTCCTGGATTCGTTGAGGGTAAAATTAAACTCAGCGCCTGGGTAGCACAATGTCTCCGCAACTACATTCCACATGGTGTGGTTGACGTTTCTTGACCAACAACTGAAGTGGTATGGATTTTCACCTTGGTCCTGAACGTCATAGGTCCTCAGTAGCACATTCACAACTTCAGAACTCACGGGCACATATTTCCCTCTAACAAAGCATCTCTCATCCCTTTGCTCGGGATAATTCACATAGAATTCCCTCGCAAGGCTAGAATTCTGAAGTGGGATCCTGTCCGGATTGGTGAACCTTTTCCACTCATTTGCCTCAATCATGGCCCTAATAGGCTCGTAGTCATCATCATCATCGAATGACAAGGCCTGGTAGTCCATGCCTCTTTCTGGTATCAATGCCCTAGTACTAATGTTGTTATATCGATCCTCCACCTATTTATTGATTAATCGAGTCACATCATACTCTGGGCTGATGAAGATGGGGAAGCTCCTGAAGTTCGTTTCCTAGAGGCCATTGTGAGAATTGTTGGAAAATTTTCGACAGCATTTCCTTTGTTTCTTTGAGGTTTCCCAACAATTATCACTCACACAATCAACAATAACTAACCAAAAATCGGTCCACATCAGCAATACCCAACAACTACACCACAATACGCCTCAATTCACACAACTACACAACGAACAACCACCGCAGCAAACACCCATAACTACACAACACTCTACCACCACAGTACGTACCACCCCAAAACTTGCAAGTTACAACGATGAAGATTACCTTTTTGAAGAGTCGTTCTTCACCAATTTCTTGATCCAAATGGAAGGAATGATGATGGTGTAAGATATGAGGGTTCTTAATGGGGTGGTGTGTAGAGATTTTTGAAGAATTTAGTGGAGTTTGTGGGAATATTTGTGGATAGAAGAAGAGGAATTTTAGAATTTGTAGAGAGAGGAAAGGTTTATATTTGTGTGGAAAAGGATTTGGGGATTTAGGGCTTTTAATTCGGAAATCCCGTCCCGACACCGCGGTACTGCCTAATGGCACCGCGGTGCTGAAAGTACTGTGGCCCCTCTAGTTATTCGGCACCGCGGATCTGCATAATGGCACCGCGGTGCATAAACTCATGCGACCTCTCTGAACATTAGGCACCGCGGTCCTGCACAATAGCACCGCGGTGCTTCCCCGATTCTGTGTTTTCCATCATTTTCATCGTGCTTAGTGTCCCATTCCTTCACCTGGCTTCACAACACAACAAAACTATACCAAAAGTGAGACTATTTTAATTAAACTAAATTGCATAATTTAAAAATTGGGTTGCCTCACAAGTAGCTATGTCTTTAACGTCTTGTAGCCGGACACAAGTTCTTTATCAAATAATTAGGGTAAATTAACCCCACAACCTATCCACTTAAAAATTATTTTCATCTTCCTGACTCTATTTCTCTTTTTTTTCATTGGGTTCAGTGGGACTTACCTGTTTGTCAGGCTTCATGTCATGAACTTTTGTTGCAGCTTTCAAACTAGCATGTGGGTTCAGAGCTGTAGGAATGATCTCCAAAGTTTTTGTCTGTGCTTGCTGATCTGCTGTGTCATTTGTGCTTACTGTGAAGCACTTGTTGCTAGTCTGGAACTCAATGGTGGATTTGAGCACCCTGAATACCATCTCTTCTTCCTGAACCCTTAGTCTCAATTCCCCCTTCTCCACATCAATTAGAGCTCTGCCCGTTGCAAGGAATGGTCTCCCCAAAATGATGGGTATTTCATCATCTTCCTCCATGTCAAGAATGAGGAAGTCTGTTGGGAAGAAGAACTTTCGCACCTTGACAAGCACATCTTCAACTATGCCTCTGGGGTGCACCACGGTTTGGTCAGCTAGCTGCAGATTAACTGTGGTTGGTTTGGCTTCCCCCAAACCCAATCTCTTGAATACAGACAGAGGCATGAGATTGATACTAGCCCTTAAGTCACACAGCGCCCGGTTGCATGTTACGCTGCCAATAGTGCAGGGCAGGGTGAAGCTTCCTGGATCTTTCAACTTAGGAGGCAGTTTCTTTTGTAGGATGGAGCTGCACTCCTCTGTCAGTGCTACTGTCTCATAATCCGCCAACCTTCTTTTCTTCCCAAGTATCTCCTTCATGAATTTGAAGTATGCGGGCATTTGTTCTAACACCTCAATGAATGGGATATTAATGTACAGCTTCTTAAATACCTCCAAGAACTTGGAGAACTGCTCGTCTATGACCTTCTTCTGGAGCCTCTGAGGGTAAGAGATTCTATCAGTGTATTCCCTCAAAGGTGCTGGTGGAGCTTTCTCAACAGTAGGGTGGTCCTCAGTGATCCCCTCATTTTCTTCCTCAACTATTTTCTCGCCCTCTTTCTGCGAACCATCATGGGTTGGGGAGCAACTCGCTCAATCGCTTTCCACTCCTTAGCAACACTGCATGATACTGCTCTCTCAGATTGACCTCTGTATTACTTGGGAGGGTACCCTGCGGACTGTTGGTTACCATCTTTGCTAGTTGCCCAACCTGTGTTTCCAAATTCCTGATAGAGGACCTGGTTTCAGAGATGAACTGATTCTGTGAATTGGTGAGTTCAAGAATTGCAGCTCTCAGTTCATCAGGCTTCTCCTACTGTGTAGGTGGTCTAAACTGCTGGGATGAGGTAGCCTGATTCTGTCCTTGCTGGTTCTGGTAACTACCTTGATATGGTTGCTGCTGGGCTTGGTCGTTCCTCCACGAAAAGTTAGGGTGATTTCTCCACCCTGGGTTGTATGTGTTGGAATTATAAGGCCGCTGAAAGTTCCCAGCTGCCTGAACCTGCTCCATTGGCACATTATTGGGATCCACCGATGTGCATCTGTCAAAGGAGTGCGGTCCACCACAAATCTCACAATTTACTGGCATATGGATTGCATTCACAGACATAGTGTTCTGCTGCAGTTGCTTCGGCCGTCGGCTACTCGTGCATTCGAGGCGATGATGGCATCTAATTCATGTATACCCATAGTCTTCCTGCTATTCGTTGACCTGTCATCTGCCCCTTGGTGATTATTGGTAGCCATGTCTTCCAGTAACTTATGTGCCTCATTGGCACTCTTTCTCATAAAGACTCCCTCTGCTGCAGCTTCAATGATGGTACGAGTAGTACCACTCAGCCCATTAAAAAAATATGGACTAACATCCACTTCTATATGCCATGATGTGGGCATTTCCTTTGCAGATCCTTAAATTGCTCCCATGCATCATAGAGTGACTCACCATCCACCTGGTAAAAATTATTTAACTCTCCCCTTAACTTTGCCACTTTTGAATGTGGAAAGAACTTTGCAAGAAACTTTTGGGCTAGGTCCAACCAGGTCCTACCATGTAGTGAGTTCAATCAGCTCTTAGCTCTGTCCCTAAGTGAGAACGGGAAGAGCCTCAGTCTAATGGCATCATCAATAACGCCATTGTACTTGAAAGTGGCACACAACTCCAGAAAGTTGGAAATGTGCATGTGGGGGTCTTCAGATGGAAATCCCCCAAACTGAACTGTGTTCTGGACCATGCTCAGGATGGCTGGCTTGATCTCAAAGTTGTTTGCCCTATCACTGGAGCCCGATGCATGTGCGGCACCAAGAATCGTGGGCGTAACATAATCTCCCAAGCTCATTTCTGCAGGTGGTGGGACTTGTCCCATGGCAGCCGGTACCTCATTATTCAACCCCTCATCAGGTATCCCGTTGTTGTTCTGCTGATTTTCCATGGCTAGTAAATCAACAATTTTTTTCTCACGCATGTTTTGCTTGCACAATTTTTCGATTTCAGGATTGAAGGGAACAAGTATATCTGCTCCTCTCCTTCTTCGCATACACTAGATTCCTGAAATAGACCAAAATCAAAAAACAAAATCAAGGCAACAGGGTTCTAATAGTAAAAAAAAAAAATAAGGCCAAATTAGAAATAAAAATAGATGGTTCGATATTAGAAGTATGTCAGTCCGGGCAACGGCGCCAAAAACATGTTAGATGATTTGAAACTGCTCACGCAAGTGTACGTATCATTCACAAGTAATATAGTCTGGTAAGACTGAATATCGTCCTCAGAGACTGGTTTCTAATTATCGAACATCTATTCTAGGTTATCTATTTGGCAAGAGATAATTGAATTGAGTTTTTATCTAACTACTAGAATAATTGCAAGAAGTAAACTAATTTATTTGGGTTTTATCAGTTATGAAGGAATTAGGACTTCCAATATCCTCGACTATCCACTCTATTCAATCATTAATGCAACTAGAATGACTTCTTCTTCTACGTTAAGATAGCGGTTAACTGACTGTCTTATATTCCGGTTAGGACATATAATCACTCAACCCCAGTGCAGAACCCTTCTATATTTCTATGATAGGATTTACCACATAGGAGGATTAAGAACAGTAACCTATAATGCTACACAAGAATCGGGGTACTGTCGTCCGCAATTTTAACCTATGTCTAGTCAATTACAGCATATCCAAATCTCTCCTCTCGGTTCTTGATTCGAAATCATATATATTATGATAATTAGTGATAAATTAATTATCAAACATTCATATCAATTATTGACTAAATCTTAATCAAGTGAAGAAGAAATCAAACTACTGCATTAATTCATGAATAGAAGTTCAAGTGATTCATAAGAAAAGCCCTAATAAAGTGTTTAGCTCCTAGCCATAGTCACGCTAAGAACTAACACAAAATCCATACATAAACTGAATTAAAAACGAAAGAAAGGAAATTACTGCGAACTAAGTCTCTAATTGTAGCCTTCAATCCGTGTCTTGTGTTGTGTTATGTTGTAGAATGACCTCCTCCCTCATAGCATTAATCCCTAGGGCTTAAATATGTTCCAAATTTTGTGTCCTATGGACCAATCTGCCCTTAGCGAATTCTTCTTCGGAACTGAGATTTTTCGCACCGGCACCGCGGTTCTGTATAACGGCACCGCGGTGCCGAAACTCCTGCAGACTCTCAGTAATAATGGCACCGCGGTTCTGCATGTTGGCATCGCGGTGCTAAAGATCATGTGGCTTCTCAGTACATATGGCACCGCGGTGCTGACAATCTTTCGTACTGATTTGCCAACTTTTATCTTTTTTGCCTCGGGAGCACCTTTTCTGCCCAATTCTCGCTTCTTTTTGCCATTTTTCCTTTTTGCACCGCTGTGACTCAAAAGAAAGAAAAACAACCTAACACGACACTTATATAAACGGAAATGATAAAATATTAACTAAAAATGACTCAAAAGGCGTATACAAAATACGCCTAACACCTGTCTGATGGATTATTCCGGTTGGTTGTGAGCAGTATATGGACTAGCGGAGTCCCCCATGGGTCATAACTATGTGGCGACGTACATCAGCATGTGTATACCATCTTGTTCAGAGGTACCTTGCATACATGCATACCATACATTAACATTCATACTACTTATGTGAATTGTGCCTATTTGAATTGTTCTTTGGTGATTTATGTGATTGGAAAATAGTTGAGTAAACATTAGGGTACTTGTGAGTCAACTCAATCTTTATATGTGTTACATATTGTCTGTCGTTATCGGCGTATGATTCTTATGGGGGTACGTTGTGTACTCATACTACACTTCTTGCATTCATATTTGGATGCTGATACAACCCCGTCTACCAGTGCCAAACTTCGTGGTTGGTGTCCGAGGCTGCTGACTTAGAGATTATAGGGTGAGTTTGTCGTTCTTCAGTAATCCTGGATTCTCTACTTTTTCACTCATGTTCTTATTTTTACTTTCGAGACAGTATTTCTCAGACATTGTACTACTCGTGATGTAGTCGCTCTTGTATTGTTTAGACCAGATTTAGTATTAACCTATCTCATGAGGATCTCATCTCCCATCTGCTACAGAAAATCAATGACCTCCAGGAGGAGGTAAAACATGCCAAGATGGCATCCGATGATAAAGTCCCTCTCGTTGACACAAGGAGGCCACCTCCTCCATTTCCATCTCTAATTTTCCCAATACTGAGTCACTTTCGAACCCACACTATCGAACCCATCACGTCAGTACCAAATCCATGTACCATCGACCTAACCATATCGAACCCGCCTTACGTTGATACTTCCTACCATATTCTTTCACCTCTCAACCTACCTCGAGTGTCTAATAACAATCAATCTCTGAATACCACACCCTCGTATCAAACTTCGCAACCCATCTACGCCTATCCCGCCACTCATTAAAAGCTCCCCGCCTATACAACCCAAATCCCTTATGACCTTCCCTCCAGCCAACCCGAGCTAGATCATTATAACCCAAATCCCTTATGACCTTCCCTCCAGCCAACCCGAGCTAGATCATTATGTAGATATGGAAAAGGAGTGGAAATAAAAGGAGGAACAAATAGAATAAAGACTCGAGTAGAAAGTGAGCATGCTGGTCTCCCCAGCCACAGAAGATGCACGACATGTCCGAAGAGCTACCGATCTGAGATATGATGATCTATGAATGCACCCCGACTTGGATTTGACGAAAGTCTTTGAGATACCAAAATTCGATTACCTTCAATGGCATGGGAAATCCAAATGCCCATATTTGAGCCTATTGTGAGAAAGAACCAGGCTCTAATTATGAGATTGTTTAGTCAGAACCTAAATGGGAAGCCTTAAAATGGTTTACCCTGCAAGATTTGTGCCAATAAATCATGTAAGAGGACATGGCAGAGTCATTCAAGGAGAGATTTTGATTCAATGTTGAAACGGTACCAGAACATTCCTATTTAGAGAAATTCAAGCAAAAGTCCACCGAAAATTACAGTGAGTATGCTAGTCGGTGGAGAGCAGACGCTGCCAGAGTGCAATCGTTATTAGAGAGGACAAGTTGGTCTCTACTTTTATCTGAGGCCAAGATTCGGATTATTCCGAAAGAATGTTTGCTATGGCAAATTATCTATTTTCATAGTTAGTCAAGATGGGAGAAGCTATAAAAGATGGTCTTAAGTCCAGAGGGGTCATTGATGTTTCTATATTACAGACCCCAAACAAGTCCTCTCACCACAACACCACTAGATCGTTAAAAAAAAGACGTTACCAATATCTCTTTCACCCCAAGTACTAAACCAAGAAAGCATGTAGAGTCTCACTCTCCTGTAAAATGCACCTATCAATACCCACCTCCAAATAATTACCCCCCGGCCCCATATAGTACAACCCCCATCTTCTACACTCAACCTAATTACCAAACACCACCACCCGTCTATTAGAATCTGCAGTACCAAGGACCAATTTATGCCTATCAAAACCCACAACAAAGCTATCAAATTGTCGTAACCCCGCCCAATACATAAAACCTACTTCTTCCTAATTTCGAGAAAAAAACCCTCCCAACATTCATACATTTGGTCGAAACTAGAACTTAACTATTCAAGCGACTAAGTGCGGTCAACATGATCCCGATTCCTCCAAATCCTACAAACCCAAGAAACCAATTCTTTCGAGTTGATCTACATTATTCATATCACTCTGGAGGAGTAAGCCATACCACCAAGGAATGCATTAACCTCAAACATAAGATTCAAGACTTAATTAACAATAAGAAAATCACCTTTCAAATAGCGATTCCAAATGTGAATAACAACCCACTACCCAATCACGGGAATACAACCATCCACATGATTAAAAAGGAAGAAGATTGGTCTATGTGCAACAATATAGCCCGAGCTACTCAAAATACAACTACGCAAGCCATGGCCTCTCTGAGCATTAGTACTCGTCCCAAGTTTATAGCCCTGACCGCTCCCTCGGTCATCTCCAAGTATTGAAAAGTAATACCACAACCCTAAGAAGGAGTTTGTCATTGAAGTTATCACGCCCCAAAATTCACCCTAGACGCAACAGGCATCCGGTGCTTGGGAACTATATCGAAAGCACCTTATAAGTTACATAATCGATAATCTCTTTCTAAATATCTCTTATTAAATATTTAAAACATGTCATAAATAGCTAAATGAAATCATACTCACACCTATAATATAAAATCAGCAGAAGTTTAATACAAATATGATGTCATAAAAAATATAGCAAACGCCCCATGAGTCAAACAATGACTTCAACAACTACCCACGATGTTAACATTTATCTAAGGAGCCTCTAAGATAATAAATGAATAGTATAACTTCAGGACACAAATCGAAAACTAAAAGCAATAACTAAGAAAGAAGGGTGTCCACAAACAAACATGTAGGCTCACCAATAAATTGAGAAAGCAACAAGCTCATACACCGTACATGAATCACAAACTTACTCCTCTGTGTTACGTAACACACCATAAAAACAATGGTATGATTGAGTACTGGGTGCTCAGAGAGTGTCTCTGGGACAATAGTAAATATAACAAAATAATATAATAAGAATCCGTAAAACATTGTCAATAAAAGCATTTCAAAATCCAGAGATAGAGTTAATCATCAAACTTAGTAAAGTCAGTAATGGGAACTATTAAAGAAGATTATATCAAATTTAACTCATTATGTCGTTAATCTTAAGTCTTTCATTTAGAGACTCAATATCATCAACAAGACAACCCATGGACAATCACAATCATGCTAATATAGGCCCAAATCAAGATAACAGAGAGATGACCACGTAGAGTTCCCTAAACTACATAGAAGCACCACATCGGGGCTATCAAACCTTGATGGCTACCCTTCCTCCCAAATATCTAGGCAAACCCACACTGGGGTTACTAACACTCGATGACCATTATTTCTCCCATATGCATGAAATACAACGGGGCTATTATCCCTTGATGCCCACTCTTCCTCCTGAATGGCTAGGCAAACCACACTAGGATCCACAGTGACTACCCTTCCTCCCGAGTAGTTAGGCCAAAAATAAATAATATAATAATGACATATTAGCTGAATCACACATGACGGTGTGGAAGCCAAATAACAAGTCATAGCATGATAGCCAAATTATTCATTATGGATTATGTTCATCATCCCGTTAATAGGGTGTATCACCTCATTAATCGGTTTAGAAATCATGTTCAATCATTAATAAATTCCTAGACAATAACCCTTTTATAGGAAAAAACACATCAAAGACCAATGCTTTAAAAACCAAGTTTCATCATCCCATAATAGGAAAAATAATGTTTAAAGATTGTCACTTTAGAAATCAATTCAATCATCCCATAGTAGGGATAGAACAGTTCGAACATCCATTATATGGGAAATAACAAATACGTTGATATAGTACAATATATAATACACATAAGGTTCAATGAGGGCTTTTCCCTCACACACACTAACCTTGGCAAAGAAAACTATTTTTAAGGTTCAAAAGTATGGTAAAAAGATACATACCTCTATTCCCGCTAAAATTCTAACAAACGGAATTTCAAAGGTTCAACAATTACTTTACAATTTATTTAGATGAGAAATATTTGAACTTTAATCAATTCTGCGAGTTTCCTCTCTAATTCAGAAACTAGGGCTTTTTCCAAATTTCAAAACTTGTTCTTCAACACTTTATGAGTCATTACCTGGATTCTCATTCCGTAGTATGCTATAAATTATCCTAAACCTCTTCAAAAATATCAGAAAAATCAAAGGTCATACTTTTTGACGAAATCCTAAACATCCCCATCTTTTTCCTTCTTTGAGTTTTTAAGAATCTAGGTTTATGAGGTAGTGTTAAACAAGGTTGAATTTGAGGTAAAATTTGTCACACCCCAACCTTGGGGGGTGTGGAAGGCACCCGGTGTCCTAAGGACTGAGCGTACTGACCATGATACTTGTAGTATACCCAATAATACATAGGCCAACAAAGCACCAGTGATTATCTGATCAGATAACACAACCACATGCACACAGAAAAGGCCCAATATACATATATACAACAAGGCCGACAAGGCAAGTACAAACACAATGAGTCTACTGGAAAGGCCACATAAGACTACTATACACAAGACAACTATCTACAAGCCTCTAGAGAATATATCTACAATACTAGATCGGGACAGGGCCCCACCATACCCAACTATGTGCATATATGCAACTACCATACCTATCAGCTCACTAGGCAGCTCCAAAAGAAAGGAGTGTGACAACTTTCAGTTGAGTTGAGCCACTTACTACGAGGTATCATCCGAATATCTATATGTACATGTGGGTATAAAATACAGCACCCCAGCAAGGGGGTCATCAGTATGAAAGATGTACTAAATATGTAAGGCTGAAACTGTAAATAAGTGTATTACGGTAGATGGTGCAATAAGCTGAAACTGTAGCTGAGTGCCAAACTATTAATAGAGCAATAGAAAAACATGTACTCTAAGTGCCTCTGTGGGTAAGGAATATGCATACTTTTCTTTAAAACTCACGTATACATATATATGTATATATATTCCACACATAGGGTCTAGCTCATCATTATTAAGCCGCTCTTTTGGGGATATCATCATCATAAACTTCCCTACTGAAGTGGTGTACACATATAAGTGTCTTTCTGACCGACTATATTGCGGCGCAATGTTGTAAAATAGATACATACATATATATATATATAATGCATGCAATGAATCTAAATTGCCTTATAAATCTGATCGGAGTGACTCAAGGTTGTTATCCTCCGATTATCGTTATGTAGATATGTCTGTATCAATTGTCTGAGGACCAATAAAGATCATAAGAATGCATAAGATTCAAGATGAGATCAAGGCAAAAAATGTTCCCGACAAAGAACAACAATATGAACCATGAAATATATCAATATGAAATAATGATGTTCCTAATATTTAACCTTAAGAATAGAGTTCTTTTTTATGGGCCATCGTTACGGTTACGTGTACACGTACCGAAAGAAAGAAAGAGTGAGCCTTAACATAACTTGTTGATGGGAAACACCAATCCTATGGATCCTTGATTTTCCTACGATTATTTACATAAGCAATAAGGACATACTGTGTCAAGATCCAATCAAGAGTTTCAAGACTTGTTCATTTTCACATTCCGTCGAACGCTTAGCGTGCATACTTTATTTTATCTTATTTTTATGGAAACTTAGCTATTCTCACCTCCTTTACAATAAAAACAACACCATCAAGATTTAAAAAATCATACTCCATGAAATCTAGCCATAGTTAGCTCAAAATCCTCATTACAACTATTTAACAACCAACACAATAACTATAGTGATCAACTATAGAGTTATCTCATTTGTCCACATTTTATTTAGTCCAAAAGATTACTCCAAGATAGGAGAGGATTAAGAACACTAAAAATTAGTAGGAACGTACCTTCACACAACCAAGAAGTCCCTACACCAAATCTTCTTTCAATCCTTCAAGAACCTCCAACTCCTTTCAAGGATCAAGATGAATTTCCAAGCCAAACTAGTCTCTATAATGGAATATTTGCATTAAAAGCTAAAAGACCTGACCTTTAATGGTATTTGGGTCTTTATAGAAGGGTTTAGAGCATCTAGGAAGTGTTTAGGGTGAAATTGAAATGTTTTGGAGCAATTGACCGAATTTGGGCTTATATATAACCTCCCCCACCGCCTCCCATTTGCGGGAGGATGTGCGACACATATGGAGTTTTGCGGCCGCATCATCTACTGCATATTATGGCAAGGAGGTGGCCAAATAGGTACCTTATGTGCGGCCTCATCCATGAAGCGGAATGGGTTTCGTGACATGAAATGTTTAGGGTATCGTCCGATCTTTATCAAACTTCATCGAGATATAATTCCAATGACTTATAACCATCCAATAACATTCATTTATGTCATAAAAGACCCTTGTAACGTGGCTCGAGTTGTCAGAATTCAAATCGATTAGTGATATTTTACTCTTAAACGTGCACGAAACGACGGGTATAACTCACAATCTTTTAGATATACTTCCAACCTTAGCCCAATGCCTTCCTTATCCTTTTTATGGGCATTACACTCTTTTCAGTTTACATCAGCTTGACATGATACACTCAACGTAAGTATTGCAAGCACGAAGGGCCTAGCGACTCTTAAACTCTTATGGCCTCTTCCGGTTTCAACTCGATCATTCTTTAACCTTCCCAAGGGAATACTCTTCCTTGTATTAGGATCCATATCATAAGGTATATTTGATGAATGAAATTATGGTATGTAACATCCTTCCCTCTTTAGGAACATTCGTCCATGAATGTTGGGGTATCATCATTCGGGTATAGTGATTCTTATATTCCTTGGAAATTTTGGCATTCGGTAAATAGGACCATCTCAGCCTGTCACGCAGTCATAAATAATAACTATTGCCTCACATGGCTATATAAGCAATGCCAGTACAACATCTATCCTACACGGTCGTATATCTCTTCACAATATCGCATAGTAAACTGTAATTTACTTGAGCCGTCAAATCCTAAAATATAAACTATGTCTTTCATCCCTTTGTTATGACGAGCATAAGTAGGGATATAACAAAAAGTCATTGCACGATGATCATCATAGATCAGGAGTCCTTTGGAAAAGATAGGGACATTCCGGGTTCATTTCTCATTTTGTTCTTCTCTTCCATACATTCCCTTCTTACTTTAGTCATATCATCACCCTTGTGGATGTAAATTATAGACAACTCGATAGTCCTGGAATCGTTTGATTTGGTAAGCTCTTCTTCACCTTCAAATTTCCACCACGACAAAATTTGAAATGGATTTTTAATAAATGCCTTTAGTGTCAAAACGTAAGAACCAGATAGGTAGACATTCACAGTTAGGGATATACTCAGTTGTCTATCATTTCACTCCTTAGTCAAGTTCGGGTATTACGGTCACATAAATTTCGGATGAAAGCTTCTCCTCTTTTCAAGTCAAACACTGTTACCTCGAGTCACTTTCTTTTTCGTTATTCGATAGGAGTCACTTCCTTTTTCGTTACTCTTAAATGTGCACAAAATGACGGGTATAACTCACAATCTTTTAGATATACTTCCAGCCTTGGCCCAATGCCTTCCTTATCCTTTTTATGGGCATTATACTCTTTTCATTTTACATCGGCTTGACACGGCGTACTCAATTTAAGGATTGCAAGCACAAAGGGACTAGCGGTTCCTAAACTCTAACGACCTCTTCGGGTTTCAACTTCATCATTCTTTAACCTTCCCAAGAGAACCCTCTTCCTTGTCTTAGGCTCACTAACTTAAGGTATATTTGATGAATGAAATTACGGGGTGTAATAGAATTCATATAGATGGATTGAGAAATTAACATAGGGTTTGAGAGATGTCCTTAGGGTTCTTTTCCTATAAAAGTTCGTCCAAAACAAAATGGAAAAAGTAATAACGAAATTATAAAATTATAAAACTCGCAACCAGAAAAACGAGCACGTGCGATGGCCTTGCATCGTAGGACCATCACACAAGGGTAAATTTTCAGAAATAGGTTTTTCGTGTGCCACCCTTGTGACGTAAGAGTGTCTCAACTTCATAACTTCTATCACAGTGCGCCAATTGACCTAGTTTATTTATGATTGAAAGGTATTTCAAAGAACTACAACTTTCATGTTTTACGTTTACTCAAATTCCTAAAATATTGTCATATATATATTGGATGGAAGTAAGATCTACCGTAAATTTAGTCAATTATATCAAATCTTATGCATCTCAGCATTTGTTTTGATCTTAAAACAACTATTCCCACTCAAACTCATCCCGAGAGGATTTCACATATCTAAAATGTCATATTAATTCTCATTTAACACATTCACACCAAACTCGGATTGATGGAGTGTTACATTATTCCCCTCTCAGGATCATTCATCCTCGAAAGAAAGTTATGGCCTAAGATTTTCACTAAACCTCATATAATAAAAAAATTATTTCACCAGATTTTCCTTCGTAATACGAGCTATCCTAAAATAAAACTCGGCTAACCATCTAGCAATAAACATATAGCCCTCACAGGGACTCCCACACTCTTCCAGATCTCCCCACCCTCACCCCGGCGAGGAGTGTTTATCGGTTGGGTTCGATTCATTTTTGAATATTATTGATTTAGATTATCGATTTGTATATGATAAATTGTTACAAAATCATTACAATATTGGTTATTGATTTATCGGTTATTGGTTGTTAACAATTTGATTAATGGTTTAACCGTTATGGGTGGGATATTAAATGACAAAGTTTAAATTCATTTTTAATTGAGCTGGATCTTGGTATGTTATTTTAAAATGTCAGAACTGATCTTCAATTATGATCAACTAGTATATATATTTTCAAAAAGAATAACTAGAAGTACTCAATACATTACATTGAAATGAATAATTTCATTAATTTACCAACAAAATTTTGGGGAATAATACGGTATACATTCATCGTGTATATGAAATAATGAATCACCTAAATTAACATTTTTAGGTGAGTCCGATCCTTTCCCGGATCTCGTGCATAGTGGGAACTTAGTGCACCATGACGTCCCTTCAAAATTTAAGATATTATATTACCTACAAATTATATTATCAATTGAAATTATTATATTTTATTCTCAAAATAACTACTTATGAAACAGTTTTACAAATAATTACACATTTAAATGTGTAAACTGACATAAAAATAGAATAAATGTAATACAGAAATGGATCAAGATAAATTTGAAGCTCAACAAAAATAAAAATAATGAAGCAAAATGGGGTCTTAAAAATCAAAAGAGAGGTATTAAAATTTAAGTTTTATACAATACAATGTTTAAACTTTTTCATTATTAAAAAAGTACATGTTATACTCCATGTTAATTGCTACGATTCAATTTATTAAGTCGTGATGGCACTAACTCTCACCAAGTTAGTAAGCTAACTGCAACCAACTTAAACAGTCAATTAAAGAATATAATGTGAAATAATTAAAAGAAATTAATTTAAAGTCTTAAATAAGTCTCACAACATAAATAATACGGAACAAGTGCTATAAATCCCCAAATCTGGTGTCACTAGTACAAGAACAGACTAAGGAGAAATACAAGTCTGGGAATAAACATCCCGAAATACATTTTTATGTCCGAAAAATAGAAAAGACATGAAGTAAAGATAGATGGGGAAGATCCGGTACCATGGATCACACTAGTGGTTCACCCCGACTCTTCCATGGCCTCCTCAACGGCCACTGAACCCAAGATCCGCTCATGCTAGAAACATAATCTACACACAAAAGGGGGCATCAAGTGTAGCGTGAGTACGGGGAACAACATGTACTTAGCAACATCGTCGACCGACTAACCTTAGTTAAAACAGTGATGAGGGTTGGTCATACAAATACCACTTCCACACTAAATCATTATTGGTCCGATATAATAATAAAGTCAATTAACATAAGATTCAAGTCTAGGTGTAGAAAGCCTCTAGTTGTGCAGGTTCGTTTCAAGTAGCCAAGTAGAATGATAATATGACTCAATAAGTAATTTAGACACTTAAATCAACAAGACACAACAAGATAGAATGATATGCAAGTGTTATGCAATGCAATGTATTTTCACCACTAGTGTACATACGCTCCTTCAATAGGGAGCGCGACCCGTAGGGGACTCGCGAGGTTCATATACTACCCGAAATTATTTTTCTTCAGGCTACTTAGCCATTATTAGGCTCACATTACCCGTCTCTATCCAACTTGGGTTCATATCAACGCATCACTCCGTTCTATCATTTTCCCTCTGACCCATTTATGTATCCGCAAATATATGATGCATGAGATACCATATGAAGAATGAATATGACATGTGCAATACAAGAAGCCAATATATTAGAGAATCAATCTTTAATCAAGATAGGCTATAAAGATTCAATCTTTAATCAAGATAGGCTATAAAGATTCAATCTTTAATCAATTACACCAAAGAGCTATAATATTTAGCTTCTCTTCCACTTTTTAAGAGTATTTAGGAGTGATGAGTAACACAATATCAAATAGAAAGACACGTAATTATAGAGATAGAAAGTACGACCTTCATACCCCAAACACATATCCATAAGATCATACTATCTATCCGTTAGTGTCCAAAGCATGGCATTCAGACCAGAATATACAATTAAAATGGCGGAAATACCCATAACATGTCACCGGTACCCGATAGAAGTACTCGTCACCTCACAAGTATTGAGACTCCATTATTATCCCTATTACACCCTCTTACTTAGTTCATTAAATCAACAACGATGATTTAAATAATGTCAAAAGATCTCAACTTGCTTGATTTAGGAGTCTGACAGTCACAATGAAGATTTTCCTTTCCGTAAAGTCTCTGAATGGTCAAATTTATTCAAATATGAAAAGTACGTTAACACACAATTTCGTAGACACAGATAACACTACATATAATTTCAGACTCAAAAAGTCACCCAAAAATAGGATTTGAAGCCTCAAAGGGCAAAATAGGAAATCAATCCAAAAACTAGTCTACACATGGTCTATGGAGCCTACATACCAAAAATCAACCAAATTCAGTATTAATTGAAGAATTCCCAAATTTCATTCTATGGTATAAAACCCCCCAATTTCACCAACTTAAATCATGAATTCTAGTATGCAATCCTATAATAATCGATAATATAATCATAAGGGAGTGATTAGGAACATACCCACTTGAAGAATCTTGAAAATCCCCTCAAAATGCTCTCCAAATCGAAACTCCAAGCTCCAAATATGAGAATGAAATGTTTTGGATCATTTTGGGGAACTTTAATATCGCTGAACAATGCCTACTTCACTACTGTGAGCCCCAGCATCGCGATCGCGGAGCCTTGCCCCGACCTCGCCCAGTACTTACGCATCGCGATCGCGACGCTGTCTATCGCGATCGCGACCTGCTCACACGATTGCGTAGAGCAAAACCAATAGCAGCACACCAGATATTTCTGGTGTATTTCCAATTTTAAATCGACCCTCAAGACTCGTCCAGGACCCCGCCCCTCCTAACACAAATCAAATATGCAAATCAGTCCTAAAATATGCAACAAACTTGCTCGCACCCTCGAAATAATCATACGAGATCGTCTTGACCCGAGGCTTACCAAAGTCAACTTCAAGTTCCTTAAAAACTAGATTTCCAACTAAAAGTCCAAAATACCCCCTAGTCCCTCATATATCAAAAGAATGACTCCACTAAGTCATAAACGACATTCTTGACCTAATGGAATCAATAATACTTCGTAAAGACTCATTTACCCTCGATGCTGACTTTAGTCAATTAAAATTCATATTTTAACATAAGAACTTCCTAAAATCCGCATTCTTATCTGACTCGCACTCAAATCACTCCGGACTCGTCTCAACCATACATCTAAATCAAAAATCACCTTCAAGATCTAACGGAATCACCGTAATTCGATTTCAAGCGCGTCTTTCCAAAAGTCAACTTTTAGTCAAACTTCTAAATTTAAAACTTTCAAATTTCAAAAATTAGATTTTCTTCCATTATTTTCACCTGATTTCCTCGGGAATCGAGCCACCCAACCACGAAAGTCAAATACACCAAAAAAAAGCTAGGGGGAGGGTCATTTAGGAGAAACTAACTAAAATATCCAAAACGACCTAATGGTTGTTATATTAATTGAAAGCTATTTTATATTTTAAATATATTACAATGATTCAATTCATTTTTTTGTTATTGATTTAAGATCAATTGAGATTTATTGTCCCTTTCAAAAAGTGAAAGAGATATTATTTCTCAAATCCAAAAAATTCTAGGGGTTAAAGTTAGATTTACTCTTTAAATCTCATCCAAAACTAGCATAAATAAAGTGAAAGAGATATTATTTAAATTGCATATTTCTTTTTTAGGTCAATTTGAAAAGAAAAAAATTGGCTCAAACTCCATTGTTTTTAGCCAAATAAAGTTAGTTTTGTAAAAAATAATGAAGTATGAATTGTGTGTTTCTTCTTTTGATGTAGTGACTATTTATTTCAACTGTGTATTTTTCGGACCAATATCAATTAAAAAAATTAAAGTTCCATTATTTTTAGTCAAATAAAATAAAATATTTGACCAAAATAATGGAGTTGCAATTTTGTACTATTTATGTCTTGTTTATAGGGGTGTCAAGCTATTGAGTCATAGGAGAGAGCGGTGGAAGCAAGGATGTGCCTAACTTGCCTTCTATGCTGAACGTTTTACCTGCTCTTAAATGTCAGCCTTATTTACAAAAAATTTAACAGCCTACAGAGTTTTATGAAATGAGGATACATGATTCCCTTTACAGTTTAAGAACTGTATATGTACACGTTAGTTTTTTTTTTTTTTTTTGATGAAAGGTAAATATGTATAAATAATCATCTAAAGTACAAAGGGATGGGCGAATCCACAGACCGACATACATGACGATAAAAATCTTGTGCGCATCCACAACTCGGATCGTCACAAGATTTAACCTCGTCAGGATCAAAATTACTCAAGCTAGTCCCACAAGTTGGATAGTCAAGACAAAATAGTCTCAAGCTAACCCACAAGTCGGATAATCAAGGGATAATAATACAAGAGCTCCAACTAGTTAGTCCGGATGAGGGAAGCTAGCCTGCAGCCAAAAACTCGAAACGCTCTAACAAATATGGAAAGAGTACAAATAAGGCTCTAAAAATGCCGGTCTTTATCCTGAAAAGCAGCGCCTCTGTATCCAGTCTTGAACCCTCAAAAATAATCTTGTTTCGTTCTCCCCATATGTGATAAACAGTGGTGGAAAGAGCTATGCGCTTAGCTTTAGCTCGCCATCCCGTGTCACGCCCTTCCTTCCTGATGTATTTCAGCGCACTGTCAATGGTGGACATTGCTCTGGTTATGCCCAGCCAGTTTCTAATACAAAACCAGAGATAGTTGCTGACCGTGCAATCGAAGAAAAGATGTGTACACGATTCGCTAACTTGCTTGCAATGTGTACAGGTTCTTTCAATGTCCAAGTAATGGAGCCTGTCTTTAGTGCGCAGTTTCTTCTTAATACACAGCCATAGAATAAAGGTGTGTTTCGGGAGAGTGTAGGTGCTTCAAATTACAGCAGAGTCGTCATGCTATCACACCCCATTTAAATCAGAGTTGAAATGGTGTACGGTTGATTCCTAAATTTATTTTAAGGAGTCGTCACCTAATTATTTTAAAGATGAATTATGACATCTATTCTAGCAAAATCTGCTTAAAAATAACTCTAACTTATGGTCTACAAAATTTATGAGATTCTGGGTAAGGGTTCTTTATTATCCTAAAGGGAAGGGGTTGGGCATCTTATAGGGTCCGCTAACTTGCGGTTGTCCGGTCAAACTTAGGTTAATTATTGAGTTTCATTGTCTGAGAGACTGTAAATAGATAATTAGATGGGGAGTTTACATGAAAGAATTTTGATAGAAAACATAAATCTATCAGAAGCCGTTACCCGTTACCCCTGGAATGATTAGTAAAAATATATTTAAACTTTATTATAAGTGAAAGTAAGCTGTGTGCTCCAACAAGCAAAACTTTGATATTTTCACAAAAAATTAACTTTACATCGTATCAGTACTCCCTTTGTTCACTTTTACTTGTCACGTTTGGTTTTTTGAGAGTCAAACTATATGAACTTTTAGCAATATTTTAACATGTATTTTTACAACTTATAGTATTTTCGTATAGTTTTCAAACATATAAATTTTAATTTTAACATATTAAATTAATCTAGCTCAATTTAGCTTTGAAGATTATTCAAATTTATTCTCAAGAAGCGAAACATGATAAATAAAAGTGAACGGATGGAATAACTAGCTAAATGCTTTTAAGTATTTTAGAGGTAAACGGATGGAGCAACTAGCTAAATGCTTTTAAGTATTTTAGTCTTACCTCGCCCGTTATTTCAAGGAACCCATAGATAAAAGGTTTGCCTTTGATACTGGTACGTCAAACTTTTGGCTGTACTTGTGAACTTGCACTTAAAAATTAAATCTACAATCCGTTTGTTTTCCTACTTTTTTCTTCCCCATGTAATCACAGTATATGGAAAGGTCGAGCTTTTTACCCCTTAAATGTAAAAAGTAAGTAATTCTTCTCCGAACTTTAAAAGTTTTGATAAAACAACTGAAGGAAAGTAAGGGGCACTTCTGAGCAACTCAAACTGATCCAAAGTGCTTCATAATTTTGTTTTTCACCAATTATCTCTATAATGATGGAGCATCATTAGGCTATATAAGATGGACGATCTAGATTCAAACAAAGCAGCAGCTTATGCACCAAAAGAGATAGCAGTGAGCCAGCGCCAGAAGACAGGTGTAACTGAATACAGGATTTTCTTTTTGTTGCGTAAATTATTATTAACAGTACAAATAACAGGAAATGTTTTGTCTTTGTTAATGGAGAAACCAGATCATAATCTATGACAATACACATAAATGTGTACTAATATAACACTTCAGTGTCTCCGCACGACTGAATGAGCACTAGTAATTCACTGTAGATTTGATTGCGTCCAGTATCTGCAAGTGAAAAAGAGCAGCATTTTAGTCAGAGTCTGGGTGAAAGCTTTCGAAAATGAGAGAAATTTCAAGACATGTTACCTTGTTCTTTGTTGGCAAGTAGAAGGGTTCGAACACGAGAGGAAAAGGAGTATCCAACCCACACACTCTGGCCACCGGAGCTTCTAACTGCAAAGCCGCTCAAATATCGAACACTTAGAAACTCCAACATGTGAGGTCGTGACGAAATATTAGAGCATGAGAAAATCAGAAAGAGGTATAGGAACATGAGAACATGTAGTTCCACTAAACCCATTATTTCAACAAGAAACGCCGATAGAAATGTGAAAACCATTAAAATTTCCAAAAATAGTAAATTATGACTACATCCTACCCAGAGCCGTCCCTGGGGTGGTCGAGGCGGCGCCGTCGCACAGGGCCCTCCGGCCGACGGGGTCTCCGCCCCAGAATTTTCAATTTTTTTATTATTTTCAAATATTAAGATATGTATTAAAAATGTCTCTAATATTATTAGTGAGATGCGGAGGAACTATTATCGTCCAGCTCCCTAACCTAAAGCGGCATCGGGTTTGGACCGTAGGGAACCGTAGCATGGGGGGACGTCTAATCCTTTTGCCGCCGCAAGGCTGGTTAATCGTACGCAGCAGGCTCGAATACCCCTGGTTCTGGAAGGCACATGAGTAAGAGTTGTAGCCTAGCGGTTGAGGGCTCCCTTCAAAAGTCCTTCCCTAGTGAGAGGTCGCGTGTGCGAATCCAATGAGCAGCAAAAGACTTTTTTTGTGGATTTGGCCCCAAGTCCCAAACAGCCCCCCCCCCCCTCTTTAAACAATTAGTTAATTTTAATTTTTCATGTGAATAAAAAGGGGCTCTTTTTGTTTCTCGCACCGGGCCCTTAAAAGTATAGGAACGACCCTGATCCTACCCTCCCCAGACCCCACATGTGGGATCACACTGGGTTTTTTGTTGTTGTTGTTGACCACATACTTCCAAAGGTACAATGAGTTTAATGCTAAGAACCTTAAATATATCAAACTAAAATCTTGAATCCGCTTATGGGAACATGGAATTCCTTATGGCATTGTCTAATTGATAAATAGGGATTAGAGAAGTAAAATGTCCATACTAGAACTGCTAGCTGCTTGCAGCATGTTAAAACTCAGGATAATTACAAACATCCTCTGCTAACATGAAGGGCCTTACTTAAACACCCCTATCCGAAGTAATCACCTCCGATACGTAAGTTATTTATGTGCCCCATTAAAGCATATCGATACCATGAGAACACGTTGAGGCCAAGGACTAATTGGCTTGAAGCAGGACCCATTAACTGAACCTGAGATGCAGCATGTGGCAAATACTTCTATATTTACAGATGCTAGACAATGCTGATGGGTTCAGTAGCCTCACCCAGTCATTCGAGTCAGATATGACGGCTAATTCTAAGGTCACCAGGTGTATGTGTTCAGAACCTCTAAGCTATCTGTGTTTTCTCAAACCACCAAGGTACCACCCATTATTCCTTTATGAATGCATGCTTTTAACTATGTTTTATTTGATAAGCACAGATGACATATGACCTAGTACAGGAGATCTTGTGTAGTTTTTAACATTTTCAAGGTGATCCAGAAAAGTAAAGGGAAGAAGTTTACCAGATAACCTAAAAAAGTAAATGCTTACTCTTGTGAAGCAACGTTCAACTATAGATGCAGAAATTTCAGCACCAAATCCACCTGTCACAGGAGCTTCATGACTAATCTACAAACACGAAAACTTACAGTAAGTTAATTCGGATGAAATGACTTCTCTATTGAGCCTCTTCAATTTCATAAAGTAAAATACACACCAGAAGCCTTCCTGTCTTTTTGACAGACGCCTCTACCGTTTCCTTGTCCCACGGTATTAAAGTTTTAAGGTCTATCAGTTCACAAGAGATCCCCTCCTGCAGAATATACATATTCAGAAGCTGATAAGTAATCCAGGTTCACATAAGAACTACAGCTGAAAGATCAAACGATATATAAATTTTGATACTATACCAACCATCAGAGAGAAGTTTGAGAATGCAGAACCAAATTTTAGCTCGCAGCGACATGGACCACAAAATGCATTTATACAGGTAAAAAAACTAATGATATGGTAAGAGTAATAGAAAAATGTATTCAGGGAAACCGAATATAATAGATCTTTTAGCAATGAGTATCCACCTTTGCAGCTTCAACGCATGCCTGCTCCATAACAGATAGCTGAGCTCCCCAACCAACTAATGTGATATCAGTACCATCCCTAAGGACCTGCATTTAGGCATGCACTTCAGTTTCAAATTCATGATAAACAACCAAACAAGAAGTATCGTACCTCTGCCTCAGATAGAGGTAACATGTAATCATCTTCAGGAACTTCTTCAACAGCCATCCTGTAAAGCATCTGAGATTCATCCAGAAAGTGGTGAGTTACAGTTTCAATGATCTTCTGGCAGAACAGACTAGCACGAACGAGGGAAAAAGAGATCACCTTTGGTTCAAAAAATACGACTGGATTTGGGTCACGTATGCTTGACAGCAGCAATCCTTTTGCTTCCTTTGGACTGCGTGGGATGACCACCTAACAGATAATTGCACGTGAAATTATCAAATGTATGCCTGTAACCTTCTCAAAAGAAAAAATTATCAAAGGTATGCGTGGAATCCTATGAGGGAAAAAGAAAGACATCTGGTTTCGAGAAAATATATGAAGAATGTCAGGGAAGAAAGCAGAAATAATTTTGTTCCACAATCCCTTTAGGGGGAGAAACTACAGGCAGAAAGTTGAAAGAGAGGGGGGGACAAAAGGAGAGTATAAAAGCCACAAAAGGAATCTTGGTGCTTGATTTACAATCATGAAAGGGAAACACTACCATGCAAAATACTAGTCAAGAGTCGAACCAAAGTCCAATATTGTGGTCTCACTAGAACAGAAAAAACTTGATTTATGTTCTGTATTTGGAAAATAGCTAATTTTCTCATTTGTGGGAAAAACCAAGACAAACAAAAGTTAAATGTCCGGCTTGGAGAAATAGGTAACTCCGTATGCTTTAGCATAGCATCCTATAATGAACTTCCTTACTGGAATCAAGCCCGCATAGAGAAGGATCGCCGTAAATCTACTGTTAGCTAAAACTAGTGAATTAGTGATGAATTTTCACAATATTAAGTGCAACAACGTTCCTTCCTGGGCACGTGTTACAACAGCGGCCTGGTATGATGAAAAATAAGAAAGGTGTTCCATCACATTGCAATCTCGATGTGAGGAAGTATAAGCAAGAATTTCCAAATCATGAACGAGTATGGGTAAAGAAGTTAGTTCCACTACATCAGCACATGGTGTGATGTTGAATAAGAAAGGGTTCCCGGATATAGTGGAACATAGGTTCATTGACAGGTAAGACAATGAAATTAATGGATAAAGTGAAAAAAGAGGAGAGTTGATGGTGCATGCTTACAAAGACTGTGTATAAATAAAGGCTTGAGATATGATAACACAGCTTATAAATTACGATATTGTGAGATAGAAAAATATAACAGGAGAAAACTAGAACTTAACGATAAAGTTGTAGAACAATGAGATTAGTGATAAGATTATTTCATTAATGCTAGTACAGGAAACGAGATAATCACCATTATTAGTGCCTAAACAAAGGGGTAGCCCGGTGCACAAAGCATCCGCGTTAGCAAGGTCCGGGGAAGGACCGCACCCTTGCGATGCTCATTAAATGATGAAGCAAAAAAACTAAATTTCGGGAGCATATGGATACCTTTGTCCAAGGACAGATAAAGGACCAACAAATCCTTAATGAGGGAAATCTGAACGAACACGTGGATAGATGCAGTGATGATTTGACCAAATACATCATGATATACTTATGGTACTAAGAATAAAGGGAAGACTACTTTAGAGTTTGTCTTAACTTCTGATTTAATTTTAGCTAATAACTACTTGAAAAGAAAAATTATACTTGATAACATTTCAAAGAGGCCCCAGGGCTTTAGTCTAGTGGTAAGAGGTGCACCCTCAGGTTTGAACTATATTGCAGACAAAAGTCTGGTATTTAAGTGGAAAAGGGTAGAGGGGCGGGTTCATCACCTGTCCCGTTTTGAGCCATGTGCTATTGACCCTAAAGAATTTCTCGGTTATAAAAAAAATAGATGTAACCACAACCAAATGACTACATCCTTACCAGAAGAAGTAACAGTGCCACATCTAAGGATTGCAAAGTTATACCAAGGGAATCTTAGCCACCCACAATAGACTTGTGGTGCTATTAAAGAGCAAGGGTGGGGCCGGAAAGGAGAACAGTTGCATGCAACCAAAACATAGGCTGTGGACACTAAAAGGCATAAGACGACCAGAATTTAAGGACAAGCTATTTAAAGAGGGAACAAGGGACTTAAAAGAGGACTCTGAAATCCGGTGCAAGAAAATGAGAGGGTGCATTAAGAATGTAACAAATGAAGTTCTAAGTGTGTTTGGCTAGACCAAGACCACAAGAATCAACAACAACAACAACATACCCAGTAAAATCCCACAACGTGGGTCTGGGGAGGGTAGAGTGTACGCTAACCTTACTTCTATCTTGGTAGGTAGAGTGGTTGTTTCCGAGAGACCCTCGACTCAAGACAGAGCATAAGCACAAGCCAAGCAACAACAAAATCAAAACAAGAGCAAAGCAAGAGAAACGGTCAGACCCGGTCCGAAAAAATTTAAATGCTGGTATCAAAAGTGAATAAGCCATAATAGCGCATTCCGAAAAAGTAAGCAATAACTAGCACAGGTAAATAAGCTAAACAAAGTACACTAAAGGACACAACAGCAGAAATTAAACTACAGGGGACTATAAAGCAATAATGCGCCTAATAGTATGATAGGCTAAGCGGACCTACAATAATAACGCTACAACTACCAGTTTGCAATCGTAAGTAGGACTACGCTCGACTACCTACTACCCTTCTACCATAATTTGTGTCCTCCACAACCTCTTATCTAACGTCATGCCCTCAGTAAGTTGCACCTGCATCATATCCCGTCTAATCACCTCTCCTCAATACTTCTTCAGTCTACCTCTCCCCTTCCTGAACCCGTCCATAGCCAACCTCTCACACCTCCGCACTGGGGCATTTGTGTCTCTCCTCTGCACATGCCCAAATCATACTCCGCACTGGGGCATTTGTATCTCTCCTCTGCACATGCTACATCATCTCAACCTCGCTTCACACATCTTATCCTCCACCGAGGTCACTCCCACTCTGTCACGGATATCATCATATCTAATTCTATCCCTCCTTGTATGCCCGCACATCCATCTCATCATCCTCATCTCCGCAACTTTCATCTTTTGGACGTGCGAAGTCTTGACTGGCCAACACTCCGCCACATACAACATAGTCGGTCTAACCACCTCCCTATAGAACTTGCCTTTAAGTTTTGATGGCACATTTTTGTCGCATAAGACTCCAGATGCAAGCCTCCATTTCATCCACCCTGCCCCAATACGATGTGTGACATCGTTATCAATCTCTCCATCCCCTTGGATAATAGACTCGAGGTACTTGATTCCTTTCTTTGGAATGACCGAGTATCAAGCCCCATCTCCACACCTGGCTCATGATGGTGAAATGAAGAGTGCAAAGAGTTCAGTAAGTTAAAATTCTATTAACAGAAAGTAGCAAAGACTAGGCTAGTGCTGGATTGTACATAATGAGAGGCCCCCCATACTAAAAACGAAAAAGAGTTATTAAAGCAGAAAGATGGTAGTATAGGCAATTACAAAAACCTGATGATAATGAAATCTTTGAAGAGTATATTGGGTTAAGAGAGAAGAAGCAAAGGGCTATCAGTAAAGCCCAAGATAAAACCATAGATGACTTCTCTCAAAAGCTAGGAGCGCGGAAGGAAGAATAAAGGAAATGTATAAACTAGCACATGAGAAGGAGAAGAAGGGTAAAGACTTCAACATATTAAAGATGATTCCTAACAATTTTTTACATGAGATAGTGAAATCAAGAGACAGAGGTTCTATCTTGATCAATTGCTCAAATTAAATCACGAGGATAATTTCATACATTTGTATAGGTTAGAACTGTAAGCTCGTAAAATTAGGGCTGCAAAAGTAGAGGATATCATGAATAATTTGAGAGTCAGAAAAACCTATAGTTAAAAATGGTATCTCTAAAAAGGTTTAGAAAGTATCTAGGAGAGGTTGAAACAGTACAGCTTACCAAGCCATTGTATGTTATCTTAAGGAGGAAAGATACCAAATGAGTGGAGAAAGATTATATTGGTTATGATATGTATGACCAAAGAAGATATTCAAAGATGCGCTAACTACTCTTCTGTTAAGCTTATGAGCCATAAAGATGAAACTTTAGAAAAGAATTATACAACACATACTCGGGGACAATACGCGGGTATCAATTTGGATTTATGCGCGGTAGAAAGCTATACTTTTGCTATGAAAACTGATGAAATTTATAACGAGGGGAAGAAGAATATCCACGTGATACTCATTGAGCATGAGAAAGAGAGTGCCAAGGACAGTTTGGATTTATGCATCGTACATGACATATCAATGTTGTTCCTGGTCTCCTAACTGAAAAAGGTTGATTCAGCATTTTCTAATTCTTAGTTCAAGGGACAAGTACAATGAACAATGGATGCTGCACACAGATGAAATATTACTGGAAAGTACTTTTAGGAAAAAGTGAAGTAGATAAATTTATTTCCGAAGGCTAAGTAAGAAGATTTGCTATGTAGTTCGGAGCTCGAAATATAAAGCTGCCACTCACTTGGCAAATAGAATTTCTTAAGAAATAGCATATGTGATGACACCAAGCCTAGAGACAAACTAAGAAGGTAGCTCTACTTGGACTCCCCCCACATTCATCATAACATTTGTAATATTCTGATGAGAAAAATCATGCAAAAGAAACCTGACAAGTGTAAGATGCATAGAAAGACATGTGGTACCTTTATACCAGGAACATGGCAGAAGAAAGATTCAGGGGATTGAGAGTGATAATGCCCCCCATGTCCAACAGCTCCATAAGGTGCTCTTATAGTTAAACCTGGAAACCATGAGGCAGCTCAGCATCTTGAAACTTTGACAAAAAAGATGAACTGCAATAGTCATAAGTTTTCTTCCAATTACCTCCGCAGTTAAACTGATTACCACTCCGATATCTGAATTTCGCAGCTTCATTGACGATCTACAGAACAAAAATTTGACAGTCAATAAATGCCATGCCAAACTGTTAGTAGATGACTTGGCAGAGATGCGTACCTGATCAAAAGCAGGAAAAATATAATCTGCAAACTGAATTTCTGCTATAGCTCGATTGTCCTGAAATTTAAGAGGGAAAAGTAACAATATCAGCAAACGGTTGACAACTATTTAGCTTTTAGTATTTAGAGAGTATTTAGAGCTCAGGTATTGACCATTGCAGCCAGACCAATCGCAAATCCAACTATACCCTGCACATCAAAAACCATAAGTTGATGCACTTCTTCACACAAGAAAATGACTTGTATCAAATGAAATTTGTGCTGAATTTGTTATTATAAAAATTAATGAAATAGCTAGTATTATTGTTTTATGGCTCAAGTCTTTCACCCAAAAAGGGCTAGAGCGGACATTGAATATAGTAGATAAGCTACAGATACCTGCTCACATAAAGGAGTGTTAAAGACCCTCTGTTTTCCAAATCGGTCAGCTAATCCAGTAGTGCAACGAAAGACACCACCAAAACCAACATCTTCTCCAAATACATAAGAACTGAGATGAAATACATCTTTCATCAAATTATGAAGTCAGTCAACCATAAACATGCGTTTAAAATTGCAAGCAAAAACGAGAAAAGGTCAGTGAAGGCATAATCTATTATTGAGCGTAAGTATATGCTGAAATGGTCAGGCATTATTTGAGTAAGTTCGGATGTAGTAGATGCATTCTAAAGACGGATACTAGGATTTGCATGTCTGCATCAACTAATTTCAAAAGGTCAAGCCGGAGGCGACGGGTAACTCACACGAAGGAAAGGGATAAAAGCTGAAGGCTCATGCTATCATCCTTGTACTTCTTGAGAAAGTTCATGTCAATACATCATTGCATTACTTGTAAATACTGTCTGGCCTCGTGGATAATAAAACATGCATTTTTAGGCTATAAATGTTATAGTTATTCCTGTATAAAAGCAAATAATGAGAACCCCGAAAGTATATGTATGTCCTAGAGACAATCTGTATTAGCACACAATGTACTTTATACACATTCGCATTTATATTAATGGCGATTAATATTATGGCAATTTGCATTTGTTGAATTATTAATTGACTGTTTATAATATTCTATAAATGCATCGGTTACGTGTTTATTAATTATGTGAGAATTAATGTTATAACGTAACTCTTAAATTACCTCGACTAATGATCATCGAAATTGGGATATCGATGATATACGATACGTCGACATGTGGTCTGCATCATATCCTTAGGGGATGTAGTATGTCTCACTTGCTACGAGTTATGGCAACTCGTGATGGATACATGGATACTTGTTGAAGTATTGGTATGCCCTGCTGATGTACTGTTTTGTTATATGTCTATAATGTCATCGGCGTGTGGGAGATAAAAGTCCTTAGACTTGAGGTCAATATCATCTTGTTTACGGAGTAATGTACTTTGATCATGTCCTAAGCTCAAATGCTTTATAGGTTGAGACGCGGCTTGTTTTGGATGCACTACGAAGTAGATTAAAGGTGGTATGTGAGCCAAGATTATGATTCATTCCTTGAATACATATTCGAGTGGACAACTCATATGGTATTAGGTTGACTAAATCATCGTTAACGCAATGGACATATACGTGATATGGTCTGTTGTCAACTAATATAGATGAGTTATAATAATCAAGCCATTCGATAGACACTGGCGCATCCTAAGCTTGATTGAGTGTGTCATGAATGAAAGGATTTTATCTTTCTCACATATAGGTTCAGTTCACATATTTTGTGTAGCTAAACTTTACATATTGGGTTCGTCTTCCGTGATCTAGTGAGTTAGTGAAGATCCTAATGTAATTAGTGACGATATGTAAAGGCCTGAAGGGTAACACTAAGTCAAATGTTCCGTCGATTGAAGGATGTAATTAGAAGAAGATTATACCTATATACTCGGTTAATGACCGGGATATTAAAAATGGGAAAAGACTGAAAATAGGGACAAGACCGTGATGTTCCGATTTAGCCGGTTCGAACACGCACACGCAAGTGCCACTTACTGGTCATTGCTCAGCCGATTCGGGCGGTCCGAATTTTAGTCAGTACAGGGTTTTGCTGGGCCTAGCCCACAGAAACCCTAAAGCCTTTGTTTGCAATTATAAATAGAGGACTTACCTTCCATTCCAACTACACCAAACCTAAGAGGTAAATCTCTTCTAAAGCTCTATCAGAATCTCTAGCATTCCTGACTTAGCAAATTACATCATAGTTTCAGAACTTACAAATCGAGGGACGTTTGCGTGTGCACCCTCGGACTACACAAAGATCCAGAAGATTCAACTGCTTGGTTGATTGCTTCGAGAATGTAAGTCTTCAATCGAAGTTTTACATTATACTTTGTGTTTGTATTTTCATTACATATCATACTGCAGTTCGACCGTCGTCGGATTTGAAACATAAATTTTCAAATTCCGCTGCGTGTACGAACCCGGCGCAAACATCTACAGTGGTATCAAAGTCTGGGCTGTTTCATGTGATATATAATGCTATGGGTTAGGATTTGTTTAGATCTATATTTTATGTGTTTAAAAGCTTTAAAATCCTAAATCTTTAGAACACCTGGTCCTTGTGCCCTAATCTGTTAAAACAATTATGTATTCGAGAAAATCGATTCAATAAATAATTCTTCTAAGTTGATATGCGTTATCCCGCTTAAAGCATGGTGCATTGAAACGAAGAACGAGAAGAAAATTGGATTTGATGGTCGATCAATATGTTGTTTTAATGGTGATGGTAATACAAGTGATATATCTGAAAGATCTGGCCCTAAACCAGTTTTAGGGGTTCAGAAATTTTGGATTTTGTGATTCTGGAGGGAAGGCACCGCAGTTCCATGATGGAGCACCGCAGTGCCTGCTAGGGTTTTGTGGCGGCGCCGGGATTCCACGATGGAACACCGCGGTGCTGCCCAGATGTAGCCAGAGGCACCGCGGTCATGTTCATGTGAGTCGCGGTGCTGTTCATCCAGAAGCTTAAAAATTAAAAAAAAAATCGGACATTCTGCCTTCGAGGCACCTCGGTGCCACCTGTTAGGACCGCGGTGCCTGTGACGGTGATTACGGAACCGCGGTGCAAATTAATTTTGCAGAACCAGTGACTTACTGCCTCGAAGGAACCGCGGTGCCACCAGTTGGAACCGCGGTGCCGACGACTAATTTTATAAAAAAAAAAATTGAAAATCAGAAACAAACAGAGATTTAAAAGTTTCAGATTCTGAATCTGAAGTTTTAAAAGTTTCAGTTTCTGAAAATAAAGTTTTGAATCGAACAGATTTGGTCCTTTTGGGCAAATCTGTAAATAAAGAAAGTTTTTTAAAAGTTGATTTTAGGTTCTGCAAATTGCAAACAGGTCCCAGAAACTTGAAAATGTTTTCTGAGTTTTGAAATTGTATTTTCTGAATTTATAGGGGTTCAGAATTGAACTTTTAAATTCTTAAAGGACTAAATTGTAAATTTTAAAAGTTCGCGAAATCCTGAAAATCAGAATTTCAGAAATGTTTAGGGACAGTTTGGCATTGACATAGATTGTAGAGTTTAGACAAATAGACTCATGATTATCATTAATAGTATATTATTGTATAATATACAAATGTGCTAAGTGATTGAATGTGATGCATTTAAATTATTAGCATAGCGTCCGCAATTATTGTCTAGGTAGGCGGCGCCCAGTAATTGTTTAATTTCAAATGACCGCTATAATCATGCAGGTAACGCCCGAGATGTGATTAAAACCATCTTTTATCATGTCTATTGGGTTTGATGGTTTCCCATCTAATTGCGTTTAGATACTGCATGATAGGATGTCATATGATGTATAACTTGATTGTTGATCTTGAATGAATCCTCGAAAATTGAAAATGTCCCCAAACATTAAATACAAGTCTAATTATAACGCGTCGTCCATTGTAATTGTTAGGGTGCTAAGTCCTTTTCGGCGATACAAGTATTTATGCCAAAGCATTTGTTCTAAGTCTAGGAGGACCAAGGCCCTTTCATAGATGTGTTAAAATGAAAGTAGATAATAAACTGTTGTAGGTATTTACACCAAAGTGTTTGCTTGTAAAGGCTAAATTTACTTAGGCATTTAAACGCAGTCGTGTAATAGGGTTGACTTGTTTAGATGAATCTTGGTGCCAAAGTGTCGGACTAGTCTAAAGACGTAAGATTAAAATAAAAGATATTTAATCAAACCAAGAGTTGTAGAGTTGCTTTACAATTGGTTGAGGACCTACCAAAGTGTTATCAAGTTATCACCAAGCAAACGCGGATATAGCATATGTTTGGATCTTGGCCCATCATGACCTTTATATTGATTTAGGTCCGTATTCTACCTTGGGGTCGTAGAAGTATGCAAAATAGTGAGAGCTAATTAAATAAAAGGTCATGTTAAATTAGTTTATAATGAATGTATATTATTGGAAGAATGAATTGTTAATTGCATTTTTCCTATTCTATCTATATCTTCAGATCTTCAGAAATGTCGAACTTTTTGTTGAAAATGCTCATGGAGTCAAAAGACTCACCGGACCCAACTTCATTGACTGGCTAAGAAATGTTAGAATTGTTCTAAGACATGAACAGATTGAGTACACATTGGACAAGGTATTCCCAACCGCTCGTGGAGACTCACGAGTATGCTACTTTTGACAAAGCTGCCTACGAGAAACAATATAAGGATGCAACCTCAGCTCAATGCTTAATGTTGTCTTCTATGTCACCACAATTGCAAAGACAGCATGAAACTATGGGGCCCAGCGAAATGTTAGCCCATTTGAGGAGTCTTTATGATTCGCAGAGTCGACAATGGAGTATGACCTGCTCATAAAACTTTTCAAGTGTAGGCTAAATTAAGGAGGCCAAGTTTCACCTCATGTGTTGAGGATGATTGAGTTGATTGAGAGGTTGGCCTCTATAGACATAAGGTTTCATGACAGAGTCTCCACCACCCTCATCCTGCACTCACTTCCTAGGTCGTTTGAGAGTTTCATTGTTAATTATAATATGAATGGGACTAAAGCGACATTGCCGGAGTTACATAATATGTTGAAAACTTTTGAATCTTCGACCTCCAAGACCAAACCTATTCTGATGGTTGGATCCTCTAGTAGCCCCAAACCGAAAGGTAGGGGACAACAGAAGAAGGGCAAAGTTGTTGCTCCGGCAGCAGCAATGAAGCCCAAGGGAGTGGCGAAGAAGAAGAAGAAATTGCCGGCATCGGATGTTTGCATGAATTGCAACAGGAAGGGACATTGGAGAAAGGATTGCACTGCTCCAGGCGGAGGAATGGCACCAGGTGTTGTTGGGCAAGGTATGTTTGTAATTGAAATTAATCTATCTATAAATGATTCTCACTCTTGGGCACTTGATACCGCTTGTGGCTCACACATTTGTACAAATGTGCAGGGGATAACTGATAGCAGGAAGGTCGGGTCTCGCGAGGTGGACCTGCGCGTCAGAAATGGAGCACGAGTTGCTGCTGAGCGCGTGGAAACTTATAGGATAGATTTACCTTTTGGCAAAGTTTTAATGTTGAATGATTGTTATTATGTTCCTTCTTTAACAAGGAATATTATTTTCATTCCTGTACTTGATTCAGAGGGGTTTTCCTCAAACACGTCTAATGACAATATGGTTTTGACTTTAGATAATGTTGTGTATGGAATTACGCCTCTTGTGAATGGATTATATACATTAAACTGCCGCAGGGAAATTTTCAATGTACAAAATAAAAGGACTAAGTCAAATGAAAAAAATTCTACCTACTTGTGGCATTGCAGATTTGGTCATATCAATCAAACGAGGATAGAACGGTTGAGGAAATTAAATTACCTCGAACCATTTGACTTACAATCTTATGATAACTGTGAATCTTGTTTGAAAGGTAAGATGGCCATTAAACCTCTTTCTGGAAAGGGGATTCGTGCCAAGGAGGTGCTTGAGTTGGTACATACGGACGTATGTGGACCATTTCCGATTCAAGCTAGAGAAGGTTTCTCGTACTTCATCACTTTTACAGACGACTTATCAAGGTTTGGATATGTGTATCTTATGAGACACAAATCCGAGGATTTTGAGAAGTTTAAGGAGTTTAAGTGTGAAGTTGAGAAACAGCTCTCAAAGAGTATCAAGACTCTCCGATCTGATCGTGGGGGTGAATACTTAAGTAAAGAATTTATTGACTACTTAAAGCTTCATGGAGTTCATTCTGAATGGACACCTCCTGGAACACCACAGATGAATGGTGTTGCCGAGAGGAGAAACCGAACCTTACTTGACATGGTTCGTTCCATGATGAGCTTTTCAGCTCTTCCTACATACCTTTGGGGATACGCTATTTTGACCTCAATATATGTTCTGAACAGAGTTCTATTTAAATCAGTCGAAAAGACACCATATGAGGTATGGTGTGGCAGAAGGCCATCACTTAGACACATGAGGCTCTGGGGGTGTCCTGCATATGTCAAGAAGATGATCACTGATAAGTTGGAATCTAAAAGTGAGAAGTGTTACTTTGTTGGGTATCCGAAGGAAACTAAGGGATACTATTTCTTTCTTCCTGGAGAACATAAGATATTTGTTTCTAGGAACGCAACTTTCCTTGAAGATGAATATGTCTACAAGGATGAGAGTTGCACAGAGGGGTAAGTGTGTGTAGGGTGGAGGGGGTAGGGGTAGGTGTGGGTATGAGGGTAAAAAAAATTCATATTTTTATAAATTATTTATAAAAGTAAAAAAATATATAAAATAAAATTTTGAAATTGGGGTAGGGCGGGGGAGGGAGTAGGGCGGGGTAGGGGTAGGGGTAGGGGGAGGTAAGATAAAATTTCATATTTTTAATAATTTTTTTTATAAAAGTAACAAAAATATGAAATATAAATTTGAGGATGGGTGGGGGTGGGGGTAGGGGGGAAGTAAGAAAAAATTCCATATTTTTTATAAAAGTAAAAAAAATATGAAATAGAAATTTAAGGATGGATGAGGGTGGAGGGGGTAAGTGTGGGTAGAGTGGAGGGGTAGATGTGGGTATGAGGGTAAAAAAAATATTCATATTTTTTATAAATTATTTATAAAAGTAAAAAAAAAAAAAAAAAAAATTTGAGATTGAGGTAGGCTGGGGGTGGGGGTCGGGCGGGATTGGGGGTCGGGGACGTAAAATAAAATTTCATATTTTTAATAATTTTTTTTATAAAAGTAACAAAAAATATGAAATAGAAATTTGAGGATGGGGTGGGGGTTGAGGGTAGGTGGGGTTAGGGCGGTATGGGAGGTAAGAAAAAAATTCATATTTTTATAAAAGTAAAAAAAAATGAAATAGAAATTTGAGAATGAGAAAAAGTCTGATAGGTTAGAGTGGGATTGTTTATAGGATTTGTTAGTTATACCTTCCACTAAAAAGTCCTCCAAAATTCATATTTTAAAAAAATCTTTCGAAATCTCAAAATTTTGAATACCAAAAGACTTTTTGTTAGTCTTTTAAAATTCTAATTGAATACCACTAGATTTGAACATTCTGTTTAAAAAATCTTAATAGTCTTGATTGAATACCACAAGACTTTTTAGATTGTTTAAAAATCTTAATTGAATATCACATGACTTTTTTATCCCAAAAAAATCTTTTAAAATCCTAATTGAATACACCCCCTACATATAAATGCTCTTCGAATAATTTTTTTTACTTACTTATGAAACACTAGAAAATAAATAAGAAAATCACTTATTTTCCAAGTTTTTCATCATACCAAACACACCCTTAAAGATGGTGCTTTCCCCTTTTTTTTCTTGTTTTCCTTTTCTCTATCCACATAGTAAAAACTAAAAAGCACAAATCTTTCTGGGTAGTAAATTAACAATAACATATATACTACCACCTTCCCTCTTTCTTTTCCTGCTTCGCTAATCTTCAAAACATAATCAAGTAATAAATTGATCCAGTGGCGGAGCTACAGGTTCGGCATAACTCAATAGCTTTCGTTCTAACCTTGTATTTATTTAATATGTACAAATAATGTATTCAGAACTCAGTAAATCTCTGGATAGATCTACTAGAAATCACAAGTAGAATAGAAATTACCGAGGATCAGAGTCTAAAGCGATGTGAAGAGCTTGATTAATAGCAGAGAAAAGGTTCACAGATTTGGTGGAACTGAGTTTGTCTCCACTTTCCACTATTGACGAAAATCCTCTACTCCAACTTTGATATTTGGAAGCCAATTTCCCAATTCTAGTAGCCATTTTCTCTAATATGTATATGTGGAGAAATCTGAACAAATATTAAGGTAAAATTGAAGTAGATGAAGAGGACCATTTATTATTAGAGTTGCGTATGCCAACAGAAATGCAATTGATGAAGAGGACATTCAAGTCCAAGCATTTATTAATTATTATTAGAGTTGGGTATGCCTCTCCCAATTAATGTTAGGCTCTCTCTTCCCATTCAACTTTTGATTAATAATTTTAAATAGATTTGATTAAAGTAAGCGTTAAAATAGCGGAAGATATTTTTGGATAATTTATTTTTTGAAAAGTTCTCTTAATTAGAATGCTAAAGAGTAGCCGTCAAATCAGAATGATTTGGTATGATAATGACAATATTGTATTAATAAAATTGATCTACCAATTGAAGACTAAATTATCCAAGCACGTTTTACTTATCCCATTTTGTAAGAATATATTGGGTATTTTTTGTTAACATATTTACTTTTATATTTTGGAATTTACATTCCTTCCTATTAGTACTTTCTTTATCCCATTTTATGTTATTTGACTTGATGAATTTTTTAAAAAAAATCAAGAAAACAATTTAAAATTTGTGAAATTATAGACATTTATGTGATTATAAAAATTATGTCAGTAAGTATAAAATAAAATGGAACTCAAAAAATACTTGATTATAGAAATCCAACGTGCTGTGAAAACAAGGTTGTGGACTCCACTTAGGAACAACAGTAGGTTGTTTGGTTTTCTTTGTTTTATTTATGAGTCGTTTGGTAGAAGAGATAGAATGGGATGAGATTATTAGTTCTATCAGATTGGAATTATTCAATATTTGATTGGTGAGATAACTCATTTGATATCCCACCAATCCATGTTGGAAATTTTACTAATGAGAGATTGAGTTTATCTCATCTTTAATGACTTAAACATGATGTCGGAAACGTTGTTTCTTTGCACATGCCTAATCTACTAAGTGAGTAGATGATGTTAGTGCCAAGTATCGTCAAATTTCGTTAAAAAATGAAAGAGATATTGGTACACAAAGTAAGGTGTTTGAGACATGAAAATATGGAGTTTTCTTGGCCAAAATGGCAAATCTCCCTCATTGGTGAAAGAAGGATAGTTTATGCAATATATAAACTCTAAGTTTGAGTAAGGGTTTGGGCCCCAAGGGGTGACCTGTGTGCTTAGAAGAGGGAGGACCTAGGTGAGTTTGGGTTCGGAGCTAAGCCCCACACGCGCGCCGCTGCCGCGCGCCCGTCCAGGCTCAGGTCTCGGGTCGTGGGTCATGGGTTGTTGGGTTGTTGCTTTCTTCCGAAAATTTCTGGATGTTACAGTTGCCTCTCTTTCTGCTCCTATAAATTGAACATTTATGTTCAATTGGAAAAACACTAGAGGCAACACAGAACCCAAAGAAAGACACAACTGAAGCAGAAATTCTCTCTGTTAGTCAGTAAACTCAAACAAGTAATAACAATTTAGTCTTATTTGTCTTCTTCGTTAGAATCAACAGTATTTGCTTTGTACTGTTGATTAGTTGTTCTTTTATCTTGGGAGACTATTTCCCAATATCGTAAAAGCATCTATACGAGGTAATTTTGTCTTAAAGACAGAGAGTCATCTCTCGACTCAGCGTTACTCTGTTTAACTTTTCGAATACTCTTTAACCCCATTTCTTTACTTCTAGTTCGATTTTATTCCAACATTTTTAAGACAAAATTGGTATTCTCTTTGTATTCGAAAGATGTCTGTCAACAGTTATGGTTCCAGTTCTGGTTCTAACTCTCGATTTGGATCTGCCTTGACCAACTGTTCTGTTGAAAGTTCTGCTGACAGTTTTGTTAACAAATACTTTAGTAGCTCTGCTTCTACTATTATCAACAATGTTGTCTCTAGTGTTACTGTTGTTCAAAGCACTATAGTTGTTATCTCTGGCGTTGTTCAAGGAAATGTTGTATTCCATGCTCCTGACAGTTTCCAAAGAAAATGCTCAGATAAGGATCTGGATATCAATTACAATAAGAGAATGAGACTAAAGATAATGCGATATCCCTATCCCTTCCCGATGTCGCTTCCTTACTCTAACAAGTAAGCAAGTAAACTACCTTTGATTTGAATTAATGAGGAACAATGTTGTTCTATCTTACTGCGTTGAGCCTGTCACGATCTCAGACAGAAGATCCTCCTTCTGGTGGAGATGGAATTGATCTCAGTCTAACACAAAGACTGAAGTGGGCCAGAATATTCAGGTCTCAAATGACCTGAAGGTCAAGAACAAATGCAAGGCAGAGGCTAACGTTGTACAAGACGAGGTCAATTCTCCGGATCTTGGCGACAAGAATATGGATTTCTCGGCTGTAGTGCTAGAGGCAAATCTGATGGAGAACCCAAAACAATGGTGGATAGACACGGGTGCAACCCGCCACATCTGCTCTGACAAAAATCCATTCTCCTCTTACACCCTAGTCACGGGCAAGAAGATGTTCATGGGCAATGACGCTACCTCTAAAGTGCAAGGGGTTAGAGAGGTTGTTCTCAAAATAACTTCAGGAAAAGAGATTACTCTGAAGGAAGTGATGCATATCCCTGACATCCGCAAAAACTTGGTTTCAAGGCCACTGTTTGTCCAAGATGGTTTTAGACTAGGTTTTTAGACCAACATATTTGTAATAACTAAGAATGGTATATTTGTAGGAAGAGGGTTTGTGTGTGACGACCTCTTCAAAATGAATGTCATGTTTGTAATCCGTTCATCTAATGAAATGAAACCTTCTACTTACTTGCTTGAGTCTTCTAATCTATGACATCATAGATTAGGCCATTGTTCACTACAAATGTATTCAAAAGTTAGTAAAGTTGGATTGTTTCCTTCCTTCGACATAAACCCTCAACATGAATGTGAGGTGTGCATAAAGGCAAAATTAACCAAGTCATTTTTCCATTCAGTCGAAAGAAATACCGCTCCTCTAGAACTTATTCACGAGAACATATGTGATTTAAAGTTTGTGCAAACTAGAGGGGGGAACAAGTACTTTATGACTTTCATTGATAATAGTACAAGGTATTGTTACGTTTACTTGTTGAAAAGTAAAGATGAAGCCTTTAAAGCTTTTAAACATTACCAAGCAGAAGTTGAAAATCAACTAAACCTACGGATTAAGGCAATTCGTAGTGATAGAGGTGGAGAATACGTAGCACTATTTGATAAAATAATGTGCTCAATTCGGCATTGTTCATCAAACGACCGCTCATTACTCACCTCAGTCTAACAGTGTTGCCGAGCGCAAAAACTGCACGTTAAAGAAAATGATGAATGTCTAACTCATCAATTCTGGTTTAGCCCAAAACATGTGGGGGGAAGTGATCCTTACCGCTAATACAATTCAATAGAGTTCTGCATAAGCGTAAGGATAAAACTCCATATGAATTATGAAAAGGAAAGAAATCCACTTAGAAATATTTGAAAGTATGAGGTTGTCTGGCAAAGGTCAAAGTACCTAAACCAAAGCAGGTCAAAATTGGACCTAAGACTGTAGATTACATATTCATCGGATATGCAAATAACAGTAGTGCTTATCGCTTCTTAGTGTATAAGTCAGAGATACCTGATATCCACGAAGGTACGATCATGGAACCAAGCAATGCTGAATTCTTTGAAGAGATCTTTCCTAGAAAGGGAAAAGAAATAATTTTGCGCAAATGAAGTTATGAACAAAATGCTCAAAGTCAACAAGACCCGGGAGTTTCTGATTATCCAAAACTAGACGTTTCAGATCTACAGGACTCAGGAATTACTAACTATTCAGAACTTAATGTTCCAGACCTACAAAATGTAGGGGTTCCAGAGGTGGAACCAAGACGGAGCAAGAGGGCCAAAAAGATAAGACTTTTGGTCCAGACTTTCTAACATATATGGTTGAAAATGAACCAATGACAATTAAAGAAACATTGTCAACTCTAGAAGCACCGCTTTAAAAAGAAGCTATAGAAAGTGAAATAGATTCCATCATGTAAAATCATACTTGGGAAATGGTTGATCTTCCTCCGGGAAGCAAACATTTGGGTTGTAAGTGAATACTCAAAAGAAAGTACAAAGCAGATAGAACTATTGACAAGTATAAGGCCAGATTGGTAGTCAAAGGCTACAATCAAAAGGAAGGCCTCAATTACTTTGACACATACTCACATGTATCTAGATTAACGTCCATAAGAGTATTCATAGCCACAACAACTTTGCGTGACCTTGAGATACACCAAATGGATGTTAAGAAAGTCTTCCTAACGGAGATTTGGAAGAGGAAATATACATGGAAAAACCCGAGGGGTATGTGGTTCCAGGACAAGACAATAAAGTATGTCGACTTGTTAAGTCTCTGTACGGACTCAAACAATGGCATGAAAAGTTTGATAATACTTTATTATCAAAAGTTTCTTCATAAATAAATGTGATAAATGTATATATATCAAAGGGAACTCTGACTCATTTGTTATTATGTGAATTTACATATATGACATGCTCATCACCGCAAGTAGTCTAACCTTGGTCCTGGAAACTAAGAAGCTATTGAAACAATGCTTCGACATGAAATATATGGGTATTGCAGATGTAATCTTAGGAATTAAGATTACTAAGACATCTGACGGACTGGTCTTATCTCAATCTCATTACATTGAAGATGTTTTGAGGAAATTTGATGTAGTTGACAGTTCCCCTATGAAATCACCAATGGATATGAATCATAGAATTGATAAAAATCGTGGTGCACCCGTATCCCAGGAGTGATATGCACATGTCATTGGCAGTTTAATGTACATTACAAACTGTACCCGACTCGACATCGCTTATTCAGTCAATAAGTTGGCTAGGTTCACTCGTAATCCTGGAAATGATCACTGGAAGGCGGCGCTAAATAGGATACTATGATATCTGAAATATTCGCTAACCTAGTTTACTGCTAGCAATCATAAATAATATATAGTAAGGGCAATTACATTACTCAAGGTATACAACCGTATTGGAAGGATACAATGATACAAACTGGATATCAAACATAAAGAACACCAAATCCATCAGTGGGTATGTTTTTACAATTGGTGGTGGAGTTTTGTCTTGGAAATCATCTAAGCAAACATGTATCACCTGATCCACGATGGAATTGGAGTTTATCGCTTTGGACAAAGCATGAGAAGAAGTTGAGTGGCTTCACGACTTCTTAAAGGATATCCCTTGTTGGGATAAACATGTGCATTCGATGATGATTCACTGTGACAGCCAATCGGCTTTAGGAAGGGCATAAAGTAATATGTACAACGACAAGTCTAGACATATTCGTCGAAGTCATAAGACTGTTAGGCAGTTGATCACTACGGATGTCATTTCCATTGATTACGTCAAATCAAAGGATAACTTAGCGGATCCTTTAACTAAAGGTTTACCCAAAGATCAAATATTCTTCTTGTTTAGGGAATGGGCTTAAAACCCATACAATATAAATCTTTATAGTGGTAATCCAACCTTACTGACTGGAGATCCCAGGAATTTGAATCAATGGGAAAACTAAGATATAAAGGTTCAGTTTAGCGCTTCACTTGAAGTAAGAGCACTTCAGATTATCATTCTTTAAAGAAATATAACTCTAAAGTCATTCCCGCGATAGACACTAAGTGCTACCTGCATGATGGGTAAAAGATAAGTTTCTAAAACTTTTAATGTTTCCTAACACTTGCGAGTGGGGTAGAGCAGTATACCTTATAGGAGATCACCTATTTAAGTGTGAAGATAGGCCGCTTCAATTGTACGCACTTAAGAATCCAAGTGTTGTCCATGGCCACAACGGACAAGACAATAAGAAGAAGATGAATAAGGAGAGTTATTGTGTTGATATTATTGTCTTGGTTTACACTAAACACTTAATTCAGGACATCACGTTCACCGCGCAGTAAGTAAATCCGATGTAATCAACTAAGAAAGGTTCAAAGTCGAAAACTATCTATCCTGATGCAATATCTTTCCTCTGAAAGATTGTTGAACTTTGGCACCCGGTGTGCACCAATTCTCTTTCAAGAGGGGATTATTGAAAATTTTACTAATGAAGGATTGAGTTTATCCTGCTTTAATGACTTAAACATGTGGGTCCCTCATATCATAAACATCATTTTTTCACACATGTCTAATCTACTAAGTGAGTAGATGATGTTAGTGCCAAGAATCATCAAATTTCGTTAAGAAATGAAAGAGATATTGGTATACAAAGTAAGGTGTTTGAGACATGAAAAGATGGAGTTTTCTTGGCCAAAATGACAAATCTCCCTCATTGGTGAAAGAAAGAGAGTGTATGAAATATATAATCTCTAAGTTTGAGTAAGGGTTTGGGCCCTCAATGGGTGACACATGTGTTTAGAAGAGGGGGGACCTAGGTGAGCTTGGGTTCAGAGCTAAGCCCCACAAGCGCGCCGTCGCCACCCGCCTGTCCGGTCTGGTCAAGGCTCGGACTCGGGTCACGAGTCACGGGTCACAGGTCGTGGGTTGTTGGGTTGTTTCTTTCTTCCAAAACTTTTTTTTTTGGTCCCTGAAATGTTAACTATTTACATTCTGGTCTCTGAAGGTTTTGAAAAGTTACAACAGCTACAAAATGTTACAATTGTTACAAAATGTTACATCTGCCTCCCTTTCCGCTCCTATAAATTGAACATCTCTTTTCAATTGAAAAAAACACTAGAGACAACACACAACCCAAAGAAAGACACAACAGAAGCAGAAATTCTCTTTGTTGGTCAGTAAACTCAAACAAGCAATATCAATCTATTCTTATTCATCTTTTTCGTTAGAATCAACAGTATTTGCTTTGTATTGTTGATTAATTGTTGTTTTATCTTGAAAGACTATTGTCCGATATCGTAAAAGCATCTATACGAGACAATTTTATCTTAAAGACAAAGAGTCATCTCTCGACTCAGCGTTACTCTGTTTAACTTTTCAAATACTCTTTAATCTCGTTTCTTTACTTCTAGTCCGATTTTATTCCAACAATCTCATCTACATAAGATAAAAGGTGAAATAAGTATTTATTTCATTCCATCTCACTCAATCTCATTTACATGGAATAACTTATCTCTCCTACCAAACAACGATTAGTATTTGGGTTGTGGTTGTTTCTCTGTATCATAAAAAAGGCTGCGTAGGTTTCATTTGAGGAAGGCACGCTGCTGGTTGGCTCCTCCCTTTGTTTGTAAATATCACTTCGTAATTAATAAATTTTATTTCGATTGCCAAAAAATAAGAAAGGAAATCCAACGTGATGAAATAAATAAAGATGCAACAAAAGCACCGAAAAGTTCCTTTGATGTATTAGATGAAAAGTAGCTAAAGTCTTACATGTATTGTTTTTTTGTTGATGAAGGAACCGCTAACTCGCTTTCGAAATACAGCGCATGCAGATAAACCCCTTCGTACAATACCGCAAACCACGCCACCGCTTAAACCACACTTGACAAGCGATGTGCTCCCCAAGAGGCGAAGGCGGTCAGCGTTCTGCGGTTTCAACTTGCACTGCCTTCCCACACCACCCAATGAGGATACCCTATGCCTTCAAGACCAACTGGTCTAGGGCTTCGGATTCTTACATGTATTGTTGAACACGCATTCAATCTTATTTTAATCGAAATTATTGCGTGGGATAAGAAAAATAACATATTGAAAGTTTGTATTAACTTAAAGGGAATGTCGCGGAAATAGAAGAATTTAATTGTTTTAAGCCCAAAGCATGAAAGCCAGAAAAAGACCTCCATAATATTACTCAGTTTCAAATGCATTCATATATTTCTTAATTAAACACTTAATATCCTACCTTAGAATATCTTAACGTTATTTGTTAACAATGGTGTATATTAAAAAGACCACTAACCTTAGGGAACATGAAATACATTTTTTGTGAATACAGTGTAGAACAACGTATTCCTTCCGTTTTTCATTTTATTTGTCATAATTTGACTTGACACAAAATCTAATAAAGAAATGAAAACTTTTGACACATGGTGATCTTAAATATTCCATAACATTTGTATGACTATAAATCTTTTGAATCTTGTGCTCTAAATATGTCATAATTTTTGTTTTACTATAAAAGCTTATCATCAAGCAAATATAAAAATATGTCATTTTTCTCCTCAACAGATTAATAACAAAATAATGTCAAACAGAAAAAATATATAGTACTAGTAACTAAACGTAATATCGTGATAGAAACGCTCACACTAAAGAGCTAAGAACCAGAGAAAATATACTAATTAGCATGACAATGTACAACAAAACTTCGATAAATGAATATTTGATAAATTAATAATCTCGATTAAATAATAATTTTCTCCAATCCCGACTTGGGCCAATGGGATAAAATAATAACCTCGATAAATGCATAAGATAATAATTTTAAAAAAATTCCTTGAGGCCCATTGAAAATATAAAATAATAATTCATTAAATACGTATGAAAATTACATATATAATTCATAAAATAAAGCACTTCCTAAACAATTTTTATTTCAAATTTTATGTTTTCCTAAAATATGTATTTATAATCAATTGGTTCTTCTTTTCATGCGAACTGAACTCAATTTCATCTTTAACTTTTTGGAGGGCATAAATTACATTCGGCACATTCTTCTAATTTTGAAGCAAGTATTTTTCAAAGTCTCTATGACAAGAAAAGTTTCTTTTGGAGAAACATGTGTTATAGCGTTACTATCATCTGAATTTTGATTGTCATCATCTTCCATACCCATTACTCCTTGGATAATTTTTTAGTCCGTAGATGATTCCGTTAAAGCTTCATTTTCACTAGGATAATTCAGAATATGCTCTACACTCATGACATTTCTATAATGTAGATTAGAAATAGATTCCTCTAATCTTTGAATGTCTTCAACATCACCATTTTCTTCTTCTAGAAGCATACCTTCCTCTGATCGAATTTTGCCAAGATTAATAAATTAAACTTCTTTTTTGACAAGATTAATAAACTTAGATACAATGTAGCATCTGGAGAGGTAGCCGGAGTTTTGAACCTTCCATAGTAGAATACCATCAGACATATTTACTGCGCGGTGAACGTGATATCTTAAACCGTCAGTGTTTAGTATATGCCAAGACAATGGTACCAACACAACACCTTTCCTACTCAATCTTTCTAATGTTTTGTCCGTCATGGGTCGTGGACACCCTTGGATTCTTAAGTGCGTTCATTTGAGGCGGCTTGTCCTCGCACTTAAATAGGTGGTCTCCTACAAGGTATCCTGCAATACCCCGCTACACAAGCTTTAGGAACCATTAAAAATTTCTCCAACCTAACCTCAACTATTAAGGATCATTAAAGGTTTGAAAATTTATCCTTTACCCCTCTTACAGGTAGCACTTTTTGTCAATCGCGGGAACGGGCTTGGATTATATTTCTTAAGAAAGAAATATTATCCGAATTGCTCTTGCTTCCACCGAAGAGCTCACGGAACCTTTACAGTTTTATTTTTCCATTGAACCTTATTCCTGGGATCTCCAGTCTGTAAGGTTCGGTGTCCACTATATCAGTTCTTATTGTTTGGGTTTTAAGTCCATTCCCCTAGACAGGCAGAACAACTGATCTTTGGGTACTCCCTTCGTCAAGGGATCTGCGATATTTTCCTTAGATTTTATGTAATCAATAGAAATAATACCCGAGGTGATCAACCGCCTAACGGACTCATGTCTCCGTTGAATATGACGAGACTTACCGTTGTATATAGAACTTCGTGCCCTTTCTAGAGCCGACTGACTATCGCGGTGGATCATTACAGAAGACACATGTTTATCCCAACATGGGACATCCTCTAGAAAGCCATGAAGCCACTCAGCTTACTCTCCCGCTTTATCTAAAGCGATAAATTCTGACTCCATCGTGGATCGGGCAATAAGAGTTTGCCTAGAGGATTTCCAAGACACAACTCCACCACCGATTGTAAAAATATATCCGCTGGTGGACTTGATGACGTCGCTATCAGATATCCAGTTTGCATCGATGTACCCCTCTAGTACCGCTGGATATCTCTAATAGTGTAACTCGAAATTTAGCGTGAGCTTCAGGAACCGTAGAACCCTATTCAACGCTTTCCAGTGATCCTCACTTGAATTTCGAGTGAACCTAGCCAATTTATTGACTGCATGAGCAATATCAGGTCGAGTGCAGTTTGTGATATACATCAGACTACCAATCACCTGCGCATATCGCTCCTGGCGTACGGGCTCACCAAGATGTTTGTCAATCTTTTGACTTATATCCAATGGTGTCAATACCGCTGAACTGTCGAACATCTCAAAATTTTTCAGTAAATCTTTGATGTAATGAGATTGAGACGAGACCAGTCCATTAGATGTCTTAGAGATCTTGATCCCTAAGATGACATCTGCAAAGCCCATATCTTTCATGTCAAATCACTGTTTTAACATGTTCTTAGTCTCTAGGATTATCCCAGGACTGCTTCCAGTGATCAACAAGTCATCTACATTAAGATATATCATGACGAAGGATTCAACATTTTCTTTCATGTAGACACATTTGTCACCTCCATCAATGACGAACCCTTTTGATAGTAAAGTACTATCAAATTTCTCGTGTCATTGTTTAGGGGCCTGTTTCATCCCGTACAACGATTTAACAAACCGACATACTTTTGTCTCTTGTCCTGGAACCACATACCCCTCGGGTTGGTCCATATATATTTCTTCTTCCAAATCACCATTTAGGAAGACAGTCTTGACATCCATTTGATGTATTTCAAGATCCTGCAAGGCGGCGATAGCTATGAACATACGTATGGATGTTATTCTAGACACCGGAGCGTATGTATCAAAGTAATCAAGGCCATTTTTTGGCGATAGCCGTTGAATACTAACCTAGCCTTGTACTTGTTGATAGAACCATCTGCCTTTAACTTCCGTTTAAGGATCCACTTACAACCCAACGGTTTGTGTCCCGGGGGGAGTTCAGCCAACTCCCAGGTGTGGTTATGCAGAATGGATTCTATCTCACTTTCTAAAGCTTCATTCCAGAGCGGTACTTCTGGAGTTGACAGTGCTTCGGCGATTGTCCGTGGTTCATCCTGAACCAAATAAGCTTCAAAGTCTGGACCGAAGGACTTGTCCTTTCAGGCCCTTTTTCTTCTCCTTGGTTCCATCTCTGAATCTTCCAAATCCTGAGAATCTGGAATACTGAAATCCGGATAATCAGTAACTTCAGAGTTCACTAGATCTGAACCGTTTGGATCTAGGTAGTCATCGACTCCTTGATCCTCAGAGTTTTTATCATAACTTCATTTGCGAGAGCTTATGTTGTTTTCCTTGTATGGAAACGTGTCTTCAAAGAACCACGCGTTCCTTGATTCCATGATAGTACCTTCATAAATGTCCGGTACATCCGACTTAAGCACTATGAAACGATAAGCACTACTGTTATTGACATATCCGATGAATATACAATCCACAGTCTTAGATCCAATCATGACATGCTTTGACATAGGTACTTTTACCTTGGCCAGACAACCTCATACCTTCAAATACTTGTAGGTATATTTCTTTCCTTTCCATAGCTCGTATGGAGTCTTATCTTTACCCTTGTGTGGAACTCTGTTAAGAATCCTATTCGCGGTAAGGACAACTTCTCCCCACATGGTTTGAGGGAGGCCCGAATTGATGATTAAAGCATTCATCATTTTCTTTAGTGTTTGGTTTTTGCGTTCAACAACACCGTTTGATTGAGGTGAGTAAGGAGTCATTATTTGATGAACTATACCAGATTGGGTACATAATTCTTCAAAAGGCGCTACATATTCTCCCCCTCTATCGCTACAGATTATTTTAATCCGTCCGCTTAGTTGATTCTCAACTTCTGCTTTGTAGCGTTTGAATGCTTCAAAGGCTTCATCTTAACTTTTTAGTAAGTAAAGGTAACAAAATCTTGTGTCATCATCTATGAAAGTCACAAAGTACTTGTTCTCCCCTCTAGTTTGAGCGAACTTTAAATCACATATATTAGTGTGTATAAGTTCTAGAAGAGCGGTTTTCCTTTCTATGGGTCTAAAGGCATCTTGGACAGTTTTGCCTCTACGCACACCTCACACTTACGTTGAGGGTTTATGTCGATAGACAACAATAATTCCAGCTTTACCAATCTTTGGATAGATTGATAGTTAACATGTCCTAATCTATAATGTCATAAATTAGATGACTCAATCAAGTAAGTAGAAGGCTCAATTTTATTGATAGTTGAAACAGAAGGCATTACAGGTGCATCGTTAAACTTAAAGATGCCTTCACAGACGAAGCTCCTTCCTACAAAGGTTCCATTTTTAGTGATTACAAATTTGTTAGCCTCTAACACTAGCCTAAAGCCAGCATTAACTAACAAAGGTCCAGAAATCATATTTCTACGAATTTTTGGGACATGCATCACTTCCTTCAGAGTCAGCTCCTTCCCGGACGTCATCTTTAGGATCATCTTTCCTACCCCCAGTACCACTGAAGAAAAATTGTTTTCCATGAACAACTTCTCGTCTGAGACTGGTGTATAAGTGGAGAAGGTTTTTTTATTGGAACATATATGATGGGTGGCACCTGTGTCCAACCACCACTGCACTGGATTCTCAACGAGGTTTGCTTCAAGAACCACTGCTGAGAACTCCTGAATCATATCGTCTACGAGTGTGTCTTGGACGATGTTAGCCTTGGCCTTGTCTTTGGCCTTATTCTCATGTTTGAGCTTGCGACAGTCTTTGGCCATGTGACCAACTGTACCACAATGATTACAATTTCCCTTGAACTTTTCAGTTAGTTGGGACTTGCCTTCCTTCTGGAACTTCCGCTTCTTGCTTGAGTTCCCTTTGACTTCCGTCAGGTTTGCCTTAGCCTCAGCGGGTTGTTTTCCCTTTAGCATGACCTTCTTATTGTTCTCCTGAATATGGAGTTTGACAATAAGTTTATCTAAGGTCATCTCATTCGTTTTGAGTTTTAGATAGTTCATAAACTCAGTCCACGAGGAAGGCAACTTCTCGATCAACGCCCCAACCAAGAATTATTCGTTGGGCTTCAAACCTTCCAAATCCAGGTGATGTAGAATTATTTGAAATTCCTGTACTTGAGATGACACACTTTTGTTATTCACCATTTGAAATTTCAGGAATTTCCCAATGATGAACTTCTTGCTACTCGCATCTTGGGTGTTGTATTTCTTATGAAGTTTGTCCCATAACTGCTTGGCAGTTTCAACGGTACAATATACCGTGTAGAGAGGATCGGAAAAACTATTTAGAATATAGTTCCTACACATGAAATCACTATGTTTCCATGCTTCGCGAATCATCCTCATGTCGTCAGCGACATGGTTACCTTGGCCCCCTCCTGCCAAATCATTTGGCTGAGGATCCACGTCTTCCCCAACTAGTGGAGGGTCTTCGGTTAGGAAACGTGACATTTCCATAACCGTCAGGAAAAACAACATCTTTTGCTTTCATCTCTTAAAGTGGGCACCCATAAACTTTTCAGGACGTTCATGGTGAAAACCAGCAGGTGTTGGGGCAGTGGCTCCCCCTTGAGCAGTTGCAAAGGCGTTGGGAATGCCTCTAACAGGACATAGATGTTGTTGATGTCTTGGGCAAGAGCATAGGCACTATAAGTACCCGGAGCAGCAGTGGAGACATTGGTTGTGCCAAAACTAGTGTTGACACTCGTTGTGCCAAAAGCAGTGGTGGCACTTGAAGTACCAAAAGAAGCGGTTTGAAAGACATTAGGAATGCCATGATCAGTGGTGACACTAGAAGTGCCAAGAACAGTGGAGTTGAAGGCAGTGTTAGTGCCTTGAGTAGTGGGATTGAAGGCAATGGGATTGCCTTGAGCATCGGTGGAATTTTCAGTGTTGAATTGGTTGAATTAATCTTGTCCAGTCATGTTATTGTTAAAATAACGAATATTATCTTAAGCTTGTGAGAACAAAGTGTAGAAATAAAGAAAATGAGAATTTACCAACAATAACAACAAATTAGAAATCTGGAATTTAACAAATAAGGTTGGCTTGCTGAGTTGATCGAATTCTCGATCTATCCTTAAGATAATATTGTCCCGTATATCCTTTCAACGGTGTAATGACAACTTATCTCCCAAGATAAAACAACAATCAAACAAATGAGCAAAAGGAACTCAAGTGTTTGCTTTAGGAAGAAAGATCTTTGAGTGTTTTGTGATTGCCAGAGAGGAAGACAATTTTAGAGAATTGTTAAGTGAACGTGTGTTTTGCAATTGTCCCATAGACATCAATTTATAGGTAGATGAATTTGTCTTCTCAATTAACCAAATGAATGGCCATCAATGTCAAGTAATGACCATTGATATTGAGCTTAATTCAGCCTAGTAATAGTTGGAATCAATAGCCAAATAATGGAGATTAATTTCTCCAAAGTCAGCCCAAGAATCAGCTTTAATTCGCCTCCAACGGTACTGAAAAACCGTCGAAGAACTGCGGTCCCTCAGGAGGGCACCGCGGTACCTAAATTTCAGTAAGTCACTGGAACCAAAAACCAAATTAGCACTGCGGTGCTAGGAGGAGGCACCGCGGTGCTCCAGGCATCGCGATCCTGCTGTGGCACCTTGGTCCTCTTCGGTTTTATTTTCCGTGACGATTTCTGATTTGTTTCATCTTTTACACATTTCTTTCTTTCATTTACCAACGTGAAACCATTTGTCATTTGGCCAATAATCATCTATTCTCTTACGTCTCAAACAATTAATATACGTACCAACTCTTACATTTAAGGAAATTATGATCATTGTCACTTTATGTGCACGTGTGTGAAAACCATATTTCCGACGTGCGAGACCCCAGTTGTTCGAGTCATAATTAATAGAATTAATTTATTTCACATTTAGTAAATTTCCAACAAAATTACGATCTTTTGTCAATAACAAAAATATTTTGCAATTAATCCTTCCAAATTTTAAAAATTAAAGCTTTTATATTTAGAGTTTATTTTTGTCTGCTTTGTTTTTTCTTTTATCGTTGAAAAAGGGTAGTCACATGCTAATCAATTAAAAAACTTCTCTTATTCTATATATTGAACAAATTAGTTATTAATTTTATAAATTTGACTTCATATTCGAAAGTATGTTCTTTTCTTTTTTGCTCTAAATATGCTCAGTTTGACATCACTTGCAATAAAAACTCTTAATTACTATTGGGTTGTATAGTTTGACATCAAGGAAATAAGAAATATTTTCAAAAATCGATTAGCTTGAAATATCCAAGTTCAATGATAAAAAAAAACTATTAATTAGTGCATCCTTAATTCAATTGGTGGGTTACCAAATATTTTGGGAGAAATAAGTGGAAATATCTCTTACTTTAATTATGGTTAAGATCATTGGTTTAGTTAATGTAATCTAAACACATTGATATAAATCATTCAACTTCCTCTATTCATTTACTTACTATTATATATTTGAAATAAGAAACTTTACCGATTTTTATTGTATCGGAGTATTAAATATTTGATTTGAAAAGAAAATGTGAGTGATATTATAGAAGAATTTAGTGTAAATATATTTTATTTTTATTTAGTATTAAAGCAAAATTAAATTATTCTTAAAACTTGCCGATTTCCTTGTTATTCCCCTACTACCTACCATCTTTGACATTGGCTGCCAGACCTAAAGGCTAGCCTTGTTTATTTGGAGGCTAGACTGAGAGTTAGGCCCAGCTCAACTCCATTCCACAGGAAAAGGAAAATTTAGTACTCCTCCCACCACATGATTTGACGCAAAATTTAAAGAAAAAATAGACTTTTGAAGTTGTATTCAAAATAAGTTTAGATGTTTGTTTAGATCTAAATCATTCAATAAATTGTTTCTAAATATATAAATGCGACATTCTTTTTTAAACAGACTAAAAAGAAAATGCAGAGGATTAGTATTCTAAAATCTTCTAAACTATTTACATTTTGTTAGTTTAATACTTAAATTATATTGTGTTTTTATTAATCAACAAAAGTGGCATGAAGAGTAACTTCACCCTCTTTATAGTGTCTTGGAGTTAGAAAGTAGGGACTTGGCCAAAAGGCCACTTTGAAAACATATATTTGTCAAAAGGTCACAAGTGTCAAAGTATTGGCAAAACAACCATCATTTATAACGTCAGCATCGTCAGTCCCACAAATTGTCAAGCCTAGTCCCAATTTTTTTAAAAAATACAGATGATTATTGAGCCTAACGATACGACGATTAATGCTTGGGATAGGCTGCGTGACATATTCCAAGATAATCGAAATTTCAGAACTGTTACTCTTGAGCAGGAATTTTCCCACGTCAACATGTAAAATTCCCGAACGTTTCAGCATATTGCAAAAGGTTGAAAGAATTGGCAGACCAACTCCACAACGTTGGTGCGCCTGTTAGATGTGATCGTCTTATTATACAGATGGTTGCTGGCCTATCTGAGGCCTATAGTGGTATTGTAACACTCCTTTGTCAAAGTAATCCTCTCCCGAAGTTCTATCAAGCCCGATCAATGCTTACTTTAAAAGAAGACGACTTGGCTAAAAAGGCGGCTACGAGTGCTAGTCCCGTGGTCATGATGAATTCCTCTACTAATTATTAGAATTTTGATGACCATTCGAACCAAAATCAGTCTCACGGGGGCGACAAAAATAGTCGGAAAAATAATGCCAAAAATAGCGGGGGCAAACGCGGCGATTCCGAAAGTGGTGGCGGTGGAAAAAATATAAACAGTAGGCCCCGTCCGATCAGCAGTGGGCCACCGTACCACTAGTCCCAGCCCTAGGCTCCCTGGCTGTGGGCTAGGGCCTGTGGGCAGTGGCCCAACGACCCTTATTCATCATCGAGTCCAACCACTGGCCAGTGGGCTTCCCATCAGCCCTTTCGATCCAATACCTATTGGGCCAGTGTTTCCCGAAGCACTTCTGGGTCGGGGCAGAATTCGGGTGTTCTTGGGCCCCGTCCTCCGCAAGCCCATCACGCAATGGGCCCCACTCCTATTGACATTGAAAATGTGATGCACACACTTGGAATAAATCCCTCATACCCAAATTTGTACATGGACATCGGTGTCATTACTCACATGATATCTGACCCAAGTACTCTCTCGTCTTATTCTAATTTGAGCAACAATCGTGCTATAATTGTTGGTAATGGTAATTCAATTCCAATTCGTGGTTATGGTCATAAAACGTTGTCTCTCCCCCATCCACCCCTTATCTTGAAAAATACTCTTCATGCCCCTAAATTGATTAAAAATTTGGTGTTTGTCCGTAAATTCACCAATAATAATTTCGTTTCTGTTGAATTTGATCCATTTGGGTTTTATGTGAAAGATTTCAAGACGGAGAGTAATCTCATGAGGTGTGATAGTAGGGGAGATCTTTATCCTATCACGCCATATTTCGGTCTCTCGAGTCAAGCCTTGCCATAAACTTTTGCAGCCCTTGATCATTTCTTGTGGCATGCTCGTCTAGGTCACCTAGGATTATATATTTTGTATTTCTTAGATAAAAATAATTTTATTTCTTGTAAGGGTACGCGTAGTACTCTGAATTATCAATCTTGTTCTTTAGGAAAAAAATATTAGATTACCGTTTGTAGACTCTAATTGTCATTTGATATTATTCATAGCGATTTATGGACATCTCCCATTCTCAGTTCTTTGGGTCATCCTTATTATGTTATATATTTGGATGATTATTCTAATTTTATGGACTTTCCGCTAGCAAAAACATCTCAAGTTTTTTTCACTTTCTTAAAATTTAGATCATTCGTTAGAACCCAATTCGAACGGAAAATAAAAAATATTCAATGTGATAATGATAAAGAATATGATAATGGGGTGTTTCGGGAGTTCTGTGCTGATAATGGAATCAATTTTTATTTTTCTTGTCCTCATACGTCTTCACAAAATGGGAAAACCGAACGGAAAATTTGTACCATTAATAACATTGTCCAAACTTTATTGATTCATGTTTTGTACACCCTTCATTTTGGCATCATGCTTTACAAATGACTACTTATCTTTTTAACATTCTTCCTTCCAAACGTTTGACATATTCGTCCCCTCTTCAAATTTTATATAATAAAACTCTTTCGTATTCGCATCTTAGGGTCTTTGGGTGTTTGTGTTATTCGTTGTTTCCAACCATCACAATTAACAAATTTCAGGCTCGTTCTACCTCTTGTGAGTTTTTGGGTTATCCGTCTAATCATCGTGGTTACAAATGTTTTGATTTATCATCTAATAAAATCATCATTAGTCGTCATGTTATATTTGTTGAGTCCCAATTTCTGTTTGCGCAATTGAGTAGTCCCACGCCTAGTTCGTATAATTTTTTGGATGACAGTATCTCTCCATATATTATCCACCATTTATCGGATCTATCCCATACCCAAAATCCGCCATGGGCAGCTGGCCCGGCCTCCAGTGACGCCTTTCTAGTTCGGGTCTAATCGGGCCTTATCGGCCGATTCTGGCCTAGATTCTATGTTTATTCCCGGGTCCAGTGGTGGCCCAGTTCTGGTTTCTACTATATGGTTCAGTTACCGTGTTGGGCCAGCAGACCCACTACCTACTGGCCAATCCGTCTCAGTTTCCAATAATTCAAAAAATCCACTCAATTCTCCTCTGAATTATAGACCAGTCACTCGTAGTCAACGGAGTATTTTTAAATCAAAAATATATTTTAATTTTAAATTCTTATGTTCTTCAATCACCTCTACCCTGTAATCTTGTATAGTCATTAAATGACCCGAATTGGAAAATTGTTATGACCGATGAATATAATGCTCTTATTGATAATAAGATGTGGGAGTTGGTGCCCCGTCCATCTGGTGTTAATATTATTCGGTTTATGTGGATTTTACTCATAAAGACAATTCTGACAATTCATTTGCGAGGCATAAGACTCGTCTTGTAAGTGACGGTAAGACTCAGCAGGTTGGTGTGGATTGTGGTGATACATTTAGTCCGGCGGTCAAGTCGTCTACCATTCGCACTGTGCTCATCTTGACTCTTTCAAAAACATAGCCTATTCATCAGTTAGATGTGAAGAATGCTTTCTTACATGGTGATCTCAAAGAGACAATATATATGCATCAGCCCTTGGAGTTTAGGGATCCCAAATATCCTGTCACGACCCGAACCTGGGCCCGTGACTGGTGCCTTACCCCGGGCACCCTAGTGATACAACATCAGAGTAATCAGCGGAACATACAACGATACAAGACATATTATGAAATATGAAACAATAATCTGAGAAAAAAAACTTGCCTTTCGGCATATATATAACAACTTTTTTTCAGCATGAACAGTTTAATCCTTTTTACAAACCCTGCCCACAACTGTACTACAGACCTCTAAGAATGATACGACAACAATGGCGGGACAGGGCCCCGCCAAACCCCTGAATGTAAACACTTACTACGACAGGGGACTATACCACTGATAAGCCTCCGGAGAAACGGAGCTTCCCAACGCAACTGTGACCACGAGCTAGGATCAACGCGCGGTGTACCTCAACTGCGGCATGAACGGCCCGAAGGAGGTCGATAACAAAGTGCAGTATGTGGCGAAAATACATCAGTAAATGAAATCATAGCGATCATATAAAGCGAGATACATGTATGATAACCAAACTCTTACAACAAAGCGACATGTCGTCGGGGACTCACGCCTCAGTCATCACTCAAGTATAACAATGGGTCTCGTGCCCACAACATCAATCATGCGTGGAATACCTTCCGCCACGCCGTGATCTATGATATAAAAGCACCAAGGAATACACATGAACACCAGGTCCCACGTGTCATAATAAAACCGCACGGTAAGTACGAAGGCATAGCCGATTACTAAGAACCACGGTACCAACAAGGTCGCGAATCAGATCATAAGATCTGTCTAGACCGTCACATGATCAAAGCCGCCACTTGCCGCAGATATCGATGTACGCGTCTAACCTCGAACTCCGCAGACTCGCATAGGCCAATCTCATCGGCCACGAGGTATTCCGCGTCGAGGGTAGCTACTCCCGATCGCCCCGACTTCGCGATCGCATGGCCACATGGACCGCATGCCCATAAAGGACGATACTAACTCGAACTCTCGTAGCTCGCGCAGGCCGGGACTGCATGAGGTATTCTCGAATCATAGGTCCATCGACCGCCGAGTCTACCCGCGACGGAGGCGACAACCGGAATCATCTCAAGAGATGAATGCCACAATACTATCATAACGACTGATAGTTAATAAGCACAATCAAGGGAAACCCCTTTACACAAACATCACAAGATACTAACACACGTAGCATCCTAACACGTTTACTTATCAAAGCAATCAAGAAAGTATTACAAGGCTATCACAAACCAATACAATCAAGTTGTTCACACAAGGTACTTTCTACTACATGATTAACAAGATCGGGTTTTTATTCCCAAAGTACTTCATACATTAACTCTTTAAAGATCGTTACTTTCACAGTGTCACACAAAAAAAAAAATAGAGTGACTATCTTTTTAAAGTAAATCAATTACTTCTCTTTGTAAAATCAAGTAGCAACATTCTTTTCCAATGTTCAAGTTTGCCTAATTTCCAATGTTCAAGTTTCTCAGTTTTCGAAAGGGTTTCGTAGTTCATAGTATTAATCACTTAAGAATATCATTCTCTTTTAAGCCATCTGAGAAACATAAGCCTTATATGTGAGTAGGATATTCTTGTTTATATAAATCTTATTACAGCAGCCATGATCTAGGAAATATCATTTTGTCTCATCTTAGCTTCATGCGGATGGAAGTTTCTCTGGTTTTAATAATACTTAATTATTCAAAACATTTCCTTTTTATTAACTGCGATGGTTTGTCGATACACATTCGATTCAGAAATCAAGAAAACATTCTTAAGCCGTTATACCTAACTTCCCATAAAGCTAGTATAACTCTTAAGTTTTCAAAAACCAAATATTACTTCTTCTTTCAAAATGATTCTAAAATCTTTTGAAATACTTCAAGTTCTTTATTAACACATAACAAACCAGTTATAGTTCTAATCAGTTACCTTTTAAAAACCACATGTATTTTCTTACCAACATAAAGCTGTTATAACCAACTTCCCATAAAGCCGTTATAACACTTTATGTTTTACACCAATCAAATACATTTAGCACATGTACGTCTACCGTACTACATAGTTCACACATATCATGCTAGAAGAGATAGGAAGAGGTTCACATACCTCGCGATGAGTATCGACTAATAGCAAAACGCTCCAAGTACTTCCAAACGTCGGCTACTCCTTAAGCCAAGTAGATCGCGCCACACGTAGTACTTCAACCTATAAGGCCACAAGGCGCTTATTAACATTTAGATCTCATCGTAGAACATTCTAGAAAATTCAAAGACTCTCCCGCAACAGCGTAAATCTCCTCCTCTAACGAGGCCGGCTACCAAGCCAACCAGGGGGGTTATACGTCTAACCCTAACGGGTACAATTCTACTCCATGGTACAACTACACAAGTCTCAGAATACGCCTCATGTAATTACGATTCAAGATTCTTCTTTAAATTCAGGCTTAAGTCGCAAGACATTGCGTAAGTATTATTCAGGCTTAAGTCAAAAGACATTGCCGATAACTACGTTCGATTCTATATACGTATACTTCAACTATATATTCTAACAATATGTAATTTCCAATTACAATAGAGGACAAGATATTTACCTCGATAAGCCCATAATTATCCAAGTTATAATGTCGATCCCGGCAATCGCTTAGCTCGACTCAGGCGCCCAACCCGCTCTAAACCACCCTTAGAAGTTCTAACCAACTTCCACACAATACTCCAACGGACTATGGAGATTTTCCTAGGGTTTCGGTTTGGTGACTGACGGGAAGTATAATAGTATAACTAGGCTTTTCGTATAGGTATAACCTTAGAATACTACAAGGTATAAGGCTAAGGTAATTTGGGCATTATAACAATACTTTTGAGAGTATTTCTACCAAGAGAGGGGGGTTTATTATACGAGACAACTAGGCTAGGGGTACCCGCACACTACAAGGAGGGGAAGAGGCTCTCGCCAGGGCCTTTCAAAGGGGGGATAGGGGCTCTTGGACGAGAGTCAACAAGAGGGGAGGGGGAGGATTTCTAAGACTTAGAACATTTTAGGATGAATAAGTCTTCCAAAGGGGTGGGTATTTATAGGCCTAGCAAAGGCCAACCAATGGCCAAGATCTTGCCAAGTGCAAGGCAAGTGTAGGGCCAAGATCTTGCCAAGTGCACCTTATCCATCTACCACAAAAATATCCTACCAACCCCTTGACCAACAATGGCCAATTCGTCCACCTCTTTTACCGCGTGCGCGATGGGAGGGTGAAATGTGTCGCCCTCTGTTTGGCAAAAATTTTTTCGTCTCTCGTAAAAATCCGAAAAAATTATAAACGACATAGCCGTAATTTCCCCTACGAAAGCTGTGAAAACTTTTCGTCTAAAAACGACTCTAACCGGGTGTTGTGCACAAAATTAATTCGGCCAAGCCTTATTCTCAAGTTCAAATTTTCTACGTACGTCCTCACGTACATACTGGAAATACTGGGTATAACATTCTCCTCTTAGAAACATTCGTCCGAATGTTCCTTCTAAATCTCAAGACAAACGCGCCAAGATAGTCTTTCTTGCTATACTTACGAAAACAATCCCGCCACACTGGCCACGAAACACCGCGCCATACTTCTATCTAAGTCCACTGGGAAACACCTCTAATCATCACCACAAAACACTTCTCACGGGTCTAAAATATACTTCCTTCGCACGCCTTCTCTTTACAAAGAAATGATCACATCTATACTCGCGATACATGCTCGCTTCTGTCTTTACTCGTCGTAGATACCAGTTTGTCTCTTTGCGTGAGGCTTTAACCTTCTCTGGCGACCCTAGAAATGGTACCACTTTGTCACTTTGTCGCGAGCCTTGCTCCGACGACCCAACAATTGATACCGGGCTGCTTGCGATCCCGGAGGATGTCGTACACTCGAACTCTTACCACATTCTGACACGGCTTCAGTATCCAAACTCGGGGTTACTATCTCTAACGTGGTCATCATTAACTGGGAACACTCTGGATGGACCTCCGATACTTTCCCGATCATAACAATACGAAAGACCGGACGCTCGCCTCCACGCGGACGGCAAATGCTAACATATAGGCAACCCGCCTATCCTTCACATGAACTCACAAAGGCCCAAAGTAACTCGGGCTAAGTTCCTCTGTTTTCCAAACATGCCACACCCAACCCGGGTGGTACTTTCAAGAAGACCGAATCGGCGAACTCTGGCGTCGCCGCCGATTATCCGCACGATTTCTCGGTGCGAACTTCTTCTAGACAAGCTTCACTATCCACGATCTGCTGGAACAAGCTCGAACTATGCGTCAACGCTTGCCAACATCGAACCAATCGGCGGCAACTTACACTTCCGCCTTACAAGGCTTCATAAGGCGATATCCGAACACCGAAATGGTAGCTTAAACACTCCTTCAACAGAGACAACAATTCGCAACTATCCTCGAATTCCCAAAGATCGCCCGGCAGGGTGAATGCGATTCGAGACTCACGAGTTCTTAACCTGCTGGTAAAACTTTGAAACAAAACAGTAGTGCCACTGGCTCCACTGTCATAAGGTGAAGGTAGGCACCCGTGCAGCCTTTCAACCCTTCAGATAACTCAACACAGCCGAGTAAACGGTCCCGAACGAAGAACACGATGGGCTGCCCCATCGGCCCGACCACTGGTCGAACGCATCCACGAACTCGTACGCTGGTTAACTAAACTTGGGCCTAACACCCTCGTGACACTACCACAAGGCGGGACCACCACAACCCGACCCCACCAAACAGGCGGGTTGACCCGCATCACGCCTCAACCCGACCCGGCAGCCGCACAATACTAGCTCCGATTGAACAATCTCACAATCATGTTACGAAAACCTAGCGGTCTTCTTAGCTCAACTACCCCCTTTCATTCCACACTACCAGGGACTATCCAACCATAACTCACGTGCACTATGCACTCCGATAAGGATCAAACATAACACTACACCTTTTCGAGATGGCCTGCTCACAAGGTCTCTACGTAAAAGCTCTAAGGCTCACACCTTCTATCCCCAAAATCTTACTCGGTTAAACAACCATGATCTAATCACGACTAACACTGTTATCGAGAACATAGCACTTAAGGTATACTCACCTTATCACATCTTGATCTCTGAGGGTTAAAGATATATCTATATCTCTTCTTGCTCCCTTAGTCGTTCTAATCAAAACTCGCCTGTAGGCGCATAGCTAAGGAAGATGACGAACTACCCACCAATCCTGAAGGCTAAGTCCTCCTACAAGGACACTCTTTCGACATCAGACCCTGACGGTCATAGGTACAACAAGTACCAACTAAAAGACGACATTCCCTGAGATGACGCCTGCCACACTGAGAAAAACTGAATCCAGATGGCTGGAACCTTCGTGTGACTGTGAACCGGAAGCTCTGGAGCTCTAACCAACTCCTGCATACCCCTAACGTCCTGAACCCTGTGGAGGACCTTCCTGCACTGGTGGATGCGCATAATCTAATCTGCTGGTGAGGCGACTCGCCTCGCAAGTTACCAAAGGCGCTTCGCTGCCCGCCTGCCTTCATCGCCGTTAACCCGTCGATCTCTACGTTTCTCGGCCTGCTGCGCATAAGCCCGTACACAGGCCATGCTCAAGCCCAACTGAAGAATTACTCTTGCACAACCCTCTTTTAGATAGTCCTCAAGACTCGCGGTACATCGGTATACTCTCTGGTAGCCAAATCTATAGCTAATGTGAGGTTGCCTCTTTGCAATCTATATTCACCGTTCGGTCGTGGGCGAAGGTTCAAATATCATGGCGCGATAGGATCGCGCCGTGCTAAACTCTCTGGGGCTAGTGGCGTCGCAGAACTCCCCGAATGAAGCACCACCCAAGGTGATAATTGGGCCTGTGCCCACGTAACCCTCTGTATTCTACTCGCAGCTCCCTCGGCTGCCTTGCCCTCCTGGGCCCGGGTTGCCCTACGCGGAGGCATAACGATAAGGGAAAGAATTTCGTCGGAGGTCCAACTTACAACACGGCTCTAAGGCACGATCTCGAGTGAGAAGAATAGAAACCAATCCTAAATATCCTATAGCCTCACGATTATTGGTGTGGTGCAACACACCGATAATCAAGACTCTTGGATACGATGCGTAGACACTTTCCGAGGATTAATCGCTCGATACCACTTTTGTCACGACCGAACTGGGCGTGATCGTGCCTACCCGGGCACCCTGGTGATACAACATCGAGTAATGTCGAACATACAACGATACAAGACATATTATGAAATATGAAACAATAACTGAGAAAAAACTTGCCTTTCGGCATATATATAACAACTTTTTCAGCATGACAGTTTAATCCTTTTACAAACCACCTGGCATTGTACTCTGGACTTAAGAATGATACGACAACAATGGCGGGACGGGGCCCGCCAACCCCGAATGTAAACACTTACTACGACGGGGACTATACGTGATAAGCCTCGGGAAACGGAGCTTCCTAACGCTGACCACGAGAGCTAGGATCAACGATCGTGTACCTCAACTGCGGCATGAACGCGGCCCGAGAGGTCGATCTGACCAGTGCAGTATGTGAAATCAAAATACATCGTAAATGAAATCATAGCGATCATATAAAGCAGAGACATGTATGATAACCAAACTGATTTACAAAGCGATCATGTCAGTCGGGGACTCACGCCTCAGTCATCACTCAAGTATAACAATGGGTCTCGGGCCCACAACATCAATCATGCGTGGAATACCTTCGCCACGTGATCATGATATAAAAGCACGAGGAATACATGAACACCGTGTCCCACTGTGTCATAATAAAACCGCGGAGTGAAATACGAAGGCATAGCCGACTACTAAGAACCAGCGGTACCAACAAGGTCATGAATCGTATCATAAGATCTGTCTGAACCGTCACATGATCAAAGCCGCCACTTGCCCGATATCGATGCACGCGTCTAACCACGGAACTCCGCGACTCCGCGTAGGCCAATCTCATCGCCCATGAGGTATTCCCGCGTCGAGGTAGCTACTCCCGATCGTCACGGACTTCGCGATCGCGTGGCCACATGGACGCATGCCCATAAAGGACGATACTAACACGGAACTCTCGTAGCTCGCATAGGCCGGGACTGCGTGAGGTATTCTCGAATCATAGGTCCATCGACGCTGAGTCTACCCCGCGCGGGCGTTTAACCCGAATCATCTCGAGATGAATGCCACAATACTATCATAACGATAGTTAATAAGCACAATCAAGAAACCCTTTACACAAACATCACAAGATACTAACACACGTAGCATCCTAACACGTTTACTTATCAAAGCAATCAAGAAAGTATTACAAGGCTATCACAAACCAATACAATCAAGTTGTTCACACAAGGTACTTTCTACTACATGATTAACAAGATCGGGTTTTTTATTCCCAAAGTACTTCATACATTAACTCTTTAAAAGATACGTTACTTTCACAGTGTCACATAAAAAAAAAAATAGAGTGACTATCTTTTTAAAGTAAATCAATTACTTCTCTTTGTAAAATCAAGTAGCAACATTCTTTTCCAATGTTCAAGTTTGCCTAATTTCCAATGTTCAAGTTTCTCAGTTTTCGAAAGGGTTTCGTAGTTCATAGTATTAATCACTTAAGAATATCATTCTCTTTTAAGCCATCTGAGAAACATAAGCCTTATATGTGAGTAGGATATTCTTGTTTATATAAATCTTATTACAGCAGCCATGATCTAGGAAATATCATTTTGTCTCATCTTAGCTTATGCGGATGGAAGTTTCTCTTGGTTTTAATAATACTTAATTATTCAAAACATTTCCTTTTGTTAACGCTGCGATGGTTTGTCGATACATTCGATTTAGAAATCAAGAAAACATTCTTAAGCCGTTATACCTAACTTCCCATAAAGCTAGTATAACTCTTAAGTTTTCAAAACCAAATATTACTTCTTCTTTCAAAATGATTCTAAAATCTTTTGAAATACTTCAAGTTCTTTATTAACACATAACAAACCGATTATAGTTCTAATCGATTACCTTTTAAAAACCACATGTATTTTCTTACCAACATAAAGTCATTATAACCAACTTCCCATAAAGCGTTATAACACTTTATGTTTTACACCAATCAAATACATTTAGCACGTATCGTCACCGTACTACATAGTTCACACATATCATGCTAGAAGAGATAGGAAGAGGTTCACATACCTCGCGATGAGTATCGACTAATAGCAAAACGCTCAAGTACTTCCAAACGTCGGCTACTCCTAAGCCAAGTAGATCGCGCCACACGTAGTACTTGACCTATAAGGCCACAAGGCGCTTATTAACATTTAGATCTCATCGTAGAACATTCTACCGAAAATTGGCAAAGACCTCCCCATGGCGGCGTAAATCTCCTCCTCTAACGAGGCCGGCTACCAAGCCAACCAGGGGGGGGGGGTTATACGTCTAACCCTAACGGGTACAATTCTACTCCATGGTACAACTACACAAGTCTCATGTCTGACCCTATGTAATTACGATTCGATTCTTCTTTAAATTCGGGCTTAAGTCGCAAGACATTCTGTAAGTATTATTCAGCTTAAGTCAAAAGACATTGCCGATAACTACGTTCGATTCTATATCTGATATACTTCAACTATATATTCTAACAATATGTAATTTCCAATTACAATAGAGGACAAGATATTTACCTCGATAAGCCCATAATTATCCAAGTTATAATGTCGATCCCGGCAATCGTTTAGCTCGACTCAGCGCTCAACCCGCTCTAAACCACCCTTAGAAGTTCTAACCAACTTCCACAATACTCAACGGACTATGGAGATTTTCCTAGGGTTTCGGTTTGGTGGTGACGGGAAGTATAATAGTATAACTGGGCTTTTAGTATAGGTATAACCTTAGAATACTACAAGGTATAAGGCTAAGGTAATTTGGACATTATAACAATACTTTTGAGAGTATTTCTACCAAGAGAGGGGGGTGTATTATACGAGACAACTAGGCTGGGGGTACCATGGCTGCTACAAGGAGGGGAAGAGGCTCTCGGCCAGGGGCCTTTCAAAGGGGAGAGGGCTCTTGGGCGAGAGTCAACAAGAGGAGGGGAGGATTTCTAAGACTTAGAACATTTTAGGATGAATAAGTCTTCCAAAGGGGTGGGTATTTATAGGCTAGCAAAGGCCAACCAATGGCCAAGATCTTGCCAGTGCAAGGCAAGTGTAGGGCAAGATCTTGCCAAGTGCACCTTATCCATCTACCACAAAATATCCTACCAACCCTTGACCAACAATGGCCAATTCGTCCACCTCTTTTCTGTGGCGTGCACGATGGGAGGTGACAAGTGTCGCCTCTCGTTGGCCAAAAATGTTTCGTCTCTCGGAAAAATCCGCAAAAATTATAAACGACATAGCGGAAATTCCCTACGAAGGCGTGAAAGCGTTTGTGAAAACGACTCTAACCGGGTGTTGTGCACAAAATTAATTCGGCCAAGCCTTATTCTCAAGTTCAAATTTTCTACGTACGTCCTCACGTACATACTCTGGAAATACGGGGTATAACATATCCTCATCATGTCTGATTATTGAAGAAGTCCTTGTATGGGCTTAAGAAGTCTCCATGGGCTTGGTATAAGAGGTTTGCAGACTATGTTTCGACTATTGGGTTCTCTCACAACAGGTATGATAATTCATTATTCATATATCGTCGTGGTACTTCTTTGGCTTATATACTATTATATGTGGATGATATTATCTTTATTTCCTCTTCTGATGCATTACGCTAGTCTATCATGACAATGCTCAGTTATGAGTTTGCTATGAAAAACTTGGGGCTCTTGAATTATTTTTTGGGGATTGCTGTCACTCTTCATGCATGTGGGTTGTTCTTATCACAGAGGAAGTATGCAGCTGAGATCGTTGAAAGGGATGAGATGTTATCCTGTAAGTCCACTTCCTCTCCGGTTGATACTAAACTCAAGTTGGATGTTACGGCTGTCTCACCTTATGAGGATCTGACACGCTATCGCAGTCTTGCAGGGGGCCTTCAGTATATTACGTTCACGAGACTAGATATTACATATGTCGTACAACAGGTGAATTTGTTTATGCATGATCCCAGGGTTGAGCACATGAATGCACTCAAACGCATTATTCGGTATATCCAGGACACACTTGACTATGACTTACATCTATATCATTCGTCGACGTCTACACTAGTCTCGTATACAAATGTTGATTGGGGTGACTGTCCAGACACCAGACGTTCTATATATGATTATTGTATGTTTCTTGGTAATAACTTGGTCTCATGGTCTGCAAAACGTCAGTCGACTTTATCACGTTCTAGTGCAGAGGCCGAGTATCGAGGGGTAGCCAATGTGGTCTCTGAATCCTGTTGGTTACGTAATCCTCTTTTAGAGCTTCATTGTCCTATTCAAAAAGCTACCTTGGTTTATTGTGATAATGTTAGTGTCATCTACCTTTATGATAATCTGGTTCAACACCAACGCACTAAGCACATCGGGATGGACATTCACTTTGTTTGCGAAAAGGTAGCTCGTGGACAAGCACACGTCTGCCATGTCCCTTTCAGGTATCAAATTGCAGACATCTTTACCAAAGGTCTTCCGTCAGTACTCTTTGAAAATTTTTGGGACAGTCTCAGCGTACGAAGACCGTCCGCTATGACTTTAGGGGTGTGATAAATATAAGAGATATACACATATGGTATATCACGGTTTTGTACATGTTGTAAGTCCGTGAACCGTGAACAATGTCCATAATAGTTTAGGTAATTATTTAGTGTAAATATTACATTAATTAGTATTGTACACTTACCATAATTATAAGAGTCTTGTACTACTAGAATAGAGTTTTGAGATTAGAATAGGAATACGTTTTTTATTATGAAAAATTATAAATTGTATATATACTCTTTCATTAATAAAAATAATGAAGAGATTATTTATTTCATTAGGCTTTAGGCTGATAGGATAAATGTATTTTTATAATGGTTTTCTTCTTCCATCTTGGAGCAACCTTCGTTAATACCGACTGTTCTATCTTTTTGTTTTCTTTTTTGTACTTTTCATATGTTTTTTTGTTTTCTTTTTTATAAAATAATTCTTCACCATAAAAGATGTTCTTTTTTTATAGAACGTCTGGTGTCCAGACACCAGACGTTCTATATATGATTATTGTATGTTTCTTGGTAATAACTTGGTCTCATGGTCTGCAAAACGTCAGTCGACTTTATCACGTTCTAGTGCAGAGGCCGAGTATCGAGGGGTAGCCAATGTGGTCTCTGAATCCTGTTGGTTACGTAATCCTCTTTTAGAGCTTCACTGTCCTATTCAAAAAGCTACCTTGGTTTATTGTGATAATGTTAGTGTCATCTACCTTTATGATAATCTGGTTCAACACCAACACACTAAGCACATCGGGATGGACATTCACTTTGTTTGCGAAAAGGTAGCTCGTGGACAAGTACACGTCTGCCATGTCCCTTTCAGGTATCAAATTGCAGACATCTTTACCAAAGGTCTTCCGTCAGTACTCTTTGAAGATTTTAGGGACAGTCTCAGCGTACGAAGACCGTCCGCTATGACTTTAGGGGTGTGATAAATATAAGAGATATACACATATGGTATATCACGGTTTTGTACATGTTGTAAGTCCGTGAACCGTGAACAATGTCCATAATAGTTTAGGTAATTATTTAGTGTAAATATTACATTAATTAGTATTGTACACTTACCATAATTATAAGAGTCTTTTACTACTAGAATAGAGTTTTGAGATTAGAATAGGAATACGTTTTTTATTATGAAAAATTATAAATTGTATATATACTTTTTCATTAATAAAAATAATGAAGAGATTATTTATTTCATTAGGCTTTAGGCTGATAGGATAAATGTATTTTTATAATGGTTTTCTTCTTCCATCTTGGAGCAACCTTCGTTGATACCGACTGTTCTATCTTTTTGTTTTCTTTTTTGTACTTTTCATATGTTTTTTTGTTTTCTTTTTTATAAAATAATTCTTCACCATAAAAGACGTTCTTTTTTATAGAACGTCTGGTGTCCAGACACCAGACGTTTTATATATGATTATTGTATGTTTCTTGGTAATAACTTGGTCTCATGGTCTGCAAAACGTCAGTCGACTTTATCACGTTCTAGTGCAGAGGCCGAGTATCGAGGGGTAGCCAATGTGGTCTCTGAATCCTGTTGGTTACGTAATCCTCTTTTAGAGCTTCATTGTCCTATTAAAAAAGCTACCTTGGTTTATTGTGATAATGTTAGTGTCATCTACCTTTATGATAATCTGGTTCAACACCAACGCACTAAGCACATCGGGATGGACATTCACTTTGTTTGTGAAAAGGTAGCTCGTGGACAAGTACACGTCTGCCATGTCCCTTTCAGGTATCAAATTGCAGACATCTTTACCAAAGGTCTTCCGTCAGTACTCTTTGAAGATTTTAGGGACAGTCTCAGCGTACGAAGACCGTCCGCTATGACTTTAGGGGTGTGATAAATATAAGAGATATACACATATGGTATATCACGGTTTTGTACATGTTGTAAGTCCGTGAACCGTGAGCAATGTCCATAATAGTTTAGGTAATTATTTAGTGTAAATATTACATTAATTAGTATTGTACACTTACCATAATTATAAGAGTCTTGTACTACTAGAATAGAGTTTTGAGATTAGAATAGGAATACGCTTTTTATTATGAAAAATTATAAATTGTATATATACTCTTTCATTAATAAAAATAATGAAGGGATTATTTATTTCATTAGGCTTTAGGCTGATAGGATAAATGTATTTTTATAATGGTTTTCTTCTTCCATCTTGGAGCAACCTTCGTTGATACCGACTGTTCTATCTTTTTTTTTCTTTTTTGTACTTTCATATGTTTTTTTGTTTTCTTTTTTATAAAATAATTCTTCACCATAAAGAGATATAATAATATTTATATTTATATATATATATATATATCTCGTCTATTTTTTGGTTCTTTCTGTTGGAAATTTATTAACGTGAAATAAAGTTAATCTTATTATTTATGACTCGAACAATTGGGGCCCCACACGTCGAAAACATCATTTTCACACACGTGTACACGTTGTACCAAAGATCGTAAATTTTCTTAGTGAAAGAGATATTGATACGTACACTAAATGTTTGAGACATGAAATGATAGACGGTTATTGACCAAATGACGAGGGTTTCACGTTAGTAAATGAAAGAAGAAGTGTACGATATGTAAAAGATAAAACGAATCGAAAATCGTCGTGGAACCGTAAAGGGCGGTGGCGTCTCCTCCCAAGGGCTGCAGCTCCTGGGTTACGGTTGATTCTTTGGAATTTAGGCGCGCGGCTACTGCTTGCGCCAGAGCGATGAGCAGATGGAACACGAACAATTTCTGACTTTTGGGTTGGTTTTGGAGTATTAATCCTCCATTATTTGGCACATGAATTCAGCCATTATTTGGCTGAATTGTAACTCCATATTAAGTGTCATTACATGGCATTGAAGGCCATTACTTGGATAGATGGGAAGTCATCTTCATCACACTATAAATTGAAGCCTTTGGCTCATTTGAAGAAGACACCTCACTCTTGTATAGTTCAGATTTTTCTGAACTTGTTCCTCTCTAGCATATCTTTCACACACTCAAAGGTTCTTCTTGAGAAACACTTGAGTTTCCTTTTCTCATTTGTCTAATGTTGTTTTATCTTGGGAGACAATTGCCCATCAACGTAAAAGGATATATACATGGCAATACTGTCTTAAAGATAGAGTGCTAACATTCGACTCAGCACAGTTGTAACAAGTAGAAGTTTTAGTGTCTCTTGGTTTTAGGATATCAAGAAGAAGGAGCTTGTTGCAATTGGAACAATGATCCAAGATGGACTCAAGAATTATACAAGACAGGAGATCAAGACATCATAAACTCATTGTTGGTGTCACAACACTTGTTAGGCTCAAGCATGTTGTATTGTATTCATTATTGTTTATTCTTTTTAAGCACTAGTAATAGTTGTATACTATTCCCGTACATCCATTATGTATCTCACAATCTTAAGACATTATTGTACTAGTGCTAGAAAGATGTATGCCAGTAGATATGGTCCCAGATCTGGTTGTGGTTTTCTTGTTGAAACCAGTTCTGTTGCAGTTCAAACACTGTCTCTGTCAACAAATCTGATCCTAGTTTTGGGTCTCTCTTTGACGATAGTTACAGATTTGTTTCTGTCAAAGAGGAGATCTCGGTTACTGATCCTGAACTTGAAGATACTGCTGACAGTCATGATGGCAAGACTAAGGATCAAGGAAGAGTTGGTATCACCGCTCCCGAGAGTGGTGGAAACAAGCGTCCACGAGAGGTTGAAGATGTCAAATGGGACAAGAGAAGAAGGCTGAAGATGTTGTTCTACCTTGTAACAGAAGGCGTACATCTGTCCCAGACAAATGATCCGAACCATGGAAAAGAGAATTTGGACACGTGACTTACGTGGGCCAGATTCCAAAGATATGAGTTTAGTAGCTTCTTTGTCAAAAATGATATTAAAAGAGAATTTCTGAATAAAAGTGAATAAAGCAAGGCTAGGAATATGAAGTATTTTTGTTAAGACTTATATTCTCTACACTTTAAAATCAGAAGTTTAATCTCACTTACCTTCTCGTTTATGATTGGACTGTTATAAACAATGACCTAAAAATAATGGACTTAGATTGTAATAAACTGGATTTACGGACAATCCTAAGCAAGGGAAGAGGACTAAGGACAAGGACTAGAGATAAACTTGTCACCGTTTCCGATAGAAGATTCGTCTTTTGACAAGATAGTAGTGGACAATCAGTCATACAAAGCCTACGGGCGACTGGAGTGGGCCAGGGTTTCCAAATCTTAACCGATTTGAAGGCCAAAAGAAAGAAAGAAAAGAAATTGGACACTCAGTATGCCAAGGAAACTGGAGTGAGGCAGAATATCTAGATCTCATACAATCCGATAACGCCCTAACCACGGGCAAGAGGTTTTTCATTTAAAGCAACGCCACCTCCAAAGTAAAAGGAGTTGAAGAGGTTGTCCTAAAAAAACTTAAGGGAATGAGATCACTCTAACAAAAGGTGATACATGTCCCAAACTTGGTGTCAAGGACATTGTTGGTCAAATTGGCTTGAGACTAGTCCAACAGGTCTGTAATAACTAAAAATAATACAATATGTTTGTAGCCAAGTGAAAGATATATTTGTAATCCGTGCATCTATTCCTTCATAGATTAAGACACGTTAAATAGAGAGTCATTCAAAACTAATTAAGTTGAGATTGTTGCCGTCTGTCGACATAAACCCTCAAAATGAGTATGAGGTTAAGAGGCAAAATCACCTTTCCACTCCGTCGAAGGAATAACGAAAGAATCACCGCTCCTCTATAACATACTCACGCCTACGTGAGTGATTTGACGTTTGTAAACATAGAGGGGGGAGACAAGTATGTTGTGATCTTCATCAATGATGGTAAAACGTATTGCATCCTTTGTTGAAGAACAAATATGAATCTGTTGAAGTGGATGAGCACTACAAAGCAGAATTTGAAAAACCTACGGATTGAGGAATTCGTAGGGATAGATGGGGAGAAAGTGAAGCATCATTCATAAAATGACTTCTCCTAACTCATATCTGTCTAACGGTATTATCCAAGCGCAAAGTTGTATGCCCAAGGTATGTGGGCAAGGCGATCCTTACCGCTAATGCGAGTCTTAACGAGAACTCCGCATGAGGATAAAGATAATCCTCCATGTGAAGCATGTAAAAGTTCCCATCTATAAATATTGTGATATAGGGGTAGTGTAGCAAGGGTTGAAGTACCTAAGACAAAGCAGGTCAAGTTGGACCTAAGACTGTAGATTGAATATCCACTGGATCTGCAAATAACAGTAGTGCGTATCACATCTTGGAGTCAAAGAAGGCTGAATTCTTTGAAGATAAATTTCCTTAAAGAAGGAAAAAGAAATAATTGCTCAAGGTTAATAAGAACCCGCGAGTGCCTGACTGTTCAGAACTAGACATTCCAGATCTATAGGACTCGAAAGTTGCTGACTATCCGGAGCTTAATGCTCTAGATCTACAGAACTCATGGATTCTAGTTGATGAACTTAGACAGAGCAAAAAGAGGGGACAAAAACTTGTTCCAGTTCTTCTAGCTTATATGGTTGAGAAAGAAACATGGACAATTATAAAGAATTGTCATCTACAGAAGCGCTGCTTTGGAAAAAAGCTAAAAGAGAGAAATAGACTCCATCAGATAGAACCACCCTTGTGTGATGGTTGATCTTCCTCCGGGAAAAGAACTACTGGGTTGTAAAAGTGGATACTAAAAATGAGTACAAAGTTAGATGGATCTACTAACGAGTATAAGACCTCGATTACTTGGACATATGCTCCTATGTGAATAACTTAACCTCCAGGGTCACCGCAGTCTTGCGTGACATGGATGTTGAGACAACCTTCCTAACCGGAGAGTTGGTTTGATGGACTGTTGGGCTTCTTCCTGAACTTCCATTATGGTCCTTGAAATGTTTACATTTTGGTCCTGAAAATTTTAGATAAAATAGAAACAATGAATCTGACTACAGAAACATTGACTCTGAAGCTAGAAAGCCAACAGTTGGAAAACCAAAAGTCCAAAAGTGGAAGAAGAAAGTAATACCCGAGGGGTATGAGGTTCCGGGGAAGAGAAGAAAGTCTGTCGACTTGTCAAATCTCTGTGCGGGCTAAAACAGGCCTCGAAGCATTGGAACAAAATATTTGATAGTACTCTACTATCTAAGGGTTTCTCCATTAATGAGTGTAACAAATGTGTCTACATGAAAGACAATTCTGACTCATTCATGATATGCCTTTACGTAGATGACATGTTGATCACAAGAATCAGTCCTAGTTTGTTACTAGAGACTAAAGATATGTTGAAATGACATTTCGATATGAATGATATGGGTATTACAAATGACATTTTAAGAATTAGGAGTTCTAAGACATCTAACAGACTGGTCTAAACCAAACTCACTTGTGAGGTGTTTTGACAGTCCCGTTGAAGTCACCAATGGATATGAATTATAGAATTGATTGGAATCATGGTTCACCCATATATCAGGAGCGATAGACGCATGTCACATGTAGTTCAATATATTTTATACACTACAACTGACCTGGTATCGACTCATAAAGAAGATTAGTTGAACTAAGGTTCACTCGTGGTTCTGAAAATGATCGATAGAAGGTTTTAAATGAGATGTGACGACATCTGAATTATCCGCTTATCTATGGATTATGATATTCTGGATGTCCAGCGGTTCTGGGAGAACATAGTGATGCAAACTGGATATCAGACTTGAAGAACACCAATGCCACAAGTGGATGTGCATGGTGTGTCTTTGCAAAATCATCTAAGCAAATTTGCATCGGCCGATTTGTGATGGAATAAGAGTTTATCGCTTTGTACAAAACATGATGAGAAGTTGAGTAACTTCACGACCTCGAAGAGGATGTCCTTTATCGGGAGTAACTCGTGTCTTCATCAGTTATACACTGTAAGGGCACGGATGATAGCGTCTGGACATATCTGTCGCAGACATAAGACCGTATGACAGTTGATCGAGTGACACATCATTGATTACTAAATCAAAGGATATAACGAAACCTTTAATTAAGGGATTACCCAAAGATCAAAAGTTTTGCCGGTCTAGGGGAATGAGCTTAAAACCCAAACAATAAGAATTGATACGATGTATACCCAACAACACTGATTGGAGATCCCAAGAATTTGGTTCAACGGGAAAACTAAGTCGTAAGGTTCAGTTGAGCGCTGTCACGCCCTTTTTCGACCGCGACATTTTTTAAAACTCCTGCTTAATAAAAAGTTTAGAAAATGAAATAAAATGCTAAATGTTAAAAAGGTGCTAAAATGTTAAAGGGGTGCTTAAAAAGTGCTAGCATATTAAAAGTGCTAAAGGGTGCTAAAGGGTTCGCAGAGTCGCCACCTAATTATTTTGGGTGAATTAGGACACCTAAATGTTAACTAGTTTAAAGTAAACATTAACTCCATTTTAATGGTCTGCTAAACTTAATGAGATTCTGGGTAAGGGCTCTTTATTAATCTAGAGGGAAGGGATTAGGCATCCTCTAAGATCCGCTAACTTACGGTTATCCTGCCAAATCTAGGGTAATTATTATGTTAAAAAAAATGCATGTTTTGAAAATATAAAAGATGCTTCAAAATATTTTTATAAAAGAGGTATGTTGAATAAATTTTGTAAGACTAATGCTATATAAAGTTTTAAAGTGTGCGTTTATATTGTTTATGGTGCGAAGTCAATTTATGGACTATAGATATGCATTTATCTGCGAAATCAAAGAAGTGGTGCGTTAGTTTTAGATATGCAATTTTAATGATTAGGCAAAAGATTAGGTATGAAATGACAAACCTAAGATAAATAATTAAAAGTGCATTTAATTCTAAATCCCCTTTTATGTTCAAAGACTAATTGGACTAGCTCTCCTATTAATTACAAAATTTAAATAATAAAATTGCAATAAACAAATAAAGGCATAAAATGAGGCAATTAGATTTAAAGAGTAAGAGGAGTTGAGACGGATGACAACGTCATCTTGTCCTATTTTTGCTTAGGAATTTCTGAAGCGGGAATGCGAATGCGGATGTACATAGACGCGGGTTGCCATTTGAAGTAGCTCGTGATGAGTCTCGCCGTGAGACTCTTCATTTTGCTCCGGTGCATTTCATGTAACGAAAAAGAAAGATAAGGATTAGTATATACTCCAATTTTATTGATCATAGTAAATAAGTATTAGGCATAAAAGATCAACACATGTGGGTTACACTTTATTTTGGCAATAGGCAGACTAAAGAAAGGATGATCAAATTACTTCATAACATGATATGTCCCGAAATACGCACAGAATAAGCATGGTACAACACATCAGATTGGTAGTGGCACCACATAAGAAAACAGTTCACACAGGATATGAAACAAATAGGTCTTACAACTCTAATAGACAACCTCAAAGTAAAGAGTAGACCCAACAGTATTCTAAGAGTAGACCCATCAGCATTCTGGAATATCAACACATCACATCTATACTTTAATTGAACGAATCAGGCCAGCAGTGAGAAAACAAAAACTTCAGAGAGATCATGTGAGGACAGAAGCTAAGGAATTTATGTTTCAGGGCATGTCAGACACCACTCAACTAACAGGTCATTTGATATTTTCTTGAGCCCTCTTTTACATCCCATCAATGTTGAACTGGGTGAGTTGCAACCCAATATCATAGATGTTCAGTTTAAACAAATAAAGACACAGTCATTACAACTCAGACTAAGATCATATCAACAACACCCTGACTAAGCAAACACAAATTCAGCTACAGAAACAGGACCAAACTTAAAACTATATCCAAGCTAAAGTCACCAACATATATTGAAGCATTACCATGGCATATCGATACAATTATTCATCCTCTCATGATTCTTAAGAGTTTAACAGTTATGGAGCTTAGGCTGCCTATGCCAACAGATCACTTCAGCTAGGGGGAAAATCCCTTAAGAGGGCATAACATGGACATAGAGGTCAGTTACGATTAAATCGCTTATGGCAAATGCCCACAAAAAAAAAACAAGGCAGCATCACCACAGTAGCATGTCGATAACTACAATAGAAAAAAAAAGATATGCCTAACATGGGAGAGTTCAGAGAATAAGGGATAATGGACAGGATCTTGACACACTCCAGCTTCCAACACAGCGAACTTAGATTGAAAATGTAAGCAAGGTTTTAACTATTTCATGAAAAATCAACAACACATTATAACATGAGTAACATTGAATAACCTTGAAGACTGTCCTAACCACAACTTATCTTCTACCAAATTCAGGTTACAACTGAAGCAGAGACGAACGCATGTATATGGCTACGGGTTTTAAATTTGATATTAACATCTTTTAAGCACAAGCAAAGCAGAGAGCAGGGTTTCTAATATTCCAATAAACCACATAACTGGACCAATCCATGCAAACACCCGATAAATGCCAAACACTGGTCTAATCGTATTAAAACACAATCGCCAACGACGATTAACTAAATAGATTCTGCGATTAATTTCAGGGAGCATAAGCAAACATCGATGTCAACTCGATATATATAATCAATACATGTTTGAGAAGTCCGAAACACACATTACGAATATAAGTGTCTATACGAGATCTAGGACTGAAAGGGTAATGGTTTTATCTTCTCCGGGCAGCGAACCGAGACAACGTATCAAGTCGTCGATACCACTCGGAGTTTGGTTGTGATGCGGGAAGCAGAATTTAGGCGATTTTTGCTAGGCTGTGCGAAAATAAAGAGTTTGGTTTTGTTCTTGTTCTTTTTCTCTGTTTTTTATCTCTGTCCGATGCCATTGCATGTATGAACTAGCTCCTTTTATAGCCCTGATTTAGGTTTTGATTTATGGAAAGTCTTTATGACGATTTTGGACTGATTTTCTTTCTGGGTTCTTATTTGGTAGCCTGCGATTTGGATGGTAAATGGTAAGATTTGATTCCGAAATTTCGGTTATGTCAAGTTATCGTTTTAGATACGATTTTCTAGTGATTCTTACCAAAACTTAGAGGATTTTATGGTACGAACTGGGTTGAGGTTTTCGGTTATGGTAAGTTGTACAATTACTACGATCTTGGTACTGATTTTGTTAAGGATAACGGAGAAGGTGCGGGAGAAGGTAAGGGAGCCGGATTTTCAGCCGAAAATCCGGCGAAAATATCGGGTTTTTGATGAAGGCGGCGGTTGAAGAGGTCTTTAGGTTTTCGCTTAAGTTTTCTTTTGTGCTGCTGTTAGGGACGATGGGGGAAGGGCTGAAGTATAAGGTATGTGGGCTGCGGGTGTTGGGCCTGCGGGTGTTGGGCCAGCGGGTTAAAGGTTTTGGGTTGGGTAGAATTAGGTATTAGTTTTATGTGTTTTAATTTGGGTAGTGTATTATTTAATTAATTAGTGGTAAATTAAATTATTTAAATTGTGGTTAAATTATTTAGGTGCTTTATTAGTCTAATTTTGAGTTTTAAAACTATTACAATAATAAATGCGGGTGTGCTATTTAATTAGTGCTCAATATTTTATAACGCGATGCCATTATTAAAACTTATTTATTTTGCGTATTTTGCGAAGTTAAATTAAAATTGAGTTATTTAAATGCTACATGAAGATATGACATTTAAGGACTACTTAATGTTTTTTATGAATGCGACGCTTATTAATAAAACGCATGTATTAGATTGAAATTAATTTAAATTACGATTTATGAAATTGTCTTGCTATTAATAAAATGCGAATATTTTATTTAACACGACGTCATTGTCAAATTATTCATTTTATGTATTTATTTATCTTATTATTATTTAAGAATTACGACAGGGCTTTCAAATTAATAAATACGGGCGCGAGACTTTAAGTGCTTAATTTTATACGTAAGACGCGGTTCAATTATTAAATTGCTTATTTATGTATGTATTAATGTTTTATTTGCTGCATTTTACTATAAAAAATCATGAAAATTATTTTGCAAAATTAGTGTAATTTTATAGTTAAGGACTGGACGGGAGGGTCAAAATTGGGTGTCAACAACTTGTCCCTCTTTGTATGGAGATGATGGAAGAATCTTCGGACAAAGACGTTGACTTATAGCCAATGTTGTCTCGATCCAAAGAGTTGCAAAATGCCGGGCAATTAAGACAAGGCTGACGCGGACTCAAAACTGTCCCAGTGTCGAGTTATGACGACCCTGGGATACCATGGTCAAACACCAATGAGGGCTGATGCAGACTCAAAATTGCCCCAGTGTCGAGTTATGACGACGCTGGGTTACCATGGCCGAAACACCAAGGAGGGCTGATGCGGACTCAAAATTGTCCCAGTGTCGAGTTATGACGACGCTGGGTTACCATGGCCGAAACACCAAGGCGGGCTAACGCGGACTCAAAATTTGACCCAGTATCGAGTTATGACGACACTGGGCTGTGGTGCTAAAATAAGTAAAAAATAAAAATAGCTGGCTTGAACCTGGGGTGTACCGGTATCGACTTATGTTGCTGGGTGTATTGTGATGTTGAACGAGTGGACCGACGCTTGAGGCCGCTTCTGCCATTTGTTGGGAAGGTTGACCCCCCAACAAATTGCCCCGGTTCACTGTAAGAGAAAATCCACGTTGTGCTCCTGCTCCTGCATGCTAAAACTTAAACAAACGGTTAGTGCATAAATGTTAAGGCAAAATGATGATAATTTCAAAAGTAATGTAACTGTGAGTAGAAAATGTTATCCTGCAAAAGCGTGATGCCGGTTGTGTTGATGTGAAGCTGCAAATGTTGTGTTTTTCGTCATTGCACAGACGCGTTGCGATTGTGAATGCAGATATGTTGTCCTTGCTGCAACTGCCCCTATAGACTAAAGCTCAAAAAAGAGTTAGTGCATAACTGCTAAGACAGAGTAATAAAGCATAAATAAGAAATGCAACTTTGAGAGTATAGAAATCGTCCTTGCGTAGATGTGATATGTTGATGACGTCGTTTTGGACGTGACGTCGTTTTCAGACTTGGCGTCGTTTTTGGACTTATTGTCGCGATAACGCCGCGTTGCACGGGCGTTGCTTCTTTGGCGTCGTTGCGTAGACGTAATGCTGATGACGTCATTGCGTAGACATAATGTTGATCACGTCGTTGCCTGGACGTGTTGATGCTGACGTCGTTGCCTAGACGTATTGCTGCTGGCGTCGTTGCGTAGACGTAATGCTGATCACGTCGTTGCCTGGACGTGTTGATGCTGGCGTCATTGCGTAGACATAATGCTGATCACGTCGTTGCCTGGACGTGTTGATGCTGACGTCGCCGCTAGACGTATTCTTTGCTGGCCATCGCAGACATAATCGATCACGTCGTTGCTGGACATGTTGATCTTGGCGTCGTTGCCTGGGCGTATTGATCTTTGGCGTCGTTGCGTGACATAATCGCGATCACGTCGTTCGGGCGTGTTGATCTTTGGCGTCATTGCGTAGACATAATGCTGATCACGTCGTTGCCTGAACGTGTTGATGCTGACGTCGTTGCCTAGACGTATTGCTGCTGGCGTCATTGCGTAGACATAATGCTGATCACGTCGTTGCCTGGACGTGTTGATGCTGACGTCGTTGCCTAGACGTATTGCTGCTGGCGTCATTGCGTAGACATAATGCTGATCACATCGTTGCCTAGATGTGTTGATGTTGGCGTCATTGCGTAGACATACGCCGATCACGCCGTCGTTCGGGCGTGTTGATCTTGGCGTCGTTGCTCAGACGTATTCTTTGGGCGTCATTGCAGACATAATCGCCGATCACGTCGTTGCACGACGTGTTGATCTTGGCGTCATTGCGTGGACATACGCCGATCACGCCGTTGCACGGCGTGTTGATCGCCGACGTCGCTGCTCAGACGTATTCTTCGACGCCGTCGTTCTGGGCGTATTCCGAGGCGTCGTTGCGTAGACGTAATGATGATGATGTCGTTGCCTGGACATAATGCTGATAACGTCGTTGCCTGGACGTATTGCGGATGGCGTCGTTGCGTAGACGCACGCCACGACGTCGTTACTCGACGTATTCGATGCTCCTGTAGAATAAATGCTCCTGCAAGCTAAGTTTGAGAAAAATTAGTGTATACCTGTTTAAACGAAATGATAAATACATATGAGAAGTGCAATCCTATGGGTAGGGATGTCGTCTCTGATGCGCCAGATGGATACTGAGGTGTTGTCCTTGCACGGACATGCTAAACGCTGCAACTGACAAATTGTCGTGATGCCTTTGCTGTGTGCGATGCGTGGGTTGCAAATTTGACTTTATGCCCGAGCTGATGCGCTAGCCTTTGTTGCGGAATTCAGAATTCTGACTGTTGATCGTCGATGCCCTTTTCTGCTTCTGCTGCTTCTAATGCGGACTTTGAATTTTGGATTGTTGTCATATCCTCTGCCTCTGCTTTTTTCGCTTCGCAAGAAACTTTTGCCGTATTTTACGCCCGGCTATTGCACTTTCTCGCTACATTAATATGAAAACTCGCGCCAAATAAAATTTGTGAGTTTTTTTGGGGGGGGGGGGGGGTCGATTCTTATTTTAATTCGTCGCCATGTTCCTTGACATTTGCTGGCCTGCTTGGACCTGCAACCCCTGTCTGGTTTCCTACCTTGTCCCAGTTTTGAATGTGCAAAGAGCGTTTGGCCTAAAAGTGGGTCTCAATAAAGTTGTTTGTATATTATGTGTATTCTCGTTATTTTCAAAACGAAGGGAAAGTTTCCTAATGGTGTGATCGAAGCCGATTTAGGCTGCCTACGTATCCCCATGAGGGAATCATGTCATGACGTAGTTTATTACAAGCGAATATTGGGTAAAATTCTAATGGTGGGACCGAGGCCGATGTGGTCGCCTACGTATCCGCCAAGGGAATCAGGTCGAACGTAGTTCCAACGCAAGCAAAACAAAAGAAAACATTATTAAAGCTTAAATACGAGTTTTTCTTTTTATTAATCTGCTAAGCTAAATTGCTCTTTCTTATCCGAACTTTAGGCGGACCAGAACAAGGGTGCAAATCCAACCAATACGCCTTCTTGCTCTGCATCGTGGCTGGCTGGGTCTTCATGCTCTGCTATCAGTACCTCCTTCTTTTGACTTCCGCGCGGTGCATGCCGATAATCGATCGATTCAGCGGGGCGTTACGCCAGGAACACCTTTCTTCCTTTGGGGTTCATTGTACTCATTAGGGGAGGCATCCTCCACCTGAATGACTCCCTCTTTGATTAACTCCTCTATTTTGTCCTTGAGTGTATAGCAATTTTCGATGTCGTGCCCCTTGTTGACACCCAATTTTGACCCTCCCGTCCAGTCATTAACTATACAATTACACTAATTTTAAAGCAATTTTATAATAATAAAATACAACAATAAAACACTAATACAGACATAAATAAACAATTTAATAATGACACCGCGTCTTAAGCACTTAGAGTCTCGCGCCCGCATTTATTAATTATAAGCTCTGTCGTAGTTCTTAAATAATTAATTAATAAATACTTTAGCAATAACGCCGCATTCTAAAATATTAAGCACTAATTAAATTAAGCACGCCCGCATTTATTATTATAATAGTCTTAAACTAATAAAACACCTAAATAATTTAATCAATTAATTTTTACCACTAATTAACTAATTAATACACCTAAAATTAAGTACCTAATTAAAACTAACCTAATACTAATTACCCACCATTTTCTACCCAACCCATTGCAGCCCAGGCCTTCTACCCGTCGCCCTGGCCCAAACCGCGACCCGCGACCCGCTACCCGCCCATCTGCCCTTTATTTCCTTCATCGTGCTCCTTAGCCCCTAAAACAAACCAGAACAAAACGAACACCTCAAACATAACCCTAAAAGTTTCCATCGCCGCCTTCATCGGAAAACCCGATATTCTCGCCGGATTTTCGGCTGAGAATCCGGCGACCCTCTTCCTTACCCATGTATACACAGCCAGCACACCCCTTACCATATACAAGAACCGCGAATCTCCAGATTCCCTCAAATATCCCAAAATCGTTTTCAAACTTACCATAACAAGAACAGTACGCGAATCGACCCAAAAATAGCCCACAAATCCTTAACAAATCAGTACGAATCAGTCCAAAATCGTGATAAATACTTTCCCTAAATCGAACCACTTCAAATGGAACGAAATCGCATACCAATCAAGCACAAGTATCAGCCTTTATTCATTTACCTAACTTGGAACCCAAATGGGGGCTATATAAGCACATGCAAAGGGCAACCGAGGGGGGATCGGACCAAAAGCATCGAACACAGAGCAACGAGGGCAGAATTCAGAAATCAATCGAGAATCACAAGGGAACCTGAGAAGGAACCGTTCAGTATCATCGACGGGCGAGACAAGCATCGTAATCGCAACCCAATCGAATATTCAGAAAAAAACCTAACTCTCTTAATAGCCAACGATTCTCGCAAACCTTTCCTTCTTTCTACTGCATTAAGCAAACCCGTCGAGTGGCTTCGACGACTTGATACGCTGCCCCGGGTCGCTGTCCGGAGAAGGTAAACTCGCCTCCTTTCGTATTTTCTCATTCGATTTGTATTTCGCGATATGTGTGACGATTATATGTTGGTTAAATATACTGGGTCAATTAGGTTTATACATGTTAAACCATTCGAAATTTGTTGATGGTTATTATTGGCTATTGGAACCTTTCAGGTCAGGATGCTAAGTCACGAAGCTTGTATTATATGCTTCTCTGTCTGTTTATTTGATTAAGTGTGTTTAGTTCTGTTTGGATCAGATAAACGTAAGGTTATTTCACTCAGTAGTGGAGTTCTGATTTAGTAATAAGTATTTGCTGCTTGGTCGTGTGAATGTTGGCAGATTTTATTATTGGGAAATACCCTGTGATGGGTGATATTGTTCTAAGGTCCAGTTAATTAATTGCTATTATGAATAGGTTGTTTTGGTGCAATGTTAATGTAATATGAATAACATGAGGTTAGAATGCCGGGTATTAAGCCACAATCCTGTCTGCTGAAGTTGTTGTAAAAATGGTATTTGCAGTAGAATTTTAGCATCTAGGGAATCAGCATATCCCTGCTAAAATCTCAGGCCCCTATCGGCTCGTTTACCTTCTTCTTGTTTGAAATTTCTGCCTAATCAGTAGGTCTGTAAGTCTTTGTTTTCGCTCCCATACTGTCTGGCCCATGAATATATCTGGAACAAGCCCAGTTAATCTGCTGACTGTTATTCATTATTAAATAGCACCACTGTAAGTCTAATCATCTAGTCTAAAATGTCATCTCTGGATGTTTGCTTATTCACTTTCTGACCCTCATGTTTGTTAACATGACTGCATATTTAGCTCTACTATGTTGAATCTTAAAATAGGTCCATGACAGTATATAATGTCTCCTATTGTGCTACGTTAATATGTTAAATTGGTCTACATAATACCCATGTTTGCAAGGAGCCTGAAATTGATGTATTGGTGTTAATAAAATAGTTTAAACATGATCATATATGTCTAGGTTGGCATTCAAAGCTTTATAAATTGATCTATTTCCCAATTGATTGCTTCCCTGTACATGTGTTGTGCACATCGAATAAACCTATATTCTGATGGCCCTTCTCTGTTTTAAATGTAAGTTGGCCTTGTCTAAGTATGTCTTCATGATCTTTTATCCTAAATTGGGAGCTTGGAGGTATGACCTTCGGCTTATCCCGGGCTAATCGTTGAAAATGAACATGCAAGAGGCTGTCTCAGGTCCATAAATCCCCATTTTGCCTCTGTATTGTCTGTCCAGCCCACGTGCATATATAGGCTAAACCCATTGGGTCACTTCTCATTTGTTTTGTTATCTACTGACCCATACGGGCATATATGCTTAAAATTATAATGCTAAATGCTTATTTATTATCATGATAGAAATTTGGGCATATACTAATCCTTATCATTTTCTTTTATACATGGCACGACGGAGCAAAATGAAGAGTCTCGTGGCGAGACTCATCACAAGCCACTTCAAATGGCAACCCGCGTCTATGTGCATCCGCATCCGCATCCTCGCTTCAGAATTTCCCTAAATAAAACAGTACAAGATGACGTCGTCATTCATCTCAACTACTCCTATTCGTTAAATCTCGTTGCCTCATTTATGTCTTTATTTGTTATTGCAATTTTATTATCTAACTTTGTAATTAATAGGAGACACAGATCAATTAGTCTCGAAATAAATAAATCATGGTAGTCTTTAAAATCGGAAATGCACTTTTTTATTATTTTAGGTTTGCCATGCATAACTAAACTTTGCCAAATGATAATCGTCTTTTGCACTATGCCACATAAAAAAATCAAATTTTCAAGTAAGTGCATACATTTAGTCTATAAATCAACTTTGCATAATTTATTTTATAAATAAAAATAAATGAATACTTTTAAACTTTATATGTATTTTTAGAGCACAAGTCTTATAAATCTTTATCAAAATGCACCCTTTTTATAAACACTTGCATCATCTTTCTCTTCAAATATTTTCAAAAACATGCATTGCATCTTAGCATAATAATTACCCTAGGTTTGAATGGACAACCGTAAGTTAACGGATCCTTTAGGGTGCCTAACCCCTTCCCTTTAGGATAATAAAGAACCCTTGCCCAGAATCTCATTAAGTTTAGCAGACCATTAAATGAAGTTAATGTTTACTTTAAACCAGTTAACATTATAGGTGTCCTAATTCACCCAATTAATTAGGTGGCGACTCCGCGAACCCTTTAGCATTTTTGCACTTTTAGCATCCTTTAGCATATTTAGCACCTTTTAAGCTTTTAAGCATCCTTAAACATTTTAGCATTTTATTATTTATTTTTCTAACCATTCTTATGATAGCAGGGTTCGCTAGAATCCCGTTTTCGACTCCGGTTTAAAATGGGGTGTTACAGATGGCGACTCCACTGGGGATACTCAGGTTCTTAACCACAACAGACCTAGGGTTATTGTTTGGCAATTATTTTGCATTTAATTTTGTGTGTTGTATTTTGTTTATTTTTTGCTACTTGCTTTACTGCTTTCCTTAAACTGGCATTCCGCTCATATTTCTTCCATTCTGGAAAATTCACACAATCACACACTGCATGCGAGGTGCGCTTGGTGCATCAGCAAAATTCTTTCTTCAAAAACCCAAAATTAGGAGAGTTGGTAACATACGTGGAGTGCCCGGTCTAACCGGTGGCCGCGTAGCCTTCTCACTCGAGTTGTCCGCTCGGGAACCTTGCGTCCAGAAAAGCCAAATCTTAGAAACTTAAGATAGAGCTATACCACCCTTTATTTTAGGGCATGCATGCATTTACCTTAGGTGGGTCGGTCCTTGGCATCGACACCACAATTAGGAAGACACCAAACTTGTCGACGGGTTTCTCAACCCAACGGCCAACCAACATATTATGTGTAGCGTGGCAATGACAAACAAATCCAAGCCCAATCATGACATGCTAAAATTGGGAAAAGTGCACCGTCATTTGGTCGCCATTTCCAACAAAGGCATTATAGTTGGACGACTTGGACAAATCCGTCATAATCTCGCATAAGTGACGTTTAGGATTACCTACGCATAAAGAGGCCCCTGCATGTTAGGAAGCGTTTGAATATGCGTATGCAATATATACGCTACATACCGCAAATTATGTGCTTTATGCTAACACCGCTCGTTGCATTTTTATAAAGATTTATCATATCCCCAATCATGTCGATTTGTATTTGACTAAGCAATGGCGAGCATCAATATTTCACAAGATCAAAGGCACGGTCCAAATGACATGACCGATTGAGGCATCCGAGCGAACGAGTCGGAACTTGTTCCTATAGTAAGGCGGGGTCTCGAAGAGAAAGGCGTAGATAGATCGGCGGCTCGCCCAAATACCGCGAAGAAATAGCAAACTGCAGCCGAAATCGAAGGCTCAAACATCATCGAAGTACTCACATCGCAAACAACCAAAACAGTCAAAATCCTCCAAATTACTACCAGTATCCCCTTACTACATATCCCATTCAGCCAATATACAATGCACCCATACATCCCACACAAAACCAAATTATGCTCCAGCCAAACACAAACCAAAGGCCACCACCAACCCACTTTTGCAATTCATACGACAACCCATCCGTGCATATGCCACAGCCAAATGCCCGTACACTAAACACCTTCAAACCCCGCATAGGTGTTAAGAGAAAACCAACAAGAACATATACACCTTTAACCAAACCCATAGCCCAAGTGTATGAGGAGCTGAGAGCCGCAGGAATACTCCAGCCAATTCCCAGAAATATCCCCAGGCCTACTTCCCGAGGGCATGATAAAACCAAACATTGTGCATACCACTCCGGTGTCGAGGGGCACGACATCGGAAGTGCTACTCCTCGGGGACGTAATCGAGGCGTTGATCGTTAAAGCGGTAATTCACCGGAGTGCGCCCCAAATGCGCATGATAATCCCTTGCCAAACCACGGCCACGTCAATGTGCACCTGACAACCTTAGATGAGGAATACATTCTGGCCGAGCCCGCCCGCTGAATCAATCATTTATCCGAGCACGCACTACGCGCGAAGAGAAGAAGATATTGATAGCAAGATGAAGACCCCACCCGGCCATGACGCATCAAGGCGCGATTGGTTGGATTTGCACTTTGTTACGTCCGCACGGAGCCCGGATAAGAAAGAACAATTTAATTTAGCAGAATAATTCAAGACTCGTATTTAAGCTTTAATAATGTTTTCCGTTGTTTTGCTTGTAATGAACTACGTGACCGATTCCTCGGCGGATACGTGGCGCCACATCGGCCGGTCCCACCTTTAGAAAATCCCAAATTCTCTTTTACTTGTAATGGAACTACGTTCGACCGATTCCTCATGGCGGATACGTGGCGCCACATCGGCCTCGGCCCCACCTTTAGTATTTTACCCTATATTCGCTTGTAATGAACTACGTAATGACACGATTCCCTAATGGGATACGTGGCGCCTAAATCGGCTTGGTCACACCATTAGGAAACTTTCCTTCGTTCAAAATGACAAGAATACACATAGCCTACAAGCAACTACATCGAGACCCATTTTAGGCGGACACTTTTCAAAATCGGGACCATGTAGAAACTGCATAGGTTGCAAGTCCAAACAGGCAGCACACGGATATCAAGGGACAAGCGGCGAAGTCAAATGCGAATCGACCCCACAAAACTCACAAATTTTCTTTGGCGCAGTCTTTTCATATTAATGTAGCGAAAGTGCAATGGCGAAGCGTAAAATGTGGCGAAGGTTTCTTCGCGAAAAGCAAAGCGGCAGCAAAAGCGGCATCAACAATCGCAATCAAAGTTGAGTTCGCAACAAAACCTAAGCGATCACGCCTGCATAAAGCACACAACAAAGGCATCATGGCATTCGCGATTGCGAGAAACATCTCGTGACGACATCTCTACCCATATAATTGCCTTTCTCAAATATTTATCATTACGTTTTAACGATTATGCACTAACTTTTCTCAAGCTTAGCTTGCAGGAGCATTTACTCTACGGAGCGTAAGAACACGTCCGCACAACGGCGTTATCGGCCAAGAAGTCCAAACGACGCCGAAGAATACGTCCAGTAACGGCGTTATCGCGATTATGTCCAAAGCGACATATATCCGACTCGGCCATCCAAATCGGGACAATTTTTAAGGACTTCGCCACGAAAATACATCGACAGATATGATTCCATATGCTCGAAAGATCGACATAAACTGGGATAATTTTAAGGACTTTACTACAAATGACATCAATGGACATGGTTAATTTACGCTAAGGGTTCCATGTCCCAAAATCGACAAATTTTAAAAGAGAGTCGACGGCAATGAGCAGAGAGTATGTGAGAATATACCGCCGATTTCGAATAAGGATGTTCGCTCTGTTTCACAACATGTCACTATTAAAAAATCAACATAATTTCCTACTAGTATATTTTCTCAAGATAGAATATTCTCAACAAATGTTTTCGTAGAGACTGAAATCGATAGGGTTACATGGTCCGCATAAGACAACGCTGCAAATATCAAGAGCGAATACAAATCGGCCGACCCTCCCGAACTCACAATTTTTCTTTGAGTGAATTTTGCGGTCAAACAGCGAGGACAAGAATATTCCAATACAACATCCACATCTCGCCCATACAACGCATTTAACATCTGCATCTCGCCCATACAACGCATTTAACATCTCAGATTCGCCCATACAACGATTTAACATCTACATTTCGCCCATACAACGGTTTAACATCCGTATCTCGCCCATACAACGCATTTAACATCTCGCATCTCGCCCATACAACGATTTAACATCTACATCTCGCCCATACAACGATTTAACATTCGCATTCGCCCATACAACGATTTAACATCTACATCTCGCCCATACAACGATTTAACATCTGCATCTAGTCCATACAACGACGCACATCTCGCATATCGCCCATACAACCATTTAACATCTACATATCGCCCATACAACGCATTTAACATCTACATATCATCCATACAACGACGAACACCGCATTTCGCCCATACAACGATTTAACATCCGCATCTCGCCCATACAACGCATTTAACATCTCGCATTCGCCCATACAACGATTTAACATCCGCATTCGCCCATACAACGCATTTAACATTCGTGATCTTCGCCCATACAACGCATTTAACATCGCATATCGCCCATACAACGCATTTAACATCTCGTATATCGCCCATACAACGATTTAACATCCGCATATCGCCCATACAACGACGTAACATCTACATATCGCCCATACAACGCATTTAACATCTCGTGATATCGCCCATACAACGATTTAACATCGTGCATATCGCCCATACAACGCACGAACATCCGCAGATATCGCCCATACAACGCATTTAACATCTCGTGATTCGCCCATACAACGATTTAACATCCGCATTCGCCCATACAACGCATTTAACATTCGCATCTCGCCCATACAACGACGAACATCTGCATTCGCCCATACAACGCATTTAACATCTCGCATCTCGCCCATACAACGATTTAACATCTCGATCTCGCCCATACAACGCATTTAACATCGCATTTCGCCCATACAACGATTTAACATTCGTGATTCGCCCATACAACGACGAACATCTGCATTTCGCCCATACAACGATTTAACATCCGCATCTCGCCCATACAACCATTTAACATCCGATCTCGCCCATACAACGCATTTAACATCGTGATTCGCCCATACAACGATTTAACATCTCGCATTCGCCCATACAACGATTTAACATCAGATTCGCCCATACAACGCATTTAACATTCGCATCTCGCCCATACAACGATTTAACATTCGTGATTCGCCCATACAACGATTTAACATCTCGTGATCTCGCCCATACAACGATTTAACATTCGTATCTCGCTTATACAAGCATAACAGATTATCACATCATTTCATTTTATACAATCTGACTACAGCACAAATTCACATTCTTACATTATTTTGCCTTAACAGTTATGCACTAACCGTTTGCTTAAGTCTTAGCATGCAGGAGCAGGAGCACAACGTGGATTTTCTCTTACAGCGAACCGGGGCAATTTGTTGGGGGGCCAACCTTCCCAATGAATGGCAGAAGCGGCCTCAAGCGTCGGTCCACTCGTCCCACATCACCATAAAACCCAGTACCATAAGCCATAGCAGTACACCCCAGGTTCAAGCCAGTTATTTTTATTTCTTTTCTTTTTGCACCATAGCCCAGTGTCATCATAACTCGACACTGGGACAATTTTGAGTCCGCGTTAGCCCGCCTTGGTGTTTTGACAATGGTAGCCCAGTGTCGCCGTAACTCGACACTGAGACAATTTTGATTTTTTGCGTCACCCTTGCCTAATTGCCCAACATTTTTAACTCTGAGGATCGAGACAAAATTGGCTATGAGTCAACGTCTTTGTCCGAAGATTCTTCCATCATCTCCATACAAAGAGGGACAACTGTTGACACCCAATTTTGACCCTCCCGTCCAGTCATTAACTATACAATTACACTAATTTTAAAGCAATTTTATAATAATAAAATACAACAATAAAACATTAATACAGACATAAATAAACAATTTAATAATGACACCGCGTCTTAAGCACTTAGAGTCTCGCGCCCGCATTTATTAATTATAAGCTCTGTCGTAGTTCTTAAATAATTAATTAATAAATACTTTAGCAATAACGCCGCATTCTAAAATATTAAGCACTAATTAAATTAAGCACGCCCGCATTTATTATTATAATAGTCTTAAACTAATAAAACACCTAAATAATTTAATCAATTAATTTTTACCACTAATTAACTAATTAATACACCTAAAATTAAGTACCTAATTAAAACTAACCTAATACTAATTACCCACCATTTTCTACCCAACCCATTTGTCACGACCGAATTCGATCGCGATCGCGCCTACCCGGGCACCCTTATGTAAACATCGAGAGAAAATCAGAACATACATGAAACTTAGAAATAAAACATCGTAAGTAAAACAACAAAGTTAGCCGACATGGCTACCTTCCAACATATATAAAAACAACCGGCAGCTTGCCTTTCTTTTTACAACCGACCCACCATATGTGAATACTGCACTCTAGAATAATAATCGAACAATCATATGACAGGCCCCGCCATACCCCGAATATACATGAATCTACTACCTCGTGAAACTGCATAAGAGATAAGCCTCCGAGCAAATGGAGCTTTTCTCAAAATCAACCGAGATCCTATGAGCAAGGATCACCAACACGGGTACCTAAACTCGCGGCATTTAACGCACCTCGGGCGGCCGCATAACAAAAATTTAATATGGAAATGTAATATAACGATAAGAAACAAATCATAATCAGACAAAAGAATGACAAGGACAAGTATAAAAATACATACCGATCCTCGCCGTGTCATTACCACTTATGAACTTAATCGCATCTTATTATCCTTTCCATTCCCAATAAAAGTTATAGTCACATTCTTACGACATTATTTAGAAAGAATCATTAAGTTCATTACCATATAACTTACTTATCTTTCATAACATAGTCCGCCCACTACGGAGGGACACATATACTACCCGCCCAACTGGGACGCGATCAAGTCACACTAATATCAAAGCATGCCCGTGGAATCCCCATCATCGCCGACAACTATTAGTGTAAAATATAACCACGTGACGCGCCTGGCATCCCACCTCACCGCTTGCATACATACACAATACATATATATATATCCCGCCTGGAATCCCACATCACCGCCGATACCCAGGTATAATAATACACCAATAGGCATACATGAACACCAAGTCCCACCTGGTATAGCTGCCTTGGTCTACCCTCACTTATACTCTTACCCGGAGTAGGTGGTAAAGCAGTGGTATAGCATCTTGGTCTACCCTCACTTATACTCTACCCCGGAGAAGGTGGTATAACGCCTGGGCTTGCCTCATTTATACTCTTACCCTATCTCGACTTGGCCACAAACAACACATAAAGCAGGTGGTACATTCTGGGGTTTACCTCACTTATACTCTTACCCCGAGAAGGTGGTATAACGCCTGGGCTTGCCTCATTTATACTCTTACCCTATCTCGACCGACCATCAAACAAGACATAAGCACTACCATGTCTTTTATAAAATCCGAATTTAACCTAAGTGCTACAAATAACTAAGATACCCGAATCCCACATCACCGCTTCAGACGCCCAAGTAACTTATAACAAGACACCGCTTCTCCAACCGAGAGTCGCAGATCGTAATAAAACATAATACTTGCACTCAAAGGCTATCACCAAAGACACATAGGCTAATTCTCAATTAACAAGCCAAAGTACTTATCAGTGGCACAAATAGAATAATTTCATTTAACAAGCCAAAGTACTTATCGGGCACAAATAGAATAATTCTCATTTAACAAGCCAAAGTACTAATCAAGGCATCACATAGAATTATTCTCAATTAAACAAGTCAAAGTACTTATCAGGGCACAAATAGAATAATTCTCATTTAACAAGCCAAAGTACTAATCAAGGCATCACATAGAATTATTCTCAATTAAACAGCAAAGTACTACGACGCACATCTCTTTCAAAAGACTCCTTTCCAAATAAAACTTCCCCGATACTAACAACCGTAGTATCAAGTCCTATTCACCTTTCAAGACAAGTCACAATACCTTTTTAGAAAATACAATTACCGGCTTCTAAGTCAAGTGACTTCCTTATTTAAAACCTTAAGCAATTGGTACCTTTAAAACAATTTGCCCTTCCTTAACACAAGTTATTTCTTTGCTTACTCTATTAGAGAAAACCATTCTCTTAACCTTCCATAAAGCCGTTATAACCGACTTCCCATAAAGCCGTGATAACCCTTTACGGTTTAGACCAACACGCTCATTTTATAACCAAGAGACTTCTACTTTTGAAACCAAGTATTAAATACTTTCAAATAAATTCTCATAACTTTCAAAAATACAAATAGTCTCTTAACCCTTAGAAAACAAGTGACTTTTTAGTATAAAACCTTAGGCAATTAATGCCTTAAAACAAGTGGCCTTTTCACTAAAATCAAATCACTTATCTTTCCATAAAGCAAATATAACTAACTTCCCATAAAGCCGTTATATTCACTTTATACCTTAGCCCAAAAACAATTTCCTATCCAAGGACTTATACGCTTAAAACGGAACAAGTATCACATACTTTAAAACTCTTCAAGTCCCTTAACTTTAATAACACTTAAGACATCCTTTATACTTTCAAAGAAGTGAGTTAATCTCCCAACTCACCCGACTTGGCTATTCACAAACTAGTAAAGGATATCAAGGTGTCAGACGCTCACCGCACTACACATACGCAACTAGTCATGCTCAAAGATAGGAAAAGTTCTACATAGAGTAGATCACACAACTACCTCTTAACTTCTAAGAGTAACAGAAACATGAAATGATACCACCAGATATTCCATACATAGAATCATGCCAAAGGAAGGAAGAGGTTCACATACCTCGCGACGATTGTCGCATAAGAGCAAAATGCTCCAAAGTACTTCAACCTTGAGCTATTCCATTCTTCGCCGGGATACGCTATACTTAGTACATCAACCTATAATGGTCACCATACGCCCATTAACCTCTTACTTCATACGAGAATATTCTGTGCTAAGTCGCTAAATTCTACGGAAAATCTGACAAAGACCTCCTTTGTTTCTACTCACTTTGCCACCTTTTCAAGGCCGAATACAATAACCAAACAGCCCCAATTGGCTCACAATTTGTATGTGGTCCAATACAAATGAATAACAAACTAATACAAACTACAAGTCCAAATTCGCCACCTGAGTTCAACAATACTAATTCTTATCCAATTTCCATTTCAATCCTAACTTGGTAGCATAACATGATATCTAGTCGCAACCAATTATAACTACTATAATCTTCAAGTCAATTACACGCGACGATTCTAATAACGATCAAATTGTATTCCAACTTAACATGACTTACTTTCCATTTCGAACTTAAGCTACAAGTAGTCCATAATACTTATAAACTTCAACTTAACAACTTCATGCTAGCAACATGTAAAGTTAACAACAACAATATAAATAATCTCAGAACACTTTCAAAGAACAAGATTATACCTCAACGAATTGTAATCCAATCTTCAAAACCAAGTTGCTCCTTAGCAACCTAGAGCCTCATAAAGACACCTCAATCCGATCCTTGATACCCTTAGAACCACACCAACAACTTTCCTTCAAACCTCCAATCCAAAACCTAGAAAGCCACTAGGTTTTCACTTTATGACTAACCCAAAACTATCTTTTCCGAGATTTTTCTATTGAGATACGCCTACAATACACATAGGACCTTGGTTTAAAGTGGGAAGATTATCGATAACAAACAAAAAATTTTGTGGGAAGCTAGCCTAACCCGAGAGCACCTCCTTGGATTCTTGAAATTCTTGGAAATTTTTCTAAGTGTCAAACTTGGTCTTGCTACTAGTAGTGTTATATAGAACCTCGAGGGTCAAGATGCAAACAATCGGGTGGTTCGATGATCTCTAATTAAAATATCAAGACTTAGGACCTTTGACTTAGTCAATTTTGTCAAGCTAATTAATCGGAAGACTTAGTCATCCTAAGGCTATGGTCAATGACCATTTTGGCCATGCCTAAAATCGCCCAAGGCATCAATAAGGGGGTGACAAATGTCGCCCACCCATTCACACAATATTACGCTTTCCGACAATTTCATAATTCCGAGAAATTTTTACAAGTCTCCAATCTTAACATCGTGAGTTCTTACGCACGCTCTACACCATGTCCTCGTAAATACGGGTGTAACATTCTTCCCCTTAGAAACATTCGCCCTCGAATGTTCTTTCTGAGTCAAACTTATAATTAGCGACATAGTTCTCTTTCACAACCCCGAGATACCAACAATGCCGCATACGGCCCTAATACCTTGTACACGCATACCCGCCCATCACAAGCCCAAAAGAGGTTACCTTTTCGCACTTCCAACTCCTTCTAACATACATACATAACTTCCATACCTATTCGCCTCTAATCTTTGGAGTCACTCTATGAAACAATATAAGGTCATTTCCGGCCACTACTGTTCCGTGGAACGCGCCCCAACCCAGAAACAATTAACTAGACTTGGCCTTGCACCTCAGGACTTCACGCAGAGGAACTACTACCAACTGATCCCACTCCATTCCAGGCGGGAGACCCGTAATGTGTCCTCAACCACTCGGGTCGCACTTAACTCTTATCCTCGTCCGACTTAAAATCTTATCACAGAGAAAACCTTATATACCTAAGGTCTCAAGAAGAATCAATATTCTTAGGCTCGCACTTCCATGCTCCCACCTACCTTATCACCCCCTCAGAACGGGTACAAAAATTCTCATAAAACCATAACCATGTTGTCTCGATCACAACAACCATTACATACTCTATACTGTGCCTTATCCGTATAATTCTCTTAAGCATACTACACATTTGATCTATTAACATGACATTCCGTTAGGTTCCTTAATATGACTTCTAGGGTCCACTACCCTATCGCATACCTCATCCTTTCCCAATTATCTCAAATAAAACACAAAACTGGCGAAAATCCTTTAACTACTCCATACCTTCCCTGTGATCTAGTTAGTTTTACCAATTCTCGTACTTTAAAATCATTCTAGGCAACACGCTGCCCGACTTCATACATAACTCCGTATAGATGTATGTCACAATACCAACTATACTATAATCATTACCAACCGGATACGCAATCCACATAGTCATTCCCGGTCATCGCGCTTCTCGTAGTCGCAATCAACATAACTCGTTAGGAGGGACGACCCTAACAATACAAATTTATCGCACGATCTCAGAGTGAGAAGAATGGAAACTAATCCTAAATGTCCCGCAGCCTCTTGATTATAGATGTGGTGCACAACACACCGATAATCAAGACTCTACTAGACACGGTGCGAGACACTTTCCGAGGACTAATCGCTCGATACCACTTTTGTCACGACCACCCCGATCGCGATCGCGCCTCTACCCGGGCACCTCTTACAGTAAACATCGAGAAAATCAGCGAACATACATGAAACTTAGAAATAAAATATCGTAGTAAAACAACAAAGTTAGCCGATGTGCTACCTTCCCAACATATATAAAACAACCAAGCAAGCTTGCCTTTCTTTTTACAAATCGACCCACCATATGTGAATACGCACTTAGAATAATAATCGAACAATCGTATGGGACAGGGCCCCGCCATACCTCGAATATACATGAATCTACTACCTCGTGGAAACCGCATAAAGATAAGCCTCCGAGCAAATGGAGCTTTTCTCAAAATCAACCGAGATCCTATGAGCAAGGATCACCAACACGGGTACCTAAAACTCGCGGCATTTAACGCAGCCAAGGGGTCGCATAACAAAAATTTAATATGGAATGTAATATAACGACAAGAAACAAATCATAATCGTATAAAATAATGACAAGGACAAGTATAAAAATACATACCAGATCCTCGCCGTGTCATTACCACTTATGAACTTAATCGCACTTATTATCCTTTCCATTCCCAATAAAAGTTATAGTCACATTCTTACGCACATTATTTAGAAAAAGAATCATTAAGTTCATTACCATATAACTTACTTATCTTTCATAACATAGTCCGCCCACTACGGAGGGACACATATACTACCCGCCCAACTGGGACGCGATCAAGTCACACTAATATCAAAGCATGCCCGTGGAATCCCCATCACCGCCGATACCTATTAGTGTAAAATATAACCACGTGACGCGCCCGTGGCATCCCACCTCACCGCTTCTGCATACATACACAATACATATATATATATCCCGCCCGTGGAATCCCACATCATCGCCGACGATACCCAGGTATAATAATACACCAATAGGCATACATGAACACCAAGTCCCACCGGTGGTATAATGCCTTGGGTCTACCCTCACTTATACTCTTACCCCGAGTATGGTAAAGCAGTGGTATAGCATCTCGGTCTACCCTCACTTATACTCTTACCCGAGAAGTGGTATAACGTCTGGGCTTGCCCTCATTTATACTCTTACCCTATCTCGACCTGGCCACAAACAACACATAAAGCAGTGGTACAGCCTGGGGTTTACCCTCACTTATACTCTTACCCGGAGAAGTGGTATAACGCCTGGGCTTGCCTCATTTATACTCTTACCCTATCTCGACCGACCATCAAACAAGACATAAGCACTACCATGTCTTTTATAAAATCCGAATTTAACCCAAGTGCTACAAATAACTAAGATACCCGGAATCCCACATCACCGCTTCAGACGCCCAAGTAACTTATAACAAGACAAATACTCCAACCGAGAGTCGCAGATCGTAATAAAACATAATACTTGCACTCAAAGGCTATCACCAAAGACACATAGGCTAATTCAATTAACAAGCCAAAGTACTTATCGTGGCACAAATAGAATAATTCTCATTTAACAAGCCAAAGTACTTATCGGGGCACAAATAGAATAATTCTCATTTAACAAGCCAAAGTACTAATCAAGGCATCACATAGAATTATTCTCAATTAAACAAGCCAAAGTACTTATCGGGGCACAAATAGAATAATTCTCATTTAACAAGCCAAAGTACTAATCAAGGCATCACATAGAATTATTCTCAATTAAACAGGCCAAAGTACTACGTACGTACATTCTTTTCAAAAGACTCTTTTCCAAATAAAACTTCCCGATACTAACAACCGTAGTATCAAGTCCTATTCACCTTTCAAGACAAGTCACAATACCTTTTAGAAAATACAATTACCGCTTCTAAGTCAAGTGACTTCCTTATTTAAAACCTTAAGCAATTGGTACCTTTAAAACAATTTGCCCTTCCTTAACACAAGTTATTTCTTTGCTTACTCTATTAGAGAAAACCATTCTCTTAACCTTCCATAAAGCCGTTATAACCGACTTCCCATAAAGCCGTTATAACCCTTTATGGTTTAGACCAACACGATCATTGTATAACCAAGAGACTTCTACTTTTTGAAACCAAGTATTAAATACTTTCAAATAAATTCTCATAACTTTCAAAAATACAAATAGTCTCTTAACCCTTAGAAAACAAGTGACTCCTTTTATTATAAAACCTTAGGCAATTAATGCCTTAAAACAAGTGCCTTTTCACTAAAATCAAATCACTTATCTTTCCATAAAGCAAATATAACTAACTTCCCATAAAGCCGTTATATTCACTTTATACCTTAGCCCAAAAACAATTTCCTATCCAAGGACTTATACGTTTAAAACGGAACAAGTATCACATACTTTAAAACTCTTCAAGTCCCTTAACTTTAATAACACTTAAGACATCCTTTATACTTTCAAAGAAGTGAGTTAATCTCCCAACTCACCCGACTTGGCTATTCACAAACTAGTAAAGGATATCAAGGTGTCAGACGCTCACCGCACTACATACGTGCAACTAGTCATGCTCAAAGATAGGAAAAGTTCTACATGTAGTAGATCACACAACTACCTCTTAACTTCTAAGAGTAACAGAAACATGAAATGATACCACCGGTATATTCCATACATAGAATCATGCCAAAGGAAGAGGTTCACATACCTCGCGACGATTGTCGACAAAGAGCAAAATGCTCCAAAGTACTTCAACCTCGAGCTATTCCATTCTTCGTGGGATACGCTATACTTAGTACATCAACCTATAATGGTCACCATACGTCCATTAACCTCTTACTTCATAATGAGAATATTCTAGGTGCTAAGTCGCTAAATTCTACGGAAAATCTGACAAAGACCTCCTTTGTTTCTACTCACTTTGCCACCTTTTCAAGGCCGAATACAATAACCAAACAGCCCCAATTGGCTCACAATTTGAATGTGGTCCAATACAAATGAATAACAAACTAATACAAACTACAAGTCCAAATTCGCCACCTTGAGTTCAACAATACTAATTCTTATCCAATTTCCATTTCAATCCTAACTTGGTAGCATAACATGATATCTAGTCGTAACCAATTATAACTACTATAATCTTCAAGTCAATTACGCGACGATTCTAATAACGATCAAATTGTATTCCAACTTAACATGACTTACTTTCCATTTCGAACTTAAGCTACAAGTAGTCCATAATACTTATAAACTTCAACTTAACAACTTCATGCTAGCAACATGTAAAGTTAACAACAACAATATAAATAATCTTGTAACACTTTCAAAGAACAAGATTATACCTCAACGAATTGTAATCCAATCTTCAAAACCGGTTGCTCCTTAGCAACCTAGAGCCTCATAAAGACACCTCAATCCGATCCTTGATACCCTTAGAACCACACCAACAACTTTCCTTCAAACCTCCAATCCAAAACCTAGAAAGCCACTAGGTTTTCACTTTGCGACTAACCCAAAACTATCTTTTCCGAGATTTTTCTATTGAGATATGCCTACAATACACATAGGACCTTGGTTTAAAGTGGGAAGATTATCGATAACAAACAAAAATTTCTTGTGGAAGCTAGCCTAACCCGAGAGCACCTCCTGGATTCTTGAAATTCTTGGAAATTTTTCTAAGTGTCAAACTTGGTCTTGCTACTAGTAGTGTTATATAGAACTCCTGAGGTCAAGATGCAAACAATTGGGTGGTTTGATGATCTCTAATTAAAATATCAAGACTTAGGACCCTTTGACTTAGTCAATTTTGTCAAGCTAATTAATCGGAAGACTTAGTCATCCTAAGGCTATGGTCAATGACCATTTTGGCCATGCCTAAAATCGTCCAAGGCATCAATAAGGGGGTGACAAGTGTCGCCACCCATTCGTCACAATATTACGCTTTCCGACAATTTCATAATTCCGAGAAATTTTTACAAGTCTCCAATCTTAACATCGTGAGTTCTTACGCACGCTCTACACCATGTCCTCGTAAATACGGGGTGTAACATTCTTCCCCTTAGAAACATTCGCCCTCGAATGTTCTTTCTGAGTCAAACTTATAATTAGCGACATAGTTCTCTTTCACAACCCCGACATACCAACAATGCCGCATGGCCCTAATACCTTGTACACGCATACCCGCCCATCACAAGCCCAAAAGAGGTTACCTTTCGCACTTCCAACTCCTTCTAACATACATACATAACTTCCATACCTATTCGCCTCTAATCTGGAGTCACTCTATGAAACAATATAAGGTCATTTCCGCCACTACCCGGTTCGGTGAACGCGCCCCAACCCGTAAAACAATTAACTAGACTTGGCCTTGCACTCAGGACTGTCACGCAGAGGAACTACTACCAACCGATCCCACTCCATTCCAGCCGGGAGACCTGAATAGTCCTCAACCCACTCGGGCCGCACTTAACTCTTATCCTCGGTCCGACTTAAAATCTTATCACAGAGAAAACCTTATATACCTAAGGTCTCGGCAGTAATCAATATTCTTAGGCTCGCAATTTCCATGCTCCCAGCCTACCTTATCAGTCCCCCCGTAAACGGGTACAAAAACTTCTCATAAAACCATAACCATGTTGTCTCGATCACAACAACCATTACATACTCTATACATGCCTTATCCGTATAATTCTCTTAAGCATACTACACACTGATCTATTAACATGACATTCCGTAGGTTCCTTAATATGGCTTCAAGGGTCCACTACCCTATCGCATTTCATCCTTTCCCAATTATCTCGAAATAAAACACAAAACCTTGCGAAAATCCTTTAACTACTCCATACCTTCCTAGATCTAGTTAGTTTTTACCAATTCCTGGTACTTTAAAATCATTCTAGGCAACACGCGTCTGACCCTCATACATAACTCCGTATAGATGTATGTCACAATACCAACTATACTATAATCATTACCAACCTGGATACGCAATCCACATAGTCATTCCTGGGTCACTGCTGCCTTTCTCGTAGCTGCAATCAACATAACTCGTTAGGGAGGGACGACCCTAACAATACAGCTCTATCGCACGATCTCAGAGTGAGAAGAATGGAAACCAATCCTAAATGTCCTGCAGCCTCCTGATTATAGATGTGGTGCACAACACACCGATAATCAAGACTCTACTAGACACGGTCTCAGACACTTTCCGAGGACTAATCGCTCGATACCACTTTTGTCACGACCACCCCGATCGCGATCGCGCCTACCTGGGCACCGCTGTAAACATCAGAGAAAATCAGCGGAACATACATGAAACTTAGAAATAAAATATCGTAAGTAAAACAAAGTTAGCCGATGTGCTACCTTCCGAACATATATAAAAACAACCAAGCAATTGCCTCCTTTCTTTTTACAACCGACCCACCATATGTGAATACTGCACTTAGAATAACAATCGAACAATCGTATGGACAGGGGCCCCGCCATACCTCAATATACATGAATCTACTACTCGTGGAAACCGCATAAGAGATAAGCCTCGGAGCAAATGGAGCTTTTCTCAAATCAACCGAGATCCTATGAGCAAGGATCACCAACATGGGTACCTAAACTGCGGCATGAACGCCTCGGGCGGGCCGCATAACAAAGTACCGAATGTGGAACAGAATATAACGTACAGTAAACAAATCATAACTGTACAAAATAATGACAAGGACAAGTATAAAAATACATACCAGATCCTGCCGTGTCATTACCACTTATGAACTTAATCGTACCTTATTATCCTTTCCATTCCCAATAAAAGTTATATTCACATTCTTAATACATTATTTAGAAAAAGAATAATTAAGTTCATTACCATATAACTTACTTATCTTTCATAACATAGTCCGGCCCACTACGTAGTGACACATATACTACCCTACAACTGGACGCGATCAAGTCACACTAATATCAAAGCATGCCCGTGGAATCCCCCATCACTGTCGACAGCTATTAGTGTAAAATATAACCATGTGACGCGCCCGTGGCATCCCACCTCACTGTCGGCGTACACATACATAATACATATATATATATCCTGCCCGTGGCATCCCACCTCACCGCGACACCCAGGTATAATAATACACCAATAGGCATACATGAACACCAAGTCCCACGGTGGTATAGCGTCTTGGGGTCTACCCTCACTTATACTCTTACCCCGGAGAAGGTGGTAAAGCGGTGGTATAGCATCTTGGGGTCTACCCTCACTTATACTCTTACCACGGAGAAGGTGGTATAACGTCTTGGGCTTGCCTCATTTATACTCTTACCCTATCTCGACTGGTCACAAACAACACATAAAGCAGTGGTACAAATGCCTTGGGGTTTACCTCACTTATACTCTTACCCCGAGAAGGTGGTATAACGTCTGGGCTTGCCTCATTTATACTCTTACCCTATCTCGACCGACCATCAAACAAGACATAAGCACTACCATGTCTTTTATAAAATCCGAATTTAACCCAAGTGCTACAAATAACGGAAGCAGACCCGTGGAATCCCACATCACTGTCGGTACGCCCAAGGAACTTATAACAAGACAGCAGGCCCTCCAACCGAGAGTCGCGGCATCGTAATAAAACATAATACTTGCACTCAAAGGCTATCACCAAAGACACATAGGCTAATTCTCAATTAACAAGCCAAAGTACTTATCGGGCACAAATAGAATAATTCTCATTTAACAAGCCAAAGTACTTATCGGCACAAATAGAATAATTCTCATTTAACAAGCCAAAGTACTAATCAAGGCATCACATAGAATTATTCTCAATTAAACAAGCCAAAGTACTTATCGGCACAAATAGAATAATTCTCATTTAACAAGCCAAAGTACTAATCAAGGCATCACATAGAATTATTCTCAATTAAACAGCAAAGTACTACGTGACGACATTCTTTCAAAAGACTCTTTCCAAATAAAACTTCCCGATACTAACAACCGTAGTATCAAGTCCTATTCACCTTTCAAGACAAGTCACAATACCTTTTAGAAAATACAATTACCGCTTCTAAGTCAAGTGACTTCCTTATTTAAAACCTTAAGCAATTGGTACCTTTAAAACAATTTGCCCTTCCTTAACACAAGTTATTTCTTTGCTTACTCTATTAGAGAAAACCATTCTCTTAACCTTCCATAAAGCCGTTATAACCGACTTCCCATAAAGCCGTTATAACCCTTTATGGTTTAGACCAACACGTTCATTTTATAACCAAGAGACTTCTACTTTTTGAAACCAAGTATTAAATACTTTCAAATAAATTCTCATAACTTTCAAAAATACAAATAGTCTCTTAACCCTTAGAAAACAAGTGACTCCTTTTATTATAAAACCTTAGGCAATTAATGCCTTAAAACAAGTGGCCTTTTCACTAAAATCAAATCACTTATCTTTCCATAAAGCAAATATAACTAACTTCCCATAAAGCCGTTATATTCACTTTATACCTTAGCCCAAAAACAATTTCCTATCCAAGGGACTTATACGCTTAAAACGGAACAAGTATCACATACTTTAAAACTCTTCAAGTCCCTTAACTTTAATAACACTTAAGACATCCTTTATACTTTCAAAGAAGTGAGTTAATCTCCCAACTCACCCGACTTGGCTATTCACAAACTAGTAAAGGATATCAAGGTGTCAGACGTCACCGCACTACATACGCAACTAGTCATGCTCAAAGATAGGAAAAGTTCTACATAGAGTAGATCACACAACTACCTCTTAACTTCTAAGAGTAACAGAAACATGAAATGATACCACCGTATATTCCATACATAGAATCATGCCAAGGAAGGAAGAGGTTCACATACCTCGCGACGATTGTCGACAAGTAGCAAAATGCTCCAAAGTACTTCAACCTCGAGCTATTCCATTCTTCAAGTGGATACGCTATACTTAGTACATCAACCTATAATGGTCACCATACGTCCATTAACCTCTTACTTCATACGTAGAATATTCTAGGTGCTAAGTCGCTAAATTCTACGGAAAATCGGACAGCACCTCCTTTGTTTCTACTCACTTTGCCACCTTTTTCAAGGCCGAATACAATAACCAAACAGCCCCAATTGGCTCACAATTTAGAAGGTGGTCCAATACAAATGAATAACAAACTAATACAAACTACAAGTCCAAATTCGGCCACCTTGAGTTCAACAATACTAATTCTTATCCAATTTCCATTTCAATCCTAACTTGGTAGCATAACATGATATCTAGTCGTAACCAATTATAACTACTATAATCTTCAAGTCAATTACATGCGACGATTCTAATAACGATCAAATTGTATTCCAACTTAACATGACTTACTTTCCATTTCGAACTTAAGCTACAAGTAGTCCATAATACTTATAAACTTCAACTTAACAACTTCATGCTAGCAACATGTAAAGTTAACAACAACAATATAAATAATCTTGTAACACTTTCAAAGAACAAGATTATACCTCAAACGAATTGTAATCCAATCTTCAAAACCGGTTGCTCCTTAGCAACCTAGAGCCTCATAAAGACACCTCAATCCGATCCTTGATACCCTTAGAACCACACCAACAACTTTCCTTCAAACCTCCAATCCAAAACCTAGAAAGCCACTAGGTTTTCACTTTATGACTAACCCGAAAACTATCTTTTTCCGAGATTTTTCTATTGAGATATGCCTACAATACACATAGGGACCTTGGTTTAAAGTGGGAAGATTATTGGATAACAAACAAAAAAATTTCTTGTGGGAAGCTAGCCTAACCCGAGAGCACCTCCTTGGATTCTTGAAATTCTTGGAAATTTTTCTAAGTGTCAAACTTGGTCTTGCTACTAGTAGTGTTATATAGAACCTTGGAGGGTCAAGATGCAAACAATTGGGTGGTTTGGATGATCTCTAATTAAAATATCAAGACTTAGGACCCTTTGACTTAGTCAATTTTGTCAAGCTAATTAATTGGAAGACTTAGTCATCCTAAGGCTATGGTCAATGACCATTTTGGCCATGCCTAAAATCGTCCAAGGCATCAATAAGGGGGGTGACAAGTGTCGCCCACCCATTCGTCACAATATTACGTTTTCCGACAATTTCATAATTCCGAGAAATTTTTACAAGTCTCCAATCTTAACACTGTGAGTTCTTACGTACGTTCTTACACCATGTCCTGTAAATACGGGGTGTAACACCATTGCAGCCCCTCCTTCTACCCGTCGCCCTGGCCCAAACCGCGACCCGCGACCCGCTACCCGCCCATCTGCCCTTTATTTCCTTCATCGTGCTCCTTAGCCCCTAAAACAAACCAGAACAAAACGAACACCTCAAACATAACCCTAAAAGTTTCCATCGCCGCCTTCATCGGAAAACCCGATATTCTCGCCGGATTTTCGGCTGAGAATCCGGCGACCCTCTTCCTTACCCATGTATACACAGCCAGCACACCCCTTACCATCTACAAGAACCGCGAATCTCCAGATTCCCTCAAATATCCCAAAATCATTTTCAAACTTACCATAACAAGAACAGTACGAGAATCGACCCAAAAATAGCCCACAAATCCTTAACAAATCAGTACGAATCAGTCCAAAATCGTGATAAATACTTTCCCTAAATCGAACCACTTCAAATGGAACGAAATCGCATACCAATCAAGCACAAGTATCAGCCTTTATTCATTTACCTAACTTGGAACCCAAATGGGGGCTATATAAGCACATGCAAAGGGCAACCGGGGGGGGATCGGACCAAAAGCATCGAACACAGAGCAACGAGGGCAGAATTCAGAAATCAATCGAGAATCACAAGGGAACCTGAGAAGGAACCCTTCAGTATCATCGACGAAGCAGAGACAAGCATCCAGAATCGCAACCCAATCGAATATTCAGAAAAAAACCTAACTCTCTTAATAGCCAACGATTCTCGCAAACCTTTCCTTCTTTCTACTGCATTAAGCAAACCCGTCGAGTGGCTTCGACGACTTGATACGCTGCCCCGGGTCGCTGTCCGGAGAAGGTAAACTCGCCTCCTTTCGTATTTTCTCATTCGATTTGTATTTCGCGATATGTGTGACGATTATATGTTGGTTAAATATACTGGGTCAATTAGGTTTATACATGTTAAACCATTCGAAATTTGTTGATGGTTATTATTGGCTATTGGAACCTTTCAGGTCAGGATGCTAAGTCACGAAGCTTGTATTATATGCTTCTCTGTCTGTTTATTTGATTAAGTGTGTTTGATTAAGTGTGTTTAGTTCTGTTTGGATCAGATAAACGTAAGGTTATTTCACTCAGTAGTGGAGTTCTGATTTAGTAATAAGTATTTGCTGCTTGGTCGTGTGAATGTTGGCAGATTTTATTATTGGGAAATACCCTGTGATGGGTGATATTGTTCTAAGGTCCAGTTAATTAATTGCTATAATGAATAGGTTGTTTTGGTGCAATGTTAATGTAATATGAATAACATGAGGTTAGAATGCCGGGTATTAAGCCACAATCCTGTCTGCTGAAGTTGTTGTAAAAATGGTATTTGCAGTAGAATTTTAGCATCTAGGGAATCAGCATATCCCTGCTAAAATCTCGTGCCCCTATCATTCGTTTACCTTCTTCTTGTTTGAAATTTCGCCTAATCGTGAGGTCCGTAAGTCTTTGTTTTCGCTCCCATACCGTATCGCCCATGAATATATCCGAACAAGCCCGATTAATCACGATCGTTATTCATTATTAAATAGCACCACCGTAAGTCTAATCATCTAGTCTAAAATGTCATCTCTCCGGATGTTTGCTTATTCACTTTCTCGACTTCATGTTTGTTAACACGATCGCATATTTAGCTCTACTATGTTGAATCTTAAAATAGTCCATGTGAAGATATAATGTCTCCTATTGTGCTACGTTAATATGTTAAATTGGTCTACATAATACCCATGTTTGCAAGGAGCCTGAAATTGATGTATTGGTGTTAATAAAATAGTTTAAACATGATCATATATGTCTAGGTTGGCATTCAAAGCTTTATAAATTGATCTATTTCCCAATTGATTGCTTCCCTGTACATGTGTTGTGCCTGTACTGAATAAACTTATATTACAGTGGCCCTTCTCTGTTTTAAATGTAAGTTGGCCTTGTCTAAGTATGTCTTCATGATCTTTTATCCTAAATTGGGAGCTTGAGGTATGACCTTCGCTTATCGGGCTAATCGTTGAAAATGAACATGCAAGAGGCTGTCTCAGGTCCATAAATCCCCATTTTGCCTCTGTATTGTCTGTCCAGCCCACGTGCATATAAAGGCTAAACCCATTGGGTCACTTCTCATTTGTTTTGTTATCTACTGACCCATACGGGCATATATGCTTAAAATTATAATGCTAAATGCTTATTTATTATCATGATAGAAATTTGGGCATATACTAATCCTTATCATTTTCTTTTATACATGGCACGCATCGGAGCAAAAATGAAGAGTCTCGTGGCGAGACTCATCACAAGCCACTTCAAATGGCAACCCGCGTCTATGTGCATCCGCATCCGCATCCTCGCTTCAGAATTTCCCTAAATAAAACAGTACAAGATGACGTCGTCATTCATCTCAACTACTCCTATTCGTTAAATCTCGTTGCCTCATTTATGTCTTTATTTGTTATTGCAATTTTATTATCTAACTTTGTAATTAATAGGAGACACAGAACAATTAGTCTCGAAATAAATAAATTGGGCGGGTAGTCTTTAAAATCGGAAATGCACTTTTTTATTATTTTAGGTTTGCCATGCATAACTAAACTTTGCCAAATGATAATCGTCTTTTGCACTATGCCACATAAAAAAATCAAATTTTCAAGTAAGTGCATACATTTAGTCTATAAATCAACTTTGCATCATTTATTTTATAAATAAAAATAAATGAATACTTTTAAACTTTATATGTATTTTTAGAGCACAAGTCTTATAAATCTTTATCAAAATGCACCCTTTTTATAAACACTTGCATCATCTTTCTCTTCAAATATTTTCAAAAACATGCATTGCATCTTAGCATAATAATTACCCTAGGTTTGAATGGACAACCGTAAGTTAGCGGATCCTTTAGGGTGCCTAACCCCTTCCCTTTAGGATAATAAAGAACCCTTGCCCAGAATCTCATTAAGTTTAGCAGACCATTAAATGGAGTTAATGTTTACTTTAAACCAGTTAACATTATAAGTGTCCTAATTCACCCAATTAATTAGGTGGCGACTCCGCGAACCCTTTAGCATTTTTGCACTTTTAGCATCCTTTAGCATATTTAGCACCTTTTAAGCTTTTAAGCATCCTTAAACAATTTAGCATTTTATTATTTATTTTTCTAACCATTCTTATGATAGCAGGGTTCGCTAGAATCCCGTTTTCGACTCCGGTTTAAAATGGGGTGTTACACCCCTCGACACCGGAGTGGTATGCACAATGTTTGGTTTTATCATGCCTCGGAAGTAGGCCCGGGTATTTCGAATTACCGAGTATTCCTACGCCACTCCTCATACACTTGGGTTATGGGTTTGGCTAAATGTATAGTTCCGTTGGCTTTCTCAAAGATCTATGCGGGGTTTGAAGATGTTTAGTGAACGGACCTTTGGTTGTGGCGTATACACGGATGGGTATCGCAAGGGGTTGTATGCATTGCGAAAGTAGTTTTGTGTTTGGCCGGAGTATGATGGGCATTTGTATGGGATATATGGGTGCATTGTATATTGGTTGAATGGGATATGAAGTAAGCGGGTACTGGTAATAATTTGGAGGATTTTGACTGTTTTGGTTATTTGCAGTGACGAGTACTTCAGTGATGTTTCTGAGCCTTTTGATTTCGGCCTGCAAGGTTGCCATTTGATGTGGTAATTGGGCGAGGTGTTCGATCGGATCTATACTGCTTTTCTTTTCTGAGACCCCTGCTTTTCCTATAAGAACCAAGACAGGTTCCGACTCGTTCTGCTCAAATGCCCTTGAATCAGTCATATCGCTGGACCGTGCCTTTGATCTTGTGAGATATCGATGCTCTGCCATTGCTTAGTCAAATACAAATCGACTTTTGGGGAAGATGATAAATTCTTTTAGACAAAATGCAGCAAACTGCGTTAGTGTAAAGCACGTGATTTTGCAGAAGTGTAAAAACATTTAGCAAGTACATGTTGCACATAAATTGTCACATTGCAAGCGTATTCTAACATGCATGGGGACCCCTTTATGCCAGAGGTAGGCCTAAACGTCACATATGCGAGGTCATGATGTATTTGTCCAAGTCGTCCAACTATAATGCCTTTGTTGGAAATGGCGACCAAATGACGGTGCACTTTTTCCAATTTCAGCATGTCATGATTAGGCTTGGATTTGTCTGTCATTGCCACGCTACACATAATATGCTGGTTGGTCGTTGGGTTGAGAAACCCGTCGACAAGTTTGGTGTCTTCCTAATTGTGGTGTCAATGCCAAGGATTGACCCACCTAGGGTAAATGCATACATGTCCTAAAATAAAGGGTGGTATAGCTCTATCCTGAGTTTCTAAGATTTGGCTTTACTAGACGCAAGGTTCCCGAGCGGACAACTCGAGTGAGAAGGCTACGCGGCTGATCAGACGAACCGATCTAACTCCGCGCAGGCGCCAACTCTCCTAAAATTTGGATATTTTTGAAAGAAATTTGCGGGTGCGCAAAGCACACCAGCGCGTGAGTGTGTGATAGTGTGAATTTTCCAGAATGGAAGAAATATGAGCGGAATGCCAATTTAAGGAAAGCAGTAAAGCATGTAGCAATTAAAATAAATAAAACAAAAATACAGCACACAAAATTAAATGCAAAAAGTAATGCCAAATAATAACCCTAGGTCTGTTGTGGTTAAGAACCTAAAATCCCCAGCGGAGTCGCCATTCTGTCACGCCCTTTTTCGACCGCGACATTTTTTAAAACTCCTGCTTAATAAAAAGTTTAGAAAATGAAATAAAATGCTAAATGTTAAAAAGGTGCTAAAATGTTAAAGGGGTGCTTAAAAAGTGCTAGCATATTAAAAATGCTAAAGGGTGCTAAAGTGCTAAAGGGTTCGCAGAGTCGCCACCTAATTATTTTGGGTGAATTAGGACACCTAAATGTTAACTAGTTTAAAGTAAACATTAACTCCATTTTAATGGTCTGCTAAACTTAATGAGATTCTGAGTAAGGGCTCTTTATTAATCTAGAGGGAAGGGATTAGGCATCCTCTAAGATCCGCTAACTTACGGTTGTCCTGCCAAATCTAGGGTAATTATTATGTTAAAAAAAATGCATGTTTTGAAAATATAAAAGATGCTTCAAAATATTTTTATAAAGGAGGTATGTTGAATAAATTTTGTAAGACTAATGCTATATAAAGTTTTAAAGTGTGCGTTTATATTGTTTATGGTGCGAAGTCAATTTATGGACTATAGATATGCATTTATCTGCGAAATCAAAGAAGTGATGCGTTAGTTTTAGATATGCAATTTTAATGATTAGGCAAAAGATTAAGTATGAAATGACAAGTCTAAGATAAATAATTAAAAGTGCATTTAATTCTAAATCCCCTTTTATGTTCAAAGACTAATTGGACTAGCTCTCCTATTAATTACAAAATTTAAATAATAAAATTGCAATAAACAAATAAAGGCATAAAATGAGGCAATTAGATTTAAAGAGTAAGAGGAGTTGAGACGGATGACAACGTCATCTTGTCCTATTTTTGCTTAGGAATTTCTGAAGCGGGTGTTGGGCCTGCGGGTGTTGGGCCAGCGGGTTAAAGGTTTTGGGTTGGGTAGAATTAGGTATTAGTTTTAGGTGTTTTAATTTGGGTAGTGTATTATTTAATTAATTAGTGGTAAATTAAATTATTTAAATTGTGGTTAAATTATTTAGGTGCTTTATTAGTCTAATTTTGAGTTTTAAAACTATTACAATAATAAATGCGGGTGTGCTATTTAATTAGTGCTCAATATTTTATAACGCGATGCCATTATTAAAACTTATTTATTATGCGTATTTTGCGAAGTTAAATTAAAATTGAGTTATTTAAATGCTACATGCAGATATGACATTTAAGGACTACTTAATGTTTTTTTATGAATGCAACGCTTATTAATAAAACGCATGTATTAGATTGAAATTAATTTAAATTACGATTTATGAAATTGTCTTGCTATTAATAAAATGCGAATATTTTATTTAACACAACGTCATTGTCAAATTATTCATTTTATGTATTTATTTATCTTATTATTATTTAAGAATTACGACAGGGCTTTCAAATTAATAAATACGGGCGCGAGACTTTAAGTGCTTAATTTTCTACGTAAGACGCGGTTCAATTATTAAATTGCTTATTTATGTATGTATTAATGTTTTATTTGCTGCATTTTACTATAAAAAATCATAAAAATTATTTTGCAAAATTAGTGTAATTTTATAGTTAAGGACTGGACGGGAGGGTCAAAATTGGGTGTCAACAAGCGCTTCGGTGGAAGCAAGTGCACTTCGGATAATGATTTCTGCATAGAAACATGAATCCAATACCGTTCCCATGATAGACATCAAGTGCTATCTGCAGCGTGGGTAAATGTTAAGTTTTCAAAATCTTTAATGATCCTCAATGGTTGAGGTTAGGTTTGTGGAAACTTTTAATAGTTCATAACACTCGTGGAGTGGGGTATAGTAGGATACCTTGTAGGAGACAACCTATTTAAGTGCGAGTACTGGACGCCTCAAATTAACGCACTTAAGAATCCAAGTGTGTCCACTGCCACAACAGACAAAACATTAAGAAGAACAGAGTAAGAAAAGTTGTTGTGTTGGTACTATTTTCTTGGCTTACACTAAACACTAACGGTTCAAGACATCACGTTCACCGCACAATAAGTAAGTCCGATGGTATTTTACTATGGAAGGTCCAAATCCACGACTACCTATTCAGATGCAACATCGATCTGCCGAAAGATTGCTAAAAAGACACCTTGTGAGTGCGCCAAAATCTCTTTCAAGAGGGGATTGTTGAAAATTTATTAACGTGAAATAAAGTTAATCCTATTATTTATGACTCGAACAATTAGGGCCCCGCACATCGGAAACATCGTTTTCACACACGTGCACACATTGTACCAAAGATCGTAAATTTCCTTAGTAAAAGAGATATTTATACGTATACGAAATGTTTGAGACATGAAATGATAGACGGTTGTCGGCCAAATGACGAAGGTTTCACGTTGGTAAATGAAGGAAGAAGTGTACGATGTGTAAAAGATGAAACGAGTCGAAAATCACCGTGGAACCGTGAAGGGGCGCGACTCCTCCTCCAAAGTGTCGTGGCACATGTGTTCTGGTTGGTTACTGGAATTTAGGCACCGCGACGCTTCCACACAGTGTCGCGACGCTTCGAAGTCAGTAAGCCCGACGGAACACGAACAATTTCTGACTTTTGTGCTGGTTTTGGAGCATTAATCCTCAATTATTTGGCACATGAATTCAACCATTATTTGGCTGAATTGTAACCCCATATTAAGTGCCATTACATGGAATTGAAGGCCATTACTTGGCTAGATGGGAAGTCATCTTCATCACACTATAAATTGAAGCCTTTGACTCATTTGAAAAAGACATCTCACTCTTGTATTGTTCAGATTTTTCTGAACTTCTTCCTCTCTAGCATATCTTTCACACACTCAAAGGTTCTTTTTAAGAAACACTTGAGTTTCCTTTGCTCATTTGTTTGATGTTGTTTTATCTTGGAAGACAGTTGTCCATCAATGTAAAAGGATATATACGGGACAATAATGTCTTAAGGACATAGTGCTAACACTCGATTCAACACAGTTGTAACAAGTAGAAGTTTTAGTGTCTCTTGGTTTCAGGATATCAAGATCAAGGAACTTGTTGCAATTGGAATGAAGATCCTAGGTGGATGATCCAAGACGGACTCAAGAATCATACAAGACAGAAGATCAAGACCTCATAAAATCATTGTTGTTGTCACAACACTTGTTAGGCTCAAGCCTGTTGTATTGTATTCATTATTGTTTATCCTTTTTAAACACTAGTAGTAATTATATATTATTCTCGTACATGATGTATCTCACACTTTCCACAATCCTTCTTATCCTTTTGTAAACAAATTTTTCTTACCTATAGCTGGAAGAAGTAACAAGTGTTATGAGGATTATGGTGTTATTGAGAGAAGAAAAAAAAAGGTGAAGGCTCAAAAGATGGTTTTAAAGAGAGTTAAAATGTTTTTTTGGGAGAAAAAAGAGGCTAAAAAGGTGTATCAAAGAAGGCCTAATTTCATTTTTTAGAATTCAGTGTTATCTATTATTTCGCCTCGAAGAACATTTAGAGCAAGTTCTAGAAAAATTATTGAGTCTACCTGTTTGTTATCATAACTTTTCTCAATTCCAATGATTTCGTGAGTAGGAGACGCCGACTTTTTCCTTCACAAAATTAAAGTTATAGGCTCGGAATTGATATGATAACCATAAAAAGATTAATTATTTGAGCACAGTAAAATAATTTATTTTACTAATTAAACACCTACAATGATACAATAATTAAGAAGAAAACACTGATCATATATAGAAAAACCTCTTGTTCATAATGTCTCTAACTGAATACCTTTTGCAAAAGTGAAAACATATAGTACGAGAGATGAGATCATTTATGTGGAAGAATTGTGACAGGGAGAATTACTTGAGGTCCTTGTACTGCACCAGAAAATGTAATTGTGAAGTCATATAATAGTTCAAAATTCAATATCCCAATATTATGGACAACAGTCAAAGCTCTTTGTTAAATATACCAAATATACCGTGTATATTTGATTTGACCATGTATTACTTTGTCCGTGTATTACATTAAGTAGTTTAGAAATTATTTAAGTATAAATATTATATTGTACACTTACCATAATTAGTCTTGTAGTCTTACCATAATTGTATGATTAGTCTCCATATAGAATATGGATTTAGATGTAGAATAGGAAAAAGATTTTCCTATTGTAACTTGTATATATATTTCTTTCATCAATAAGAATAATCAAGAGATTATTTCTTTCATGGTATCACAAGTATAGGTATTTCTTCCTTCCTTGCTTCCGCACAAATACCTCGGTTCCCGTGACCAACCAACCGAGACCCCTCTCGGTTTTCTTCACTTCCCTCCTCAAAAAATCCGAAACCTCCCTCGCCAAATCCCTTCTCCGAATCTTGTTGTTCTATTCACTATGACTGATAAGAACATGTTTCATCCGGTGGATTTATTCCACTATCTCACTTGACCTCTTACAGACGATTATGGAACCCAACTCCACAACTATGGAAGCTTGGAATCGATTGCGTGATATCTTCCAGGATAATAGCCATCCACGTATTGTCACCCTTGAATAAGAATTTTCTCAAGTTGCTATGGAGAATTTTCCAAACGTTTCATCTTATTGTAAACGACTCAAGGACTTGGCGGATCAACTTCGCAACGTGGGTGATCCTGTGAGCAATAGTCGTTTTGTTCTACAGATGGTTGCAGGCCTGTCCGAGACCTATAACGGTGTTGCTTCTATTCTTCGTCAAAGTAACCCTCTACCAGAATTCTATCAAGCCCGCTCAATACTTACATTGGAAGAAACCGGTTTGGCTAAGAAGACAGCTACCGGTACTAGCAACGTCATCATGATGACATCCTCCACAAATTTTCCAAGTTTTAATCATCATTCAAGCCAAAATCGTACCCAAGGTGGCGGCAAATATAATCATAAAAACAACGAGAAAAATTACGGGGGCAAACGCGGTGGCAACAGGAACGATGGCCAAAATAGTGGGCCCCCGACCCACTGGCCCCAGCAGCAGTGGGCCCCATGACAGTGGGTCGTGGCCCAACAACCCCTATTTTCACAAATCAACACGGTGGCTTCTCCAGATCCACCTGGACCAACAACCACCATCACCCAAAGAGTCACGTGAAGCCACCTGGCCTGGCAAGAAGTGGTGTTCTCGACCCCGCACAAGCATTTTCAGTAGTAGGATCCACACAAATTGATATTAAAGCCGCGATGCACACTCTTGATTTAATTCAACCGAAACCGAATTGGTACATGGACACAGGCACCACTACCCACATGACATCCGACCAAGGTACTCTCTCGTTTTATTCCAATTTGAGCACTAATCGTGGTATATTGCTGGTAATGGTAATTCAATTCCAATTTGAGGTTATGGTCATTAAATTTTATCTCCCTCCCCATCCACCACTTGTCTTGAAAAATACCCTTCATGCTCCAAAATTGATTAAACATTTGGTGTATGTCTGTATATTCACAACTGATAATCGGGTGTCGGTTAATTTTGATCCTGAGTTTTCTGTGAAAGATTTCAAGACGGGTGTAATACCCCATTTTAACCGGAGTCAAAACGGTGTACGACATATGGGTGATTCCTGAATTGTATTTAAAGAGTCGCCACCTAATTATTATAGTGAAATAGAACACTTTTAAATAGCATAAAATGCTACAAATGATCTCTGTTTAATGGTCTGCTTAAACTTATGAGATTCTAGGTTAGGGTTCTTTATTATCCTAAAGGTGAGGGGTTAGACATCCTATAGGATCCGCTAACTCGCGGTTGTCCGGTCAAACTTCGGCTTAATCAATGTATAAAAATGCATGTTTTGAAAATATAAAGTTCAAGAAAAGATGTTTACAAATGATTGCTTGAAGTATATATTCTCCATAAAATTTGGATAAGATTTTGTTTAATGATGCATGAAAAGGAGTTTGTTTGAAAATCATATGTTATGAATAAAATTAATTTTTTATGAAAATACGCACTTGCGAGACATTATTAAAAAGCATGTTTTAGAGATATTAAAAAATAATTTTTCCGTTTTAATCTACACTCCCCTTTAATCTATTGGTCTCAAGTCTACCTATTCTACACATTTCAATAATTATATAAGTGCAATAAATTGAATTATAACAAAAGTAAATGGCGGAATTTAAAGAATTAAAGTGGCTAAGACGGGTGACGACGTCATCCCGCCCTATTTGTTTAGAAGTCCCGAGGCCGAAGAATGCAAGAAATGTGGATGTGGATCTTCATTTTTTTCGTCGTGTCGCGTTGAGTCTCATATCGAGACTCTTCATATGCTCCCGATGCATTTCATGTTAAAACAAAGAAAAGAAAAGGAAAAAGATTAGTATGTATTCAAACCATATACAACAATGCAAATACATTATTCATGTAACTTAAAACACATATATATATATATATTTATTGCGTAACTACGTCAGTCCCAAAATAACAGGTTTAAACGAGGCAAAACAGTCCCAAAATCAGTAGCGAAATGGCCCAGAAATCACTAACAATGGGGGCCCAAAAACCAGTCCAAAATTGCTAGAAAACCAGTAGCTGAAAATCAGTACGTAAAGTGGGCAGAAAGCCAATCCGAAAATAGCCAAAACCAGTAATAAACAGGACCAAAAAACTAGTCCAAAAATTGCTAGAAAACCAGTGAAAACTGGGTTGAAAATCAGTCCAAAAAATGGCTAAAAATCAACTAGAAATAACCTCATTAACATACAAACGCATGTCCAACATTACTTTAATTTAAGCAAACCATTCATAACTTAAAACAGGTTTCAAAGTAACATATGAAACATCTTATACATGAGACATCATTTTAAACTTGTTTCGACACTACACTGCTTCTAAGGATGATTAAGGAGCACTATGCTCTTTATCAAATTACCAACCATATTTCATGATTCAACTAAACATACTATTATGCTCAAATCTTCTCCACATAATCGAACAAAACACAGACATCATTTTGCAAGATAAAAATTAAGTCATTAAGTTCATCTAAATTAGTTATAGGCAATTTTATGAATAGACAGCCAACAAATTGACTAACATGCAACGATAATCATTTCAATATAAAAAAAAGAACTTAAATGACATAAAACTAAAAGGATAAAGCTTTATTGTTTCCTTCCCAAATATATTATTCATGCTATTTTATTGTAGCATACAAATACCAAATCACCAATATTTAGACAATTAAAAAAAATATGATCTCCTATTAAATTTTCTATTCATATTTTGTTTGAGACAGAAGAAGTATTTAGGCTACATATGCCGGTAGAATATTCTCAAAAAATTAAATTCATCTGAACATTCCTATCCAGGGGTTGGTCAAGACTCACAATCACACTAAGGATGAACAAACTAATCAAACTTGCATATTTAAACATTAAACGTGATAAACAAAAATACACTATATTACTACTAAATCAGTAATAAGATATTTGAACATTAAACACTGCAAACAAATAAGCTACATTATTACCAATCAGTAATAAACAAAAAACACAACCAAAATGAGAAATGTTTGAGTTTTCGGACCTTTTGTGGGTGTGGTGCAACGAACTGAGGAGAGGCCTTCGAATTCGCTAGAACTCCAATTTTCGAACCAAAAGTTTGTATTTTTAGAGCTTGTATTTCAGGAAGATTGAAGAAAAAAAAAGAAAATGTTTGAGAATTTGTTTAAGAGAAAAGTGACGGCCCGGAGATGTCCGAAAATGGATTCCATATGCTCCAATTTATAGGAAGAATTTTAGGGTTTGCTAAGGGCTTTTTGGGCGCGATTTCTTGCATTTCGAATTTTGAATTGGGTCATACAAATAACGTTCAAGAACTGAACGTTCTGGGGACTTTGCAGGCGTTCACGTGGTTGAAGAAGACTTAGCACGAAAATGGGGGATGCCATTTCTGTGTATTGTGGAAAGGAGGGTAGAAAATATCTAGTATAACATGTATTAGGTATTTTAGCCATGTATTAGATATTTTGGGGTGTATTAGAAATATCTAGAATATTGGGGGATATTTTGTACACTTTGTAATAGTTGAGTATATGTACTGTGTATTACTCTACACAGATGATTTGATTCATTAATAATACAGAAACACAATTCCCTTGATTTCCTCCCCTCTCTCTTCTCTCTCATCTTCACTGTCCTCGACCGACTCCACCATTCCATACCTCTACCATCTCTCAGATCACATCGACTTCTCCTCTCCTTCTTCCTTCTCCTCCATCAGAGACATCGCGCGCAATTATCGCACAGTAAAGACCACCGCTGCTGCGCTGATTGAAGCTTAGTTCCTTGATGCGATAAGTTACTGGTTTTGTCGATGAACCAGTAAATTAACATGGTATCAAAGCCTCGTGGATCGATGAAGTAGATTGGGGGGATTTCCGGCACATGCAACAGGAAATTCGAGGGATCTGCGAAATCGAATGAGGAGAAATTACAATTAGTCGATGAAAGGAGATGTTCGACACATGCAGAAGGATATTCAAGGAGTCTGCATGTCGAGTGAAGAAAATCTGTAGATCGATGAAAATCAGTAAGTGATTTCGTCGAAATACGGATAAGGATATACAGATCTGTAGTTTCGTATGTGAAATTGTACTGAAACACAAACACAAGCAATGGAGAACACTGGTGAGGAATTGTCGGTGAAACAACAACAATGGACGATGATGGACTATAATCATCCGTTATATCTGTTTCCATCTGATGCGCCGGGGTCATTATCGGTAGGAGTTACGTTAAGTGGAATGGACAACTACACGATATGGAGTAGAGCAATGAAGCTAGCGTTGTTGGGGAAGAACAAGCTAGGATTCGTCGATGGAACGATAAGGAGGGAGATGTTTCAGGGTGATATGGCAAGATTGTGGGATAGATGTAATGCAATCGTCGTATCATGGCTTATGGGAAATGTGAATAAAAGCCTATTCAGTGGAATGTTGTTCAATGCAGAGTCTCATACAATCTGGGAAGAATTGAAAGAAAGGTTCGACAAGGTGAATAGTGCAAGGGCCTTTCAACTGCATAAAGAATTTTTTACATTAAGGCAGGAATCACGCTCGTCAAACAGATTACACCAAGCTTAAGGACCTATGGGACGAGTATGACTCGATTATGCCACCTCCAAATTGTTGTCCTAAATCAAAGGAGTTCAGCAGTCATCTACATTATCAGAGAGTATTGCAATTCCTGATGGGGCTGAATGAAGGATATAATCAAGCGAGAAGCCAGATCTTGATGATGCAGAAAATACCTAGTCTAAACCAGGTATACGCAATGGTGAACCAAGAGGAAAGTCAAAGGATTGTCGCAGGAAACAGTCGAATGATGCAGGAGACAATTGACTCATCTGCAATGTTTACAGCCAGAAATGGAGCAGGAAGGGGTGGAAATGGAGTTATTAGTGGAGTCGCAAAGCAAAGAAAACCATACAATCCTAATGCACATTGTGATTACTGTCATGGCAAGGGACATTTTAGACAAGATTGCAACAAGTTGATGAAATGCGACTATTGTCACAAAACAGGACATGTGCAAGATGAATGTTATAGATTAATTGGATACCCTGAGAATTTTAAAAGCAAGACTAAGAAGGCATATAATGTGGCAGGATCTGAAATATATTCTGATGTTACTGGTAAGGAAAATGAACCAAAGATAATCAAAGAAAGGAATCTCCAGCAGAATTATGGATATAATCAGGAGACTCAACCAGTATATAATCAACAAAGGCCCCTGCAGCAGAGCTGTGGGCACAACTAGGAGCCTCAATCCTTTCATATGAAGCTAACACCTGATCAGCATCAACAACTTCTGAAGCTCCTGGATGAGAAAACAGGAAGAATGGGAATTGCAAACATGGCAGGTATGACCTCTTCTGACACTGAGACACAAATGAAATGGATTGTGGATTCAGGAGCTACTAATCACATTAACCGGTAACAAGAGTTGTTTGCAAAATACATACTTGCCAGAAAATACAGGGAAAGTACATCTACCAACAGGTGACTCAGTCAAGGTGTCTCATATTGGTGATTGCCATCTAGGGAAATGTGATGTTCTTGGCAATGTCCTCTGTATACCAACTTTCAAATTTAACCTTCTGTCTGTTTCGAAGGTGACCAAGGAGTTAAACTGTAGTGTGACCTTTTTCCCACACTATTGCATTTTTCAGGATCTCTCATCTGGGAGGGTGAGGGGGATTGGTAAGGAAGAGGATGGGCTGTACACTGTGTGTCTGGATACAGAGAATAAGGAGAAGTTTCAGCAGAAGTGTATGGCAGCAGCACAATCTGTGGATGTAAAGACTTGGCACAAAAGACTATGTCATGTGCCAGTGAGTGTTTTAAAGAAAATGCCCTGTCTTAGTAATAAAAATTTCTTTGCCTTAGACAGTTGTGAGATTTGTCCTCTGGCAAGGCAAACAAGAGTTCCTTTTCCTATTAGTACTAGTAGAGCTACTAAAGTCTTTCATTTACTACATATTGATGTATGGGGCCCTTACAAGGTAGAGACATATAATGGAATGAGATATTTCTTGACTATAATGGATGATTTTTCAAGATGGACTTGGGTGTTTCTAATGAGATTAAAATCAGATGTAATCACAGTTTTGAAAGTTTTTTTTGTTGAGATTAGGAATCGCTTGCATCAAGATTCAAAGAGTCGTCGAATAATGGAGCGTAGTTTTTAATCATAGTTGTAAAGAGCTTTTCACCCAATATGGTGTGGTACATGAGAGTACATGTCCATATTCACCACAACAAAATGGTGTGGTGGAAAGGAAGAACAGGAATATATTGGAAACAGCTAGAGCTATTAAGTTCCAGGCCAGCCTACCAGACATGTTTTGGGGTTTACTAGTGATAGAAGCTGTCTACACTCTGAATAGAGTACCTTCTACTGTTATTGGGAACAAGTCACCTTATGAATTGTTGTATAACAAGTCTCCATCACTTTCTCATTTAAGGGTGATTGGATGCCTGTGTTTTGCAACAATATTGGTAAGGCAGGACAAGTTCAGTCCCAGGGCAGTGAAGGCTGTCTTCCTTGGCTATGGTAATGCTCAAAAGGGATACAGACTATATGATATGGAAAATGAGACATTCTTTATGAGTAGAGATGTGGTGTTTGTGGAGAATGTATTTCCCTACAAAGGAGGAGTTGATGATACTATTCATCATGTTAGAACTCATGATCATTTCAACTATGAGGATCTAGTTCATCACACAGTCAGAGTTCCTCAGGAGATCCAACATGAGACAGTTCATGTGACATCAAATAGAGCACAGGAGGGCACATGTCCAGAGGACACAGTTCAAAATATTCAGCAAGAAGAAGTTGAACACCACACTCCAACAGCAGAGGTACTTACCAGAAGATCTTCCAGGCTTAGTAAGCCTCCCATTTGGCATAAAGATTTTGTTACAAATCATGGATCATCAAGCTGTCTCTACTCTATATCTGATAGGGTAGATTATACTAAACTCTCACCCAGATATCAGAGTTTTATAGCTCATGTGTCAGAAAATGTTGAACCTAACTCATACAAAGAGGCTGCAGGGGATGCAAGGTGGGTGCAAGCAATGGAGACTGAATTAAAGGCCTTGGAAGACAATGGTACTTGGAAATTGGTGTTACTTCCAGAGGATAAAAAGGCTATAGGATGCAGGTGGGTCTATAAGATCAAATACAAGGCAACAGGGGAAGTTGAAAGGTACAAAGCAAGGCTTGTTGCAAAAGGCTATAGTCAAAAAGAGGGATTGGATTATCAGGAGACATTTTCACCAGAGTAAGATGTCACCGTAGCGGCGATGATTTCTTAGCCGCAGCGATGGTCCATTCACCAAATGGATGTTTATAATGCTTTTTTACAAGGCGACTTATATGAAGAATTTTATATGACAGTCCCTGAGGGGTTCAACATTCAAAGTGGGAAGAAGCAGGTGTGTAGGTTAATGAAGTCGCTGTATGGTTTAAAACAAGCATCACGACAGTGGAACATCAAGCTCACCACAGCTTTGGTTGATTCTGGTTTCCAGCAAAGCAACAGAGACTACTCTCAGTTTACTAAGCATGCAGATGGTAGTATTGTGGTTGTCTTGGTGTATGTGGATGACTTGTTGATTACTGGAGATAATATGTCACTTATTCAGCATACAAAAGAAACTCTAAAGTCAGCATTTAAGATAAAAGATCTTGGAGAATTACGATATTTTCTTGGGATAGAGTTTGCCAGGAGTGCCCAAGGCATACTCATGCACCAACGAAAATATGCCTTAGAACGTGTTTCAGATTTGGGATTATCAGGGGCTAAACATGTATCTTCACCCATGGACACAAATATGAAATACACCACCTTGGAGTTTGATCGACATCTAACAAAGCAGCAGTCTGCTGCAACATAGCAGCTGTCTGATGACCTTTTGTCTGATCCCACTGCTTATAGAAGACTGATTGGTCGATTGCTGTATTTGACAAACACCAGACCTGACATTGCCTTCTCTGTTCAGTGTTTAAGTCAATTCATGCAAGCCCCTAAGAATTCACATATGGAAGCAGGACTTCGACTTGTTAGATACATTAAACAGGAACCAGGCCTGGGAATTCTCTTACACAGATCCAGTACACAAGAGCTGCGAGCCTTCTGTGATGCAGACTGGGCTTCCTGCATCAACAGCAGGAAGTCAGTGACAGGTTACATGATTTTCTTTGGTGATTCACTTGTTTCCTGGAAATCCAAGAAACAGCCAACTGTTTCCAAAAGCTCTGCCGAGGCAGAGTACAGAGCAATGGCAGCAACAGTGGCTGAGGTGATTTGGATAATTGGCATTTATAAAGAGGTGGGAGTCTCCCTGAATACACCAGTTTCTTTGTTCACTGATAGCAAATCTGCTATGCAAATTGCGGCAAATCCGGTGTTTCATGAAAGAACTAAACACATCGATATTGATTGTCATTTCATTCGAGAACAGATTCAACAAGGATTGGTGTCTCCTACATTCGCGTTTCACGATGCAGAAAGAACTTGATGTATTGACCAAAGCATCGGGTCGACCTCAACACGAGTAGCTTGATGTCAAGCTCGGCATGAAGAATATCTTCATGATGCCTAGCTCATGGGGGTGTAGAAAAGATCTAGTATAACATGTATTAGAAAATATCTAGTATAACATGTATTAGGTATTTTAGCCATGTATTAGATATTTTGGGGTGTATTAGAAATATCTAGAATATTGGGGGATATTTTGTACACTTTGTAATAGTTGAGTATATGTACTGTGTATTACTCTACACAGATGATTTGATTCATTAATAATACAGAAACACAATTCCCTTGATTTCCTCCCCTCTCTCTTTTCTCTCATCTTCATCGTCCTCGACCGACTCCACCATTCCATACCTCTACCATCTCTGCACTGCTACTGACTTCTCCTCTCTCCTTCTTCCTTCTCCTCCATTGTAGTCAGTACACTGTGCCGCAATTATCGCACAGTAAAGACCACCGTTGCTGCGCTGATTGAAGCTTAGTTCCTTGATGCGATAAGTTACTGGTTTTGTCGATGAACCAGTAAATTAACAAGGAGCTGTTGTTTTTCACGAATTTGGAAGAGAGGGATGGGAGCCGTTCTGGTGCTCTGTTTTCTTTTGGAGAATTAGGGATTTTGGTTTTTCTTTTTAGGAGAGGGTGATGAACGAATTGGGCTTGGACGAAAATGGCTTTTTCTTTTGGTGATTTGGGCTGATCGTTTATATGAATAAAGGGGAGAATAAAGGGATAGGGCTGGACGGATTTTAAGGAGAAAGAAAGGGATTTAGTAATTTATTTTGGATGGGTAAAATGTTTTATTTAAAAAGGAGGAAAGGGGAAAAATGTAAAAAATACTAATATGATAATAAATAATACAATAATATTTTGGAATTTTTTTAGTGCTTAATAAAAAAAAAGGTGATGCCATTTATGAATAATATAGAATATTAGGATAAAAACTATGATTGTGATGAAAGATGTCACGGTAGTAAAAAATGTGAAAAAAGATAATAATAATAATAAATAGTAATTATTTTGAGAATATTAAATTCTTTATTTATGTATGAATATGTATGCATTTATTAAAAATTAAAGTTGTTTTGCGGTGTTGAAAAATAGCTTAATAATGGGAAGAGAGGGACAAAATTGGGTGTTAACAACGGACAACCCTCTCATGAGGTGTGATAGTAGGGGAGATCTTTATTCAATCACACCAAGTCACAGTTTCTCGAGTCAAGTCATACCTTCCACTTTTGCAGCTCTTACTCCTTCCTTGTGGCATGCTCGTCTAGGTCATCTGGGATCATCTATTTTGTTTGTCTTAGATAAAAATAGTCTTATTTCTTTTAAGGCTACGCGTAGTACTCCGAATTGTCAATCTTATTCTTTAGGGAAAATTGTTAAGTTGTCATTTATGGATTCTAATTCTACTACTTCGACGCCATTTGATATTATTCATAACGATTTATGGACATCTCTTGTTCTTAGTTCATTGGGTCATCGTTATTATGTATATTTTTAGATGATTATTCTAAAGTTTTATGGACGTTTCTAATAGCGAAGAAATTTCAATTTTTTTCCATCTTCAGCTTTCATTAAAACCCAATTCGAACGCGAATAAAGAATATCCAATGTGATAATGACAAAACATATGACAATGAGGAGTTTCGGGAATTTTGTGCTAAAAATGGAATTAATTTTTATTTTTCTTGTCCTCATATGTCTTCACAAAATGGGAAAGCCAAACGCAAAATTCGTACCATTAATAACATTATCCAAACTTTCTTGGTTCATGCTTCCGTACCCCATTTTTTTGGCATCATGCTCTACAAATGGCTACCGATATTCTTAACATTCTTCCTTCCAAAGGTTTGGCATATTCGTCCCCTCTTCAAATTTTATATAATAAGACTCTCTAATATACACATCTTAGAGTCTTTGGGTGTTTATGTTATTTACTTTTTTCATCCACCATAATTAACAAACTTTAGGTCCGTTCTACTCCTTGTGTATTTTTGGGTTTTTTCGTGAAATCTTCATGGTTACAAATGTTTTTATTTATCATCTAATAAAATTATCATTAGTCGCCATGTTATTTTTTATGAGTCCCAATTTCCGTTTGCTAAGGAAAATAGTCTTGTGCCTAGTTCGTATAATTTTTTAGATGATAACATATACCCGTATATTATTCACCATTTTTCAGATATATACCACACCCCGAATGCGCCAGAGGGCCCACTGCCCGCTGGCCCCACTGCCTCGATACAACCCGTAACACCTGCCCCCAAACACGGTGATGGGCCAGTTGTCCAGCCCAGTACCATGACTGGTCCTATTCCAGTATTCCCAGTGGTTACCGAATTGGGCCAACAAGCCCACTGCCTGTTGGCCAGTCCGTTCCATGTCCCGGTCCTATCCAAAATTCATCAAATTTAGCCCCGAGTTATGGACCAGTCACCCGAGCCCAATGAGGTATTTTTAAACCAAAAATACATTTTAATTTAAATTCTAATGTCCTTAAATCACTCTTACCCCGTAATCACGTGTCTACTTTAAATGACCCAAATTGGAAAATTGCTATGACTGATGAATATAATGCTCTTATTAATAATAAGATGTGGGAGTTGGTGCCCCGTCCATCTAGTGTTAATATTATTCGGTCTATGTGGATTTTTGCTCATAAGAACAATTCTGACGGTTCATTTGCAAGGCATAAGACTCGTCTTGTAGGTGATGGTAAGACTCAGCAGGTTGGCGTTGATTGTGGTGAGACATTTAGCCCGGTGGTCAAGCTGTTACCATTCGCACTATGCTCAGCTTGGATAATTCGAAAGCATAGCCCATTCATCAGCTAGACGTGAATACTGCTTTCCTACATGGTGATCTCAAAGAGACAGTATATATGCATCAGCCCTTGGGGTTTAGGGATACTCGATATCCATTATGTTTGTTTGTTGAAGAAGTCCTTGTATGGACTTAAGCAGTCTCCACGTGCTTGGTATAAAAAGTTGACTGACTATGTATCGACTATTGGGTTTTCTCACAGCAGGTCTGATAATTTATTATTCATGTATCGTCGGGGTTTTTCCATGACTTATATACTATTATATGTGGATGATATTATCTTGACTGCCTCTTCTGATGCATTACGTCAGTCTATTATGACAATGCTCAGTTCTGAGTTTGCCATGAAAGACTTGGGGCCGTTGAGTTATTTTTTGGCGATTGTTGCCACTCGTCATACATGTGGCCTGTTCTTATCACAAAGGAAGTACGCAACTGAGATCATTGAGAGGGCTGGGATGTCATCCTGTAAGTCTACTTCCACTTCAGTTGATACTAAACCTAAGTTGGGCGCTGCAGCTGGCTCTCCCTATGACGATCCGACCCGCTATCGCAATCTTGCAGGGTCCTTCAGTACTTGACGTTCACGCGACCGGATATTACATATGCCGTACATCATGTGTGTTTGTTTATGCATGACCCCAGGATTGAACATATGAATGCGCTCAAACGCATTATTAGGTACATCCAGGGGACACTTGATTATGACTTACATCTATATCCTTCGTCGACGTCTTCACTTGTCTCATATATAAATGCTGATTTGGGTGGCTGTCCTGACACCAGACGGTCTTCTATGTTTCTTGGTAATAACTTGGTCTCATGATCTGCAAAATGTCAGTCTACATTATTCCGTTCTAGTGCAGAGGCCGAGTATCGGAGGGTAGCCAATGTGGTCTCCGAGTCATGTTGGTTACGTAATATTCTATTAGAACTCCATTGTCCTATTCAGAAAGCTACCTTGGTTTATTGTGATAATATTAGTGTCATCTACCTTTCTGACAATCCAGTTCATCACTAGCTCACTAAACATATCAAGATGGACCTTTACTTTGTTCGAGAAAAGGTAGCTCGTGGACAAGTTCGTGTCTGTCATGTCCCCTCCAGGTATCAAATTGCAGACATCTTTACGAAATGTCTTCCCTTAGTCCTTTTTGAATATTTTAGAGACAGTCTCAGCGTACGAAGACCGCTCGCTATGACTGCGGGGGAGTGTTAAATATACCAAATATACCGTGTATATTTGGTTTGATCATGAATTACTTTGTCCGTGTATTACATTAAATAGTTTAGGAATTATTTAAGTGTAAATATTATATTGTACACTTACCATAATTAGTCTTGTAGTCTTATCATAATTGTATGATTAGTCTTCATATAGAATAATGATTTAGATGTAGAATACGAAAATGATTTTTCTATTATAACTTGTATATATATTCCTTTCATCAATAAGAATAATCAATGGATTATTTCTTTCACTCTTAAAAGCAGATTAAATATGATACATTGCTTACTAGTATCTCATCAAAGAAGCAATATCTACTCAAAGAAGACCAGCAATATAGAAATGTGAAAATCAACTCACTAAGGAGGTACAATAACAACATATCCAGTACAATCCCACAATGTGGGACATTCCTCATCGACGTCGGCGCCGCATGAGCCGGACCGGCCCAGACGGGAAACTCACTAAGGAAGTAGTGAGAAATTTTTTAAAAGCAAAGGAAAGCTAGTATTCAAAGAGTAGTTTTTGTCTTTGAAAAATTATGAAAGGAGCATGACGAAAAACGTCAAAGGAAGGCTTCTCGATGTGTCTATTTATACCACAAATAAAGCAGCGAATCCAACCTCACGGCGATCGTATACCATTTATCAAGTAATGATTTCTTAACGTTAAATTCTAACTTTGATTGCAGTGTAGGTTTTTTATTCCTCTCAGAAAGATTGTCAGATTTGTGATCTCAAAACTGCTGCATTAGACTAATTGGGTACACCAAAATCAAATGATTAAGAGGATAATCATCATAGATGATCATAACGAACTTCTAAACCACCGAACAAATATCAGCATTGAATCAACTAAAAATAATAACTTCAGCAAATACTGATTCAGGAAAACAGAACAATTAAACAAAACAGCTAATGTATCATTTAATTGCCGTAAAGTCAAGTTTTTATCCATAAGTTTCTGAAAAGTGATGTCTCAATGAAATGTTTTACTTGGGATATCATCCAACTGTTCTGTTTTAAAGGTTCATCAAGTCTACAGCAATCATGTCCTTTTTTTAAAAAGAAAAAACTCCTCAACTTCATTACCTTTTTTTCCAGAAAGACAAAAGAGACAATTTTATGTAGCATCCATTGCCACTTTGAATTTAACTCAGTAGTAAGTACCAGCTATGTGCTTTTGTTTTTGCTGTTTTATTTTTCATGTTCCTTCACACACAACCAAAACAAAAATATTACATGTTAGATAAAAGGATGTTAGTAACAAAACACCAGAGAAAGGTATTACTAAATACACAAGATAATATATTTCTTACAATTTACTAGTTCATACTTCATATTTAGAACATATTTACATCAAGTTTTCACACATTACTTTACATCTTACCATACTACTTCAATGCTTTTTTAATAAAAAAGGTACTCAGGAAGAATTTCAGCAGGCATACCATATTATTTACATTAGTTAGTCCTAACATCAAGCTTCCTATCAACAAAAATCACAAAAATCACTCCGGATGAAAACGTCTCTCTAGACGAGACTAAACATTTGTGTGATCATCATCACCTCCACGATTTTCATCAGGATGATCGACAATCACATCTGCCCAATTAAAGTTGTTAGGTCCCGGGTGTTAACTATGGAATAGTAAGAGACAAACTAAAAGTAAAATAAAATCGAATGCTAATACAGTTTGCAAATGTCAGCGATAATGTCGTCTGACACAAGTGGCAACACTTCGATAAAACAGAAAAACTTTTAAGAGTAAATGCAGCGGAAATATAAAGGACACAAAAGTTTAATATTTACATAGATTATATTGAAAATATAATCTATGACAGTCAGTGACCGAAAGTATTGTATATAATTTATATACAATTGAATAAATTTTTTCTTTTACAATATTACAAGATAATACAAAGTTGAAGTCGCAGATGACTTCTGCCTAAAAAATCTACCTAAATAGACATAGACAACATCTCATTACAATTGCTTCAATAAAGAACTAATCTAGAATCTGGACAGCAATTATAATGTTGGACAGAATGTTGTCGACACGATGCGTGGCAACACTTGTGATTCAGTTTTCTGATGAATATATCGGAGAGCTCTCTTGATATTTTTCCTTAACTTTTTTTGGATATTGATTCACTAATGCAACCTCGCTATTTATAGTAGAGGGTCTTCCTTGAAATGCTCATTGAATCATTGTAGAGGTTGAGAGAAAAATGGACAACCGATAAGGTTTGTTGGAGAAGATTGTGGAGCAAGATCCTATAACTTCTTGGACTTCTCCCCCAAGCTTAGCAACGACTTTGACTTGGTCTTCCCACATTTTTCATCAGCTCCAAAACTCCTTGCCAAGTCACTTTACCATCGTGGTAAAGATCCCACGAGATCTTCAGTTCCGTGAAGTAAGGCAAAACTGTTTCACAGAATGTTGGTACGAATGTCGTGACATTTGTTCCAACATTTTTTATTTTAACTTAGAGCTGAAAATGATATGTTGGCGAAATATCACAACACCAAACCCAACATTAACAAAAGTCATATGATGTGCTTCCTCCAACATCCTCCTTCGACCTTTTGTTGCCTCTCTCGTTAGGTTGAAATAAAGGGTCGTACCCCTCAAAGAGATCACTTAAATCCTGAAATTCGGTAAATATATTATTATTGGTTTAAAAAATAACAAGGGCAGCCATAGTCGTTGTTGTTGGTGGTGGACTGGTGGTGGTGGGGATAGCGGTGGCTGTGGTGGTAGTGATGGTGGCTTTGGTGGTAAATGTGGTGCATATTCAGTTCATGGAATTTGTATGTTAACAGTCTTCTGGAATATAAAGATCAGAAAATTTGGGAATAGGACAAAACGCTAGACCTACAAATTTGAATTGGTGAAATTGACAAGGTTCAGTGTATCCCCACTTCAAGGCACTCATTCTCTTCACAAAATTTACAAGTCCCCAATGTTAGTGCCAAGTTTTAATGATGACAAAAGCTATTGTGCAGGTCTCACAAGGCAAAGACAGACTCAAGTGACTTATAAGGCCCAACGGAAGATTCCATCCCAACTGACTAATGGAAGCCCAAAGCAAGTGTGCGTTCAAGACAATAAATAAGTAGCAACTTATTTAAGAGACATATAAATCAAGAATGAAAAAAATCAAATCAAGTACGTACGAGATCTTGACTTAAGCAAGGAAACTAGTACCAAGCCGTAAAGTAAACAATCACAGACAAGCATCTTGAAGATTCAGTTTTAATATTCACAAGGAAGGAAGATCAATCCATTGGAAAGCTCTAACCTTATTCTTGAAAATTCGGATTTCCTATTCCTATTTCCAAGGATCAAATCTCTTGGGTTGTCATCTCTGCCAGAGCCAAAAGATCCATTCTACAACTGTAAAGAACGACTTCAAAGGACGAAAGAACTCATACTTTTGTCTCAACTTCTCAAGCTCTCTACTTTACGTTTATCAAGCATTGTAATTCTGAGTGATTTATAGTGTATACAAAAAAGTGAGAAGATATATAGTATAGTTGGTGAGACATTGTATCAAAAGATTACGAGTATTTGAGTGTAGACGTATGAGCTCCATTAAAACTATCATTGTACCAAATCAAACTTCAAAAGAGCTGCAGAGGATACCCTTGCAACCAAAGGGAACTGGATTAAGATTCACATTGAATCCGAACTAGTATAAAAACATCTGGTGTCAATTACTTTCAGCATTTAAATTTTGTACTATATTTGTTAGCAGTCGACTAAGAAACGAAAAATTACAATTCAGCCCCCCCTCTTGCACTTTCAATTGGTATCAGAGCTTGGTCTCATAGTGAATTTGCTTAACAGCAAGTGAGAAATAGATAATGTCAACCCACGTTATGCCTGGAGCTTTATTTCAAGAGGGTACTTCCAAGACCGGACCACCCTACTTCAACGGAAATCATTTCTCTCATTGGAAAATTAGAATGGAAACTTACATCAGGTCATATGATGTTAAGATCTAGAGGGTCATCAAGTTGGGAGACATTTCTATGTCCAAAACAAAGACTGACGACAACAAGAAGGAAGAAGCCACATCAACTGATGAGTTGGCCTCTCTGACTGTCACGACCCAAATCATGAGTCGTGATGTCACCTACCCTATTCCCCGAGTAGGCGAACCACGTTCTCATTTACAAGTTAAATCAGCGGAAAAATAAATAAAGAAAAAGAAGTTATAAGTCTTAAATACTTAGTTTCTCAAAATCTGGTCAAAAGGGTACAAGAGCGCTAACAAGTCTGAAAGAATTCCCGAAGGCTACATACTATCTGTCAACTAACAAAAGTAAATGGAATTAGCTAGGAAGCCCTTCAGGGGACACGGATGATCAAGTAGCTCACCCTGAATGACTGAAAGATATCACCCTCGCGAATCAGCCACGGGGAGTAGAGCTGGAACCTGGATCGTACTTTGCACTCAACAAAAGTGCAGCAAGAGTAGTATCAGTACAACACTAGTACCGGTAAACTGTAAACATCATAGACTGACAGTGATTAGATAACGCATGGAGAGTCGAAACTAACAAGTAGCACATAGAGCAAACAAGTATGGTCACATATCATATATAATTCAAAATGTAAGAAATTATGTAATCAACCAAGACAGATATAACTTCACCAAATGAGCAGTTAAAACTAAGAGTAGATGGAAGCAATGCAATACAATAGTCACCTCTCCCTCACTCCACTCTCGTACACATATGCTAAGGCAGTGCCTCAAAGCCATGACCCATGGGGGACCCGCGAAGTCCATGTACCACTCGTGCTCTCCGACTAGAACCTCGGAGGCTATCAATCACTCGCAATCTCCGACAAAGACCTAGGAGTTGCTCAATCACTCTCAATCTCCGGCAAAGACCTCGGAGTCACTCAATCACTTCCTTCACCAACATCACAAAAATAATAAGGAAAGCATGTCAAGCATGATATCAGTCTCAACACATATCACAAATATACAATCGACAAGTACAAGTCATATCATTGGCATATGTTCAATTATCAACATTACAATTCCTTTATTTCCACATGATAAGTAAGCTAGTATACGACGGAGGTACAATCAAGTGGTAATCACACAAAATAACACACAATCGACGAACCCCTTTGGCCCGCGGTCCTGTGGACGTTTTATCATGCTATCCCTGTCACTTCCTACAACTACATACGATTCTCTAATTAGAGTCTTACTAAAGTAAATCGTAACCTACCTCAATACCGAACGGGTGCCACGATCAATCAAACCAATGTCTTCCCCTTGCGTAGAGCCTCTGAACGCTTAAAATCTAGAAAATATGCGGACTACGTTATAATACGAATCTAAGGACACCCATATTGCTATATTTATATTAACAATATTTTTACCATTTCAATTGTATGACTAAACCCCTACACATATAAAAATATTAGCATAACTTCGGAAAATTCAAGTAACATTCATTTCTTTCAACTTTCTCGTATCTCCCGCTTGTAAAGGATACAACATTAAATTTATAACTCCAAATCAGGTGTTTATTGTACCACATCGAAGGAAACACTAAGGTATCTTATTATGCTGAATCCCATATGACAGTACTTTGTGTAGTTGGTGAAAATTTACGAAGGAAACAACCCTATGAAATCTGTGTCGCCAGAATTTTTGTAAAATAAGGCAGAAATTTTAAACAGTCATAACTTTCAAACCATACGTCAGATTTATCTCTGTAAGATCTCAAACTGACGGGAACTGGGAAATCTACAACTTTCATTCAGCACATACTTTTATATTCTTTACGGATTTATACAATTTTCACGTTTTTACAGGCTGCTCGTCAGAATTTTTGTAAAATAAGGCAAAAACTTTAAACAGTCATAACTTTCAAACCATACGTCGGATTTATCTCCGTAAGATCGTAAACTGACGGGAACAGAGAAATATACAACTTTCATTCAGCCTATACTTTTATATTACTTACGGATTTGTACAGTTTTCACGTTTTACAGGCTGCTCGTCTAGATTTTTGTAAAACAAGGCAGAAACTTTAAACAGTCATAACTTTCAAAAAATAAGTCGGAGTTTTCTCCGTAAGGTCTCAAACTGATGGGAACATATATATCTACAACTTTCATTGAACACATACTTTTATATTCCTTACGGATTTGTACAATTTTCACGTTTTACATGCTGCTGTAATCATTATGCCATGATAAATCCCTCAAATTTCTCTTATTCAAGTGAATTGTGGAATTGTCGTGTAATGACCTCTTTGAAATTTGATTTCAGTCTATAACACATTATTATAAGGATCATGAATAGATTAATTCAACCATATAACATAGAATCTAACCTGAACTTAACTGAGCGCTTCCTCCTTGTCTTCTAGTTACTAGGGTTTTCTTTCTCTTCCTTTCCTTACTCACTACTGCGTTTTCCTTCTCTTCTTTTAGTTCTTAGGGTTTTCTCCTTTTTTCCCTTTTTCTTTTGGCTGCTCACGTTTTATTTTGGCTTCTCTTTGTTTTCTTTTGGCTTCTCCTTTTTGCTGCAACGTTTTTTTTCCTTCTAACTAATAGGTTTTTCTCTTTTTCTTTTGCTGTTGCATGCTGCAACGTCCCTCCCCTATTTCCTTTTTATTTTCTGCATTTTCCTACCAAGGGTAGTGGGCTTGGCCCACTTACTTAATTAAATTCATGCACGAATTGCATATTAAAACTCCTATAATTTCATACCCTATAGTCTTATACTCCTTTCGTAGTTTTAATGTGCTAAACGACCCAACGGGTCGTTACACTGACTGACTATATTGATGCACAAATGGAGGTGATACAAATAAAGTCAAAAGCAAGGAACCTGCTATACAATGCTATCAGTGAAGAAGAATATGAAAAGATCTCTACTTGTGAAACTACTAAAGAAATGTGGGATGAACTTAAAGTCACCTATGAAGATACTGACAAAGTAAAGGAAACTATTGTTAGTCTCCTTGTCTATGAATACGTAAAATCTATGAATACGTAACCTTCAAGATAAAAGATTGAGAAATAGTAAAGGATGTGTTTGCTAGATTCAACAAGATTCTAGGAGAACTCAAAGCTTCAGAAAAAGTCTTTTTATGTGGATAACATAAGGAACATTCTCAGATGTCTTCCTCCACAGTGTCATGCAAATGTTGTTTCTCTTGAAAGCATAAATCTCAAGACACTTACCTACGATGAAGTAAGAGAAGACTTAATAGCTTTTGAAAAGACTTATCTAAATAAGACTGGACAGTTTGAAAGCAAGAAGAAAGTTGTGGCATTCAAGTCTCAAGTTGAAGAATGTGATGATGATATCAGGGAAGAAGTTGTTATGATAACTAGATTAGTGGTTGAAGCCATGAGAAGATCTAGGAACAATAGAAGATATTCTTCAAATTTCAGAAAAGGTAAATCTCAAAGTGATCAACCAGGGAATGATGGAAAATGTTATGAATGTGGAAAATATGGTCACATAGCCTCTGAATGTTCGGAATAAAAAAAATCATTTAGAGGACAGCAAAAACAAAGAGTATTCAACAGCTAGAGTGAAGATGAAATCTCAGAAGATGAGAATGAAGAAACTGACAACATTTGCTTCATGACTATTGGTGAACTAGTGAGGTAAGACCTATCATTATTCCAAATGTCATGAAACTCAAGAGTTGCTTGATCAAACTCTTGAAGATCTAAATAATTTTTTTGATGAATACAAATAATTAGTAAGAGAAAAGAAAGATCGGGAAATTAACCCAGAAGTCTGTGAGATTGAAAGGGATCTTCTTCAAAAAAAGTGAATTATTTGCATCTATAGCTAAATATTTTACGCAAATCTACCAGTCATAATTCTATTAGGTCAAACCAGTCAACTTATCATAACAAGTCAACGAGAAAAAAAATCTATGAGTGACCAGTCTGCTTTTAACTACTCAATTGATAAGTCTATTGCATATTCTAAGATAGACCAGCCGACTCAAAGGACTAAGTCAACTGGTAGGAAGTCTATTAATCAAAATTATCCTGGAAAGTCAACTAATTAGCATGTCACCCAAGAACACTTTTCTCAATCCTATTTTTGTTGTGGAAAAATTAGACATAAATTTTATAATTGCAGATTTCGTTATGAAACTACTCCTCGCTGGACATGGAAATCAAAAGATAATAATAACCGTGTTAGAACTAACCCTCAAGGCTATCTAGCTGGTATATCTCACGAACTATCTCCTTTCTTTCTAGTTGCACATCCGTCAAGCTACCCATAGATCTATGGCTAAGAGCATCTGTCACAACATTTGTTTTCCCTAGATGGTACAAGATGTCAAAATCATAATCCTTTAGTAACTCTAGTCACCATCTCTGTCGTAAATTCAGCTCTTTCTGCTTAAATATATATTGGAGACTCTTGTGATCCGTATAAATTTCAACATGAACACCATATAAATAATGTCTTCATCTCTTCAAAGCGTGAATCACTGCCGGTAACTCCAAATCATGAGTAGGATAATTCTTCTCGTGCTTCCTGAGCTGTCGGAAGGCATAAGCTATAACTCTGTCATTTTGCATCAACTCACAACCTAATCCAATACCTGAAGTGTCACAATAAATAACATAACCATCAGGTCCCTCAGGAAGAGTCAGAACTGGAGTCGTAGTCAACTTGTCTTTTAACAACTGGAAACTGTGCTCACAAGCACCCGTCCCTTGGAACTTAGCTGCCTTCTGAGTTAGCCTTGTTAAAGGCGCTGAAATCGAGACAAACCTTTCCACGAACCTTCTGTAATATCCTGATAGCCCTAAAAATGCGATATCAAGAGCGCCGTGAGTCCGCCAAGTCTTTACTGTCTCAATCTTTTGCGTATCCACCCGAATACCATCAACTCCGATAATATGCCCCCAAGAATGCTATCAAGTCAACTGCACTGCGACTTAGAAAATTTGGCATACAACTTCGTGCCGAGCACCTCGCATCGCTTCTCAAACGGTACGCATGCTCCTCTTCGGAACGTGAATAAACCAGAATATCATCAATGAATACAATAACGAACATGTCTAGAAATGGCTTGAACACTCGGTTCATCAAATCCATAAATATTGCTGGAGCATTGGTCAGCCTAAAAGACATCACTCTAAACTCATAATGTCTGTATCAGGTCCTGAATGATGTCTTTGGAATATTTACCTTCTTTACCCGCACCTGCTGATAACCTGACCACAAGTCTATCTTCGAAAAACACTTAGCACCCTGCAACTGGTCAAATAAATCATCAATCCTGGGAAGGGGATACCTGTTCTTTATTGTTACCTTATTCAGCTGCCTATAGTCAATACACATCCGCAGCGATCCATCTTTCTTCCTCACAATTAATACTGGTGCTCCCCATTGTGATGTACTAGGCCTGATGAAGCCTTTTTCCAACAAGTCTCTCAGCTGCTCTTTTAACTCCTTCAGTTCTGCAGGTGCCATTCTTTAAGGATTAATAGATATGTGTCGGGTATCTGGTAGCACATCTATACTGAACTCTATCTCCCGTTCTGGAAGAAGACCTGGAAGGTCATCTGGGAATACACCTGGGAATTCATTAGTCGAAGTAATTTAAGAGTTATGTTATAACATTAATTCTCACATCATTAATAAACACGTAACCTCTAGAATATTATAAACAATCAACTAATAATTCAACAAATGCAAATTGCCATAATATTAATCATCATTAATATAAATACGAATGTGTATAAAGTACATTATGTTCTAATACAGATTGTCTCTAGGAACATACATATACTTTCAGTGTTCAATGGATGGAGACTCTCATATGATGTATTAAAGTGTTATTATAATATTTAAATAGTTGCATGTCCTTTTATTTATTTTATTTTATTTATTTATGTCTTTTAGACAAATATTGTCCTTGATCTAAATATAATATGTGAATAATTATTGATCATGCGTGAATCGAGCCTAAATGATAATTGTTAGATATTTACAACTGTTGGTTTATGATATACCTATTCATGATCCCATAAATTTGTGCAATTTGGGGTTTGTGGTTGGGGGTTAGGGCTTGGGGTTTGGCGTTTGGGTTTAAAAAAATTCCTTAAACTCATCGCAAATTCAAAGATGCATCACATTCCAACAATCGCCTTTATTTCTCTAATTTATCATCAACCAAAATGATCTAAAATTACCCTAAGCATTAATTTGTTATAGAGCAACGTGATTTATTTTCGGCTTGACTTATAATTGACCAAGCACACTTAACTTTATTTTGATTGACATACCACATATTGTCTTACAACGGTAATAAAATAAAATAAAAAATTATAATTGTAACAATACATCCTTCCTATATAAAATCGACCCAAAGTTCAAACTCTCCTATTGTCTTTTGTCTTGATCAAACTCCTCTATTATCTCTTTTCTTGACCAAACTCATTCATTCTCTTTTCATCATTAAAAAATTTACAAAAATTACATAAAAATAATAGTCTATTATGGGGTAGGAAGATGGTGATCGGATCATCAGCTCTTTTTCGAGCCTTTCAAAGATTACATATAGAGAATGTGCATTTTCATCCGCTTTATGTGATCTACTTGCAAACAATAGAGTGGTGTTGACCGACCGCAACGAAAACATAATAATAATTGACAACAAGTCTATTAATTAACCGTGATAAATTTGAAAAACATAAAAGCAGTACCGAAATAAGCAAAATAAATAGAAATAATACATATTTCAACCAACAAAAAGGCTAAGGTTTCAAGTCTAGTAATAGACCAAGATGAATTTACAAAAATAAAAACAGAAAAAAACACGATCGAATCAAGCAAAATAAGTAACATGTCTGAGGACGGTGATTGGAGAGCTTCTGAGCTCTGGAGAGATGAAAAATCGAGTGGAGAGAAGAAGACTTATTCATATTTAATTTTATACTTATCAAAAGGACTTAAATGTGTAAGTTTAAAACATCAAATATTTAAAACTTATGAAAATGACCCTGGCCCCCTTTTAGAAACCTGATCTAGAAAAATAAATCAAAATAATTAGGTGGCCATGTTGGCCAATCTAAGTTTCAAAGTATCATATTTGGAAAATCTTCTCAGAAAGTAGGCCAAAATAAATCATGCCATTTTACATTTATTTTTTAAAATTAATTTGTTATTTTTCTTTCTTTTGTCTACTCATTTTCTACTTCTTCAAATATCTATATCTTTTGCAAATAACATTAAACTAGTTGGATCCATAATCTTAAAATAATCAGACAATTAGTAAATTCAGTTGATAATCACAACTGTTTTTTATCATAACAATACACTCAGTTTAAAAAAAATAACTCTAAATACCAGTAATACCAAAAAAAATTGTATAAAATCGACATTAAAGCATAGAACACATATTTTTCTTTTTTTATTTCTTTTTTCTTGTCATATCTATATATTGATTTCTTTTTGTTCTTCTTCAAAGTACAACAACTTTTTATGATAATAATAGTTTCAGTTGAAAACACGTATTCCCAAATTAACAATAAAGCAAAAAAAAACAGTAAACTTAAAAATACAACAAAATATATTCAATAATAATAAACTCAATTAAGGTATTGAAATATACTTAAAATAAATATTGTGCATGCTATTAGTTTTTTTCAACTGAGTCTACCATTACAACAACAACATACACAGTGTATTTCCACAAGCAGGATCTTGGGAGGGTAGTATATACGCAGACGTTACTTCTACACTAAAATTTAGTTTTAATTTGCAACTAATTTATTTTTTCTTTTATTAAATTATTTATTATAAGATTATGATTTTCAATTAGTTTATTGTTATTAGCAAAATATATAGACTTTTGAAGAAGAAGAAAATATACAAATAAGAAATAAGAATGATTAATTTTAAAAATGAATGTAAAATGTCATAGGAGATGCTCTCTTTGGCCTACTTTCTAACTCTCACATATTACGACAAGAGTGAAGTTACATTCCATTCCACTTGACTCTGCAAGGAGTATTTGAATAGGAAATTTTATTGTTCAGGGGTAATAAGAACGCTCCATAATTGATATATGAGAAAAGGTGTAAATGTATGTTCAATTTTGCAATTTAGAGAAGATATACCACTCGTTAAAAATTATGCATATATTGAAGGGTTTTGTTGGGTTTAAAACGTATAGGTAAGCATACAAATGTGTTTAAAATTTATTTATTTACCCAACAATACAATCTAGTACGGTTATATGACAATGGAAAACTCAGAAAGACTTTAAGCAATAAAACTTACAGTTATTTTAACTGGAATCTTCACTTAAGGATTACACGCGATTGTCCCTTCGATTGCAAGATCCTTGCTACATGTGTATTCTCTCACAAGAAAGCCAAGAAATCTTGGCAGAGGTTTGAGAGAGTTTCTTTTCTAAACTCTAAGTCTAGAAAATGATTTTTAATAAAATTGATAATATGGTTTTTTAATCAATCTAAAACTTATGGGGTAGTATTGTTTATATATGAGAGATTAGGTTATAAATCATATTAGGATTGGGCTCCAAGCCCACCTAAAATCGAGATGCTACCGACGCGGCCGCGGCTCATCTTGGTAGGCACCACAGATCCTCATGTCTCGCCTCGTTAATATATGTTCAACACGTTTAATTAAATCCAAAATTCAATTTTGACTTAATTAAATAATTTCCATCAAATAGAAATTATCCCATAATTATTATCAATTTAAATATCTCATTTCCAAATCGAATATTTAATACTTTCTCAATACACCCTTAGATCGAAGATACAACCAGCACAATATGACCCTATAGGCCTTCACATATTGACACTAATCCAATTAAAGTCCATACGAAACTCCTAGACTGTGTCGTACGACGAACTCAATATATGAAGTATGTTTACATGAATCCAACAAACATAACCTTTATGTGAGATGATAAATTCATTTCATCGCGACACACTCGATCAAGCTTAGGATTTGTCATGTGTCTATCCAAATGACTTGATCGCCCTATCTCATCTATATTAGTCGACAACTAGACTATATCCTAAATATGTCTCTTGCATTGATCAATGACTTGGTCGACTTAATATTATTGAGAAGTTGAGTGTTCTCTCGAATATCCAATCGAGGAATGAATCTTATTCTTGGCTCAACTGCCACCTTAGTTTACATCGTAATGCACCCAACACAAGTCGTATTTTATCCTATCTATAAACCATGTGCGTATTAACCTCAAGTCAATGGATCTTATCTCCCACACGCTGATAACACTCTAGATATGTTTAATAAATAGTTTATCAGCAGGGTGTACCAATACTTTCAAAAAGTATTCATGTGTCCATCACTAGTAATCATTACTAGTATTAGGTGAGACATACTACATTCTCCAAGAATGTGATTCAGACCACATGTCGACTTATAACATATCATCGATATCTCATTCTCGATGATCATTAGTCGAGGCTACTTTGAGAGTTACGCTCTATCATTAATATCTCACTCTATTAATGGCAATGTAAGCTCAAGAGATGCACATTAATGAATAGTTACAAACAATCAAATAATCATTCAATAATTGCAAATGTCATAAATATATTAATCTTATTAATAATATGAATGTGTTCAAGTACATTTGTCCCTAATAATGATTGTCTCTAGGACATACATACTTTCAATCTCCCACTTGGCCTAAAGCCAATGTCCAATGTATCTAATCCCCATCTTTTCAAAATGACCAATATGCTTAACTAAGATTAATGGTCTAGTAAATGGGTCATCTAGATTATCATCTGTGGAACATAGTTTAATCTTATTTCTTCAGTTTCCACCATCTACCTGAGTATGTGGTATTTCCTTGTTACATGCTTGTTTCTGTTTGTTGATATTGCTTCCTTAGCTTGCGCAATCGCACCAGTGTTGTCACAATAAATCATTATTGGACAAGTGACACTTGGAACAACCCCTAGTTCCTTCAGGAATTCATATATCGTGACAACTTCTTTACCAGCTTCCGATCCAGCAATGTACTCGGCTTCAGTTGTCGAATCAGCAGTTGTTGTTTGCTTGGAACTTTTCTAACTTACTGCTCCACCATTGAAAATGAAAGTACATCCAGACTGAGACTTGAAGTCATCAAGATATGTCTGGAAGCTAGCATCAGTATACCCAGTAGCCACTAGTTTCTCTTGTCCACCATAGTCTAAGAATAAATCTTTAATTCGTCTAAGATACTTAAGAATACTCTTGACTGCTTTACAGTGTTCTTTCTCAGGATTCTAAGACAACTCCTCTGTCACCTGGACATCATCTACTGGAAACACTCTAGAGGGATCACCAATACACTTACGCAGCATCGATACATGAAAGACTGGATTTACCACTTCCAAATCAGACGATAGATCCAACTCATAAACAACATTACCTACCCTACGAATAACTTGATAAGGCCCAATGTATCACGGGCTAAGTTTACCCTTCTTACCGAATCTCATCACGCCCTTCATGGGTGACACTTTCAGGAATACCCAATCACCAATCTGAAACTCTAAGTGTCGACGTCGATTATCCGCATATGACTTCTACCAACTCTGGTTGCCAATAATCTCTCCTAAATAAGCTTCACCTTATCAACAACTTGCTGAATCATGTCTGGGCCGATTAACTTAGTCTCGCCTACATCGAACCAACCGATGGGTGACTGCACTTCCTCCCATATAAAGTCTCGTACGGTGTCATCTGGATACTAGAATGATAGCTATTATTATAAGCAAACTCAATAAGTGGTAAATGATCATCCCAGCTACCTCTGAAGTCAATAATACATGCTCGCAATATATCTTATAGCGTCTGAATTGTATGCTCAGCCTGCTCATCAGTCTGAGGATGAAATGTTGTGCTAAGACTCACCTGTGTCCCCAATCCCTTCTAGAACGATCTCCAAAAGTTAGCTGTAAACTGAGCTCATCTGTCCGATATGATAGATGTGGGAACTCCATGAAGTCTCACTATCTCCCTGATGTATAATCTCGCATAGTCTTCAACTGAATACGTAGTCCTGACTGGAAGAAAATGGGCTGATTTCATCAGCCTATCCATAATAACCCATATAGAGTCATACATCTGCTGAGTACGAGGTAAGCCCGTAATGAAGTCCATATTAATCACTTCCCATTTCCAAGTTGGAATCTCTATCTCCTGCAGTAACCTACCAGTCTTTTGGTGCTCGACCTTAACCTGTTGATAATTCGGGCTCTGAGCAACAAACTCCGCTAGGTCCCTTTTCATGTCGTCCCTTTTCATGTCATCCCACCAATACAAGAATCTGAGATCATGATACATCTTCGTTGACCCTAGATGAATAGAATAACGGGCATTATGTGCCTCTCCCATAACCTGTCGTTGTAGCCGTGCAACACCAGGTACACACAATCTGCTGCCATACCATAGCACCCCGTCAGGTGCAACCTCGAATAGGGTCTTCTCCTTTCGAAGAGCTGCATCTCTATACTGTGCTAGAACAGAGTCCTCGTACTGATGTCTTTTTACCTCTTCTATGACAGAGGACTCGACAACTCCTTAAACAAAAATTCCAATATCTCCAGAATTAGCCAACCGGACTCCAAGGCTAGCTAGCTGGTATATCTCACGAACCATCTCCTTTCTTTCTGGTTGCACATCCGCCAAGCTACCCATAGATCTATGGCTATGAGCATATGCCACAACATTTGTTTTCCCTAGATGGTACATGATATCAAAATCATAATCCTTTAGTAACTCTAGCCACCATCTCTGTCGTAAATTCAGCTCTTTCTGCTTAAAGATATATTGGAGACTCTTGTGATCCGTATAAATTTCAATATGAACACCATATAAATAATGTCTTCATCTCTTCAAAGCGTGAATCACTGCCGCTAACTCCAAATCATGAGTAGGATAATTCTTCTCGTGCTTACTGAGCTGTCGGTTGCCATGTTGCATCAACTCACAACCTAATCCAATACCTGAAGTGTCACAATAAATAACATAACCATCTGGTCCCTCAGGAAGAGTCAGAACTGGAGTCGTAGTCAACTTGTCTTTCAACAACTGGAAACTGTGTTCACATGCACCCGTCCCTTGGAACTTAGATGTCTTCTGAGTTAGCCTTGTTAAAGGCGCTGAAATCGAGACAAACCTTTCCACGAACCTCCTGTAATATCCTAATAGCCCCAGAAAAATGCGTATATCAGTAGGCGTCGTAGGTCTGGGCCAAGTCTTTACTGTCTCAATCTTTTGCGTATCCACCCGAATACCATCAACTCCGATAATATGCCCCCAAGAATGCTACTGAAGTCAACCAGAATTCGCACTTAGAAAATTTGGCATACAACTTCTGGTGCTGGAGCACCTCGATCCGTTCTCAAACGGTCCATGCGCCCTCTTCTGAACGTGAATAAACCAGAATATCATCAATGAATACAATAACGAACATGTCTAGAAATGGCTTGAACACTCGGTTCATCAAATCCATAAATATTGCTGGAGCATTGGTCAGCCTAAAAGACATCACTCTAAACTCATAATGTCTGTATCAGGTCCTGAATGATGTCTTTGGAATATTTACCTTCTTTACCCGCACTCCGATAACTCACTCACAAGTCTATCTTCGAAAACACTTAGCACTCGCAATCGGTCAAATAAATCATCAATCCCGGGAAGGGATACTGCTTCTTTATCATACCTTATTCACCGCCTATAGTCAATACACATCCGCAAATGATCCATCTTTCTTCCTCACAATTAATATTGGTGCTCCCCATTGTGATGTACTAGGCCTGATGAAGCCTTTTTCCAACAAGTCTCTCAGCTGCTCTTTTAACTCCTTCAGATCTGCAGGTGCCATTCTATAAGGAGGAATAGATATGGGTCGGGTATCTGGTAGAACATCTATACTGAACTCTATCTCCCGTTCTGAAAGAAGACCTGGAAGGTCATCTGGGAATACACCTGGAAATTCATTAGTCGAGGTAATTTAAAAGTTATGTTATAACATTAATTCTCACATCATTAATAAACACGTAACCTCTAGAATATTATAAACAATCAACTAATAATTCAACAAATGCAAATTGCCATAATATTAATCATCATTAATATAAATACGAATGTGTATAAAGTACATTGTGTCCTAATACAGATTGTCTCTAGGAACATACATATACTTTCAGTGTTCAATGGATGGATACTCTCATATGATGTATTAAAGTGTTATTATAATATTTAAATAGTTGCATGTCCTTTTATTTATTTTATTTTATTTATTTATGTCTTTTAGACAAATATTGTCCTTGATCTAAATATAATATGTGAATAATTATTGATCATGCGTGAATTCGAGCCTAAATGATAATTGTTAGATATTGACAATTGTTGATTTATGGTATACCTATTCATGATCCCATAAATTTGTGCAATTTGGGGTTTGTGGTTGGGGGTTAGGGCTTGGGGTTTGGCGTTTGGGTTTAAAAAAAAATTCCCTTAAACTACTGCAAATTCAGCATGCATCACATTCCAACAATCGCCTTTATTTCTCTAATTTATCATCAACCAAAATGATCTAAAATTACCCTAAGCATTAATTTGTTATAGAGCAAGGTGATTTATTTTCGGCTTGACTTATAATTGACCAAGCACACTTAACTTTATTTTGATTGACATACCACATATTGTCTTACAACGGTAATAAAATAAAATAAAAAATTATAATTGTAACAATACATCCTTCCTATATAAAATCGACCCAAAGTTCAAACTCTCCTATTGTCTTTTGTCTTGATCAAACTCCTCTATTATCTCTTTTCTTGACCAAACTCATTCATTCTCTTTTCATCATTAAAAAATTTACAAAAATTACATAAAAATAATAGTCTATTATGGGGTAGGAAGATGGTGATCGGATCATCAGCTCTTTTTCGAGCCTTTCAAAGATTACATATAGAGAATGTGCATTTTCATCCGCTTTATGTGATCTACTTGCAAACAATAGAGTGGTGTTGACCGACCGCAACGAAAACATAATAATAATTGACAACAAGTCTATTAATTAACCGTGATAAATTTGAAAAACATAAAAGCAGTACCGAAATAAGCAAAATAAATAGAAATAATACATATTTCAACCAACAAAAAGGCTAAGGTTTCAAGTCTAGTAATAGACCAAGATGAATTTACAAAAATAAAAACAGAAAAAAACACGATCGAATCAAGCAAAATAAGTAACATGTCTGAGGACGGTGATTGGAGAGCTTCTGAGCTCTGGAGAGATGAAAAATCGAGTGGAGAGAAGAAGACTTATTCATATTTAATTTTATACTTATCAAAAGGACTTAAATGTGTAAGTTTAAAACATCAAATATTTAAAACTTATGAAAATGACCCTGGCCCCCTTTTAGAAACCTGATCTAGAAAAATAAATCAAAATAATTAGGTGGCCATGTTGGCCAATCTAAGTTTCAAAGTATCATATTTGGAAAATCTTCTCAGAAAGTAGGCCAAAATAAATCATGCCATTTTACATTTATTTTTTAAAATTAATTTGTTATTTTTCTTTCTTTTGTCTACTCATTTTCTACTTCTTCAAATATCTATATCTTTTGCAAATAACATTAAACTAGTTGGATCCATAATCTTAAAATAATCAGACAATTAGTAAATTCAGTTGATAATCACAACTGTTTTTTATCATAACAATACACTCAGTTTAAAAAAAATAACTCTAAATACCAGTAATACCAAAAAAAATTGTATAAAATCGACATTAAAGCATAGAACACATATTTTTCTTTTTTTATTTCTTTTTTCTTGTCATATCTATATATTGATTTCTTTTTGTTCTTCTTCAAAGTACAACAACTTTTTATGATAATAATAGTTTCAGTTGAAAACACGTATTCCCAAATTAACAATAAAGCAAAAAAAAACAGTAAACTTAAAAATACAACAAAATATATTCAATAATAATAAACTCAATTAAGGTATTGAAATATACTTAAAATAAATATTGTGCATGCTATTAGTTTTTTTCAACTGAGTCTACCATTACAACAACAACATACAGTGTATTTCCACAAGCGAGGATCTTGGGAGGGTAGTATATCTGTGACGTTCTTCTACACTAAAATTTAGTTTTAATTTGCAACTAATTTATTTTTTCTTTTATTAAATTATTTATTATAAGATTATGATTTTCAATTAGTTTATTGTTATTAGCAAAATATATAGACTTTTGAAGAAGAAGAAAATATACAAATAAGAAATAAGAATGATTAATTTTAAAAATGAATGTAAAATGTCATAGGAGATGCTCTCTTTGGCCTACTTTCTAACTCTCACATATTACGACAAGAGTGAAGTTACATTCCATTCCACTTGACTCTGCAAGGAGTATTTGAATAGGAAATTTTATTGTTCAGGGGTAATAAGAACGCTCCATAATTGATATATGAGAAAAGGTGTAAATGTATGTTCAATTTTGCAATTTAGAGAAGATATACCACTCGTTAAAAATTATGCATATATTGAAGGGTTTTGTTGGGTTTAAAACGTATAGGTAAGACACAACAGAAGTTTAAAATTTATTTATTTACCCAACAATACAATCTAGTACGGTTATATGACAATGGAAAACCTGTAAAGACTTTAAGCAATAAAACTTACAGGTTATTTTAATCTGGAATCTTCACTTAAGGATTACACGCGATTGTCCCTTCGATTGCAAGATCCTTGCTACAGTGTATTCCTCTGTCAAGAAAGCCAAGAAATCTTGGCAGAGGTTTGAGAGAGTTTCTTTTCTAAACTCTAAGTCTAGAAAATGATTTTTTTAATAAAATTGATAATATGGTTTTTTAATCAATCTAAAACTTATGGGGTAGTATTGTTTATATATGAGAGATTAGGTTATAAATCATATTAGGATTGGGCTCCAAGCCTGACCCAAAAACCGAGATGCAGTGGTCCAGTCTAACTGGGCCCACCGTCGGGTCGGCGCAGCGGCGCTGGACGGCGTCGCGGCTCATCTTGGTAGGCACCACAGATCCTCATGTCTCGCCTCGTTAATATATGTTCAACACGTTTAATTAAATCCAAAATTCAATTTTGACTTAATTAAATAATTTCCATCAAATAGAAATTATCCCATAATTATTATCAATTTAAATATCTCATTTCCAAATCGAATATTTAATACTTTCTCAATACACCCTTAGATCGAAGATCTGACCAAAGACTGATATGACCTATAGGCCTTCACATATTGACACTAATCCAATTAAAGTCCATACGAAACTCCTATGCGTCGTACGACGAACTCAATATATGAAGTATGTTTACATGAATCCAACAAACATAACCTTTATGTGAGATGATAAATTCATTTCATCGCGACACACTCGATCAAGCTTAGGATTTGTCATGTGTCTATCCAAATGACTTGATCGCCCTATCTCATCTATATTAGTCGACAACTAGACTATATCCTAAATATGTCTCTTGCATTGATCAATGACTTGGTCGACTTAATATTATTGAGAAGTTGAGTGTTCTCTCGAATATCCAATCGAGGAATGAATCTTATTCTTGGCTCAACTGCCACCTTAGTTTACATCGTAATGCACCCAACACAAGTCGTATTTTATCCTATCTATAAACCATGTGCGTATTAACCTCAAGTCAATGGATCTTATCTCCCACACGCTGATAACACTCTAGATATGTTTAATAAATAGTTTATCAGCAGGGTGTACCAATACTTTCAAAAAGTATTCATGTGTCCATCACTAGTAATCATTACTAGTATTAGGTGAGACATACTACATTCTCCAAGAATGTGATTCAGACCACATGTCGACTTATAACATATCATCGATATCTCATTCTCGATGATCATTAGTCGAGGCTACTTTGAGAGTTACGCTCTATCATTAATATCTCACTCTATTAATGGCAATGTAAGCTCAAGAGATGCACATTAATGAATAGTTACAAACAATCAAATAATCATTCAATAATTGCAAATGTCATAAATATATTAATCTTATTAATAATATGAATGTGTTCAAGTACATTTGTCCCTAATAATGATTGTCTCTAGGACATACATACTTTCAATCTCCCACTTGGCCTAAAGCCAATGTCGATGTATCTAATCCCCATCTTTTCAAAATGACCAATATGCTTAACTAAGATTAATGGTCTAGTAAATGGGTCATCTAGATTATCATCTGTGGAACATAGTTTAATCTTATTTCTTCAGTTTCCACCATCTACCTGAGTATGTGGTATTTCCTTGTTACATGCTTGTTTCTGTTTGTTGATATTGCTTCCTTAGCTTGCGCATGTCCTTTTGATGTTGTCACAATAAATCATTATTGGACAAGTGACACTTGGAACAACCCCTAGTTCCTTCAGGAATTCATATATCGTGACAACTTCTTTACGACTTAGATCCAAAGAATGTACTCGGCTTCAGTTGTCGAATCAGCAGTTGTTGTTTGCTTGGAACTTTTCTAACTTACTGCTCCACCATTGAAAATGAAAGTACATCCAGACTGAGACTTGAAGTCATCAAGATATGTCTGGAAGCTAGCATCAGTATACCCAGTAGCCACTAGTTTCTCTTGTCCACCATAGTCTAAGAATAAATCTTTAATTCGTCTAAGATACTTAAGAATACTCTTGACTGCTTTACAGTGTTCTTTCTCAGGATTCTAAGACAACTCCTCTGTCACCTGGACATCATCTACTGGAAACACTCTAGAGGGATCACCAATACACTTACGCAGCATCGATACATGAAAGACTGGATTTACCACTTCCAAATCAGACGATAGATCCAACTCATAAACAACATTACCTACCCTACGAATAACTTGATAAGGCCCAATGTATCACGGGCTAAGTTTACCCTTCTTACCGAATCTCATCACGCCCTTCATGGGTGACACTTTCAGGAATACCCAATCACCAATCTGAAACTCTAAGTGTCGACGTCGATTATCCGCATATGACTTCTACCAACTCTGGTTGCCAATAATCTCTCCTAAATAAGCTTCACCTTATCAACAACTTGCTGAATCATGTCTGGGCCGATTAACTTAGTCTCGCCTACATCGAACCAACCGATAGGTGACCTGCACTTCCTCCCATATAAAGTCTCGTACGGTGTCATCTGGATACTAGAATGATAGCTATTATTATAAGCAAACTCAATAAGTGGTAAATGATCATCCCAGCTACCTCTGAAGTCAATAATACATGCTCGCAATATATCTTATAGCGTCTGAATTGTATGCTCAGCCTGCTCATCAGTCTGAGGATGAAATGTTGTGCTAAGACTCACCTGTGTCCCCAATCCCTTCTAGAACGATCTCCAAAAGTTAGTTGTAAACTGAACTCATCTGTCCGATATGATAGATGTGGGAACTCCATGAAGTCTCACTATCTCCCTGATGTATAATCTCGCATAGTCTTCAACTGAATACATAGTCCTGACTGGAAGAAAATGGGCTGATTTCATCAGCCTATCCATAATAACCCATATAGAGTCATACATCTGCTGAGTACGAGGTAAGCCCGTAATGAAGTCCATATTAATCACTTCCCATTTCCAAGTTGGAATCTCTATCTCCTGCAGTAACCTACCAGTCTTTTGGTGCTCGACCTTAACCTGTTGATAATTCGGGCTCTGAGCAACAAACTCCGCTAGGTCCCTTTTCATGTCGTCCCTTTTCATGTCATCCCACCAATACAAGAATCTGAGATCATGATACATCTTCGTTGACCCTAGATGAATAGAATAACGGGCATTATGTGCCTCTCCCATAACCTGTCGTTGTAGCCGTGCAACACCAGGTACACACAATCTGCTGCCATACCATAGCACCCCGTCAGGTGCAACCTCGAATAGGGTCTTCTCCTTTCGAAGAGCTGCATCTCTATACTGTGCTAGAACAGAGTCCTCGTACTGATGTCTTTTTACCTCTTCTATGACAGAGGACTCGACAACTCCTTAAACAAAAATTCCAATATCTCCAGAATTAGCCAACCGGACTCCAAGGCTAGCTAGCTGGTATATCTCACGAACCATCTCCTTTCTTTCTGGTTGCACATCCGCCAAGCTACCCATAGATCTATGGCTATGAGCATATGCCACAACATTTGTTTTCCCTAGATGGTACATGATATCAAAATCATAATCCTTTAGTAACTCTAGCCACCATCTCTGTCGTAAATTCAGCTCTTTCTGCTTAAAGATATATTGGAGACTCTTGTGATCCGTATAAATTTCAATATGAACACCATATAAATAATGTCTTCATCTCTTCAAAGCGTGAATCACTGCCGCTAACTCCAAATCATGAGTAGGATAATTCTTCTCGTGCTTACTGAGCTGTCGGTTGCCATGTTGCATCAACTCACAACCTAATCCAATACCTGAAGTGTCACAATAAATAACATAACCATCTGGTCCCTCAGGAAGAGTCAGAACTGGAGTCGTAGTCAACTTGTCTTTCAACAATCGGAAAGCGTGTTCACATGCACTCCGCCTTGGAACTTAGATGTCTTACGAGTTAGCCTTGTTAAAGGCGCTGAAATCGAGACAAACCTTTCCACGAACCTCCTGTAATATCCTAATAGCCCCAGAAAAATGCGTATATCAGTAGGCGTCGTAGGTCTGGGCCAAGTCTTTACTGCCTCAATTTTTGCGTATCCACCCGAATACCATCAACGTCGATAATATTCCCCCAAGAATGCTATTGAAGTCAACCAGAATTCACACTTAGAAAATTTGGCATACAACTTCTGGTGCTGGAGCACCCTCAGTACCGTTCTCAAATGGTCTGCATGCTCCTCTTCTGAACGTGAATAAACCAGAATATCATCAATGAATACAATAACGAACATGTCTAGAAATGGCTTGAACACTCGGTTCATCAAATCCATAAATATTGCTGGAGCATTGGTCAGCCTAAAAGACATCACTCTAAACTCATAATGTCTGTATCAGGTCCTGAATGATGTCTTTGGAATATTTACCTTCTTTACCCGCACCTGCTGATAACCTGACCACAAGTCTATCTTCGAAAAACACTTAGCACCCTGCAACTGGTCAAATAAATCATCAATCCTGGGAAGGGGATACCTGTTCTTTATTGTTACCTTATTCAGCTGCCTATAGTCAATACACATCCGCAGCGATCCATCTTTCTTCCTCACAATTAATATTGGTGCTCCCCATTGTGATGTACTAGGCCTGATGAAGCCTTTTTCCAACAAGTCTCTCAGCTGCTCTTTTAACTCCTTCAGATCTGCAGGTGCCATTCTATAAGGAGGAATAGATATGGGTCGGGTATCTGGTAGAACATCTATACTGAACTCTATCTCAGTTTCGAAGAAGACACGGAAGGTCATGCAGAATACACCTGGAAATTCATTAGTCGAGGTAATTTAAAAGTTATGTTATAACATTAATTCTCACATCATTAATAAACACGTAACCTCTAGAATATTATAAACAATCAACTAATAATTCAACAAATGCAAATTGCCATAATATTAATCATCATTAATATAAATACGAATGTGTATAAAGTACATTGTGTCCTAATACAGATTGTCTCTAGGAACATACATATACTTTCAGTGTTCAATGGATGGATACTCTCATATGATGTATTAAAGTGTTATTATAATATTTAAATAGTTGCATGTCCTTTTATTTATTTTATTTTATTTATTTATGTCTTTTAGACAAATATTGTCCTTGATCTAAATATAATATGTGAATAATTATTGATCATGCGTGAATTCGAGCCTAAATGATAATTGTTAGATATTGACAATTGTTGATTTATGGTATACCTATTCATGATCCCATAAATTTGTGCAATTTGGGGTTTGTGGTTGGGGGTTAGGGCTTGGGGTTTGGCGTTTGGGTTTAAAAAAAAATTCCCTTAAACTACTGCAAATTCAGCATGCATCACATTCCAACAATCGCCTTTATTTCTCTAATTTATCATCAACCAAAATGATCTAAAATTACCCTAAGCATTAATTTGTTATAGAGCAAGGTGATTTATTTTCGGCTTGACTTATAATTGACCAAGCACACTTAACTTTATTTTGATTGACATACCACATATTGTCTTACAACGGTAATAAAATAAAATAAAAAATTATAATTGTAACAATACATCCTTCCTATATAAAATCGACCCAAAGTTCAAACTCTCCTATTGTCTTTTGTCTTGATCAAACTCCTCTATTATCTCTTTTCTTGACCAAACTCATTCATTCTCTTTTCATCATTAAAAAATTTACAAAAATTACATAAAAATAATAGTCTATTATGGGGTAGGAAGATGGTGATCGGATCATGACTCTTTGAGCCTTTCAAAGATTACATATAGAGAATGTGCATTTTCATCCGCTTTATGTGATCTACTTGCAAACAATAGAGTGGTGTTGACCGATAGCGAAAACATAATAATAATTGACAACAAGTCTATTAATTAACCGTGATAAATTTGAAAAACATAAAAGCAGTACCGAAATAAGCAAAATAAATAGAAATAATACATATTTCAACCAACAAAAAGGCTAAGGTTTCAAGTCTAGTAATAGACCAAGATGAATTTACAAAAATAAAAACAGAAAAAAACACGATCGAATCAAGCAAAATAAGTAACATGTCTGAGGACGGTGATTGGAGAGCTTCTGAGCTCTGGAGAGATGAAAAATCGAGTGGAGAGAAGAAGACTTATTCATATTTAATTTTATACTTATCAAAAGGACTTAAATGTGTAAGTTTAAAACATCAAATATTTAAAACTTATGAAAATGACCCTGGCCCCCTTTTAGAAACCTGATCTAGAAAAATAAATCAAAATAATTAGGTGGCCATGTTGGCCAATCTAAGTTTCAAAGTATCATATTTGGAAAATCTTCTCAGAAAGTAGGCCAAAATAAATCATGCCATTTTACATTTATTTTTTAAAATTAATTTGTTATTTTTCTTTCTTTTGTCTACTCATTTTCTACTTCTTCAAATATCTATATCTTTTGCAAATAACATTAAACTAGTTGGATCCATAATCTTAAAATAATCAGACAATTAGTAAATTCAGTTGATAATCACAACTGTTTTTTATCATAACAATACACTCAGTTTAAAAAAAATAACTCTAAATACCAGTAATACCAAAAAAAATTGTATAAAATCGACATTAAAGCATAGAACACATATTTTTCTTTTTTTATTTCTTTTTTCTTGTCATATCTATATATTGATTTCTTTTTGTTCTTCTTCAAAGTACAACAACTTTTTATGATAATAATAGTTTCAGTTGAAAACACGTATTCCCAAATTAACAATAAAGCAAAAAAAAACAGTAAACTTAAAAATACAACAAAATATATTCAATAATAATAAACTCAATTAAGGTATTGAAATATACTTAAAATAAATATTGTGCATGCTATTAGTTTTTTTCAACTGAGTCTACCATTACAACAACAACATACACAGTGTATTTCCACAAGCAGGATCTTGGGAGGGTAGTATATACGCAGACGTTACTTCTACACTAAAATTTAGTTTTAATTTGCAACTAATTTATTTTTTCTTTTATTAAATTATTTATTTTAAGATTATGATTTTCAATTAGTTTATTGTTATTAGCAAAATATATAGACTTTTGAAGAAGAAGAAAATATACAAATAAGAAATAAGAATGATTAATTTTAAAAATGAATGTAAAATGTCATAGGAGATGCTCTCTTTGGCCTACTTTCTAACTCTCACATATTACGACAAGAGTGAAGTTACATTCCATTCCACTTGACTCTGCAAGGTGTATTTGAATAGGAAATTTTATTGTTCAGGGGTAATAAGAACGCTCCATAATTGATATATGAGAAAAGGTGTAAATGTATGTTCAATTTTGCAATTTAGAGAAGATATACCACTCGTTAAAAATTATGCATATATTGAAGGGTTTTGTTGGGTTTAAAACGTATAGGTAAGACACAACAGAAGTTTAAAATTTATTTACTTACCCAACAATACAATCTAGTACGGTTATATGACAATGGAAAACCTGTAAAGACTTCAAGCAATAAAACTTACAGGTTATTTTAATCTGGAATCTTCACTTAAGGATTACACGCGGTTGTTCCTTCGATTGCAAGCGCCTTGCTACAGTGTATTCCTCTGTCAAGAAAGCCAAGAAATCTTGGCAGAGGTTTGAGAGAGTTTCTTTTCTAAACTCTAAGTCTAGAAAATGATTTTTTTAATGGCCGGCGTCGCGGCTCATCTTGGTAGGCACCACAGATCCTCACGTCTCGCCTCGTTAATATATGTTCAACACGTTTAATTAAATCCAAAATTCAATTTTGACTTAATTAAATAATTTCCATCAAATAGAAATTATCCTATAATTATTATCAATTTAAATATCTCAATTCCAAATCGAATATTTAATACTTTCTCAATACACCCTTAGATCTAAGATACAACCAGCACAGTGTGACCCTATAGGCCTTCACATATTGACACTAATCCAATTAAAGTCCATACGAAACTCCTAGATTGCGTCGTACGACGAACTCAATATATGAAGTATGTTTACATGAATCCAGCAAACATAACCTTTATGTGAGATGATAAATTCATTTCATTCGCGACACACTCGATCAAGCTTAGGATTTGTCATGTGTCTATCCAAATGGCTTGATCACCATATCTCATCTATATTAGTCGACAACTAGACCATATCCTAAATATGTCTCTTGCATTGGTCAATGACTTGGTCAACTTAATATCATTGAGAAGTTGAGTGTTCTCTCGAATATCCAATCGAGGAATGAATCTTATTCTTGGCTCAACTGCCACCTTAGTTTACATCGTAATGCACCCAACACAAGTCGTATTTTGTCCTATCTATAAACCATGTGCGTATTGACCTCAAGTCAATGGATCTTATCTCCCACACGCTGATAACACTCTAGATATGTTTAATAAATAGTTTATCAGCAGGGTGTACCAATACTTTCAAAACGTATTCATGTGTTCATCACTAGTAACTATTACTAGTATTAGGTGAGACATACTACATTCTCCAAGAATGTGATCCAGACCACATGTCGACTTATAACATATCATCGATATCTCATTCTCGATGATCATTAGTAGAGGCTACTTTGAAAGTTACGCTCTATCATTAATATTTCACTCTATTAATGGCAATGTAAGCTCAAGGGATGCACATTAATGAATAGTTACAAACAATCAATTAATCATTCAATAATTGCAAATGTCATAAATATATTAATCTTATTAATAATATGAATGTGTTCAAGTACATTTGTCCCTAATAATGATTGTCTCTAGGACATACATACTTTCAATCTCCCACTTGGCCTAAAGCCAATGTCCAATGTATCTAATCCCCATCTTTTCAAAATGACCAATATGCTTAACTAAGATTAATGGTCTAGTAAATGGGTCATCTAGATTATCATCTGTGGAACATAGTTTAATCTTATTTCTTCAGTTTCCACCATCTACCTAAGTATGTGGTATTTCCTTGGTACATGTTTGTTTATGTTTGTTGATATTGCTTCCTTAGCTTGCGCAATCGCACCAGTGTTGTCACAATAAATCATTATTGGACAAGTGACACTTGGAACAACCCCTAGTTCCTTCAGGAATTCATATATCGTGACAAATTCTTTACCAGCTTCCGATCCAGCAATGTACTCGGCTTCAGTTGTCGAATCAGCAGTTGCTGTTTGCTTGGAACTTTTTCAACTTACTGCTCCACCATTGAAAATGAAAGTACATCCAGACTGAGACTTGAAGTCATCAAGATCTGTCTGGAAGCTAGCATCAGTATACCCAGTAGCCACTAGTTTCTCTTGTCCACCATAGTCTAAGAAAAAATCTTTAATTCGTCTAAGATACTTAAGAATACTCTTGACTGCTTTACAGTGTTCTTTCTCAAGATTCTGCTAAAATTTGCAAGTCATACTAAGTGCATAGGCCACATCTGGCCTCGTACATGTCATGACATACATGATTGATCCTATAGCTGAAGCATGTGACATTCTTTTCATGTGTTCAAGTTCTGCAACTGTAGAATGACTATCATTTTTTGATAACTTGATGCCTTGACCCATAGGAAGACCTCCCTTCTTGGAATTTTCCATAGAGAATCGTCTTAGCACTTTGTCTATGTATATGGATTGTGACAGCCCAACAATCTATTAGGTCTATCTCTATAGATCCTAATTCCAAGAATGTAGCAAGATTCACCCAAGTCCTTCATCATGAAGGTGCTGGATAACTATTCCTTGACTGATTACATGAGAGTCTTATTGTCTCCCATTATTAATGTTTCATCTACATACATAACAATGAAGACAATGCTCTCTTCCTTGCGCTTACTATAAAAGCATGGATTTTTTTTTTCTAACAATGTCAAACGATTTGACTGCTCTGTCAAAGCAAATATTCCAACTCCTTGAGGCTTGCTTAAGTCCATAAATGGACTTATGTAGCTTTCATACTACTTTGGGCTTAGTCTTGGATTAAAACCCTCAGGTTGTATCATATACACTTCCTTAATTAGGTTACCATTGAGGAAAACAATTTTAATATCCATTTGTCAAATTCTATAATCATAGTATGTGGTTGTTGCAAGCAAAATCTGAATTGACTTAATTTTCGCAACAGGTGAAAAAGTTTCATCATAATCGATCCCAGGTCGTTGCTTGTAACCTTTAGCCACCAATCTTGCCTTATAAGTATGTACCCAGCCATATACATCATTCTTCTTAAAGATCCATTTGCATCATATGTCTAACATAGCTTCGCTGTATGTTGTAGGTTCATCGTCATCAGGAATATATATCTCATTTTGTGTTTCAACAAAGAGATTAAGTTTTTCAGGTGGACGATGAGTCCTAGTGGTCCTACAGAGTTGATTATTCTGCATTTCAGTGTTTATTGTATTCTGGTTGTGAGAAGGTCTTTGTGTGCTGGACAATCCACCACCTTGAGAGCTTTCAGGAATTTCATTTTCATGTATTTCCTGAATGGAATGATGTACAACTATTGTATCATCTTCCATTGGTTGTGTATGAGAGCCTTATATTTCTCTCTTATCTCTCATAGCACTTCCACTGGATGAAGGGCATACTCTAACTACCCAATCTTCACCAAATACTCTCACTGAATCTTTGGCTAGGTCATTTGACAAGGGTTCAACTTCTGTGTTATCTTGTGTTTCTTGAATTTCTTCAAGTTCTATCTCATTGCAGCTTCGTTCCTTGTAGATATAGTCTTCTTCAAGGAAAGCTTCATTTCTGGAAACAATGACCTTATGTTCTCCAGGAAGATAGAAATAGTATCCCTTAGTTTCCTTTGGATACCCCACAAAATAATATTTCTCTCTTTTAGATTACAATTTGTCAGTAAGCATAATTTTTATATATGTAGGGCACCCCCAGGGTCGCATGTGTTTAAGTGTTGGCTTATTGCCATTTCATATCTCATATGGAGTTTTCTCTACTGATTTGAATGAACCCTGTTCAGAATATAAATTGAGCTTTGTAATGCATATCCCCAAATGTATGTTGGCAGAGCTGAGAAACTCATCATGAATCTAATCATATCTAATAGGGTCTGATTTCTCCTTTCAGCAACACCATTCATTTGTGGCGTTCCAGGAGATGTCCATTGTGATTGGACTCCATGAAGCTTCAAGTAATCCAGAAATTATTTACTTAAGTATTCACCTCTTTAATCTGATCGAAGGATCTTGATACTTTTTTCAAGTTGCTTCTCTACTTCTGACTTGTACTCTTTGAATTTCTCAAAGGCTTTGAACTTGTGTTTCATAAGATACACATGCCTAAACCTTGTAAAATCGTCTGTAAAAGTGATGAAGTAAGGAAAACCTCCCTTGTCTTGAGTTGAAAATGTCCCACATACATCAATATAGACTAACTCAAGCACATCTTTGGTTCGCACACCCTTCCCAGAAAGTGGCTTGTTGGTCATCTTTCCTCTCAAGAAAGATTCACAATTACCATAGGACTCTAAGTCAAATGGTTCCAGGTAGTCTAACTTCCTTAATCTTGTTATCCATGATTTATTGATGTGACCAAGTTTACAGTTGTTACACCCCGTAGTTCCAGGGTATGTATATGAGGACGTACGTACGAGAATACGACATTAAAATTGGAAAGAAAGAAAGATGTGATTTTTCGACGGAAAAGTTTCCGGATTTTGTGAAGGAAAAAGGTTCGTTAATGGGAATTGGATTCCCAGATTTGGTATTCGGACTTCTTGGAATATTAGAGAATTATGGAATTTTATTTTCCGGAATTGGTCACGTGGGGCCCACGGGAGAAATTTACGGTTTTGTGGGGCCCACTTTGTTTTAGAGATTTTTGGCATTACGGATATTTTCGGAAGATGAAATATTTTGGACGAGTAGGGGGCGACACATGTCTCCCCCATGTGGCCATGTTGGCCGATTATTGTTGATGTTGTCCTCGATGTGGTGGACAAGTGGCAAGCCACTTGTCCCAATTTTGTGGTGGACATATGGTTGGTAGAACCCATACACACATGTCCCCAATCTACACCACACACTTGCTTAAATCCTAGCCATTGGTTGGCCTATAAATACCCCATTGATTGCAAGACTTATTTCATCCACACTTAAGAGTTTCCAAGGCAAAAAAAATATACTCCATCCTTAGTGAAGTTTTCGTCCAACACCCCCCCCCTTTGTGTAGAAAAATTCTTCAAGTGTTGTTGTTATCCCAAATACCTTAGCCTAGTATCCCTAGTGGTATTCTAAAGTAATCCCAACATAAGAGCCGGGAATTACTACTTTATTCCAATAGTCGCAAAATGAAACCCTAGGGAAATCTTCATAGTTGGATGAAGTGTTAAGAGAAGTTGTTTAGAAACTTCTAAGGGTTGCTTGGAGCGGGTTGGAGCGTAAGGAATCGAGCTAAACGTTGCTCGTGATCGACTTATAAATCTTGGATAATTTTGGGCTTATCGGTAATGATCTATGTCCTTCATTGTAATTGGAAATTACATATTGTAGTAATGTATAGTCGAGTATACTATATGTAGAAAGAATATTAAAAGAAGTGAATCAGATTTACATTGATGTATTTACTGAGACTTATGTAGTATTATTGTGGGGCAAATTGTACACGTCCGGGTAGGCGTGTAATCCCCTTGGAGTTGTTGACTTGGTAGCGAGCCCTGTTTTAAGAGGTATTTATGTGGTTACGAGGGGGGGGGGGGGAGGTGCTGCCCAATTTTCCGTAGAATATGGAACTGTATACTTAGATTATTCTACGAAGAAGTCTAGAAGTTGATAGATGTATTGTGATTGTTATAGGTGGATATTTTGCGCGCGGCATACTCGACTTGGCTTGTGGATTAAGTCGAAGAGGTATGTGATTCTTCCTATTCTCTTGAGCATGATATTTGTGAAATATATATAGTGCGGTAGACGCACGTGTTAAAGGAATTTGATTTTCCTTTTGTGTCCTTGACTTGATTCTAAAGTTAAGTGACCTGTTATGAAATATTAAGGACTTGAATTATGTTAAAAAGTTGTAAAACCTCATTCATGAGTAATGGGTGTGTGGTCTTTTAAAGAATAAAGTTATCTTGAGTTCGGAAATGAGAATAGTTGTCCTTGGTTGGTTTAAAACATAAAGTGTTATAATAGCTTTATGGGAAGTTAGTTATAACGACTTTATGAAAACAAAATAATGGTTTTATTATTGGATTTAAAATGATAACTTGACATTTTAAAAGTTGGAGGTTGGTTTCCTTAAAAGATATGAGATATGATTTAAAGATTATGAGACTGATTTTTGAAAGTAAAGAGACTTGACTTATAAACAACTTGATTTCGGAAAGGAGAAGTAACTTGATTTAAAGGTATAGGTTACTTGTTTTGAAAAGAGTAAGACACTTGGTTTAAAAAGTATATTGCTACTTGACTTTAAAAAGGAAAAGTGTCTTTGTTTTAAAGGAAGGCATGGTATTGTCTTGTTTTGGTTTAAAAAGAGGGCATGATGTTGTTTTGATTTACTTAAAATGATAGTTACTCTATGAATGATACCACGGGTATTAGTATCGCGCGATTTTGTACTTAAAAAGGGTTCTTTTTAAGAGAGTTGAAGTATGTAGTACTTTGGGGTTAAAACCCGGATTTGTTGACATGAAATAAAAGTACCTTGTGTGAGTAACTTGCCTATGTTTTGCTTGTGATAACCTTGTAATACTTTCTTGTTGGTTTGATAAGTAAACATGCTAGTATACTACGGGCGTTAGTATCTTGGGACTTTTATGTGAAGGGGGTCTTCTTGTTGTGCTTATGTTGTTTACGATAAGCCGGTTGTGCTTGTATTACATCACATACCCCCCTGACTTGTTATGTTGCCGCGGGTTAGCTACCCCCGATGCGAGGAATACCTCATGCGGGTCCATGTGACCTATCGCGAATCGCGGAGTTCCGGAATCACTCCGGGTGTTACGCCGACGCGAGAATACCTCACGCGGGTCCACGTGACCTATGCGTAATCGCGGAGTTCCAGGAATCACCGGGTCCGTTACGCTGATGCGAGGAATACCTCACGCGTCCACGCGCTACGCGGATTGCGAGTCGAGGAAGATGCCGGGTTAGCTACCCCACGCGGTGAGTACCTCACGCGGGCCTAGGTGGCTACGCGAATCGCGGAGTTCGGGTTAGACGCGCACAATGATACTGAGGGCGAATGGCCCAGCTTCGATCATTTGGCGGTCTAGAAAGACCTCGCGATACAGTTTTATAGCATTGTTGGTACGGTAGGTTCTGGTAGTTGGTTATGCCTTCGTACTTGCCCCGTACGGTTTTTATGACACAGGTAGGACCTGGTGTTCATGTGTATTCCTTAGTGTTATTATATCATAGACTGTCGACAGTGATGAAGGAATTCCACGGGCATGATTGATATTGGGGGCATGAGACCCATGGTTATATTTGGGTGATGACTTTGAGGGCGTGAGTCCCTGACTTGACATGGCTGCTTATATATTGTGTATTGTAGTTTGGTTATCATACATGTCTCCTGTTTTTATACAGACTATTATGATTTCATTTTAGTACTTTCTGGATTTCACATACTGTACCGTTTATCGACCTCTCGGGGGCCGCTCATGCCGCAGTAGAGGTACACCGATTGTTGATCCTCGCTCATAGGATCACGATTCGCGTTGGGAAAGCTCCGTTTCTCGAGGCTTATCTTGTGGTATGATTCCCGAGATTGTAGGTTCTTATACATCTGTGGTATGGCGGCCCTGTCCGTCGTTGTTGTTATAAAACTCTTAGAGGTTTGTAAATCTTGCAGGCGTGGTTTGTAAAGGATGTAACTGTTCAAGTTTTTTATATATATGCAGAAAGGCGACCGTTTTGGTTAGCCTGTTTCTTATTTTATATCTTGTTTCATGTTTAAGTTTTAATTCCGCTGATTTTCTCTGATGTTGCATCACTAGGGTGCCCGGGTAAGGCACCAGTCGCAGGATCGGGGTCGGGTCGTGACAACAGTGCCATAAGTAGGTAGGATTTCTTGGATTACTTATCTTTGCCCATTTATTTTGCACACTAAAAATTTCACGACTACAGTTTAGAACATACATGTTACACCCCGTAATTCAAGGACATGTTTAAGAGAATGTAAGTGTTACACCCCGTAAGTCCAGGACATGTATAAGAGAATGTACGTAAGGAATCAAGACTTGGAAATTGGTACGAAAGGAAGAATTGTTTTTCCGACGGAAAATCTTCCGGACGTCGGAAAGGAAAAATGTTCGTTGTTGAGAATTGAATTCTCAAAATGTATTATTTGGAGAGAATGGAACTTATTAACATTATGGAAATTTATTTTTACGGATTTGGTCATGTGGGGCCCACCCGAGGAATTTTACGTTTTGTGGGGCCCACGAGGGTTACGGAATTTTATGGACGAATGAGAGGGTGACACGTGGCACCTCCACCATATGGCCTTGGTCGAAATTTTGCAAGGCTAAAATGGTCATTTGACCAATGTGTAGATGACAAAGTCTTGCTAATTAAGAGCTTGACATTGTTGACCAAGTCAAGAGCCATTTGGCTTGATCCCATTCATCTAATTTTTACATGTGTTGTAATCTAGACCCTCCAATGTGTTTTATATATCATGCTAGTGCAAGACAAGGTCTTTAACACTTAGAAAAATTGAGAGAACCTTGAGCTTAGCCTATGTTGCTTCGGCCAGTGCTCTCCCACACAAGAAATTTTTTAGTTTGTGATCCATTAGTCACAAGACTTTAAACCAAGGTTCATGAGTGTATTGTAAGTGTATCTCAATAGAAAAATCCCAGAAAGAGAGAGTGTTCGTGTTAGTCGCAAGGTGAAAACCTAGTTGCTTTTCTAGGTTTTGATTGGAAATGGAAGAGAAGTTGGTGGTGAACTTCTAAGGGCTTCAGTAGCGGATTGGAACATAAGGAAAGGAGCTAAGAATTGCTAAGGCGCGACTTTGAATCTTGGAAATTTTAAGGGCTTATAAAGGTATATTCTTGTCGTTTTAGCAATTAAGGTTTACTTATTGTTGTAGCTATGGATATTAGCAAAGCGTGGTATTTAGTATAAGGTTTGATAAGTTTATTGACTATTGGAACCCTAATCCGAAAACTAGCATGTTTAGCTTTAAGATTACAATTCAAGTCGATTATTAGTTTAAGTCGTCGCATGTTGTATAAAGAAGGAAATTGTAGTTGTTTATGACTATATAACATGTTAGACCTTAGAACTTGGAATTGGAAAAAAGAATTGGAAAGGGTTTGTTGTTGGTTATAAGTTGGCCGAGAATGGCTTGGATTTTTATACTACTTGATATTAATTGTGGGGCGGAATTTTACACGTATTGTAAGGCGTGTAATCCCCTTTGTTTGGTTGTTGTTTGGAGCCTTAAATGTGGCGTGTTGGTTATTGTATTCGGCCTTGAAAAAGGTGGCAAAGTGAGTAGAAACAAAGGAAGTGCTGTCCGATTTTCCGTAGAATTAGAGACCGTATACTTAGTATTATTCTACGTTAGAGACTAGATGTTGATAGTCTTGTTGTGACCATTATAGGTTGACACTTCTACGCACGCGATTCGCAGCTTGTGGATTTAGCCGAAAAGGTATGTGAACTATCTCCTCTTCTAGCATGATTCCTTAAGATAAAGAAAGTATGTCCTACTCCTTAAATGATCCATTCCTTGGTTGTACTTGGATTGCCTAGTATAGAATTTGTTCTATGTACTTCCTTGATTGTACTCTGATGTTAAATTGTAAGTTGTATAATCCATTTCCTTAGTGAAGTTTGGATTCTTAAAAGTGAAAGTATTTTACTTAAAGTACATAGAGTCTTGAAAAGGAAGTGGTTTCCAAATCTTTTGGCTAGTGCCTTAGTTCCAAAACCTAAGGGTCATTATAATGACTTTAGGGGAGTCAAAGGAGTGATTTACTTATTTTATTTAAAAGAGGAGAAATGACATGATTTAAGAGAAGAAACTTGTTTTCTATACATTAAGAGACTTGAAGTATTTTGAAAGTTAAGAACTTGATTTGTAAGTATGTGATACTTGGTTTTAATTAATATAAGTCTCTTGGTTATAAAAGGAATGAATATTTCTAAAAACATAAAGGGTTATAACGGCTTTATGGGAAGTTGGTTATAACGGTTTTATGGAAGGTTTAGAAAGTTGTCTATTTTGATTAATGGGCATAAGTTGCCTTGATTGTGAAAATTTGAAGTTACTTGATTTCAAGATTTGAAATGAGTTTTCTAAGAGTGTAGTAACTTACTTGAAAAAAATAGACACACCTTGATACTACGGGTGTTAGTATCTTGGGGTATTACATAAAAAGGAGTCTTTTGAAAAGAATGTACGTACGTAGTACTTTGGCTTGATTAATTGAGAATTATTCCAAGTGTGCCTTGATAAGTACTTTGGCTTGTTAATTGAGAATTATTCTATGTATGCCTTGATAAGTACTTTGGCTTGATTAATTGAGAATTATTCCAAGTGTGCCTTGATAAGTACTTTGGCTTGATTAATTGAGAATTAGTCTAAGTGTGCCTTGATAAGTACTTTGGCTTGTTTAATTGAGAATTATTCTATGTGTGCCTTGATAAGTACTTTGGCTTGTTTAATTGAGAATTGCCAATGTGTGCTGGTGATAGCATTTGAGTACAAGTATTATGTTTTATTACGTTGCCGCGACTCTCGGTTGGAGAGTCGGCTGCCTTGTTGTAAGTTTACTTGGACGTACCGACAGTGAGGAGGGATTCCACGGGTTTGCTTCCATTATTTGTGTTACCCTACGGTCATGCTTATACGATGTGGGATGCCGGGGCATGCGACCGCGAGGGATACCCTATGGTCATGCTTATACGATGTGGGATTCCGGGGCATGCGACCACGAGGGATACTCCTTGGACATGCTTATACGATGTGGGATTCCGGGGCATGTGACCAGGAGTCGGGTTAGATTCCCGGATTTTTTTGTGTTACCCTACGGTCATGCTTATACGATGTGGGATGCCGGCACGCGACCGCGGCGGATACCCATGGTCATGTTTATACGATGTGACGGGCATGCAACCACGAGGGATACTCCTTGGACATGCTTATACGATGTGGGATTCCGGGGCATGTGACCAGGAGCGGGTTTGATTCCCGGATTTGTTTGTATACCCCATGGTCATGCTTATACGATGTGGGATTCCGGGGCATGCGACCACGAGGGATACTCCTTGGATATGCTTATTGGTGTTATATTATATCATGGACTGCCGGCAGTGAGAAAGGATTCCACAGGCATGGTTGATATTATGGGCGTGAGACCCATATTTATATTTGAGTAGTGACTTTGAGGGCATGCGTCCTTGACTTGATATAATCGCTATGTATTATATCGTAGGTTGGCTATCATACACGCCTCTCGCTTTGTTTAGATCGTATGATTTCATTACGATTTCATCGCTTCACATACTTGGTACATTCTTCAGACCGACCTCCTTCGGGCCGCGTCATGCCGCGAGTTTAGGTACGCATTTGGTGATCTCGCGTGTAGGACCGCTCGCCGTAGTTTTGGATAGCTCCTTCGTTCGAGTTTATCTTTTGGTATAGTTCCTTGATGTGCTTTTGTACTATGCATGGGTACGGGCGGGGCCTTGTCGTCATGTTTTGTAAACTCTTAGAGGTATGTATTCATATGTGGATTGGACTCGTGTACGGTGTAGTGTCTTTTGTTTATGTATATTATATGGCGGCATCGGCTTTGCCTTGCATCGCACGTACGATTGGTTTAAAAAAAAATGAGGTGTTATTTAATTTCCGCAGTTTACTTAGTTGTTAAGGTAGAAGGGTGCCCAGGTAGGGCACCAGTCACGGTCCCGGGGTTCGGGGCGTGACAGTAAGTAAGGAACACAAGACTTGAAAAGGGTACGAAAGGAAGAATTGTTTTTTTTCGACGGAAAATCTTCTGAACGTCGGAAAGGAAAAATGTTTGTTGGTGAGAATTAGAATCTCAAAATGCATTATTTGAAGAGTATGGAACTTATTATCATTTTGGAAATTTATTTTTACGGATTTGGTCATATGGGGCCCACCCGAGGAATTTTACATTTTGTGGGGCCCACGAGGGTTACGGAATTTTGGACGAATGAGAGGGCGACACGAGGCACCCTCCCCCCACATGGCTTGGTAGAATTAATGCAAGGGCAAAAGGGTCATTTGACCATTGTAAAGATGAGCAAGTCTTGCTAGGCTTGAGCTTGAGATAGTTGACTAAGTCAAGAGACACTTGGCTTGATCCCTTTCATCCAAACCTACCATGTGTTGTAATCTATACCCTCCAATGTGTTATATAATCATCCATGTAGCAAGACAAGGCTATTCTACACTTACAAAAAATTGAAGAACACTTGTTCTTGATATAGTGCTCTCGGGAATGTACGACTATTACTCCATGGACTAGCTCCCCATGAAGACATGTACCCGAGATGAGGGATTCCACGGGCATGTTATATACGATTATTACCCTATGGCCATGCTTATACGATGAGGGATTCCGGGGCATGCGACCATGTTATATACGATTATTACCCCATGGATTATCTCTCCATGAAGTCATGTACCCGAGATGAGGGATTCCACGGGCATGAGATGTATATATATATGTGTGTTGTATATGTGTACGCCGACAGTGAGGTGGGATGCCACGGGCGCGTCACATGGTTATATTTTACATTTATGGTTGTCGGCATTGATGGGGGATTCCACGGGCTGGAGATATATATATGTATTGTATATGTGTACGTTGACAGTGAGGTGGGATGCCACGGGCGCGTCACCTAGTTATAGTTTACATTCATACCGTCGATGATGGGGATTCCACGGGCACGCTTTGATATTTGTGGGCTTGAGACCCTTACTGGACTATGTGATGATAATTGAGGGCTTGTGTCCATAGCCCTGTTGTGACTATTGTTCATGTGTTGAAATAGTCTGTACAAGGTAAAAACTGACTTTCATTACTTTCACTTCAGTAAGGCACAGTGTACTGTTATTTTGGTTATCATACATGTCTCCAGCTTTACATAGACTGTTATGATTTCATTACAATATTTTCAGTTTCACATACTTGGTACATATTTCGTACTGACCTCCATCGGGGGGATGCGTTCATGACGCAGGTTGAGGTACATAGCTTGCTGATCCGCACTCTTAGGATCACTGTTCAGTTCTTGGAAAGCTCCATTTCTCCGGAGGCTTTGTCTTTTGGTACGATTCCCTGAGGTTGTAGGTTTATGTACATTCGGGGGTATGGCGGGGCCCTGTCCCGTCACAGTTGTTATATCAAAACTCTTGGAGGTATGTAGTCATATCTTGTGGGTCGCTTTGTAATAAAAAAAAGAGGTAACTGCTTTTGGTTTTACATATTTATATGTATCCGGAAAGGTAGCCTTATCGGCTAACCTATTATTTATTTCTTGTTAAGTTTATGAATGTATGTTCCGCTACTATTCTCTGATGTATACGTAGCGGTGCCTGTGTAGGGCACCGCGCCTGTGGTCGGGTCGTGACAAAAGTGGTATCAGAGCAGTTAGTCCTCGAAAAGTGTCTACATACCGTGTCTAGTAGAGTCTTGATTATCGGTGTGTTGTGCACCACATCTATAATCAGGAGGCTGCAGGACATTTAGGATTGGTTTCCATTCTTCTCACTCTGAGATCGTGCGATAGAGCTGTGTTGTTAGGGTCGTCTCCCCCTAACGAGTTATGTTGATTGCAGCTACGAGCAAGGCAGCAGTGACCCAGGAAGGACTATGTGGATTGCGTATCCAGGTTGGTAATGATTGTAGTATAGTTGGTATTGTGACATACAGCTATACGGAGTTATGTATGAGGGTCAGACGCGTGTTGCCTAGAATGATTTTGGATTACCAAGAGTTGGTAAAGACTAACTAGATACCGGGGAGGTATGGAACAGTTAATAAATTCTCGCCAAGGTCTTATGTTTTATTTTGAGATAATTGGGAAAGGATGAGTTGTCAGATAGGGAAGTGAACCCTTAAGAAGTCATGTTAAGAAACTTAATGGAATACCATGTTAATAGATTAAGCTACATGGTAGGCTTAAGAGAATTGTACGGATGAGGTCCGTAGAGAGTAAGTAATGGTTGTTGTGATCAAGACGACACGATTATGGTATTATGAGAAGTTATTGTACCCGTTTACAGGGGGACTGGTAAGGTAGGCTTGGAGCATAGAAATTGCGAGCCTAAGAGTATTGATAACCGCCGAGACCTTAGGTATATATAAGGCCTTCTCGGGCAATAAGATTTTATTCAGACTAAGGGTAAGAGTTAGGTGCGACGGTGGGTCAGGGTGAGGACCTATTACGGGTCGCCTCATAGTTTGAAATGGAGTGGGATCAGTTGGTAGTAGTTTCGCTACGGGACAGGGTCATGAGGGTATAAGTCCCAAGTCTAGTTATTTGTTTTACGGGTTCGTGGACGCGTTCCACCGGAACCAGGTCGTGCGAGCCGAAAATGGCCTTATATTGTTCGATTTAGTAAACTCCAAAGATTGGAGGCCAGATTTAGTATGGGAGTTATGTATGTATGCTAGTATGAGTTGGAAGTACGAAAAGGGTGCGACCAGTAAGTTGTTTTCCATCAACCAAGTGTAAAGGAATAGAGCCCGAATCCGTAAGGACTTTTCGAGGTAGCTACACCAGTGGGTGTCTGGGTGGTAGCTGAGCGGGTATATGAGATTTGCCCGGTGATGATATTGTCGTCAGACCCTAGTAGACCTAGTAGAGATGATTACGACAGACTTTGAGGTCATTATGAGTATGGACTAGTTGGCTTCGTGAGTGCCAAGGTTGACATCTTAGTATAAATATTGTTATGTGGCCATGGGTGGCATATGTTGTATGAAGGGTGTAGTAAAAAGAGACTATGTCGCTATCTAATTAGATTGGGCTCCGAAAGAACATTCGGGGACGAATGTTTCTAAGGGGGAAGAATGTTACACCCCATAATTCAAGGACATGTTTAAGAGAATGTAAGTAAGGAACACAAAACTTGAAAATGGTACGAAAGGAAGAATTGTTTTTTTTCGACGGAAAATCTTCTGAACGTCGGAAAGGAAAAATGTTTGTTGGTGAGAATTAGAATCTCAAAATGCATTATTTGAAGAGTATGGAACTTATTATCATTATGGAAATTTATTTTTACGGATTTGGTCATGTGGGGCCCACCCGAGGAATTTTACATTTTGTGGGGCCCACGAGGGTTACAGAATTTGTGGACGAATGAGAGGGAGACACATGGCACCCTCCCCCCCCCCCACATGGCTTGGTCAAATTAATTCAAGGGCAAAAGGGTCATTTGACCATTGTAAATATGAGCAAGTCTTGCTAGGCTTGAGCTTGAGATAGTTGACTAAGTCAAAAGCCACTTGGCTTGATCCCTTTCATCCAAACCTACCACGTATTGTAATCTAGACCCTCCAATGTGTTATATAATCATCCATGTTGCAAGACAAGGATATTCTACACTTACAAAAAATTGAAGAACACTTGTTCTTGACATAGTGCTCTCGGGTTTGGCATCCTCAAGGGAAGAAAAAATTTCGTTTGTGGTTAATTAGCCACAAGACTATAACCCAAGGTCCCTAAGGTTATTGTAAGGATATCTCAATAGAAAGATTTCGGAAAAACGACGTTTTTACGTTAGTCGCAAGGCGAAAACCTAAGATGTTCTTCAACTTTGAAGATGGAACTTGAAGATGAGTTCTTCATGAGCTTCTAAGGAGTGCTTGGAGCGTATTGGAACATAAGAAAAGGAGCTAAGAATTGCTAAGGAGCGACTTTGAATCTTGGAAATTTTAAGGGCTTGTAAAGGTATAAATCTTGTCGTTTTAGCAATTAAAGATTACTTATCATTGTAGTTATGGATATTAGCAAGCATGAGGTATTTAGTATGAAGTTTGATAAGTGTATTGGCTATTGGAACCCTAATCCGAAAACTAGCATGTTTAACCCTTAAGATTACAATTCAAGTTGATTATTAGTTTAAGTCGTCACATGTTATATAAAGAAGGAATTATAGTTGTTGAAGTTGTTTATGACTATATAACATGTTAGACCTAAGAATTTGGATTAAAAGAATTGGAAAAGGACTTTGTGTTGTTGTATATGTTTAGCCGAGAATAACTTTAAATATGGAACTAGTTTCGTATCAATTGTGGGGCGGAATTTTACACATCTTGTTAGGCGTGTAATCCCCTATTGTTAACTACATTGTTGAGCCTTAAATGTGGCGTGTTTGGTTATTGAATTCGGCCTTGAAAAAGGTGGCAAAATATGTAGAAACAAAGGAAGTGCTGTCCGATTTTCCGTAGAATTTAGTGACTTTGTACTTAGAATATTCCACGTTCGAAGCTAGAGGTTAATGGACGTATTATGGCCATTATAGGTTGAAGTACTAAGTATAGCGTATTCTACTTGAAGGATGGAATAGCTATCAAGGTTGAAGTACTTTGGAGCATTTTGTTATTTGTCGATAATCGTCGCGAGGTATGTTAACCTCTTCATTCCTTTGGCATGATTCTATGTATGGTATATACATGTGGTATTATTTCATGTTCCCTTCTACTCTTAGAAGTTAAGAGGTATGTATGTGATTTACTCTATGTAAAGGTTATGTCTAAGTTATCTTAAGTTCTTACCAAGTCTTATGGGGGATGTTGGTAAGAGTCGTTAGGAGGTATTTTGGAGCCCAGTTGACATGGCTAATTTACGGCACGAATGAGAATAAGTATCGAACAAGCCATTACAGCGTTAATAAAGGAAAATGTAATGACAATTAATTAAATTAAAATGAGTAGAATTCTCCATCTTCATAGAAGCTAAGATAAGACAAAATTATATTACATTTTCTAGATCATGGCTACTTGAATAAGATCGTTATAAATAAGTATAACGTATTCACAACGCACCAAAGTATATGTTACTTAATTTAAAATAATTTACGTTATGAAGTGTTAAGACTATGAACTATGAATTCTTAAAAGGTTAAGAGACTTTATTTTTCAAGTTATGGGACTTGATTCTTAAAGGAAGAAATTAATTGATTTAAAAGTATAGAATACTTGATTCGGAAAGTATTGATTACTTGACATTCTAAAAGATAAGAAGACTTGATTTCTAAAGTAAGAAACTTGATTTCTAAAAGATAAGAGACTTGAAGTATTTTGTAAGTATGCGATATTTCGTTTTCGAAAGTATAAGTCTCTTGGTTATAAAAAGAATGTATTTGCCTAAAGTATAAAGTTAGTATAACAACTTTATGGGAAGTTAGTTATAATAGCTTTATGGAAAGTTAAAAGAGTGGTTTACTCTAAGTAATGTAAGTATGATAAATGACTTGAAATAAGGAAAGACAAATTGATTTTAAGGCATCAATTGCTTAAGGTTTTAAAAGAAAGAAGTCACTTGATTTAGTAGCCTATAAATGTATTTCTAAAAGGTATTGTGACTTGTCTTGAAAAGTAGATATGACTTGATACTACGGTTATTAGTATCTTGGAAGTTTTATATGAAAAAGAGTCATTTTAAAAGAATAGAGGTACGTAGTACTTTGGGTTAATGTCACGACCCGACCCCGGGACCGCGACTGGTGCCCTACCTGGGCACCCTTAAAGGTATACATCAGAGAAAATCAGCGGAACATACTTGAAACTTATTAATAAAACATCTAAGTAAAACAAAGTTAGCCGATAGGCTACCTTTCAACATATATAATACAACGGCGGTTGCTCATTTCTTTTACAAGCGACCACAAAATGTGAATCTGGACCTCTAGGAATAACAATCGAACAATCGTGGCGGGACAAGGCCCCGCCAGTCTGAATATACATAGCCACGACAACTCCGAACATCGAGCCATCTCAAAATCTGAACCAGATCCTAAGCTCGCGGATCCATAGCGTACTAAACTCTGGACATAACGCAGCTGAGGGGGTCGCATAACAAAATTGCGAATATGGAACAGAAATAGCATAAGAAATGGTCATAATCGTAAAGAATGACAAGGACAAGTATAAAAATACATACCAGATCCGCGTGTCATTACCACTTATGAACTTAATCGTACATTAATCATTCTTTTCCTTCTTTCAATAGGAATTAACATCATATTCTTACATACATACTTAAGAATTCAATCAAGTTTTTCCACATAACTTACATCAATATCTTTTCCATTCCATTAAGAGTTATAGTCATATCTTACGCACTTACTTAGGAGAAGTCATTAAGTTCATTTCTATCTAACTTACTTATCTTTCATAACATAGTCAGGCCACTTCTGTAGGGACACACATATACTACCCAACCGGGGACGCGATCAAGTCACACCAATATCAAAGCATGCGTGGAATCCCGTCTATCACCGCCCGACACCTAAAAGTGTAACACATAACCATGGGTCTCACGCCATAATATCAATCAAAACAGGTGGTATAACGCCTGGGGCTTGCCTCTCATTTATACTCTTACCTGGAGGTGGTAAGCGGGGGTATAACGTCTTGGGGCCTGCCGCCATTTATACTCTTACCGAGAGGTGGTAAAGCATGGTATAACGTCTTGGGGCTTGCCCTCATTTATACTCTTTACGGAGAAGGTGGTATAACGTCTTGGGGCTTGCCTCATTTATACTCTTACCCTATCTCGACCGGTCGTCCAAGTAACACATAAAGCGGTGGTACAGTCTTGGGGATTTACCTCACTTATACTCTTACCTGGAGAAGGTGGTATAACGTCTTGGGGCTTGCCTCATTTATACTCTTACCCTAACTCAACCTACCATCATACATAATATAAGCACTACCGACTTATCATACATAACATAAGCACTACCGCTTATCGACATAATATAAGCAAGTTAAGAAATCCCTAACTTCTTATTAGCTTGTTCATATACACTCTCATTTTTGTATACTTAAGGCACTAACATGTCATTATAAAATCAGGGAATTTAACCCAACGTACTACGTGCCTCTACTCCTTTAAAATGATTCTCTTTCAAATAAAACTTCCAAGATACTAATAACCGTAGTATCAAGTCATATCTACTTTTCACGACAAGTCACAATACTTTTTAGAAATACATTTATAGGCTTCTAAATCTAGTGACTTCTTTCTTTGAAACCTAAAGCAATTGGTACCTTTAAAACAATTTTCCTTCTTTATTTCAAATCATTTCTTTGCTTACTTTACTGAAGAAAACCATTCTTTTAAATCTTCCATAAAGTTGTTATAACCAACTTCCCATAAAGCCGTTATAACTCTTTATTTCTTAGACAAATACATTCATTTGATAACCAAGAAACTTATACTTTCAATTCAAATCGCATAGCTTTCAAAATACTTCAAGTCTCTTAACTTTTAGGAACGCAAGTTTCTTAACCTTTTAACACTTTGAGGTCCATAGTCTTAAAACTTCATACGTAAATCCTTATAAATTTAGTAACATATACTTGGTGCGGTGTGAATAAGTTATACTTATTTATAACTATCTTAATCAAGTAGCCATGATCTAGAAAATGTAATACAATTTTGTCTTATCTTAGCTTCTATGCAGATGGAGAATTCTACGTGTTTTAACATAAGTAATGTCATTACATTTTCCTTTATTAACGCTGCAATGGCTTGTTCGATACTTATTCTCATTTGTGCCGTAAATTAGCCAAGTCAACTTGGCTCCAAATACCCCCTAACGACTCTTACCAACATCCCCCATAAGACTTGGTAAGAACTTAGGATAACTTAGACATAACGCTTTCGTAGAGTAAATCAACATACATACCTCTTAACTTCTAAGAGTAGAAGGAATCATGAAATAGTACTACACGTATATTCCATACATAGAATCATGTCAAAAGAAGGAAGAGGTTCACATACCTCGCGACGATTGTCGACAAGTAGCAAGATGCTCCAAAGTACTTCAACCTTGAGCTATCACAATCTTCCAGTAGGATACGCTATACTTAGTTCTTCAACCTATCATGGTCACAATACGTCCATTAACCTCTTACTTCAAACGTAGAATATTCTAAGTGCTAAGTCGCCAATTTCTACGGAAAATCGGACAGCACCTCCTTTGTTTCTACTCACTTTGCCACCTTTTTCAAGGTCGATTACAATAACCAAACAGCCCCAATTGGCTCACAATTAAGTAGAAGATAGTCGATACAAATGACTAACTAAATGACCCAATTGGCTCACAATTAAATAGAAAATAGTCCAATACAAATGACTAACTAAACAGCCCCAATTGGCTCACAATTAAATAGAAAATAGTCCAATACAAATGACTAACTAAACAGCCCCAATTGACTCACAATTAAATAGAAAATAGTCCAATACAAATGACTAACCAACTACTACAAACTACAAGTCCAAAACCGGCCACCTTGAGTTCAACCAAACTAATTCTTATCCAATTTCCATTTCAATCCAAATTGGTAGCATAATAAGATATCAAGTCGCATTTGGTTAATACTACCATAAGCTTCAAGTCAATAACATGCGACGATTCTAACAACGATCAAATTGTAATCCAACTTAACATGGCCTACATTTCATTTCGAATTTCAAAGACTACAATCGATCTATAATCCTTATAAACTTCAACATATACTTCATGCTAGCAACAAGTAAGCTAACAACAAAATAAATAATTTTGTAATACTTTCAAAGAACAAGATTATACCTCAACGCTTTTTAATCCAATCTTCAAAACCGAAGTTGCTCTTTAGCAACCTAGAGCCTCTTCAAGATACTTCAATCCGCTACTGAGACCCTTAGAACCATACCAACAATTTTCCTTCAAACTTCCAACCAAAACCTAGAAAAGCCATTAGGTTTTCACCTTGCGACTAATACGAAAACTCTCTTTTTCTGGGATTTTTCTATTGAGATATACTCACAATACACTTAGGAACCTTGGTTTAAAGTATGGGGATTATTGGACAAGGATTGAAAATTCTTGTCTCAAGGACCTTCAAAACCGTGAGCCCTCATTTGGTGGTCCGAAGTTTCGTGAACAAAAGTCTAAGTGTAGTGCCCTTGTCTTGCTACTTGTACACATATATAATACTATGGAGGGTCAAGATCTACACAAATGGTTGGCTTAGAAGAGTTTCACATGGATCAAGCCAAGTGGCCCTTGGACTTTTAGTCAACAATGTCAAGCTAAGTCATGTGCAAGACTTGGTCATCTCACTAATGGTCAAATGACCCTTTTGCCCAAGGCAAATTTCGTCCAAGACACTAAGGGGGGGTGACACGTGTCTCCCTCTCATTCGTCGCAATATTTCGTTTCCGACAATTTCACAATTTCCGATAAATTTTTACTCGTCTCTAATCTTAACATCTTTTGAGTTCTTACTTACGTTCTTAAAACATATCCTGTAAAAACGGGGTGTAACAGTTAAACTCCTGGATTTTTATGTTAAACGAAAAGTGCCTTGATTATATAAATGAAAGTCTAAAGATTTAATGAACTTGCCTATGCTTGCTTGTGATAGCCTTGAGTGCAAGTATTATATGTTTACGCTGCCGTGACTCTCAGTTGGAGGGCCGGCTGTCTTGTTGTGAATTTACTTGGACGTACCGACAGTGACGGAGGCTTCCACGGGTATGCTTCCATTATGATTGATCCTTGGACATGCTTATACGATGTGGGATTCCGGGGCATGCGACCAGGATGCGGGTTAGATTCCCGGATGGTTTTTATTACTCCTTGGACATGCTTATACGATGAGGGATTCCGGGGCATGCGACCAGGAGGCGGGTTAGATTCCCGGATTTGTTTTATTACCCATGGCCATGCTTATACGATGAGGGATTCCGGGGTATGCGACCATGTTATGTACGAATATTACTCCATGGACTAGCTCCCCATGAAGACATGTATCCAAGATGAGGGATTCCACGAGCATGTTATATACGATTATTACCCTATGGCCATGCTTATACGATGAGGGATTCCGGGGCATGCGACCATGTTATATACGATTATTACCACATGGATTAGCTCTCCATGAAGTCATGTACACGAGATGAGGGATTCCACGGGCATGAGATATATATATATATATATATATATATATATATATATATATATATATATATATATATATATATATATATATGTGTTGTATATGTGTATGCCGACAGTGAGTTGGGATGCCACGGGCGCTTCACATGGTTATATTTTACACTTATGGTTGTCGCGGTGATGGGGATTCCACGGGCTGAGATATATATATGTATTGTATATGTATCGTCGACGGTGAGGTGGGATGCCACAGCGTACACACTGGTTATAATTTACATTCATAATCGGCGATGATGGGGATTCCACTCGCACGCTTTGATATTTGTGGGCTTGAGACCCCATCGACTATGTGATGATAATTGAGGCTTGTGTCCATAGCCCCGTTGTGACTATTGTTCATGTGTTGAAATAGTGCATAAGGTAAAGCGACTTTCATTACTTTCACTTGAAGGCACGATTATCTTTATTTTGGTTATCATACATGTCTCGACTTTACATGGCGTTATGATTTCATTACAATATTTTCGCCACATACTTGGTACATATTTCGTCGACCTCCTTCGGGGCTGCGTTCATGACGCAGTTGAGGTACATGCTTCGATCCGCACTCTTGGGATCATTTGTCGGTCTTGAAAGCTCCATTTCTCGAGGCTTTGTCTTTTGGTACGATTCCCTGAGGTTGTAGGTTTATGTACATTCAGGGGTATGGCGGGGCCCTGTCCCGTCACAGTTGTTATATCAAAACTCTTAGAGGTATGTAGTCATATCTTGTGGGTCGCTTTATAATAAAAAAAAAGAGGTAACTGCTTTTGGTTTTACATATTTATATGTATTCGGGAAGGTTGCCTTATCGGCTCACCTATTATTTATTTCTTGTTAAGTTTATGAATGTATGTTCCGCTACTATTCTCTGATGTATACCTGTAAGGGTGCCTGTAGGGCACGATCGCGAGCCAGTGGTCGTGATAAAAGTGGTATCAGAGCAGTTAGTCCTCGAAAAGTGTCTACATACCGTGTCTAGTAGAGTCTTGATTATCGGTGTGTTGTGCACCACATCTATAATCAGGAGGCTGCAGGACATTTAGGATTGGTTTCCATTCTTCTCACTCTGAGATCGTGCGATAGAGCTGTGTTGTTAGGGTCGTCTCCCCCTAACGAGTTATGTTATTTGCAGCTACGAGCAAGGCGGCAGTGACCCAGGAAAGACTATGTGGATTGCGTATCCAGGTTGGTAATGATTGTAGTATAGTTGGTATTATGACATACATCTATACGGAGTTATGTATGAGGGTCAGACGCGTGTTGCCTAGATTGATTTTGGATTACCAAGAGTTGGTAAAGACTAACTAGATACCGGGGAGGTATGGAACAGTTAATGAATTCTCGCCAAGGTCTTATGTTTTATTTTGAGATAATTGGGAAATGATGAGTTGTATGATAGGGAAGTGAACCCTTAAGAAGTCATGTTAAAAAACTTAATGGAATACCATGTTAATAGATTAAGCTACGTGGTAGGCTTAAGAGAATTGTACGGATGAGGTCCGTAGAGAGTAAGTAATGGTTGTTGTGATCAAGACGACACGGTTATGGTATTATGAGAAGTTATTGTACCCGTTTACGGGGGGACTGGTAAGGTAGGATTGGAGCATGGAAATTGCGAGCCTAAGAGTATTGATAACCGCCGAGACCTTAAGTATATATAAGGCCTTCTCGGGCAATAAGATTTTATTCAGACTAAGGGTAAGAGTTAGGTGCGACGGTGGGTCGGGGTGAGGACCTATTACGGGTCGCCTCATAGTTTGAAATGGAGTGGGATCAGTTGGTAGTAGTTTCGCTACGGGACAGGGTCACAAGGGTATAAGTCCCAAGTCTAGTTAATTGTTTTACGGGTTCGTGGACGCGTTCCACCGGAACCAGGTCGTGCGAGCCAGAAATGGCCTTATATTGTTCGATTTAGTAAAATCCAAATATTTGAGGCCAGATTTAGTATGGGAGTTATGTATGTATGCTAGTATGAGTTGGAAGTACGGAAAGGGTGCGACCAGTAAGAAAGATAGTAACCAAGTGTAAAGGAATAGAGCCCGAATCCGTAAGGACTTTTCGAGGTAGCTACACCAGTGGGTGTCTGGGTAGTAGATGAGCGGGTATATGAGATTTTCCCGGTGATGATACAGTCGTCAGACCCTAGTAGACCTAGTAGAGATGATTACGACATACTTTGAGGTCATTATGAGTATGGACTAGTTGGCTTCGTGAGTGCCAAGGTTGACATCTTAGTATAAATATTGTTATGTGGCCATGGGTGGCATATGTTGTATGAAGGGTGTAGTAAAAAGAGACTATGTCGCTATCTAATTAGATTGGGCTCCAAAGAACATTCGGGGACGAATGTTTCTAATGGGGGAAGAATGTTACACCCCGTAATTCAAGGACATGTTTAAGAGAATGTAAGTAAGGAACACAAGACTTGAAAATGGTACGAAAGGAAGAATTGTTTTTTTTCGACGGAAAATCTTCCGAACGTCGGAAAGGAAAAATGTTTGTTGGTGAGAATTAGAATCTCAAAATGCATTATTTGAAGAGTATGGAACTTATTATCATTATGGAAATTTATTTTTACGGATTTGGTCATGTGGGGCCCACCCGAGGAATTTTACGTTTTGTGGGGCCCACGAGGATTACGAAATTTTTGGACGAATGAGAGGGTGACACATGGCACCCCCCCCCACCCCCACATGGATTGATCAAATTAATGCAAGGGCAAAAGGGTCATTTGACCATTGTAAAGATGAGCAAGTCTTGCTAGGCTTGAGCTTGAGATAGTTGACTAAGTCAAGAGCCACTTGGCTTGATCCCTTTCATCCAAACCTACAATGTGTTGTAATCTAGACCCTCCAATGTGTTATATAATCATCCATGTAGCAAGACAAAGACAAGGCTATTCTACACTTAGAAAAAATTGAAGAACACTTGTTCTTGACATAGTGCTCTCGGGTTTGGCATCCTCAAGGGAAGAAAAAATTTCGTTTGTGGTTCATTAGCCACAAGACTTTAACCCAAGGTCCCTAAGGGTATTGTAAGGATATCTAAATAGAAAGATTTCGGAAAAACGACGTTTTTACGTTAGTCGCAAGGCGAAAACCTAAGATGTTCTTCAACTTTGAAGATGGAACTTGAAGAGGAGTTCTTCATGAGCTTTTAAGGAGTGCTTGGAGCGGATTGGAACATAATAAAAGGAGCTAAGAATTGCTAAGGAGAGACTTTGAATCTTGGAAATTTTAAGGGCTTGTAAAGGTATAAATCTTGTCGTTTTAGAAATTAAAGATTACTTATCATTGTAGTTATGGATATTAGCAAGCATGAGGTATTTAGTATGAAGTTTGATAAGTGTATTGGCTATTGGAACCCTAATCCGAAAACTAACATGTTTAACCCTTAAGATTACAATTCAAGTTGATTATTAGTTTAAGTCGTCATATGTTATATAAAGAAGTAATTATAGTTGTTGAAGTTGTTTATGACTATATAACATGTTAGACCTAAGAATTTGGATTAAAATAATTGGAAAAGGACTTTGTGTTGTTGTATATGTTTAGCCGAGAATGGCTTTAAATATGGAACTAGTTTCGTATCAATTGTGGGGCGGAATTTTACACATCTTGTTAGGCGTGTAATCCCCTATTATTAACTACATTGTTGAGCCTTAAATGTGGCGTGTTTGGTTATTGAATTCGGCCTTGAAAAAGGTGGCAAAGTATGTAGAAACAAAGGAAGTGTTGTCCGATTTTCTGTAGAATTTAGTGACTTTGCACTTAGAATATTCTACGTTCGAAGCTAGAGGTTAATGGACGTATTATGGTCATTATAGGTTGAAGTACTAAGTATAGCGTATTCTACTTGAAGGATGGAATAGCTATCAAGGTTGAAGTACTTTGGAGCATTTTGCTATTTGTCTATAATCGTCGCGAGGTATGTGAACCTCTTCCTTCCTTTGGCATGATTCTATGTATGGAATATACATGTGGTATTATTTCATGTTCCCTTCTACTCTTACAAGTTAAGAGGTATGTATGTGATTTACTCTATGTAAAGGTTATGTCTAAGTTATTCTAAGTTTTTACCAAGTCTTATGGGGGATGTTGGTAAGATTCGTTAGGAGGTATTTTGGAGCCAAGTAGACTTGGCTAATTTACGGCACGAATGAGAATAAGTATCGAACAAGCCATTGCAGCGTTAATAAAGGAAAATGTAATGACAATTAATTAAATTAAAATGAGTAGAATTCTCCATCTTCATAGAAGCTAAGATAAGATAAAATTGTATTACATTTTCTAGATCATGGCTACTTTAATAAGATCGTTATAAATAAGTATAACTTATTCACAACGCACCAAAGTATATGTTACTTAATTTAAAAGAATTTACGTTATGAAGTGTTAAGACTATGAACTATGAATTCTTAAAAGGTTAAGAGACTTTATTTTTCAAGTTATGGGACTTGATTCTTAAATGAAGAAACGAATTGATTTAAAAGTATAGAATACTTGATTCGGAAAGTATTGATTACTTGACATTCTAAAAGATAAGAAGACTTGATTTCTAAAGTAAGAAACTTGATTTCTAAAAGATAAGAGACTTGAAGTATTTTGTAAGTATGCGATACTTGGTTTTCGAAAGTATAAGTCTCTTGGTTATAAAAAGAATGTATTTGCCTAAAGTATAAAGTTAGTATAACAACTTTATGGGAAGTTGGTTATAATAGCTTTATGGAAAGTTAAAAGAGTGGTTTACTCTAAGTAATGTAAGTATGATAAATGACTTGAAATAAGGAAAGACAAATTGATTTTAAGGCATCAATTGCTTAAGGTTTTAAAAGAAAGAAGTCACTTGATTTAGTAGCCTATAAATGTATTTCTAAAAGGTATTGTGACTTGTCTTGAAAAGTAGATATGACTTGATACTACGGTTATTAGTATCTTGGAAGTTTTATATGAAAAAGAGTCATTTTAAAAAATAGAGGTACGTAGTACTTTGGGTTAAACTCCCGGATTTTTATGTGAAACGAAAAGTGCCTTGATTATATAAATGAAAGTCTAAAGATTTAATGAACTTGCCTATGCTTGCTTGTGATAGCCTTGAGTGCAAGTATTATATGTTTACGTTGCCGTGACTCTCAGTTGGAGGGTCGGCTGTCTTGTTGTGAATTTACTTGACGCGTCTACAGCGACGAGGATTCCACGCATGCTTCCATTGTGATTGATCCTTGGACATGCTTATACGATGTGGATTCCGGCATGCGACCGTGATCGGTTAGATTCGGATGGTTTTATTACTCTGGACATGCTTATACGATGAGGATTCCGGCACGCGACCGAGGCGGTTATATTCGGATTTGTTTTATTACCCATGGCCATGCTTATACGATGAGGATTCGGCATGCGACTACAGCATGCACGACTATTACTCCATGAACTAGCTCCTAATGAAGACATGTACCCGAGATGTGTTATTCCACGGGCATGTTATATAAGATTATTACCCTATGGCCATGCTTATACGATGAGGGATTCCGGGGCATGCAACCATGTTATATACGATTATTACCCCATGGATTAGCTCTCCATGAAGTCATGTACCGAGATGAGGATTCCACAGCATGATATATATATATATATATATATATATATATATATATATATATATATATATATATATATATATATATATATATATATATATATATATATATATATATATATATCGTGATGGTGGATGCCACGGGCGCGTCACATGGTTATATTTTACACTTATGGTTATCGGCAGTGATGGGGGATTCCACGGGCAGAGATATATATATGTATTGTATATGTACGCGACGGTGAGTGGGATGCCACGGGCGCGTCACATGGTTATATTTTACACTTATGGTTATCGGCAGTGATGGGGGATTCCACGGGCAGGAGATATATATATGTATTGTATATGTGTACGTCGATAGTGAGGTGGGATGCCACGGGTGCGTCACCTGGTTATAGTTTACATTCATAGCTGTCGGCAGTGATGGGGTATTCCACGGGCACGCTTTGATATTTGTGGGCTTGAGACCCTTACTGGACTATGTGATGATAATTGAGGGCTTGTGTCCATAGCCCTGTTGTGACTATTGTTCATGTGTTGAAATAGTCTGTACAAGGTAAAACTGACTTTCATTACTTTCACTTCAGTAAGGCACGCAGATCGTTATTTTGGTTATCATACATGTCTCGACTTTACATAGATCGTTATGATTTCATTACGATTTTCGGGCCACATACTGGGACATATTTCGCATCGACCTCCTTCGGGCCGCGTTCATGCCGCAGTTGAGGTACATAGCTTGTCGATCCGCACTCTGGATCACCGTCGCTTCTTGGAAAGCTCCATTTCTCCGGAGGCTTTGTCTTTTGGTACGATTCCCTGAGGTTGTAGGTTTATGTACATTCAGGGGTATGGCGGGGCCCTGTCCCGTCACAGTTGTTATGTCAAAACTCTTATAGGTCTGTAGTCATATCTTGTGGGTCGCTTTGTAATAAAAAAAAAAGGTAACTGCTTTTGGTTTTACATATTTATATGTATCCGGGAAGGTAGCCTTATCGGCTAACCTATTATTTATTTCTTGTTAAGTTTATGAATGTATGTTCCGCTACTATTCTCTGATGTATACCTGTAAGGGTGCCCATGCAGGGCACCAGTCGCGGGCCCAGGGTCGGGTCGTGACAATACAAACCATCCACAAGCGGAGCATTTCCACAAATAAAACCATTAAAAGACATTACATAACTGTCATTGGCAATAAAAGAAGAAATCCCATCAATGTCTAACAATAGGATAGAAATAATATTCCTCATTAACGAGGGAATAAAATAACAATTATTTAGTTCTAAATAAAAGCCTGAAGGTAAATCTAATCTATAAGTTCCCACGCGTTCAGCATCCACTCGTGCTCTATTTCCAACGTTCAGGTCTACCTTCCATGGTCCAACATTTCTGCTGTCAGTCGGCTCCTGCACATTATTACAAATATATGAGCCACAAGCTGTCACAACCCAAACTGGAGGGCCGCGATGGGCGCCCGGATCCCACCCGTCGGGTACCCAAAATCACACTATCAACATATAATCACAAGTAAGCACGGACTAAGCCGAAAAAGATTATGAAAGCTATTGATCAGAAAACTGACTTATACATATATACAAGCCCACGCCAAAGACGACAAAGTCATACAAAACCACTATCCACAGGACACCTGTCTACAAGCCTCTAAAGAGTATACGACATCAAAATATCATACCAAGACTAGAGTGCTCCAATATCACCTGAACCAGTAACCTACCAGCGTGAATCAACATTCTTTCTTACTAAACCTGCGGACATGAAACACAACGTCCCCCGACAAAAGGGACGTCAGTAAGACTGATGTATTGAGTATGTCAGACATAAGAAATAACATAGCCAAGATATATCATAATCTGAAACAGAAATATTGATCGACAGTATATGTCTATGAGGGCCCTAGTACATATGTCCAAATGTTATGCAATACCAATGCAGTTACCGATGGCCACATAGGCGTTTTTCTTTTTATAACAGCCTCTATGGACATAATATACATAAATGTCATGCATGATGCACATGCGGTATACTACGGCCACACATGCATCCTACCCATAACCGCCTCTGTGGGCATCTGGTTATATTGGCCACACAAGCATTCATATCATATTGTCTTGGACACACAGACATCCATTTAGGCCACAAAATCACGATATGTGGCCTCTTAGGGATCTTTTGTGATAATTTGTACCAGATGTAGGTGGTGTGCATATATAACGCCTTTCCCTTTCCCCATATCTCCTACATATATACAATATTTATCATATAGTAATGTGCATAGCACAAGTGGTCTAGGGTAATATGTGAATGCAATGCAAATGAAAATGCATGACTGACAACACCATATTCCAATTTCAACAAGTGACATATTACCTTTGTACTTTTGATGACACTGTGAATATCATTATCATCTTTTTCATATGTCTTTTTAAGGACTTAGAAATAATTTAGACATGTTTTCAGCATAGAAGTCAATAACATGATTATTCTTAACTTTTAGGAGTAGAATAAATTATGGAACTATATAACAGTTATATTTCATTATATGGAACATGTCAAAAGAAAGAAATAATTTGTCTTAACATACCTGAACTTGCTAAGAACACTGGATCTGAACCTTCTCAACTAGACTGTCTAGCTTCTCACCTCGTTATAAGACACTGTCAATTGTCTTATGTTGTGTAAAAAGACAAGAGAGACTAATATCAACACATGTAACAACAACAATTAAGGTGAGCACATTATTTCCATGCATTAATGCATAAATACTTGGCAAGTGCAGTGCACGTTTTGGAAGCAAATCCAAAAGAAACAGAATAGTTGGTGACTTAATAGAGAAATTATTTCAAAAGATATACTTCATCAACGAACTGAGTTGATTGTGCAATATGTAGTGGATTTTGGGGTCCATTGGAACAAAAACACCTATCCAGACTTGACTTAGTCACTTTAAACAATTCTTGCCAAGGGACCGCGTGCCAACTTAGTAGTTAAGGTAATATTTGTCCCATTTTTTCATTAATACCACAATTAATCAATTGCACATACACAATTAATTCTTGATCTCAATTCACTTAAATCTCCATTACTTATAAAATATTCTTATACTTAATGTCATAATTTTTAATATGACATTAGTCCATCACCTCTTTTAGGAATATACACTTATTATTATTAATCTCTATCGTCACACTTGTTGTGTCCAAAATTATTTCGAGATCACATCATTTTATATACTTATTTCCTTATTAGCATATAATAAAATTTTCCCAACACTCAGGTTTATTTCCTTCGTTTATATGCTTAAATTATTGCCCAAATTATGAGACGTTACATCTTTCCCCCCTTAAAAACATTCGTCCTCGAATGTTGGGGTGACATATAGTGTAAATCACTACATCAGACCTCTAATGGTTTTCAAGCATTAACTACAATTCTAGGAATTTGAATTTACCTTGTGCTTCTTTTAAAACTTTGGTGTTGGCCTGAAAAAGGTGTGGATATTTGCGCATCATTTCCTCTTTCGCTTCCCATGTCATTTCTTCCACGTTCTTATTTCGCCACAACACTTTCACAGAAGTTACTTCCTTAGTCCTCAGTTTGCGGACTTGTCAATCTAGGATAACAACATGAATCTCTTCATATGACATATTTTCTATAACATGTACATCCTCAATCGGTACAATTCGAGAAAGATCTCTAACACATGTTCTTAACATGGAAAACTGGATGAACAAACTCTAACTCTGAAGGTAAGTCCAATTCATAAGCTACTTGACCAATACGCTGAATTATGCCATACGGTATAATATATCTTGGACTAAGCTTTCCCTTCTTTCTGAATCTCATTACTCCCTTCATAGGAGAAATCTTCAAGAATACCCAATCATCTACCTGGAACTCTAAGTCTGGTCGTCGTACATCTGAATATGACTTCTGACGACTCTGAGCCATTAATAATCGCTCCTATATAAACTTTACCTTTTGTATGGCTTGATGTACTAAGTCGGACCCAAATAACTCTGACTCATCTACCTCGAATCATCCGATAGGAGATCTATATTTCCATTCGTATAAAGCCTCAAAAGGTAAAGTTTATCTAGGAGATCTATATTTCCATTCGTATAAAGCCTCAAATGGAGCCATTTTAATGATGGCGTGATAGATGCTATTGTATGTGAACTCAATAAGAGGTATGATCATCCTAACTTCCCTTAAAGTCTAACACACAAACTTATAACATGTCCTCGAGCGTCTGAATCATTCGCTCGGCCTGACCATCTGTTTGAGAATGAAAAGTCGTACTTAAATTAACTTAGGTGCCTAACCCTTTCTTAAATGACTTCCAGAAGTTAGTTGTAAACTGAACGTCTCGGTTAGATATAATAGAAACATGCATACCATAAAGTCAAACAATCTCTTTAACGTACAACTTTGTGTAGTCCTCGACTGTGTAGGTTGTTTCGACTGCCAGAAATTGAGATGATTTTGCTAGTCTATCAACAATCACCTGAATAGCATCAAACTTATGATAAAGGCGAGGTAAACCCGTAATGAAATCCATATTATTCATTCTCCATTTCCACATCGGGACCTCAATGTTCTAAGTCAAGCCAACGGGCTTTTAGTGCACTATTTTTACCTGCTGTCAATTAAGACACTGAACCACCAACTCCGCAATGTTCCTCTTCATGTCATCCTAACAATACATACCCTTTTGAGATCATAATACATCTTAGTAGATCCATGGTGAATGGAATATTGTGAACAATGGACGTAATCTTGTCTCATAATCCTGCTATATTTGGAATACACAAATGAACCTTCTATCTGAGGGTCCCTCTCCCATTATACTCGAAGGTTTCAATTCTTTTTTTTGTTAAATATCTTGCCCAGTTTTCTCAATAAAATGGTATCTTCATCATGACGTTACTTTTTCTTCCCGTATGAGGGATGACCCTGTTGTATTCTGAGTCGTAGGGCTATCACTATCTGAATCCTTCAATCAGACTCCCACTTAACTAACTAATGTGTTCCATCATGTCAATTTATTTCCTTAGTCCTCACATTAGTCAAGTTGTTTGGGGGTGAATGATCCTATTGTCAACTTAGTTTTTTTTTACTAAGTGGTGTGCTGGAAACTCTTATATTTGTAGTATTTCAAACACTTTATGGATAATGTCATCAAATCTACATTGCGTGTATCATCGCAGTTAACTCTCATTCCTGGTCTGAAAGGAATCTTTTTTTCGTACCTTCTCACTACTCGTAATTATAAACAACTTCATTTCTTTTGACACTTGTTCACTCATTTTCTTACTTGTCGTACTCTTCATAATTCCAAAATATTCTAGTGTATACGTAATCTCAAACATTTCTCCTGGTTCCAATCTTTGGCGTTACTACCCTTAAGGGATGAATTGTTAACTTATTACTTTATTCAGTACGTAGAAGACTCTGAAGTATTGCATTACATGACGTTGACCTACTATCTCCAAACCTGGTCATTATACTTCGATTCGAATTCTTCCACTTGACTTATGGCTAACTCTTTTTGTCAATGGCGTTTTAGAGGAGGAAAATCCTTGATCTCATTAAACTGTAAACCCATTACTTTACCTATCTCGTAGAACTTTTGGTCAGTTCAAAAATGCTCATAGACATCTGTATTTGTCTGATATTTTATCAGTATTATAATGTCATTATCTCTTGACATATATCTTTAATGTCTACATTATATTCATAGGCGTCATTGGCCTCTTTTCACCTGTTTAGGTGTTAATCTCGAGCTTTACTTACTGTTACTTCCGTTTATATACTTTCTGAAATGTATGACTGCATATATCGTGGAACCGATGCTTTATATGTTTAGATCCAATTCACGGTGTTACATGATCCAATGACTTGTCAAGATTTCTTGTCTTATCATTATTAGGTCTCTCATCGACCGTGTACCCCTTCTTCTTACCTTTACATTTCCATTTCAAGTTGTCTTGGGGGTCTCTTATCTCAAAGTATTTCTCATGTTATCTTCCTGAACATCAGAGGTTCGTCACCTTTGGACGAAGTATTCTTACTGTCCCTCCTCTACCATTGGTCCTTACACGGTTCTGGAGTAATCATACCTTTGTGAAACCTGCATACCTATAATTTCATTCACCTTTATCATTCTTGTTGTAATCCTTCCTTCTACTCGTCATTAAACGAAAAACATTTCGGCCTTGATACTTGATCATACCATTTCATTCCTACTTATTCATTATTTTCATATTTCTTACAGTCATTATTCAATTGTTCTATAGTTCTCGTCCTCAATTACCCCCAACAAACTATTGTTATCCAAAGGTTATGTAGAATTGTAACATGCTACACAACGAAGCCGAAGACCTTACCAGTCCAATATCTATAGCATACATTAGCTTACTAATATTGATACATATAATTCTCAATAATATGCAGTATCGACCTTTATGCAAGGACGATGGGTTATCTCCCCCTCTATAATCTTCCCATCTAGCATTGTTCTTTGTTCCTCATTGACCACTGCTCCTTGTCTCACTATATTACTGGTTGCATGATCCCTTTCGATGCTCTTTGTTCCCAGCAAGTTAACGTAGAATTCCACAAAAGCTTGTGTAATCCCTGACATATCATTTAGAGTATCACCCTTTTAGTCCTTAATATTGAATATCATATTCGCACTTCTCCTTGCTTTTATCGAGTTGTGGAATACTTTTCTATTCATATCTCCACATATTAGCCATTGAATTCTTTTTGCAATTCTGTTGAAAGAATTGTTTTTCTTGCCCCATTCCACCTCTGATAGTACTTAGCACATTGTACTTCCTTTGTAATCAAAGCCACATTCATAGGGTCCTGTTGCAGTTCCCTCTAGAATTCTAATCAGCAAGAGTCACCGTAAAATGTGTAGATTTTCATAACCTACTAGACCTTACAATGATGTCTTTTATTTTTCATCTGTACCACTTATAATCATCTTATCCTTACCTTTCCACATCAACTTGGGACCACTTCGGAATATTGTGTCCATGGCTGCCGCACTAAACCAACCCCATGTACCTTTGTGGCATACTCCAGTATACGCTCGATCATACTGACTACAAGATGGTCGGGGTAGTCTCACTCGACCTTTGCAACTTTGATCCTGAGACGTTGGCATCTTCGAATCCTTTAAATATCGGCGATCCTTAGCTAATCAAATCCCTAACCCCTCAAGGGTCTATCTCTATCCGACGCTTTAGGATGAAGTCATTCCTGAGAGAAACCAATTGATTCAATGCCTGCACCGGTCTCCTTACATCCTAAGCAGACGAAGCCGGTGGTAAGACTGATGGTACATGATCTTCCCTTAACTCTTCTGGTACTACTGGATTCGTCTATACTTGGGAAAACAACTTACTCATATCCTCTGACGGATATGTCCCAATAGAAAGCATATTACTCATATTTATCCTTAATCTAACCTCAAATTCCCAACTAATCATAGCCCTATTGGAATAAGGCATTGTTGTAATCATAAACATGATAAGATCTACAGAGAGAATCCTTACAATATTCTGTGTTCCGGTATGTAGTACCTCCTTTATTTTACTCCTTCCCAAAATAAATGTTTCGCTTCCCAGGCTTGCATTATCTCTTTCGTATACGCTTGAGACAACTTCTCATACTCTCGAAACTTTTAACATACTACTGCCCTTCTGGCGTATCAACTGTTTTGATAGAAATCACTCATTTACTGGCTACGAGTATAAACTAACCGAAGTCTTTTTAGTAATCAGCGTTATCGAAACCACAACAAGCACGAGTTAAACTCGAATTCTTAAAACTCAGCTCTACTTCATGATTTATGAGATGAAAGAATATAAAACATCTCTAAATGTCAGGCAGCCTCTTGCGTATAAGTATGATTTACAACATACCCATGCACAAGAATCTACTAGACATGGCTTATAGATTCCCTAGGACAGACATACTCTGATAAAAAGTTTATCACGACCGAAACCGGAGGGCCGCGACAGGCGCCCGGATCCCACCCGTCGTGTACCCCAAATCACACCATCAAACTGATTTATACATATATACATGCCCACGCCAAAGCCGACAAGGCCATACAAAACCATTATCCACAGGACATCTGTCTACAAGCCTCTAAAAAGTATACGACATCAAACTATCATACCAAGACTAGACTGCAACTCTAAAACAAATAGAGTGCTCCAACATCAGGTGAACCAGCAACCTACCAGTGTGAACAAGCATTCTTTTTAACTGAACCTGCGGGCATGAAACACAGAGTCCCCCGACAAAAGGGACGTTAGTACGACTGATGTACTGAGTATGTCAGACATAAGAAATAACATAGTCAAGATATATCATAATCTGAAACAGAAATACTGACCGACAGTACATGCCTCTGAGGGCCCTAGTACATATATCCAAATGTTATGCAATACCAATGCAGTATATCGATGGCCACACAGGCGTCTTTCTTTTCATAACAGCCTCTGTGGGAATAATACATAAATGTCATGCATTATGCACATGCGGTATACTACGGTCACATAGGTATTTTACCCATAACCGCCTCTGTGGCATCTGGTTATATTGGCCACATAGTCATTCATATCATATCGTCTTGGCCATACAGGCATCCATATTGGCCACACAGGCACGATATGCGGCCTCTTAGGGATCTTTTATGATAATATATACATTGCAGTGGTGTATTATATCTAACCATATATTATAAATATGCATAATACATATACAATATATACGCATATAAGCATCGGCAGATGAGTAGCATGCGATGCAAAAATGAAAATGAAGCAAATGATAATCCATATTGAATTTTGACGTATGACGTTATTACTCTTGATCACCATTGACCTAATATCATTATCATCTTTTCATTGTATCTTTTTACTAGCACTAAACACATTAGAGATTTTTTATGAAATAATATGAAATAATTTCTTAATTTTTCTTATAATAAATAAATTAAAAATATATCACGATTATATTGCATTATATGAAACATGTCAAAAGAAAGAAATAATTTGTCTTAACATACCTGAACTTGCTAAGAACACTAGATCTGAACCTTCTCAACTAGACTGTCTAGCTTCTCACCTCGTTATAAGGAACTGTCAATTGTCTTATGTTGTGTAAAAAGGCAAGAGAGACAAATATCAACACAAGTAACAACAACAATTAAGGTGAGCACAGTATTTCCATGCATTAATGCATAAATAGTTGGCAAGTGCAGTGCACGTTTTGGAAGCAAACCCAAAAGAAACAGAATAGCTGGTGTCTTAATAGAAAAGTTATTTCAAAAGATATACTCATCAAAGAACTAAGTTGATTGTGCAATTTGTAGTGGATTGTGGGGTCCACTGGAACAAAAACACCTATCCAAGCTTGTACTTAGTCACTTTAAACAATTCTTGCCAAGGGACCACGTGCCAACTTAGTAGTTAAGGTAATACTTGTCCCATTTTTCCATTAATACCACAATTAATCAATTGCACATACATAATTAACTATTGATCTTAATTTACTTAAATCCGCATGACTTATAAAATCTTCTTATACTTAATGTCATAATTTGTAATATGACATTAGTCCATCACCTCTTTTGGGGATATACACTTATTATTATTAATATTCGTCGTCACACTTGTTGTGTAAAATTATTTCGAGATCACATCCTTTTATATACTAATTTTCTTATTAGCATATGTAAATATAACAAAAAATTTCCAACACTCAGGTCTATTTCCTTCGTTTACGTGCTCAAATTATTGCCCAAAATTATGAGACGTTACATAAGCGGTATCTAATGCCCAACAGTGAGAGTTACTTATAGACATATTTATTTCAATGACAAACATACTTTATCCAGTAGAGCTAGAAGCACTTAGTGTTTTGCCTCCTCCTGGAGCTGTGCAGTCCTTCTTCCAGTGCCCTTTCCTCTTGAAGTTAAGGCACACATCCGCATCTACCTTTGCCTTCTTCTGAACACCTCCTCTAGGTTTCAAAACTTTGGGTGCAACAACTTCCTTACCCTACTTCTTCTGTATGTTCTTACCCTTGGGTTTGAATTTACCAGATGAGCCCACCATGAGCATAAATGTTCCTTTAAAGATGGACAATTCAAATGTATTCAACATGTTGTGAAGCTCTGTAAGACTCGCTTTGGTCCCATTCATATTGAAGTTCACTATGAAATTCTCAAATGAATCGGGAGGTGAATTCAGGATCAGGTTGACAGAAACATTTACAGGTAGCTTCGTTCCAATCGAAGCCAACTTCTCTATCAACCCAATCATCTTCAGAACATGCGCTGACACCTGACCCCCTTCGTTCATCTTACACTTGAAAAAGTCTCTAAATAGTTCATACTTCATTGTTTGAGATTGTGAGTCATGGAGACTCTTCAAGTGTTCTAGCATATCGTTGAGGCCCATGTTTTCATGCTGCCTCTGGAACTCCACGGTCATGGAGGACAACATTACACATTGTGTCAATGTAACATCGTCTAGATTTTTCTGATAAGCTATCTTGTCAAACAGGACATACTCGGTAGAATTTTAGCAGGAACTGCGGAGAACACTTTGTCTAACACATACTCAATTTTTTCTAGTCTTAACACCAGTCACAAATTTCTTAACCAGACAGGGAAGTTTGCTCCAATCAACTTATTTGTTTTTATCAACATTTTCAGCGATAGATTTGACATTTTATACTAAAGAAATAGATAGACTTGAAATTAAACTCTAATACAATTTTTATTGAACACATTCTTTAACTAATTAATATGGCCTTTAGTTTAATTAGCTCTCACTATTTTAACATACTCTTCGATCCCATGGAAGAATACGGACCCATATCAAATACGGTCATAATGGGTCATCTCTGCATTTGTTGTGGCTGATAACTTCAACAGCACGACATGGTAGGTCTCCAAATCAATTACAAACAATTTGTAACTCTCATTTGACCGAATGTTCTAAATAATCGATCTACGTCCCTCGGCTTGTCCGATACTGTGGCATCAAGACAGTCTATCAAGTCAACCCCGTTATGTGACTGCAATTATGTATCTAAGTGAGTTTTTCCTTATAGAGCAAATACTGTGGTATAAATACTCATGAAGGTTTATCACTTCTATATTTAACATACATCTAAGAAAGAGTTTGAGTCTTCTTAGACTTAGAGAAAATGTTGTGGCATAAATACTTATCTCGCTGAAAAGGATTTTACACTACAATTAATAATATCGGACGAAACGTTCATTTAAAATGGGACTTGTATTAGTTTTTGGGGAACATTTTTAACTTAAGGTTTTAACCAAGATCAACTCTAGCATGTTTTATCAAATAAAGCATTTTAACTATCATGCAAAATAATTTAAGCACATATTGGGTACCGCATTCTCAAGTATGATATTAAGCAGTTTAACCACGTAGTGGGTGCCGCCTACCCAAACAATTATTTGCGGACACTATTCTAGTAATTTAAATGACAAACGTGTTGACATTTAGCACATAAATAGTACACTTATCAAATAAGATAATGTATAATAATAATCGTGGGTTAAACATTCTGAAATCTGAAAAGTTTTGTTTTCTAGACAGGTAGTGTCGCGGCGCCAGTGAGGCAGAAGCCTTTTGGCTTCAGTAATAAATTAGCATCGCGACGCTCCACCAAGAAGTCACGATGCTGGCATGGCAGAAACCTTTCGGCTTTTGTTGTGCAATTAGGGTTGCGGCGCTCCACCATGGAGTCGCGGCACCTACTGTCCAGTAAATCTAGAATTTTAAAACGAAGCTTTTAATCGCGGAGTTTGAACAGGAGTGGCGGCCCCTGCCTTTCACCGTGACTGGCACCGCCTTGAAACCCTAGCTGGTGCCACGGCGCCCTACCATAAGGTCGTGGCGTCGACGTCCTGACAGAACGTATCCGTATTGTTTTTTAAAAATCATCTAAAACCCTTATTCCAATTAAGGGATCATATCATGGATCTTTTATCATCACCCACCAATATTAATAACGCACATTCGACCATCATTCATTCATACCCGTTCTTCACCATGCACCATGTTCGCAATGAACCAGTTATCTGCACTTGTCTTAATTCGAGTTAGAACGGAATGACTTTCTCGATTTAGCATAGTTGATAATTTTGGGTGATATCAAAAGGTTAATAGTTCAGTCAAGATATGTAGGATTTTAAGAAGTCTTGTTCTAATTCCGTTTAAAAACCAATTTTATGTTTAACCCACATTATTATTTTATTCAATTGTTATATAACCATTGAACCAATATGGCTCTGATACTACTGAAGGGTTTTGTTGGGTTCAAAACGTATAAGTAAGGCACAACGGAAGTTTAAAATTTATTTACTGTCACGACGCGAACCGACGGGCCGCGACTGGTGCCCTATCTGGGCACCCTTATACCCTCACATCACATATAATCATCGGAAGCTTAAGAACAACTCAAAATCTTATAAAAACAGGCAAGCCGGCAAGGCTGTCACTATATACAATGTATCCAAAACAAATTATAACATATACATGTCCAAAGAACATATTAACCACCCACACATGTCTACATACCTCTAAGAGTATACAGTAACTATGACGGGACAAGGCCCCGTCGAACCTCTGAATGTACATAGGCCTGTAATAGCAAAATTGTACCCAAATGACAAGCTCCGGAACAATGGAGCTATCCCAAAAGATGAGCAAAGATCCTAAGCTTGTGGATCATCAAACTGAGTACCTATACCTGCGGGCATGAATGCAGCCCCTCGAATGGGGTCAGTACAACAAGGTACCAAGTATGAAAACATAAAGTACAGTAAGTAAGATAATAACTTCACAAAAGATGACAGGGACAAGTATGAAAATCAAATATCAGATCCAACAGTGTCATATAAAATAAGAGTCAAATATACCTTGTATCACTGTATCATCAGTACTCTTTGTACCATGTATTCATGTACCATCGCATTTGTATCAGTACATCACTGTACTTTATAAAAAGTGAGAGTCAACTGTGCCTTTTAAAAAGTGAGAGTCATATACTGTCATGGGTATCTATACCCGCTTCCTGGAAGCATGTCCATAGAACCATATACATATAAACATTGCCGGGCCTTTAGTGTGGGACTCGGTGGATGGAATAATAACACTTGCATGAATACCTATCATGAGCAACCTTGTGCAATTTAACTCATCTTTGACTCTCAATAAAATCATATGTTGCCCGGCCCTTTCTGGGACACGGTAAAATCGTTTTTGACTCTCAAGGGAATAAAACAAAGGTACCAACATTTCATGTACCAATCATTAGAATGAACTATCATTTTTGGAAACCAAGGTACCATCATCTCATTTACCAATCATTAAAAGGAACTATCATTTTTTAAAACTAAGGTACCAACATCTCATGTACCAATCAAATATAATGAACTTTCCTTTTAGAAATGCCAAGGTACCAACATATCATGTACCAATCACATATAATGAACTTTCCTTTTAGACATGTCAAGGTACCAACATATCATGTACCAATCACATATAATGAACTTTCCTTTTAGACATGCCAAGGTACCAACATATCATGTACCAATCACATTTAATGAACTTTCCTTTTAGAAATGCCACCAACATATCATGTACCAATCACATATAATGAACTTTCTTTTTAGAAATCAAGACACCTTCACTTTTAAAGTCAAGACACTTACACTTTCAAAATCAAGTCACTTACTCTTTTAAAATAAAGTCACTTACACTTTCATTTAGAAACACCCAAGACACTATCATATCTTTAAGGATTAGGATCTAATAGAGCTATGTACGTTCTGCCGTACACTTACTTCATATAAATATGCCAAAAGAAGAAAGGATAATTTCACATACCGCTTGTCGTCTGTACCAACTCGATAATCTAAATTCGTCTCGCCCCTCTGGCTAACATTATGGAACCATCTGAATGGTGATAATAGATCCGAATTTGTATAATTAATTCTTATATGAGCCATTAGTAATTTATATCATGAGATTTTATCTAATAAGTTGTGAACTATAAAATGTAAAACAAATTGGTTATATCTTAGTTTCTATGCAGATGGTCGTCTACTCATTTCAATATAATTGCTTGTCGATACCTTTTTCATTTAACGCTGCAATGGCTTGTTTCAACACGTCTATTAAAACATACCCAATTATTTATTAAATCAGTCTCAGTGCTTAATACTTATCAGTTACTTAAATTAGCAAAGTCGAACTGACTCCAGCGCTTACTAAGAACTCTCATGAATATTAACATCTCTCATCATATGCCTTAATGAGGACTTAGGAACAATTTAGACATGCTCTTAGCATAGAATCAATAACATGAATACCCCTTAACTTCTAAGAGTAGAATGAATTATGAAACAATACCACAGGTATATTTTGTACGTAGAACATGCCAAAGAAAGAAGGAAGAGGTTCACATACCTTATTGGCAATACCAACACGATAAGTATAATACGTCCCAAATAGGTACTTCAACCTATAACAACGATAACACGTCTATCAACTTCATGAATACTAGCATACGCTATACCACATAATGACTCTTCTTTCTTATAAAAATTTGGGCAGCACTTTCCCTATTTATACATACTTTTCCACCTTACAAATAAGGACAATAACATCAATAACCAAGCACCACTTAAGGGCATAACCAAAACAGCAACCGAGGTGATTCACACACCTACTTCTTATGTTAATCCGACCTCTTAACCCGTATAAAACAATCCACAAAAACAGTCCATTATCCAACAACAACGAGGGTGAAATGTGAAGTTTTCTACACCTTTCTACACTCTTATTCCTTTAGGATTACATTAGAAATTCCCACATATAAACATGCAAAACGATAACTGAATTTTCAGTATTATAACACCACAAAACAGTCCCTAAAACAGCACAACAACGTCCCACAGTTTCATGCAGTTTTCGGCCAACAACCAAAACCAAAGCACTTTCCATAAACCTTAAAGTCCAATTCGTTACAACACTTTTATGTAAATAGTTTATACTTTCAATAACAAGATTTCCTTCATCTAATAACATGTAACAAGTGGTTATAACAACAACAGTAACCAACGAGTCCAAGTAAGGAAAAATAGACCAAGAATCGGCCAACACACTAGTCACAACCACATGCATTTTCTTACTTTCAATCCTTCTTAATACATGTTCATCCATTAACTATAACATCATTTAACTACCAATAACTTATTAAGAAGAAGAACTCTTACCTCAACTTAGCCAAAATAGTTCTTAGGTTTGGCTCCACCCTTCACATCCACACCACTTCTTCAAGCTACAACAACATGTATGTACCCTCTACAAGTTTGTAACCATCTTCCTTTCTTGTTTTCCTTCCAAAAAGTTCATTTCCAAGCCTAGGGTTTCAAGACACTTTTCGGCCAAACCGTGGTTCAAAGTTCTTGGAGAGTTAACTTGGCTTAGAACTTGGGTAGAGGGCTTAATCTTGGAAAATAAGTTGTCTTTGAGCTTCACTTTTTCTATGGTATTTCGAAAACTCAAGGGACTTGGAAGAGAGAAAAGAGTTTAGATGAGAAGATATTTGTGTGCTAAAGTCTTGCAAGACTTGTATTTACTTGGAGCTTGTAGGACAAGTGGAGGGGGACCATTGTAGACCCACTTGTCCACTTGTCTTTCTCATCACAATAATATCTCCCACACTTAGCCAAATCTTGCAATACATAGATATAATTGGAGCTTTGTTACACAAGTGGAGAGGGACACGTGTCACCCTCTAATTCGCCCATAATTCTTTTCACAAAAAATTTCATACTTAGTCCAAAATTCTTAAAATTTTGATTGGCCCACAAAATTGTGAAATTTTCGGTGGACCCCATATTATCAATGCTAAGACTTCATAATACAATACTAAGTACATAAATCCATTGGAAGGAATTTAACTACTAGTTAATAAAATTTTGTCGTCACATCCGTTGTATCCAAAAAAATCCCATATTCGAAAATGTAAATATACTTTCCTTCCAACATTCAAACATTATATCCTAACTTACGTTCTCACTTCATTGATCTGGAATCACGGGGTGTAACATTTACTTACCCAACAATACAATCTGATATGGTTATATGACAACTGAAAACATGTAAAGACTTTAAGCAATAAAACTTATAGGTTGTTTTAATATGGAATCTTCACTTAGGGATTACACGTGTTTTTCTCTTCAATTGCAAGTGTCTTGCTACAGTGTATTCCATTGTCAAGAAAGTCAGGAAATCTTGGCAGAGGTTGAGAGAGTTTCTTTTCTAAACTCTAAGTCTAGAAAATGATTTTTTTTTTTAAATTGATAATAAGGTTTTTGAATCAGTCTAAAACTTATGTGGTAGTGTTGTTTATATCGAAGATATTAAGTTACATATCAGATTAGTGTTGGGCTCCAAGCCTTATCTAAAAACAAAGATGTAGTGGGCCAGACTAACTGGGCCAACCGCCGGGTCGGTGTCGCGGCTCGGCCTAATAGGCACCGCGGCTCAACCTGGTAGGCACAGCGGATCATCCTAGTAGGGTCTGCGGCTCCTCACATTTCGTCTCGTTAATATATATTCAGTACGTTTTATTAAATCCAAAATATAATTTTGACTTAATTAAATAATTTCCATCAAATAGAAATTATCCCATAATTATTATCAATTTAAATATCTCGATTCCAAATCGAATATTTAATATTTTCTCAATACACCCTTAGATCGAAGAGACAATCAACATAGTGTGACCCTATAGGCCTTCACATATTGACACTAATCCAATTAAGGTCCATACGAAACTCCTACACTACGCCGTACGACGAACTCAATATGTGAAGTACGTTTAAATGAATCCAGCAAACATAATTTTATGTGAGATGATAAATTCCTTTCATTCGCGACAAACTCGATCAAACTTAGGATTTGTCATGTGTCTATGCAAGTGGCTTGTTCACTTTATCTTATCTATATTAGTCGACAACTAGACCATATCCTAAATATGTCTCTTGCATTGGCCAATGACTTGTTCGACCTAATATCACTGAGAAGTTGAGTGTTCTCTTGAATATCCAATCGAGGAATGAATCTTATTCTTGGCTCAACTACCACCTTAGTTTACATCGTAATGCACCCAACACAAGTCGTATCTTATCCTATAAGGAATTTAAGCTTAGGACAGGGTCAAAGTACATTAATCTGTAAACCAGGTGTGTATTGACCTCAAGTCAAAGGACCTTTATCTCCCACATGTTGATAACACTCTAGACATATTTAACAAATAGTTTATCAGCATGGTGTACCAATACTTTCAAAAAGTATCCATGTGTCCATCACTAGTAACGATTACTAGTGTCATGTGAGACATACTACATTCTCCAAGAATTTGATGCAGACCACATGTCGATTTATAACATATCATCGATATCCTATTCTCGATGATCATTAGTCGAGGCTACTTTGAGAGTTACGCTTTATCATTAATAATTCGCTCTATTAATGACAACGTAAGATCAAGGAATGCACATTAATGAATAGTTACAAATAATCAAATAATATTTCAATAATTGCAAATGCCATAAATATATTAATCTTATTAATAATATAAATGTGTTCAAGTACATTTGTCTCTAATAATGATTGTCTCTAGGACATACATATTTTCATATATATCCTTGTCGTTATACAAATGGCAAAAATATACCTTTTTCGCTAACAGAAATTTATTTAAAAATCATGTAGCATTTTTTTTAATTAAAAATATGTCACGTGACTTTAAGAAAATAAGTTCACCCTTTTAAAAAAGTATTAGGTCAATGTAGGAGATACACGATGGAGCAAAAATTCGGGTTATGGCACTGGGAAGTGCCTCCGAGCACTTCCTAATCGAGATGACATTGCACCAGGGACCTACTCTTATCCCGATTCTATTGTCTTAGTGATGGTTAAATTGACTCGACATATTTAAGGGGATGTACTATGGTGTATGTTATTCGATGATGACATAGTATTGATTGAAGAGACGCGTAATTGAGTTAATGATAGGCTGAACGTGTGGAGAGAGGCCCTAGAGTCAAAAGGTTTCAAGTTAAGTAGGACTAAAACAAAATATCCAAAGTGCAAGTTCAATTATGTGACGTATGAAGCGGAGGTGAAAGTGAAGATTGAGGGTATTCATGGATAAGAAAGACAACTTCAAGTATATTGGGTCCATAATCCAGTGAGATAGAGAAATTGATAATGATATCGCACACCGTATTGGGGAAGAGCGGGAGAAATTTAGGCTCGCCTCTGAGGTATTGTGCGATAAAAAGTGTGTCCTAGGCTTAAAGGTAAATTCTGCAGAGTGATGATTAGACCAGCACTGTTATATGGGGTAGAGTGTTGGACAGTAAGAGTGTTCACGCTCAGAAGATGAATGTAGTAGAGATGTGGATGCTCAGATTGATGTGTGGGCATACAAGGAGAGATATGATTTAGAACGAAATTATACGGGATAAGGTGGGAGTGACCTCAATGTCGGACAAGATGAGGGCAGTGAGACTAAGATGGTTCGGACATGTGTAAAGGAGGTGTGAGGATGCGCCAGTGATGAGGTGATAGAGGTTGGCTATAGCAGGAGTTAGGAAAGACTGAGGTAGGTCGAATAAGAATTAGGGAAGGTGATTAGACAAGACGTGGCACAACTCCAGTTGACTGAGAACATAACCTAAGATAGAAAAATATGGAGGTCGAGGACTAGGATAGCTGGCTAGTAGGTAAAGAGTGTTATCGTACTTGTAGTCATATGATTTAGGTTCACGTAGTTTCTTTTTTCTCTAATGTGTATTGATATTTGTTACTATATTTATTTTATACATTTGTTATTTTATTGTCACTTTTTCTTTCCTATATTACTGCATAGGGACATTTCTTTTGAGCATAGGGTCTATTGAAAACAGTCTCTCTATCCCGTAAAGCCTAAAGTTGTGCAAAGAGTTGGGCCGGCTCGAGGCTCTACTCGATTGTATTTAGCTCAGTTCAGTTTGGCTTGTTTCAAGAAAAGCTTAGCTTGATTTCAGTAAATTTTGGCTTAGCTCGGCTCGGATCTGTCAAAACTCGAGCTCGATTGAACTGACTCGACTCGGCTAGATTGGATCAATTTAAGATATAATATCTATTCATTAGGCTCAACTATTAAGTATATTATAAATTTAACTTAACACACTATGTTAATTTAACAGTTATAAAATTAATATTTATTTGATGTAAGTGATTTTTTAATCACAATGTAACTTAAGCCTATTATATCATATGAATAGGGGTGTTCATGGTTAGATTTGAGTCAATTTTTTTATTAAAATCTAATTAAACTTGTAACTTTTCTTAATCAATTAATATAACATGAATATTATTTTTAACATATTCATTTTTAGATAACTAAAATTATCATGTTGTTGACTTAATAATGCAGCACATTGTTTTTCATAATATGTAGCTTATTTAATCATGAATTTAAATCATACTTTAAATTTAATATGAATATTATTTTTAACAAGTCATTACATTAAAATTATCATATTCATGACTTAATAATGTAAGTGTTCTTTTTATGATAGCTTGTTTAATCACAATCATAGACTTTCTTAAATTATATTTTTTATTTTAAAAATAAATCAACTCGAGCTCGGCTCGGGCTTGGTCAAAATGTAGAAAACTCGGTGAGCTTGACTCGGGCTCGGGCTCGGCTCGGTACTGTTTAAAGCTCGCTAGGCTCGATTCAGCTCGGTATGCACTCAGCTCGGTTGGACTCGATTCGGTTCAACTCGATGTCCAGGCCTACGTAAAGGTAGAGGTAAGGTCTGCGTACATCTTACCCTCTTCAAACCGCACTTGTGGGTCTACACATGGTATGTTGTTGTTGTAGACTTATTTTATAAATGCACATGGTAATAATTTTCTGGTGTGCGGGTTCTAAATCGTTTTAAAAAATGGGTAGACTTATTCTTTTTAAAGCCACAAATATATTTTTTCAAATGAACCTGACAACCCACTAGAAATAAATTATCATGTGTCTTTTAAAAAGAAAATCTATTTTAATAAAATTATTTTTTAAAGCCACCTGATATTTTTAAATTAATAAATAAGCTAAATAATTTTTAAAAATAAAATCATCAGTGAAAATGGTATATTTGCACCAGTTGTGTAACAACACGAGTATATATGCACCATTTTTTTAATGAGGAATTTATCTATCTTAAATTATAAAGTTGAGAAGTATATTTGCACTTTGCCTCTGATATATTAAACTAGCAATACATGAACAATTTAGGAAGAAATGTTTCTTATCAAAAGTTTTTTCATCTTTTGGTAATTAGAGATTTTTTATCACTCCATTCGCCCCAATTTATGTAAAAGTATTTAACGTCAAGAATAAGTAAGAATAGATAGAAGATTTTTGAATTTTGTGATTTAAAATCAATCATAGATATTTGTGTTGCTAAAAATTATTTTATTAGAGATAAAATGAAAAGTTTAAAATTAAATTAGCTAGGGGGTGAATCACTCCATATTCATTCCCTTCTCAGTTTGAGCCTTTACACCTACCAAACAAAGAAACTATAAAGCAACATGAACTCTATAGAGAACAGATAAACTCAAACAGCTTCCTGATTTCCCTAGTATACATTAGCAAGTTGATGGACAATATTTGTATATTGAACTTGCAATGTATCTGAAGCAACCTTCTCACATACGAAAAAAGTGAATATCAACATTAACATGCTCCGTACGAGCATGTTGAACTGGATTATGACACATTTAAATAGTAATATTATCACGGTAGATAGTAATAGGTGAAGAGACACTACTACATTGTTTATCTAATGCAACGGCTCATAGAAGGCTAATGCAACGCCCTATGTAGTACCGTTGCATTAGATATGGCTAATGCGACGGGTTCAAGTATAACAAATCAGAAAATTAAACTAATGCAACGGTAGAACATGACCGTTGCATTAGTCTGTGTAATGCGACGGCTCAAATTGTCTAATGCAACGGCCAAACGCATTGCATTAGCATGTATCTGACGGTTGTCTCACGGCTAATCTGGCGGTCAGTGTTTCCCTCCCTTAATTTTTTTATTTTCCCTCCGTGAAATTCCATTTTTAAACCCCAAAACCCGAAATGCTCTCATTTTCGGCGATTTCGCCGAGTGAACAGTGAAACCGCCGGTGTTTCGCCATTTTCGGGCAATTTCGGCATCCATCGGGGACGAGACTTAGTCCAATAGATTCGTCTCTTCAAGCCCGTCATTTTCATACCAAGTACCCCCATCGATTCATCATACATCTCCGTTAATTTAAGATCGAAAAACCCACTGCAAGCCCGTCGATTCCGGCCGATTCAAGGTTCGGCGTTGGTACCATCACACTCGGCATCACCTTCCGTCATTTTGACACCTCCACATTGTTCGATTCTCACCAAAACGCCACAACACCGAATCGAAAAATCTGAAAACCCTAGTCGCCACCATAGCATTTTCCAGTGACCTGAGACACAGTCGACGACTGAGGTTGATACCATTAGTTGCGTCGTCCTAACCCCGACATTTTGCAACCATACATCACCTTCAATTCGTCCTCCATTGTTAGAGTTATTCTGAATGAATTTGTTGCATTTGTTGCATTTCTATAAATCAATTATCTGAATTCCTTGACTATTATGACCTACCATACAAGATCATTGAGGTCAACCCCATCAGCAAAAAAGAACTCAAGTGGTCTGATTTTCTTAATACAAAATGTTTTCTTAAGGTGTACTGATTTTATTTACAATTATATATCTGAATGGTCATAGTGCGTGCTTGTTAGTTTTTATGTCATCTTTGCAATCCCTTCTTTTCTTCCTCCTACATTAATTGTTATTAGCTGGTATGCACCGCAATCGTTTACCCTGGAACTTTTTCTTTTCAGCATTCCTTGACTACTATGACCTACCATACAAGATCATTGAGGTCAACCCCATCAGCAAAAAAGAACTCAAGTGGTCTGATTATAAAAAAGTGTATGTTGTGATGGTTGATGGTAAACATATGGTGAACTCATCAGGTTTTCGCTATATATTTTTTGATTTACTGGAATTGCTTCAATTTTTTGAGTAAATTTACTGTTGCTCGCATTGTCACCGTATGATAGCTGTAAATGTATTGATGAGAAGTATGTTACACTTTAGTTTTTATAGACAACTAATTGCAAAATGCATATTTAATGTTAGTAAAATTAAATTAAATCCTATTCAATTATAAGCTCAACTGTGAAATAAGCATTTTGAGTGACAATAAGATAAAATGCATTCAAGTAATTTTAGCATTTGAAGAGAGAATGTATTCAAGTAATTTTAGCAGCGGATAAGAAACGTAGATTTGAGTGAGATACAACACTTAATTTGCTTCTGGAGGAGCAGGAAATAGGGTTACTCCAAGTAATACATAGTAGGCCGAGAGTGAACAAGGAAAGCTTCCACCAATGAAGCCATAAATACATTGGCCCTTGAAAACTAGCAAAAAATAGTTATGTCCATAATATATAGTGTTTAGGGAAAAATTCTTATTATACAGATTAGACACATTCATCTGCCTGATACCAACCGGCAGGCACCCAAAACCTGTGGTCACTTTATATCGACCGTGGCGCCCTTTACGAAAAAACGGATCCGTTCATATGTAGGGTCGGTCCAGGGTCAAACAAATTTACCCGTCTGACCCGGCCCGATCACCGACCCGCGTAACTTAACCCTTCACTATATAAGTGAAGAGTTTACCCTTCAGCAGCATCCTCTCCACTTCATTACAATCCGCCGCACTTCATCTCCTCTCCAGTTCATTCCGACACACCTTCCTCTCCTCCCCACTTCAATCCTCCGCCCCTAACTCTAGATTCTTTAAACTTCGACTTAAAATTCATGAAAATCGATCGTGAAGAGTTGATTTTTGATTTTTCGGAGAAGTCTAAAATTCGTTTGCCTTCTTCAGGTTTCGATTTCGTTGGCCGGATGCCAAAAAAGGTTCATCGGTTGGGGAAAGGTGATCAATTCAACTCTCGTCGCCCCCGCTGATGCCCGCATAAAAGGTAATTTTCCTCTTTTATTTCTCAGTTATGTTTCAAATATAATTTTATTTTAGGTATTTTAGTTTGATTTGCTATTTTTGGATTTAGTGTTAAGTAATTCTCCTTTCCGTTTTCAATTTCCTCAGTTCTGTTTGTTTTCAGCCTCTACTTTTATCGTATGTTGTTTCCAGTTCTGTTTTAATTTTGTTTCCGCTCTGTTTCTTCTTTACTAAACATCCTCTCCACATTTTAAAAAACTCGTCATCCTCCCCACATTAGTAACGAATTATAACGGATTGGGTAGAATTGCAGTGTTTGCTTACTATTTCATTTTGTTTTGGAGAGCGGGTCAGGACCGACCCGTGACCCGTAGGGTCCCCGAAGGGTCAGGGCCTAGGTCTAAAAATTTAAAAATAAAATAGGGTCATGGTCGGGCCAAGGTCGGGCCAGGGTCGAGCAAGCAGAAAAAAAGAGCCACCTAACCCGGCCATGGCCCGAGCTTTGGACATGTCTAATACAAATGAACGAATTACATCATGATGTGTGGCAGGGGAAGATGATTCGGATCCAAGTTAGCTTTTAGTACGACCAATAGCGTCGAAATAGTATCGGGGTGTCAAAGGGTCACAAGTATTGGAAAGCAAGGAGATAAAGAGGTCAGTTCGAATCTCAATGGGCGGTCGTTTGACTATACACCTTCCAATGGTGCATTAATGAAATTTATGAAGATACTAATTCTCCAATTATTACAGCATTCATGTATTGGTATTATTAGGGGCATAATTCATGAAATATGCACTCATGAGTCCAAGCATAAATAGGACCAATTAACTCATTCTAAGTGCATCATATCAAGATATTACAACATTACTTCTGTTTCATACCATTTGTCTCAACACGCGTGCTCTCTTATTATCTTAAACGACTAGTCCATACTCCAGATGCCTCGTCACAAAGCTTCTCCATGGATAATTATACTATAACTTCTCTTTATTATTCGTTATTTGTTACAGTCGTTTGTTGATGTACTTGCTAATCTAGTCACTTGAGACATATGTGTTCTTAACCACATATACAAATTCAATTGTACTAATTTATGAGTAAATAATATGGCGCCCATGGTGGGGTCTGGGCAATAGTGGTATCACAAGTGGACCCCTCACTTTTTATCTAATTTGTTCTTTAGTTTTATCTTGCTCAAGCAACAAATGTCGAGTATGAGAGGACTTGAAGACAACCGCATCCTTGGGAACAATGCCAAAAATAACAAAATCGTACCATATGGCCTTTCGATTGCAAATTTGATCCCTGAAGATCCGGTGGTTGTAGACGGGGTCACTTCAGGAGGCAGACAGCCCCATGGAGATGAGGTTACCACTGATGAGATGCCTCAAGAGTCTATACAGAACCTAAGGGCACAGAATTTTGTGATTAGAGAAGACTTGAGAAGCATAAAGTGGTGTTTCTCTAAGTTCGCGTCCAACTTCACAGGCAGCACTCCAGCGGTCGTAGCGGCACCACTAACAAATGTCCCAAATGCTGCAAGAAATGACCAAAATGAGTTGGGGAATGATGACGCTTCGGGAAGTGAAACTATTCCTAAAAATCTATTCTAGGAGCAGGTGCTGAAATTCATGAAGGAGATAACATGTAAAGTAGATACAAATGCTCAAATGGAATAAAAGAATGCCAAGGAATTCCGGCACCGGTTGAACCCAATACTGAGGGGGCCTCCGGTGATAGAAGGTCTAAACGCAAAAAGATATATTCAGTTGGCAAACAAGCTTGAGATTGCACCCGGAGTGATTCCCAAGAGGTTCAAAATGTCGTTCATACTCAAATACGATGGAACGACAGTCCCACAAGAACACATAATAATATATACCATGGTCGTCAAAGGGAACGATTTGAAGGAGCACGAGATAGAATCAGTACTAAGAGATGATGACCAAGAGTACCTTGACGTGGTATTCACTTCTTCCCGAGCACTCATTTTAGTTTGTTCTTCATGCTAGTTGATATGTTCATAAAATCCCATACGGGAGCATAAAGGTAAAAACAAGGGAAGTGGATATCTTCTGCATTGCACATGGAGAATCCAAACTCCTCAAGGACTTTGTTATACGGTTATAAAATGAGTCAATATTGTTACCTGTGATCCCAGACGAATGGGTTGTTGAGGCTTTTACTATGGTTTTGAACCCCCCTAAGTTCGAACGCCTCGCTGAATCTTAAAGAAAATCTCTTGAAATTTCAAGCTACTACCTAGGAAGACGTTCACAACTGATACAAGTCAAAGATTCAGGTAGAAGATGATTTGGTGGGACTCGGGTCAGAAGAATTTCCCAAAGGGCAGACAAAGGAGTCAGATCCGACGGTAACTTATCAAAGAATCATTTCCAGTCTTATCTAGCTCCCGGGAAGTAGGGGCGGGCAGGGTTTTCATTCTATTGAGAAGCAAAATAACAAGAGAGGCCCTGACATGAGTAACCGAGAATTGATTAATCATGATAAAGGGAATTCATCTAATTCTTCCCTGAAGGGATGCGGATACCCAAAATTATTCAAATATAACTTCAGCATCAATGAATATGAAATGGTGGTGGCACTGAGAACTCATCTGGCATCTCGGCCATCAAGGCCACTGCGGTTTGATCCAAATTCTAGGGATCAACCCATTTGGTGTGATTTCTATGATACTCACGGGCATAAAACCGCATATTGCAGACACCTCCGGGAGGAAGTGACGTGGATGCTTAACAGTGGCCCTCTATGAGAGTGCCTGCGTGAAACGACCATCAAAAATTATAAAGGAGGACCTCCTACTAAAGGCAAAACTAATCTGGATGCCCCACCTCATGTGATAAACATGATTTTTGATGGGTCTATGATCACTGTCACATCCTTTATGATGGCTAAGAAGATAAAGATTTTGGTTACCTAAGAGAAAAGGCTATGGGAAGTATCAGACGAAAGTGTTATCACTTTTACGAAAGAAGATGAAGCTAGTGTCACTTTTCCACACAATGATGCTCTAGTCATTACTATACCTATCGATTGTTTTCAAGTAAAAAGAGTCATGATCGACCCTGGAAGCTCTGCTAATATTATCCGGCTAAAGGTGGTCGAGGAAATGAAAATGTTGAACAAGATTGTCCCAACTGCCAGAACACTTTCAAGTTTAAACTTGTCCAGTGAAACCACTAAAGGGGAGATTGATTTGCCGGTAGATGCCAAGGGAGTTGAAAAGAAAATAATATTTTATGTCATCGACATTTCTATGAGATACAACGCGATATTCGAGAGGCCTTGGATTCACAACATGAAGTCGGTCCCTTCTACACTACATTTATTGGTCAAATTTTCAATGCTCGAAGGAATCCAACAATTAGATGAGAACAGCCCGCAGCCAGAGAAAGTTTGCCATAGAAGAACCAAAAGCACCTGCAGATCCAAAATAGCAACAACAACAACATACCCAGTGAGATCCCACATTGTGGGGTCTGGAGAGGGTAGAGTGTACACAGACCTTACCTCCAGCTTGATAGGTAGAGTGGATATTCTCGGGAGACCCTCGACTCAAGAATAGCAATTAAAGTAATTGGAGCCAGTCTTGGAGGAGGTCCATCAGGCTCTACGAACAGAAATAAAACCAACATATCCGGAGGAAGAGTTCTCAGACTGGTATCAGGTGCCCAAATATTTCCAGGCAGTAGATGAATCAGGAGCCACCAAATCAACAACTGAAAAACTTGAGCAAGTAGCCTTGCGCGAGAAAGCTTCCGACAGGAAGGTATACCTGGGCACGGGGCTAACCCAGAGCTCAGGGATTCAATTCTTCAATATCTTACGCTAACAGTGATTGTTTTACTTGATCGCATAAAGATATGACAGGAATCCCTCCAGAAGTCGCAATTCATAAGTTAGGTTTGGATCTCAGTTTCCCTTCTGTGCGGCAAAGAAACGACCAATTACCGAAGTCCACAATAGGTTTGTAGAAAAAGGGTAACTAAGTTGTTTAATATAGGATCAATCCAGGAGGTAAAATATAAGGACTGGTTAGCCAATGTAATGGTAGAATTTAAAAAGGGGAACAACTTTAAGATGTGTATCGATTATAAAGATTTGAATAAAGCATGCCGCAAAGACTTGTTCCCGTTGACAAATATAGATCATATGATCGATGCTACGGCCAGGCACGAGGTCATGAGTTTCCTCGATGCGTATTCTGGGTTTAATCAAATTAGAATGCACCCGAAAGACCAAGAAAAATATATTTTTAACCTAATTTAAGCACTTATTGTCTATAATGTTATGTCGTTCAGATAAAAAATGTCAAATCCACCTATCAAACATTAGTGAACAAAATGTTTAAAAAAATAGGGAAAACTATGGAAGTGTATATAGATGATATGATTGTTAAAAGTCTTCGAGCATAAGACCATTTATGTCACTTGCATAAAACATTCGAAGTCTTGAAAAGATACAACATGAAGCTTAACCCTGAAAAGTGCGCATATGGGGTGAGTTCTGGAAAGTTCCTGAGTTTTTTGGTCTCTCAAAGAGGTATCGATGTAAGCCCCGACAAAATAAAGTCATTGAGGATATTTTGGATACTCTTGAAAATGTAAAGGCGGTACAACGGCTAACCGAGCATATAGCAACTCTCAGTAGGTTTATATCCCGATCTTCAGAGAAATGTCACAAATTCTTTTCGTTTTTTAAAGAAAAGAACGACTTCAAGTGGACGCCCGAATGACAGCAGGCCTTTCGAGATCTGAAAGCTTACTTGCCCAGTCCTCCGCTCATGTCAATTCCAAAGGACGGAGAGCAACTCCTTATATATTTTTGCATTCTCTGAGGTAGTGTTACGTGCGGTATTAGTAAGAGAAGAAAAAGGTACGCAATTTCCTATTTATTATATAAGTAGAGTCATGTCAGGAGTCGAAACTCGGTACCCGCTTCTCGAAGTATTGGCTTTTGCTTTAGTAATATCATCATAGAAGTTTTGACTGTATTTCTAATGTCAACTGATAGTCGTGGTAACAATATTTTCTCTAAGAAATATGTTGCACAAACTCGAACTTTCAGGGCGATTGGCTAAGTGGGCAGTGGAGTTGAGTGAATTTGATGTTGAATATAGACCTCAGACTGCAATAAAGTTGCATGTCCTGGAGGATTTTGTGGTTGATTTCAATCCGAGAGTAACCCCTCAAGCGGAAAAAGAAGCCACTTTGGTCTCGGGGACTACCCTCGGGGTTTGGATGTGTCACACAGATGGAGCATCTAATGTTAAGTGGAGCAGTTTGGGAATAGTATTGCATACTTCTACCAGAAAAATTTGAAGGCATGCAATGCATGATCACCTTTGACTGACAATGAAGTTGAGTATGAGACTCTGATTGAAGGTTTAGAATTAGCTCAGGATCTACGATCATAAATAGTCGAGGTCATGTGATTCCCTACTGGTGGTGAACCAAGTTCATGGAGTGTTCAAAGCCAAGGAGGAGTGTGTGTCAAGGTACCTCGAGAAGGTCCTGAAGCTGCTTTCTCGATTCTAAGAGTGGACGGTGGTACATATACACCAAGAGAAAAATACAGAGGATGATGCACTTGTAAATTTGGGTTCCAGCACAAAAGCAGAAAGCTCCAAAGCTGAATTAGTTGTTCAACTCATACACTCGGCCTTAGACCTGGCGGGGTACGATGAAGTAAACACAACAAGACTGATTTAGGATTAGAGAAATGAATTCATAAACTGCCTCGTAAATGGGAGGCTGCCAGAGGACTCGAACACATCCAGAGCCTTGCGTACTAAGGTTGATCGATACTATATTGTCGATGAAAAACTTTATCAGATGTGTTATTATGGTCCCCTGGCCCAATGTGTAGGTCCCGAACAAGCCGATTATTTGATGAGAGAGGTATATGTAGGAATCTATCAGAATTATTTAGGTGTGGAATCCCTGATGAGAAAACTCATGAGGACCGGATAGTATTAGCCGCAAATCAAAAAAGACACGAAGGCATTCGTTAGAAAGTATTTAAGTATTAGCATCATGCACAATTGTTGCACCAGTCGAGAGAGGGATTGCATCCGGATCTTGATCTCCGATCTGAGTGAATAGGACGGTGAGAGGGTGGATGCACTTCAGCTCGAACGAAGTGAGAGGGAAAAGGAGGTTACCTGCCTGCTGCTCTGCTCCCCCCTTCGAATGGATAAATCTGCTCCCTTTTTTCCGTTGCAGAAAAGAGATCCCTTCCACCCGAATCGTTTTACGGTTCTAGAGGACCCAAGCCCGATTGGAAATGCAACATCGCCGAGAGTTAGTAAACTTATGGAAATCTCTTGAAAGAATGAACTCTTTTCTAAGCGAGGAAAACTCCTCTCTAAGAGAAACCCTTTTTATTCTCGACAGGGAAGCCCTAGTGTGTCTCCGTGGCCATTCATGAAATGAGGGACGAATATAGTTTAACCTTTACCTTCTGCCCCGGGACAGGTGTTACGGTTCACTTTTACGTGGGTGAATGCATAAAAGCTACTAAGAGTTTGGATGGTGCTTTAAGTCGGATAATATTTTTTAGAGTCGCCGCCTAATTTATAGGTAATATAGGAAAACCAGTGAAAAGGTTAATTCAAAAGTTTGAAAACCCCTATCTAAATTAGAGTCAAGGTAAGGGTTCTGGTGATCCCCGAGAAAGGTGATAGCACCCGATATTAAGGATCTATAGAATATGGTTGACCTGTTAAAATTTATAAATTATAAATTTTTAGAATGTGTTCGTTTATCAATCTCATTAAATATGTTTGTTTTTTTCCTTATCCTTCATAAACTTTATTTCATTAATACACTAACTTAAAGAAAATCACAATGTACTATTAATTAAAGTTACACACCACATTTATATTTTTTATTTTCTATTTGAAATTTGGACATTCGACATATGAAATATAGGTTGTAAATTGATCAAACTTGTAACTGCGCTCGGACGTCCGTTTACCTAATTTTTTTGATTTGGCGTATTTTTCGATTTCTCCAAACGTCCATCTTGCCCCTCATCTGTTTTTCCCAAATCGTTACATTTTCCCATTTTCAAATCTAAATATCTCGCGATGTACAATAGATTTCAACGTAAAAATTTCGTGGCAGATAATGTCAATTTATTGGAAATTCAATTTTAAAAAAATAAATAAATTATTAATCCTTGATTTTGTCTATTTTGTACACCCCTACCTACAGGTTCTATAGCATGCTTAAAATAATTTAAATTGCTCAAACTGTTTAAATTTCTGCAAAATACTTGTCATTTCATTCATTCAAAACTCAAAGTTTATTTTAAAATGAAAGAGTTAGGCTTCCGCCAAAAATAGTATGCACATGGGTAGTTAGTCAATTTCATTTTTGGACTAAGAAAATTCAAATGTGAATTTGAGTAGAACTTCACATTTAGTCCAACCATATTGACTAATTCGCACTTGCATCTTTTGAAATCTTTTCCAAGTTTTGAAAATGGTATAGTTCATGACAAATTTGGTTTTGAAAAGAGATAGTATAAAAATGATTTATTTTGGTGCCTTTACATGCTATACTTTCCCAAAGTCAAATCATATTCCATTATTTCAAAACCCTTACTTCAAATTAAGTCCAAGATGAGTTTTAAAGTTTAAAAATCAATTGATTGGGCTTAGCCTACAAGATGACATAAACAATGCGAATTTTAGTTCAAGTGAATTCAGAGAAATGTGTTTCAGCAGTCCGTTTGTCTAAGTTATGTCACTCGGGCCCAAAACCTGAGTCTTTTTAACAATCCATTTGTCACTCAGACCCAATTGGTACTTCAAATATCAACAATTCTTCACAACCCAATTTATCCTTTAAAACCCAAGTTCCATTTAAACATATTTCAAAATAAGAAATCAATCTCAATTTTAGTTCCTCAAAGTCGAGTTTTTGTTCTCCAGTTTTTATATCCAAAAATTAGTTCATTTTTAAACCCGAAATAGTCCTTTTAATTCAAATTCTAGATTTTAAACCAAGTTTTGAAATCCACTTTTGGACGATCTAAACTAAACGATTTACGTATTGTATGCCTACTACCTTAAGTCGTAACCATAATAAAGGTTCCAATACTATTAAAGTATGTTCTTATTACAAGCAATACAATATATACATATAATATAAAATAGGAAATGAAAACGAGGGAGTTGGTAGGCCTACCGAAGCCCATCAGTTGGCTATTTTCACCCATAGTTGGGCCTTCATGCAAATATTAGCTTCCCTTTCATTTAATTCGATCAAAATATCATTTGAATTGGGTCGTAGCCCAACTTGGTAGAACAAACACGATCTTAGCTGAAGTAAGTCGATGGGCTCAATAGAGGCCCATCTCGGCATAATACACTGAGAAGGAGAAGATGAGGCACAAACGAAATCCCAAGTTAGATGTAGCCAAGACTTATCAAATTAATTACACGTATTCTAAAATCAACACACAATGTCATGTATAGCCAAAAAGAGGAATGTATATCCAAATTCATACATGGATAGATTCACAAACAAGAGGAAAGAACACATGCATTGGGCTTGTCCCATATACTATAATTCAAAGAAAAACAAAGACAACGATGTAAATGGGCTAGACCAGACTTCAAAACATGATTGACATGAATGATATATATAGAAATTAACCTAGTTTTACTATCATGCTAGAAATTAACCCAGCTTTACTATTTTTTGGAACTGTTAATAACATGTAACAGCTAGCATATTGATTATAAGCTTTATTCTTAACCTGCACATGCATTGAACTAGGTATATGAGTTTATTGGATAAGCACTAACATGGCACACATGAGAGAATGCAAGCAAGCTTTTCTAGAACAGAAAATGACTTAGTATTCATCTTTCACTAGGCATAGATGTGGTAACAAGGTGTGGTGTGGTGTGGCATGTAATACCAAGCGGGTCAATATGATTCAAGAACAATGCATACAATTAGGCTAGACCACACTAAATCACACAAAGGCTCATTCTTTCATGAGACAAAGAGGAAAGTCCTTAAGATGGGCATACATATATCCAAAACATGTTATACTTAGATTTTTAGCTTAACACATGTTCAAACTAAACATTAGTTAAGATGGAAGAATAAACAAGCAGCAGTATACAAAAAGCACACAGGTGTAATTCACTTAGATCAGGAAAGTTAAGCTTACATATATGACAAAGGAGGCAAGATCCAAACACACACACTTAATGCTAGGTTAAGACATACAAGTTTTAGCTTGTCCAAACTTCATTTAGCTTAATAGTTTTCAAATAGTCCTCTAAGGGCACTAAGACATTTAAGAATTAGTGAGCTTAAACAAGTGCAACAGATTTGAGCTTATGCATAATATATTGCCTTAAACAAAGAGGAAAATCTGGTCATGCAAAGGCTAAGCTGGACAGTGTCATGATGTGCAATAAACTATTCTGGACATGAAGCATTCATATTTAAACACAGGTCACATATTTCACCACAACATATTAACATGACTTGAGACCCTAAAATAGATAGAGTTAATATGCAAACACTCCATGATTCAAGTCAGACAACACATGAGCCACAGGGTCCAAGTAATCATCAACTAGCTTGACTTTAACAGTTACATCATACCCAAACCAAACTCCAATCAGCAGAAATAGGCACAAACGACATTTTTTAAACTATTAAGCTATCTTAGAGCCTCTGTTTCTTCTCCTGATGCATATTAGAGTTACAACTGCATATTTCATCTAACTGTAGCAGATTTCAAGCCCTATAATTCATGATTTTGACTCATAACTACTCTGACCAACACCCCTACACATTCGTAGACTTGTCAATTCACATTACATGGCTATACTAGTGTCATTCCAACATTTTTTTAACACGACATACATGTTTGAGTCAACACATAAATTAAACAGAAACCATCTATATAGGCCACATGTAGTTGAAGAAACTTTGAGCAAATAACACTAAAGCATTAAGTTAAAACTGAATCATTAAGTATCTTGTGTTTATTAATCATGCTAGTAATCTCCTTAATGTATATAAATACTGATTACATGTAATTATCATATGCTAATCCAAACATGAATACTTAACCACACATTATATAATCTTAGTGGCTCATACATGATTAAACTACCTTGAACTAACATGATAAGCATTTGTTTAACTAATCACACACACAAATAATCACAATAATGAACACTAACAGTGATTAATGCTAACTAATCATGCTGATAACTATCCTAATTACACAAAACAGTGATTAACCTTAGCTAAACATGCTTAATAGTCACATAACACATAATAACATATCACATAATCTAAATTAAATAGAAAATTAATAGTAAGTGAGTTTACCTTGTATGAAGGCAGCATAAAGGTCGAATTGAAAGCTTATTCTTCACTCTGGGACATCAAGAGCTCGCAATCACATGAAAACATGGAGGGTTTAGTAGTAGAAGAATAATTAACTAGGTTTGGGTTCTGGCAAAGGCTGGATCCAAACTTATCTTAATTAATCAAGATTTAAACTCGATCAAGGCTCTCAATCAATGTGAATGCCTAATAATTGATTTTTTTACCATCAAAATGTAGCAAAAGGGTTGATATTTATAGGGTAAGAAGAACCCTAGAATACCCATACTAAACGATATGGAGAACACAAAAATGGAGGGAAATTTCCCTCCAATCGGTTCTCAACCAATAAGAATGACCAATTCAAAATGCAAATCGGACAAAGATCATTAAATGCTGACAAAAAAAACAAGAAGGGAAACCCCACCTGGGGTTTGGGGGTGGGTCTGGTGGTGTACAAGGTGAGGAGGATGAGCATTTAATGCATGACAGCGTACAAATCTGAGCTTTTGCCATTTCTTGCAATCGAAGAAGACAAAGCAATAGCGGCTAGGGTTTCTTTCATCCCTTAATCGTAAAAGGGACAAAATATATATAATTAAATATATATCAAGTGATATTTTGTCAAATAAAGTGACGAAATACTCTCAGAATAATTTGTAAAATCATATTCACCTTGTGAAAAGTGTATTTCGCTCCGTCTATAACTAGGAAACTATGAATAATTAAATAAAATTATTGAAGGATAAATATTGACACCCAATTTTGACCCTCCCGTCCAGTCATTAGCTATAAAATTACACTAATTTTGCAAAGTAATTTTTAATAATTTTTTAAATAATAAAATGCAGCGATAAAACATTAATACAGGCATAAATAAGCAATTTAATAATAACACTGCGTCTTACGTAGAAATTTAAGCACTTAGAGTCCCGCGCCCGCATTAATTAATTTTAAGCTCTGTCATGATTCTTAATTAATAATAAATACATAAAATAAATAATTTAGCAATGACGTCGTGTCAAGTAGCATAGTCACATTTATTAATACGCAAAGCAATTTCATAACTTATTTTAAATTAAATAATAATGCACAATAAATAAGATTTTAAATAATAGTACCGCATCTTAAAAAAGTAAGCATTAATTAAATAGCACACCCGTCTTTATTTTTGTAATAATTTAAACTCAACTTAGACTAATAAAGCACCTAAATAATTTAATTTACCACTAATTAATTAAATAATACACCTAGAGAATTAAATACCTAATACTTAAAAATAACACCTAAATTCTACCCAACCCATTCAACAAATCCGGCAGCGAACGCGACACTTGGCCCGATTCTTACGCCTTATCAGCCCAGAAGCCCGCATGTCCCTCATTTTCCCTCAGCCCTTCGCCCATCCCCATCGTCTACAACGATGAACAAGAACAAAACGCAGCCCTTAAACCTAACCCTAAAAGTTTCAATCGCCGCACCTCGTCCCAACACCCATGCCGGGATTCTCGCCGGAGAATCCGGCGAATCAGCCACCATATCGACACCCTGTCCTTATCATAGAAATCGCAACCAAGATCTCTCTTTAACACCTCAATCATTTCCTTACCTTACCGGTTCAAATCGCACGAATCATACACAAATCGCACTAAATCAGCCCTAAGAGCTTACCAAACTTAGAACCCAAACCATGGCTATATAAAGAATGCAAAGGCAGAACGAAGGGAGAAGAGGGTAGAGCAGATCAGGGGGCAATCGATTTGACACCCCCCTAGCAGCAGTCAACAACCCAGAGCGGCAGAGCTCAGAGGAGAACATCGAGAGCGAAGGGCTCAGTTAGGAGAGCAGTCCAATAGCAATAACCGACAGAGCATCGGGAGTTAGGGGGTTCAGCACCCAGACCATTAGCATCGCACGAATAGGAAGTTCGAAACCCTTTCTTTCAATTCCAGCCAAGAAATCAGCAAACAAACCTTGCCCTTTTGCTCGCATCGCAAAGCCAAAATTCGAGTGGACCGACGACTTGATACGCTGCCCCGGTTCGCTGTCCGGAGAAGGTAAAAATCGAATCTTCTCAGTCTGTTTTGTAGTACTGTATGTCTGTTTGTGATTAAACATGTATTGGTTCATTCGTATTTGTGAGGCATGAAGATGATGCTGGCCATCGTCAAAACTATCCGTTAATCTGTTTATTGAGGCCTAAACATGCTGAGTTACATATCTTATGCCCCTTAGGCATTTCTTGTGTTCTATGTTGAAATCAGTCTTGTCATATTGCTGTTAATGCCCAGATGTTATGTCCTGTTAATCAGTTTCGTTTAGCCCACTGTGCTGCACATTACCATGTTATGAAGCATTTCAGTAAACAGTAGGAATGTGAGTCTGTACTTACTTTTGTCAAATTGGTTAGGCGTATCAAATAGTCTCTCTGGTAGTGGCTCATCATTCTTACTGACTCTGAATTTATACTCTGTTTAAGTGATGAAAAACTGAGCATATCAATATTCTTTCAAGCTACATTTTGTGCCATGTCAACCTATTGTGTAACCTAAATAATGCTTGTATCAAACATCCTGCATTTGAATTCCTCTCTGTTGCATGTTATTTTGATTTACAGTCTTATAATATGGTGCCAAAATTGCTTAAATGAGTGAAAGGCCTAGTGTGTGACTAAAACTTAGATTCTTCACTTAATAAGTTATGTCCCTGTCCTTGCATGCCTGCAAATTGATTAATGTTGTTACATCTTGAGGCCAATGGTTGAATCATGACATAACTGGCCATATATTGCTTCTTTTCCCTTGTCAGTACATGAATCTATATCTATAGCTTGTAATCTGACCTGATTCGTATTGTCCCCCCTCTGTGTGTTGCCGCATATTGCTTCATCTGTTTGCTTGATGAGATGGCCTCAAGAATAAGGAATCACTTAAGCCTGTTGTTTACTTGTCTTCACATAGAACCGTTGGGTGTTGCGTATAATACTAGCAGCTGGTGTAGTCTGTATACAGGCTTATTCGTATTTCTTCTTGCCATCTGCTAGCTATTTATCCCCATCTGATATTATCCTATGTTTGGTCTTTACGTATGTGTTTGCTTAAATACAAACTATGTGTCAAGTGCTTGTTTTGGTTAAATAAATTTGGGCATATACTAATCCTTATCTTTCTTTTGCTACATGAAATGCATCGGAGCAAAATGAAGAGTCTCATGGCGAGACTCATCACGAGCTACTTCAAATGGCAACCCGCATCTACATCCGCATTTGCATTCCCGCTTCGGAAATCCCTAAAACAAAAAATAGGACAAGATGACGTTGTCATCCGTCTCAACTCCTCTTACTCTTTAAATTTGATTGCCTCATTTTATGCCTTTACTTGTTTATTGCAATTTTACTATTTAAACTTGTAATTAATAGGAGAGCTAATTCAATTAGTCTTTGAACATAAAAGATGGGAAGGTGATTTAGAATTAACCGTACTTCTAAATTATTTATCTTAGGCTTGTCATTTCATACCTAATCCTTTGCCTAAATTATTAAAATTGCATATCTAGAACTAACGCACCACTTCTTTCGCAGATAAATGCATATCTATAGTCCATAAATCGACTTTGCACCATAAACAATATAAATGCACACTTTAAAACTTTATAGCATTTTTATCAACATACCTCCTTTTATAAAATATTTTGAAGCATCCTTTATATTTTCGAAACAAGCACTTTTAAGCATAATGATTACCCTAGGTTTGGCAGGATAACCACAAGTTAGCGGATCTTAGAGGGTGCCCAACCCCTTCCCTCTAGATTAATAAAGAACCCTTGCCCGGAATCTCATTAAGTTTAGCAGACCATAAAAAATGGAGTTAGTGTTGACTTTAACCTAGTTGACATTTAGGTGTCCTAATTCACTCAAACTAATTAGGTGGCGACTCCGCGAACCCTTAGCATTTTAGCACCCTTTAGCATTCCTTAGCATTTAGCACCCCTATTAAGCCCTTTAGCACTACTTTCAGCACTTTAGCATTTAGCACCTTTTAAGCACCCTTTAACATTTTAGCCCCTTTTTCACTTTTAGCATCTTTTAACCTTTTCAGCATTCTTTTGCACTTTTAGCATTTTATTATATTTCCCAACATTTTTCTAAGCAGGAGGTTCGCCAAAAAATGTAGCGGTCGAAAAAGGGCGCGACAATAAAAATTAGGTGTCAACAACAGGTACAACAAATATTGTTTATGACTGATTATTTATCTAAATGGGATGAAGTTGCATCTTATACAAAGCTTCGGGAGAAGGAGGTGATCGGTTTTATTTGTCACTTTGGCATCCCGAAGGAGATAGCTTGTGACAATGATCGAAATTTTATTGGGGCCAAAGTCACAGAATTCTTGATGATTTGAACATCAAACGCATCACTTCCACCTCCTATCTTCCTAGTGCAAATGATCAGGCGGAGTAGATGAGCAAGAATGTAATACATGGCTGCAAAAAAGCGACTGGGTTAGTTTGGCCTTTAAAACTGACCGAAACACGTTATTGCTGGGGTGGGGCCCGGCCTCCGAACCGTACGTGGGATGAGTTTTTGCCTCATACAGCTCGGGCCGAAGACCGGGCTAAGCCTCGTTTATGCACTTTGAAGAAGAAGCTGGAAGCTGCTAAGGAGAAGTGGCATTGCAAGTTACCCAAGATATTATGAGCATACAGAACCACGGCAAAAATGTGTACCGGAGAAACTTATTTTCCCCTAGTTTATGGGGCTGAAACACTCATCCTGGTCAAATAGGGACTCCAAGCTTGTGGTACCTCTGGTCACAATCCTCGTGAAGCGTGGCTTGCTTCCTAAAGGTCTCGTTTTCTTCTTTCATATGTTTGTGTTTGCCTTCCAACTCATTAACCTTGATGAGCTTGGCTTCCGCCGCCGACATACACTTTGTAACATTGTCCCTCTCGTTCACCAGAGTAGCCTTTTCCTCGATTAGCCATTAGCGCCCATCGTATAAAAAAAATTGCTTGAACAAAGGATTCGGATTTAGAATTTAGGAAGGAGAAAGTCAGGAATTAAAAAGGAGAGAAATCGATATCTTAGTCGCGGCATGCATGCCTTCATTGATGACACATTCCGTTGACACCCTTTGAGCTTTTTCTGATCTTTGCCAGAGGCCACGTGCTTCAAGTAATTGGTCACTCACATAGGCTTAGACAAGAGGTGACCATCAGAGGGAATTTGAAAAGCCACATATCGGAATTCTCTAGGTTCTGCAGTTGACGCTGGATACTCATTCACCAATTTCTCCCTTTGTGGGGAAGGAATGTGGTCGGAAGAAGGTGGAGCTTCTTGATGATCTTCCAGAAATATAGTCAGAAGAACAGGGGGCTCGGAATCTTCTGGAGTCTGAGGAAGAACAAGGGTAGAAGTAGCAGGTAGGACCAACGAGAGTTTTCGAGCGGCAGCACTTGATCCAACCAGAGCAAATGATGCGTTCGCATAGTCCGCCCCACGATTGGAAAACTCTATATCTGCAAAATGTTGGGGAATTTCTTGCCTTATTCTTTCTCGTTGTTACTCATCTTCCAAGGGACCTTCACTATCCAGGTCCACTACATGCAGAGACCTAACAACCTGTACTGGTCACGCCAAGAGTACTGGGGGAGGAGTGCGATCACCTCGGTCCGGAACTTTTTTTTTATCGCTTGGAGATCAACCGGGGACCAGAAAAATATTCCTGGCAAGCTTATTTCATTCTTGAGCCTGATGAATAAGGTGAATGGCCATACCCGGATCTTCTGGAATTTCGAGGAGCGTGACAACAGGAACGGATTTGGGAAGGCCTAAAAAGATAAGTTATGAGATAAGATTCTCTTGAAAAAATAACTTGAAGGGAGGAGGAACTTACTATGATTGCTAGAGATCCAGTTTTAGTCCTCTGGGAAAAAATCCAAGTCCGGAGTTCCGGGGTGAAAACGTCAAGGATATCATGTACCCAGCTAATGAGATTGGGTATTTCTGCAAGCTCTCACCGGGTGGATGAAAGGAAAGATGTATTCGTTAAACGCATTGGTTAACATGAAAAAAGACATTCCTAGAAATATAAGATGAGAAGTCGGAAGGGTACAAGAGAACTTACGATAAGGGTTCCATCACTTCAGGATGGTTCGACTGCCCGAGGAAAGGAGATCGGTGGTAGTAATGATAATGTATATTTTTGTCCAGACTCGGTCATGAACATCGACGAGGCTAGTAAAAATGGCATTGCTCCCCCTTCGATGCAAGTTGGTAACTCCGCCGCGGAATATGCGCGGAGAATAGAGGCGAATTAGGTGATCTAAAGTAAATTCCACACCGTCCATTTGGGTGAAGAATCGAAGGCACGCAACTGTCCTCCGGACTTAGGGGCCTACTTGGGCCATTCAGACTTTGTAGCGATGACAAAAGTCCAGTATGACTTCGTCCACTTCATTTCCAATCTTCATCGAGAATGGATATGTGTAGACGAAAGAATATCCTTGCCGAAATGAGGTTATTCTCTCTTCTCTAAGAATCACGACCTCAGCGTTGGTCCATCGGCAGTCAGCCTTTACCAATGGTAATATGTCGGAAATGATCCTGGTTATGTATTCTCTGGTGGGAGAATCCCGCCCAACCGAACAGGCCTCTAGAAGTAGGTTTCTCCTAAAGATCATGGTCAAATCGCCATGTCCTCGGCAGGAAGTATGAAGAAGAAGGACTCCGCCTAAGTTGAGCCTCCTCCCAGGGATTAGTGTTCCCCTTGGTATTGGAAGGAGTGTTGCCTCCGGCAGGGGGGTTTGACATTTTTTCCTTCAAAGAATGAAGTGTGGACTTGCGGGTGAGAAATGCAAGGAGAAGCTTTGCAAAATAATGACGGAAGTAATGAAGTTGTTACACCCTGTAGTTCCAGAGTATGTATATAAGGACGTACGTACGAGAATACGACATTAAAATTGGAAAGGAAGAAAGATGTGATTTTTCGACGGAAAAGTTTCCGGATTTTATGAAGGAAAAAGGTTTTTATTGAGAATTGGATTCTCAACTTTGGTATTTAAGACTTTAAAAAAATTTAAAGAATTATGGAATTATATTTTTCCGGAATTGGTCACGTAGGGCCCACGGGAGGAATTTACGGTTTGTGGGGCCCACTTTATTTTCGAGATTTTTGGCATTACGAATATTTTCGGAAGATGAAATATTTTGGACGAGTAGGAGGGCGACACATGGCACCCTACGTGGCCTATGGCCGAAAAATAGGTCACCCCTTGGTCTTGGACGTCTTTTAGGGACATGTGGCTAGCCACATGTCTCTTTAATGTGGTGGCCACATGTCTCAAAGTTGTGGTGGACATTTGGTTGGAAGAATCCACTCACACTTGGACCCAATCTTCACTATACACTTGCCTTGATCTTGGCATTTGATTTATCTATAAATACCCCCCTTAAGTGCAAGACTTTATTCATCCCACACTTGAAATATTTTCCAAGGCAAAATTCTCCCTCCCTCCCTTTGTAGTTCTCGTTCAACACCCCCCCCCCCCCTCTTGTGAAAGAATTTCTTCAAGTATTGTTATAATCCCATATACCTTAGCCAAAAAAAAAGCTCTTGTAGTATTCCAAAGTTATCTTTATACTAAGAGCCCGAAAATACTACTTTATTCCAATAATCACAAAGTGAAACCCTAGAAAAATCTTCATAGCTTGGTTGAAGTGTTAAGAGAAGTTGTTTAGAAAATTCTAAGGGTTGCTTGGAGCGGATTGGAGCGTAAGGAATTGGAGCTAAACGTTGCTCAGGATCGACTTTTAAATCTTGGATAATTTTGGGCTTATCGAGGTAATGATCTATGTCCCCCTATTTTAATTGGAGATAACATGTTGTAGTAATGTATAGTTGAGTATACTATATATAGAATGAATATTGATAAGAATTGAACTGTATTTACAGTAGACTTGTAGTATTATTGTGGGGCAGAATTGTACACGTCCGGTTAGACGTGTAATCCCCTGGGAGTTGTTGGCCTGGTAGCGGGCCTTGATATAGGAGAATTTTTTATATGGTTACGGGGGGGAGGTGCTGCCGAATTTTCCGTAGAATATGAAACCTTGTACTTAGAAATGTTCTACGAAGGGATCTAGAAGTTAATAGACGTTTTATGGCCATTATAGGTTGAAGTACTACGAGTAGCGCATTCTACTTTATGGGTGAAAAAGGCTAGCAAGGTTATAGTACTTTGGAGCGTTTTGCTAATTGTCGATAATCGTCGCGAGGTATGTGAACCTCTTCCTATCCTTTCTAGCATGATTGTTGTGAACTATGTAGTATGGTAGACGTACGCGTGCTAAACGAATTTGGTTGGTTTAGAACATAAAGTGTTATAATGGTTTTATGGGAAGTTAATTATAACGACTTTATGTAGGTAAAAGAATGATTTATTGATTTTAAAAGATAAGAGACTTGACTTATATTTGACTTGATATGATATGTGAAGGACTTGAATTGTGTAGAAAGTTGTGAAACCTCATTCGTGAGTAATGAGTACTTAGTTTTTAAATAATAATGTTGTATTGATTTCGGAAATGGGAAAGAGTATCGAACAAGCCATTGCAGCGTTAATAAAGGAAAATGTAATGACTAATAATTAACTTAAAACAAGTAGAATCTTCCATCTGCATAGAAGCTAAGATAAGACAAAATTGTATTACATTTCCTAGATCATGGCTGTTTTAATAAGATCATTAAAAACAAGTTTTGATTTTCTTAAAATTCCAAAGTAAGGAGGGACTTGATTTATAAAAGAGAGAGACTTGAGAATTTGAAGTGTTTTTGTTTAAACGGAAGGCATGGTTTTGTCTTAAAATGGTTTAAAAAGGAAGGCATGCTTTTGTCTTAAAATGGTTTAAAAGGGAAGGCATGCTTTTGTCTTAAGTTGGTTTAAAAAGAAGGTCTGGAAATTGTTTTGGTTTACTTAAAAAGATAGTTACTCTATTTTGATACTACGGGTATCGTGTGACTTTTGTGAAAGAAATTGATCTTTTTAAAGAGTTAAAGTATGTAGTACTTTGGGGTTAAAACCCGGATTGTTGACATGAAATAAAAGTACCTTGTGTGAGTAACTTGCCTATGTTTGCTTGTGATAGCCTTGTAATACTTTCTTGTTGGTTTGATAAGTAAGCATGCTAGGATACTACGGACGTTAGTATCTTGGGACTTTTATGTGAAGGGGGTTTTCTTGTTGTGCTTATGTTGTTTACGATAAGCGGTTCTTGTATTACATCACATACCCCGACTTGTTTTGTTGTCGCGTTAGCTACCCCGTCGCGAGAATACCTCATGCGGGTCCATGGGACTATGCGAGTCGCGGAGTTCGAGAACCACCGGGTGTGTTACGCCGTCGCGAGGAATACCTACGCGTCCATGTGGCCATGCGGATTGCAGGAGTCGAGGATGTTGTCGCGTTAGCTACCCCGTCGCGAGGAGTACCTGCGCGGCCTAAGTGGCCTATGCGAATCGCGGAGTTCGGGTTAGACGCGCACAATGATAATCCGAGGGCGAGTGGCCAGCTTCGATCATTTGGGGGTCTAGAAAGACCTCGCGATGCAGTTTTATAGCATTGTTAGTACGGTAGGTCTTAGTAGTTGGCTATGCCTTCGTACTTACCCCGTACGGTTTTATGACACAGGTGGGACACGTGTTCATGTGTACTCCTTGGTGTTATTATATCATACGCCAGCGGTGAGGACGGAATTCCACGGGCATGATTGATATAGTGGGCGTGAGACCCACGGTTATGTTTGAGTGATGACTTTGAGGGCGTGAGCCCCTGACTTGACATGACTGCTTACATATTGTGTATCGTAGTTTGGTTATCATATAGGTCTCCTGTTTATATAGACTATTATGATTTCATTTACTGTATTTTCAGCCACATACTGTACTGTTATCGACCTCCTTGGGCTGCGTCACGCCGCAGTAGAGGTACACGATTGTTGATCCTCGCTCATAGGATCACGATTGCGTTTTGGGAAGCTCCGTTTCTCGAGGCTTATCTTTTGTATGATTCGAGATTGTAGAGTACTTGTACATTGGGGTATGGCGGGGCCTGTCCGTCATAGTTGTTATAAAAATTCTTAGGTGCAGAGTAATCTTGTGGCGGGGTTTGTAAAGGATGTAACTGTTCAAGTTTTTATTTATATATACAGAAAGGTAACCGTTTTGGTTAGCCTGTTTTCTTATTTCACTGTTTATCTTTTATGAGTTTTTATTTCCGCTGATTTTCTCTGATGTTGTATCACTAGGGTGCCCGGGGTAAGGCACCAGTCGCGGGCCCGATGTCGGATCGTGACAGAAGTTGTCGACTCTATAGGAAGATATGGTATTATAGGCTTCAACATGTCATCATTGTTGTGGTGATCGATATGTTGGATACCAATTGATGGTTGCTCAATGGATACCACGTGTGTGTCCGAATAGTTGTGGTGTATAGATGTGCCTCATCATGATTTCACAGATTTCCATCAATCAAGTGAAATTAAACAGTTGTCGTCATTTCGGTGAGATGATGACTGATTTGATGAGTTGGATAGGTGGAATCTTTTGGTCTTCCCGCCAAAATGAGGAGTTTTGATTGGTTGATAGTTCGAATCCATTTTCCGGCCATGCAAGAGACGCACTAGAAAAGTGCGTGGACTATCTGTATAGGACAAAATCCATATATTACAAAAGGATGAATTACATCATGACGCATGGAAGGGGAAGATGAGTCTAATCTAAGTCAGCTTTCAGTACGACTGGTAGCATTGAAATAGTATCGGGTGTGTCAAAGTGTCACATGTACCGGAAAGCAGGAGATCAATAGGCCAGTTCAAATCCTAACAGGCGGCCATTACTTGTTTGACTATACACATTCAAATGGTACATTAATGACATTTATGAAAATATTAATTGTCCAATTATTATAGCACTAATATATTAGTATTATTAGGGACATAATTCATGAAATGTGTATCAATGAATTCAAATATAAATAGGACCAATTAACTAATTGTAAGGGCATCATATTCAAAAGAGTACAACATTACTTCTGTTTCATACCATTTATCTCAACACTTGTACTCTCTTATTATCTTAAATGACTAGTGCAGAGGCCTCTTCACCAAGCTTCTTCAAGGCCCAGAATAATTATATTCTAACCTCGCTTTATTATTCATTATTTGTTACAATTGTTTGCTGATTTACTTGCTAATCTAGTCACTTGAGATTCACGTGTGTTTGACCACGTATAAAAATTTAATTATATTGATTTACGGGTAAACATATAATTGGTGTAATCTAGTACGTAGGAATTAAGTTTGATGCTAGAGTTTAAAATAACAGTCCTGAACGAGGGAGACAAAGAACGATGATCAGCAGAGAATAGAGATGAAGTTGTAGAAATTAAGAAAACTGAGAAAGCCATGGAAACGGAGACCTAATTTGCATCTGATACAATAAGAGTGTATTATACTTGATGAATACAAGAATAATTATAAATGAGGTATTTACGGTGATGAATACATACATGAAAGGACTAATAAATACAAAAAGTAACTACTAAATAGATATGTTATCATCTATATATGATGTCGATAGCCGAACGACGCCAACGGCACAGTTTGCTCATCTCTATCATAAACTGCTCGCCCCATAAAACCCCAAACAATTGCACGATTTTCCCTTCAAACGGTTTGATCTTCAACTTTTGCTCTTCATATGGAACTTATGTCTTTTGGGATATAAGTTCTTTACGGATCCGATACAAAAAGCATAAGTTTCATTTAACGGGGAAAATTGAAGATAAATACAAAATAGGGACAAAAGCAAATGAGCCAAGTATAACTATTAGTCAACATTAAAGGATGAGTTTCATTTTTAAAGCAAACATGAGGAGGGTCAATGATTTCCTATTATCTGTCCAGTTGTGAGTTCTATTTATTTTGGAGAATTTTTTTTCCGAGAAAATGATAAAAATAAACTCTTAAGTTTGTGTGTAGGTTCAAAATTGTCCTTTAAATATGCACTTAATAATTTTGATCCTTTAAATTCGATAAAAGTTAACATTAGTCTCCGTCAAATACTTACCGAACTCTATATGTCAGCCTTGAGGAACTATGGGTAAAATATTAGTGGGAGCTCACAATTGAGGTAATTTTTTGAGTTTTAGCTATTTCTAATTTATTTCTAGATTCTTATGCAATTTTTTGAGGTATGATTTCTACTTATCTTTTATAGTATTTTTGTTAGTGTCTTGTGCAGCTTTTTGTGTTGCATGTTTAAGAATTCAATGAGACTTTTTTGTGTACTATTTTCATCAAATCTAACTAACATAATTCGGGAAATATTTTACGAAGACTATGAGTGCTAACTTTTGACAAACTTAAAGGAATAAAACTGTTAAGTGCAATTATTTGAACCAACCTTCAAAGATAAAGACCATTTTTATCATTTTCTCAAACTTTCCACATATATGCTCAATGGTAAAAACGTAAACATGTCAACCGGTCCGGGTTATCCGGTAACCGAATCGGTCGACCTGGTACAAAATTCGGTCCGGTCCAGACCGATAAGGCTTACCGGGTTGGGGGTTGGTTTGGCCCCCGACCCTAACTCGCAAGGGTTATATAAAAATCCGGTAAAGACCGGACCGGTTGGAACCGGTAACGGAACTCGGTAACCTTACCGCTTAATAAGAACAAAATTTTAAAAAAAATTAAAAGGGTTGTTGCCCAACGGTAAGAATGTTACCATTGGGGCTGGGGGGGGGGAGCCAACGGTCAGTGGACTGTTTGGCTTGGTTTTTTATTTATTTTTTTATTTACTATTTATTATATATTAATTACATTTTTACCCTTTAAAAAATCTATAAATACTCTATATTCTTCTCATTTTTATCACACAATTATTTCTACAATTCTCATACTCTCTTAATTCTCTCTATTATCAATTCTCAAGTTATTATTATTATTATTATTAATTTTCAAAGTAGCAAGATGCAAGACTTCGAGCTTCGAGTTTCAATTGAGTTCTGAATCCCGAAGTTTGGTACACTCGTTTCATTCTCTAATTATTTTATTAAATTGTCATATTTATTTGTTGATTATTTAAGTTAAATATTTTATAATGGATTTGCTAAGGGGATTTGTTACACCCCGTAAGTCCAGGACATGTAAAAGAGAATGTACGTAAGGAATCAAGACTTGGAAATTGGTACGAAAGGAATGATTGTTTTTCCGACGGAAAATGTTCGTAACGTCGGAAGGGAAAAATGTTCGTTGTTGAGAATTGGATTCTCAAAATGCATTATTTGAAGAGTATGGAACTTATTAACATTGTGGAAATTTATTTTTACGGATTTGGTCATGTGGGGCCCACCCGAGGAATTTTACGTTTTGTGGGGCCCACGAGGGTTACGGAATTTTATGGACGAATGAGAGGGAGACACGTGACACCCTCACATGTGGTCTTGGACGAATTAGAGGGAGGCTAAGATGGTCATTGACCATGGTAGAAGATAAGTCTTCAAGCTTGAGATAATTGACCAAAGTCAACTTGCCACTTGGGCTTGATCCATGTGATCTTCATCCTAGCCACTCATGTGTTGCAATCTAAGCCATCCAATGTGTTTTATATACTCAACTAGTAGCAAGACAAGGTCTTCCAACACTTAGAATTTTTCACACATTGTTGTTCCTCTTAGCATGCTCTCGGGTTCAAGGTAGTCACACAAGAAAAATTTGTAGTTTTGATCCATTAGCCACAAGACTTAAACCCAAGGTTCATGAGTGTATTGTAAGTGTATCTCAATAGAAAAATCCCGGAAAGAGAGAGTTTTCGTGTTAGTCATGAGTGAAAACCTAGTTGCTTTTCTAGGTTTTGATTGGAAATGGAAGAGAAGTTGGTGGTGAACTTCTAAGGGCTTCAAATAGCGGATTGGAACATAAGGAAAGGAGCTAAGAATTGCTAAGGCGCGACTTTGAATCTTGGAAATTTTAAGGGCTTATAAAGGTATAAATTTTGTCGTTTTAGCATTTAAGATTTACTTATTGTTGTAGCTATGGATATTAGCACGCATGTGGTATTTAGTATGAAGTTTGATAATTATATTGGCTATTGGAACCCTAATCCGAAAACTAGCATGTTAGCCTTAAGACTACAATTCAAGTTGATTATTCGTTTAAGTCGTCGCATGTTGTGTAAGAAGGAAATTGTAGTTGTTGAAGTTGTTTATAACTATATAACATGTTAGACCTTAGAACTTGGAATTGGAAAAGGATTGGAAAAGATTTTGAATTGTTGGTTGGTTGTTGTTGGCCGAGAATGGCTTGAATATGGAACTACTTCGTATTAATTGTGGGGCGGAATTTTACACGTATTGTAAGGCGTGTAATCCCCTTTGTTTGGTTGTTGTTTTGAGCCTTAAATGTGGCGTGTTGGTTATTGTATTCGGCCTTGAAAAAGGTGGCAAAGTGAGTAGAAACAAAGGAAGTGCTGCCCGATTTTTCGTAGAATTAGAGACCGTATACTTAGTATTATTCTACGTTAGAGACTAGAAGTTGATAGTCTTGTTGTGACCATTATAGGTTGACACTTCTGCACGCGTATTCGGCTTAGCTTGTGGATTTAGCCGAAAAGGTATGTGAACTATCTCCTCTTCTAGCATGATTCCTTAAGATAAAGAAAGTAAGTTCTACTCCTTAAATGATCCATTCTTTGGTTGTATTTGGATTGCCTAAAATAGAATTTGTTCTATGTACTTCCTTGAGTGTACTTTGATGTTTAAATTGTAAGTTGTATAATCCATTTCCTTAGTGAAGTTTGGATTCTTAAAAGTGAAAGTATTTTACTTAAAGTACATAGAGTCTTGAAAAGGAAGTGGTTTCCAAACCTTTGGCTAGTGCCTTAGTTCCAAAACCTAAAGTTCATTATAATGACTTTAGGGGAGTCAAAGGAGTGATTTACTTACTTGTTTTAAAAGAGGAGAAATGACATGATTTAAGAGAAGTAACTTGTCTTAAAGGTGTGAGTTACTTGAGGTTTAAAAGTAGAAGAAACTTGTTTTCTATATATTAAGAGACTTGAAGTATTTTGAAAGTTAAGAAACTTGATTTGAAAGTTTGTGATACTTGGTTTTAAGTATAAGTCTCTTGGTTATAAAAAGAATGAAATTGTCTAAAAACCATAAAGGGTTATAACGGCTTTATGGGAAGTTGGTTATAACGGCTTTATGGAAGGTTTAGAAAGTTGTCTATTTTGATTAATGGGCATAAGTTGCCTTGATTGTGAAAATTTGAAGTTACTTGATTTCAAACTTTGAAATGAGTTTTCTAAGAGTGTAGTAACTTACTTTGAAAAATAGACACACATTGATACTACGGGTGTTAGTATCTTGGGGTATTACATAAAAATGAGTCTTTTGAAAAGAATGTACGTACGTAGTACTTTGGCTTGATTAATTGAGAATTAGTCTAAGTGTGCCTTGATAAGTACTTTGTCTTGATTAATTGAGAATTATTCTAAGTGTGCCTTGATAAGTACTTTGGCTTGATTAATTGAGAATTAGTCTAAGTGTGCCTTGATAAGTACGTTGGCTTGATTAATTGAGAATTATTCCATGTGTGCCTTGGTAAGTACTTTGGCTTGTTTAATTGAGAATTGTCTATGTGTGCTGGTAATAGCCGGTTGTGTGCTAGTGGTATATCATTCATTTCGGGGTCATTCCCCGGGTTTGTGTCATTTGCATATTCCGTGGATTTGCTACCCACGATGCGAGGAATACCTCATGCGAGTCCGCAAGGGCTTATGCGGGTGAAATAGTCCCATGCGGGCGGGTCCAGCCTATGCGAGGAATACCTCATGCGAGTCCGTAAGGGCTTATGCGGGTGAAATAGTCCCATGCGAGGAATACCTCATGCGAGTCCGTAAGGGCTTATGCGGGTGAAATAGTCCTATGCGAGGAATACCTCACGCGGGTCCACGCGACCTATGCGGGTGAAATAGTCTCAGGTGTAGGATTGCTTAATGATCGCGCGGGTGGTCTGCTTTGATCGTGAGCTTCCTATTTTATCTTGTAAGTATACTCATTTACTCTCATTGTTAGTAAGACACGGTGTCTTGTAACTTGATTATCATACTTGTCTCGGATTTGTTTGTGTTACCCATGGTCATGCTTTTACGATGTGGGATTAGGGCATGAGACCACGAGGTATTTAGGACACAGGTGGGACTTGGTGTTCATGTATGCTTATTGGTGTTATTATATCATGGACTGCCGGCAGTGAGGAAGGATTCCACGGGCATGATTGATATTATGGGCGTGAGACCCATAGTTATATTTGAGTAGTGACTTTGAAGGCCTGCGTCCCTGACTTGATATGACTGCTTATGTATTGTGTACCGTAGGTTGGATATCATACATGTCTCGCTTTTTTTTAGATCATTATGATTTCATTACGATTTCATCGCTCACATACTTGGTACATTCTTCTTGACCGACCTCGCCGGGGCTGCGTTCACGCCTTGAGTTTAGGTCTGTTGTTTGGTGATCGGCAGTGTAGGACCGCTCGAGTTTTGGATAGCTCCTACGTTGGAGTTTATCTTTTTGGTATAAGTTCTTTCGATGTGCTTTTGTACGATTATGGGTACGGCGGGGCCTTGTCCGTCATAGTTGATATAACTCTTAAGTGCGTATTCATATGTGGATTGGACTCATGTACAGTGTAGTGTCTTTTTCATGTATATTATATGGCAGCCTTATCGGCTTTGCCCTTGTACGTATGTTGGTTTTAAAAAAAAAAGGTGTTATTTAATTTCCAGTTTGCTTAGTTGTTAAGGTAGAAGTGCCTGGTAGGGCACGATCCACGCCCGGGTTCGGGGCGTGACAGAGTGGTATCGAGCGATCGATCCTCGGAATGTCTAGGACCGTGTCTAGTAGAGTCTTGATTATATGTGTGTTGCGCCACACCCCATAAGCGAGGCTACCGGACATTTAGGAGTTGGTTTCTATTCTTCTCACTCTAAGATCGGGCCATAGAGATGTGTTAGTAAGATAATTCCTCTCTAACGTATTGTTGTGTTCTGATTATGTCTCGAGGAGGCAAATGACTTGAGAAGGGCAAAGGAGTAGCAGGAGCTACTAGTCGCAGGTATCTGGATGTTGTTCGCGATGCGAAGTTCTTCTGCGCAGTTTTGAGGCCTAGCACGAGCCTCGGTTTCTCGATTAGGGGAAGACTTTAGGTTCATGAAGGAAGCCATTATGTTATTGACCAAGATAGCAGTGCTCTGATTTCATCGGCAGAATTTATTCGGCGATGCGATCAGTGTCTGAGGTAGAGGCTAGACCGGTTGGTTATCGGTGAGTTTTGGACGAGTTGCCTCGTGAGTGAGATATTCGTCCCACCTACCCAGTATATACCCCGTTATACCACCGTATTTCCAGTATGCGCGAGGCATACGTCTGAAAAAATTTAAGGTTAGGCGTTGGGCCGAAAAGATTGGGCACACCTATCAAAAAGAATCGTTTTCCGACGAAACGTTTTACAAAACTTGCGAAGGGAAAATTCCGGCTATGTCATTTATTATTTTTGCGGATTTTTCCGAGGACGAAACATTTTGGACCAACGAGAGGGCGACACTTGTCACCCTCTAGTTGGTGGGCGTGGCGTCCATTTGGGCGATTGGAATGGCTTTTTGTCAAGGAGTTGGTAGGATATTTTTGTGTAATAGATGGATAAGGACACTTGCCCAAATCTTGACCTTACACTTGCCTACCACTGCTTCATCTTGCCATTGGTTGGCCTATAAATACCCCTTAAGATGAAGAGTTCTTCATCCACAAATCAATTTCCAAGTCTTGAAAAATCCCTCCCCTCTCTTGTAGTGTTTTCGCCTAAACACTCCCTCCCCTTGTGAAGGCCCTGGCGAAACACCCCCTCTAGCCTAGTAGTCTGGCAAAAACCTACCCCCTCCCTTGGTAGAAAGTTGTCTCCCAAGTATAGTCACTATTCCAAAATACCCTAGCCCAAATCCCTTATAGTATTTTAGTAGAAGTGGTGTAGAACTTCTAAGGGTTCTTGGAGCTATCGGAGCGTACAAATTAGGAGCTAAACCTTGCTCAGGAGCGACATTTAACTTGGATAATTTTGGGCTTATCGAGGTAAATACTCTTGTCCTTCTATTGTAATTGGATATTACATATAAGAATAGTATAGACTTGAGTATAAGATACTGAAGGATATTAAAGAATAGAATTGAATCATTATCACGAGACTTGAGTAGCTTGAGCAGGGAAGTCTTGCCCAATTTTCCGTAGGATAGAGAACCATCTGCTTAGAACTGTTTACAGAGTAGTCTAGACGTTGATAGACGTGTCTGACTATTATAGGTTGATTCTCTGCGCGCGACATATTCGACTTGGCAGGTGGATTTCGCCGAGAAGGTATGTGATTCTTCCTATACTCTTGAGCATGATATTTTAAAGTATATATATAGTACGGTGAGCGTGCGTAATCGAGCGTAGCTTTACAACAATGTCTTTTGACTTAAGCCTGAATAATAAAGATCTTAAAGTCTTTCAACAGAATTATAAATCAGTTTTGAAAGAAGAAGAATAATTGTTTTTAAAACAAGAAGCTTAAGAGTTATACTAGCTTTATGGGAAGTCAAGTATAACGACCTAAGAAAGATAAAAGGAACAGTTTACTTATGTGTTTATAAAAGACTTATATTGATTTATGGAAAGAATAATAAGATGGTTTGATAAGTAGACATGATATGATGCTATGTGTGTTAGTGTCTTGTAACGTTTGTATAAGAGGGCATTCTTGTTGTGCTTATGTTGTTTAACGATAAGCTGTCATGTTAGTATTACATCACTCACCTCTTGACATATTCTGGGGTTAAGCGCCTCCGACGCGGGGTAGACTCGGTGATGCAGGACCGTGATTCGAGAATACCTCATGCGGGTCGGGGACCTATGCGAGCTACGAGTTCCAGTTAGTGTGCGGGGTTATACCTCACGCGTCTATGTGGCCATGCGGACTACGAGTCGGGGCGATGTCGAGGAGTAGCTACCCTCGATGCGGGAATACCTCATGCGGGCCCACGCGTGGGTATGCGATCGCGGAGTCGAGATTAGGCATGCACAATGATACTATGGGCGATTGGCCTTGCTTCGATCATTCGCGGCCTAGAAAAGACACATTACGATTTACCTATTGTTGCTCTTGTTTATGATGTAGCACTATGCGGTTACATGGTTGTTTCATACATATTTGTAAACCGGTTTTAAAATGATATGATTTCATTTAAGTACTTTCTGATTTCACATACTTGGTACTGTTATGCGACCTCCTTGAAGTGCGTTCATGCCGCGGTAAGAGCAAGTGCTAGATCCACATCCTAGGATCTTTGCTTTGGTGTCGAGCTTCATCTTCTAGGAGGCTCTACTTTTGGGTATGATCTCCGCATCGTTGTAGATAGTTTTGCACATTCGGGGTATGGCGGGGCCTGTCCGCCATAGTTGTTTACTTCCCAGAGTGCGTAGTCTATTATGCGGTTGGGATGTAGCTGCAAAACTATGTTTATATATATATGCCGAAAGCGACATTTTCTCACATAAAGCGTGTCTCATTTTACAAGCTGTTTCATGTCTTGTTTTTATATTCGTGATTACTCGATGTATGACTACTTGGGTGCGGGTAAGACACGATCCACGGGCCGAACGGTCGTGACAAAAGTGGTATCAGCGATTAATCCTCGGAAAGTGTCTACGACCGTATCTAGTAAGTCTTGATTATCGGTGTGTTGTGCACCAATAATCGAGGAGGCTATAGGATATTTAGGATTGGTTTCCATTCTTCTCATTACGAGATGGTGCGTAGAAAGCATGTTATAAGTTGGACCCTTCTAACGTATCCCTTTTTATGATGTTATGCCTCGCGTAAAGGCAACGGGGGCTAGAAGGCAAAGCGGCGGAGGCGCTAGTGGGACACCTAGAGTCACGAGGGCCTAGTCTACACGAGCGCGAGTTCCACGACGCCGCCGTCCCAGCAGGTTTAGGCCGCGATGTGGTGATGAGACCACCGTACCTACACCTCGATCCCACGCTGGAAGCGAGCGAGATAGATTCTGAGAGATGGCCCGATTATTGGCCAAGATTGTGGCGGCGTGAGATAGGTGGATCACGGCGATGCCGTTCAAAGATACTGCAGTTCACCCGAGATCGAGCGATTTGAGGCTACGGATTTTACGAGTTGTAGCCCGCGAGTTCTACGTCGAGGCACGAGGATGATCGCGGAGTTCATCCGTCGATTCTGAGGATCACGCGGTAATCAAGGCTTGAGACCGAGTCCGTGATCTTGGTTCGCGTCGGCTGCGTGATACCGCGATCGGTTGGTTTGATTCGTGAGTTATCTCGGGAGAGCACGCGTCCCGGCTACTGGGACGAGTTCTCGGAGGCCTTTCTCACTCACTCTTGCCTCGCGGATGAGGAGTGCACGCCGATAGATTTTGTTCTTTGAGACGAGAGGACGCTGATTAGGGAGTATAATGTTGAGTTCGATTCGTTGGCTCGATATGTCCTGCGTTGGTAGCGATGGAGGAGGGTGGTGCATCGCCACGTCACGGGCTAGATGATTATGGCGAGTCTTGTGCGGTGTGGCTCTTGACGGCATGAATATTACCCGATACGTGCTCGCGACCGGATGCGGCGAGCGTCGAGGCCGAGGTTGTGACAGCGAAGAAGAGACCAGACGGCAGGTCCTTTGGTAGTTATCGTGGGCGGCACCGCAGCGATCTAGGTTTGCACCACGGCCAGCTCGAGCACTCTGCTCCGTCCTCGGGGACCAAGGATATTCGAGGCGAACCGGGGCCCAGGACTTGAGCGTCGAGTAGCGAGTCTTGGCCGTCGGGACCACCACCCGCCGGTGTGGCCGTCACGGTAGGTCCCATTCACGGGAATTGTGGTATGCTTCGGAGCTGTTTCTGCGGCGCCAGGTCACTGCGAAGCGCCCGACTAGGAGTGGCGCGGGTGGTAGGAGTCGCCTACGGTCTTTCGCGGGTCTTCATCTCCTACGATTACTCGCCGAGGCGTGGTACTCATGGACCAGGTCGCGGCAGAGGTCGTGGCGCGGTCCGATTCTAGCGGTCCTCGAACCGCATTTATGCCTTGTCGGGCAGATCGGAGGCCTCACCGATGTCATCACAGTACCTTATCGGTTCTGGGTTTGATGTGTATGCCTTGATAGATCCGGATTCTACTGCACTATATATCTCCCTTATTGCTAGTAGGATGAGGATAGAGCACGAGTCCATAGACCGCTTTCGAGGTAGCTACGCGATGGGTGATTCGGTGGTAGCTCGGCGGGTATATAGGGCTTGTCGATGACACTTATGCGATCGTCGGACCTAGTCGACTTGATAGAGTGGACATGGTGATTTCGACGTGATCATGGGCATGGATTGACTAGCTTCTTGCTATGCCAATGTAGGCTGCAGGAGAGAGTGATGCGGTTCCAGTTCGGGAGGCGGTTATTGAGTGGGAGGAACATTTGTATCGCAGGGGTAGGTTTATTTCCTACCTCGAGGCTAGGAAGATAGTGCGAAGGGTATATCTACCATCTCGTTCGGGTGTTTGAATCTTGAGGCGGTACAGATTTTCGATTCCGATGAGAGAGTTCCCAGACGTGTTTCAGGCGATCTCGGGTATCCTCCGAGAGGAGATAGAGTTTTGTATCGATGTCTTGCGGACACTGGCCTATTTCCATTCCGCCATACGAATGGCACCGCCGAGTTGAGAGAGTTGAAGGAAGGACCACCGCGAGATTTCTTTGGAGAAGGGCTTCATCAGGCCTAGTGTTTCTCCCTGGGGAGCGCCGGTATTGTTCGTGAAAAAGAAGGACGGGACGCTGTGCATGTGTGTTGATTACAGGCAACTGAACAAGGTGACCATTAAGAACAGATACCCCCTTCCCAGGATTGATGATTTGTTCAATCAGTTGCAGGGAGCGAGATGTTTTTCCAAGATTGATCTACGGTCGGGCTATCATCAGGTGCGAGTCAGAGAGTTGGACATCCCTAGGACTGCATTCCGGACCCGGTACGGGCACTACGAGTTTAGGGTTATGTCGTTCGGTTTGACCAATGCTCCGGCGGTATTCATGGATTTGATGAACCGAGTGTTCAAGCCATTTTTGGACACGTTTGTGATTGTGTTCATCGATGACATCTTGGTTTATTCCCGCTCAGAGCAGGAGCATGCGGAGCATTTGGAGAGGCCTTGAGAGTTCTCGAGACCAGTGATTATCGCCAAGTTTTGAAGTGTGAGTTACGGTTGACTTGGTGGCTTTTCTTGGGCATATTGCCGGGTGATGGTATTCGGTGGATCGGCCAAGATCGAGCGATCGGGAGTTGTCCTCGACCTCTACTCCGGCGAGGTTCGCGATTTCGGGCCTTGCGAGTTATTATCGGCGGTTCATAGAGAAGTTTGCTTCATCTACGCCCATGACTAGGGTGACTCGGAAGCGGCTAAGTTTGATGGTGATGCTTGTGGCGGGGTTTCGATTCTTGAAGGAGGCCGACGACCGCCCGTTCTTACTCTTCCGGAGGGTCGACGGTTATGTCGTGTATTGTGATCGTCGGCATCGGGTTGGGATGTGTTGATGCGGTGGGTAAGGTTATAGACGCATCCCGGCGGCTTAAGAAGCATGAGAGGAACTACCCCACCCATGATTTGGAGTTGGCAGCGGTGATTCACGCCTTGAAGATCTGGAGGCACTATTTGTATGGGTTTCATGTGGATATTTATACAGACCACAAGAGCCTCCAGTATATCTTCAGCCAGAGAGAGTTGAACTTACGACAGAGAAGGTGGTTAGAGCTGCTCAAGGATTATGATGTTGACATCCTGTACCACGGGAAGGCGATGTTGTGGCGATGCCGCCAGTCGCGTCAATGGGTAGCCTATCGGATGTGCAGGAGAGGAGGGGTATGGTTCGTGATTTGCATCAGTTAGCGAGCCTTGGTGTCCGTTTGATTGATTCTGATAGCAGTGGAGTTCGAGTTCGAGAGGTTGCCGAGTCTTCCATCATCGAGGAGGTGAGGAGGCAACAGTTTGATGATCCGGTTTTGACGTGCCGTGATCTGACTCTTCGTGAGGAAGGGTCCTTTTGAGTAGCTTTGATGGGGTGCTAAGGTTTGAGCGAGTTGTGTGTTCCGGATGTTTGAGACTTGGCGAGTTCTTGGGGAAGCACACGCGCGCGTTACTCCATCCGTGGTCGACCAAGATGTACCACGACCTTAGATCCGTGTATTGGTGGGATGGCTTGAAGAGGACGTTGCGAGTTCGTAGCTCGGTGCGTGTTGTCGGCGGTGAAGGTAGAGCACGAGAGGCACGGTGGTTTGTTGCGACGATAGAGATCGACACGGAAGTGGAGGTGATCAACATGGACTTTATCAGGATTACCTCGCACTCGGAGGAGACATGATTCTATATGGGTTATAAATCGGCGGTGGCGAAATCAGCCCACTTTCTTCCGTCGGACGACTTTTGGTGAGGATTATGCGGACTTTACATCAGAGATCGTCGATCGCATGGAGTCCCTACTTGATCATATCGAGGCAGGAGCCCGATTCTGGCTAACTGCAGAGGTCTTTCGAAGGTTTTAGGGACGCAGTGAGCACGAGTCTGCATTCCATCCACAGAGCAGACGACAGCAGAGCGCACTATCCGGACTCTTGAGGATATCTGCAAGCTTTGTTATCGAGTCGAGGTAGTGGGAGGATCATTTGCCTCTAGTTGAGTTTGCATATAATAATAGCTACCACTCCAGATTCGGATGGCGCCTTATGAGGCCTTGTATGGGAGGAAGTGCGGATCGCCGATAGGTTGGTTTGATGTAGGCGAGTGCGATTAGTGGGACGGTTTGGTGCAGCGATGGATAAGGTGAAGCTTATCCGAGCGATTCTTGACGGCTCGAGTCGGCGAAGTCATATCGCAGATCATCGTCGTCGGCATCCAGAGTTCGAGGTTAATGATTGGGTTTTCTGAAGGTGTCACCCATGAAGGTGTGATGAGATTCGGGAAGAAGGAAACTTCGGCCAGTACATCGGGCCCTATCAGTTGTCGCGAGGATAGGCAAGGTTGCCTACGAGTTGGATCTGCCGTCCGATCTGGGAAGCGGTGCATCCGGTGTTTCATGTTTCTATCTTTGAGGAGATGTATCGGGGATCCATCCGAGGTGCACCGATTGGCGATGTCAGTGGCGAGGTTATCGTATGAGGAGATTCCCATGCGCGATAATCGATCGTCGAGTTAGCGTCTGCGGACGGGGCGTGGCAGTCAAGTCTTGTGGCGGAACGAGCTCAGGGAGGAGATGACATGGGAAGCTGAGGAAGACATGAGGCAGAAGTATCCTCACCTATTCCCCACACCTCCAGGTAACTCACTTTCCTACTTGTAAATTTCATTGTCATATCTGTTTGAGTGTTGTATTGTGGCTATGTGTGACATTTGCAAACTGTTTAAGTATTGAAGAACTTTATCGTTATCTGTCTTGGGAAGGAACATTCGGGACGAATGTTTCTAAGGAGGGGAGAATGTTATACCCCGTATTTCCAGAGTATGTACGCGAGGGCATACGTAGAAAAATTTAGCCTTAAGGTTAGGCATTGGACGAAAAAGATTGGGCACACCTATCAAAAAGAATCGTTTTCCGACGAAACGTTTTACAAAACTTGCGAAGGGAAAATTCCGGCTATGTCATTTATTATTTTTGCGGATTTTTCCGAGGGACGAAACATTTTGGACCAACGAGAGGGCGATACTTGTCACCCTCTAGTTGGTGGACGTGAGGCGTCCATTTGGACGATTGGAATGGTTTTTTTGTCAAGGAGTTGGTAGGATATTTTTGTGTAGTAGATGGATAAGGACACTTGCCCAAATCTTGACCTAACACTTGCCTACCACTTGGCTTCATCTTGGCCATTGGTTGGCCTATAAATACCCCCCTTAAGATGAAGAGTTCTTCATCCACAAATCAATTTCCAAGTCTTGAAAAATCCTCCTCTCTTGTGTTTTCGCCCAAACTCTCCTCCCCCTTGTGAAGGCCCTTGGCGAAACACCCCCTCTAGCCTAGTAGTCCTAGCCAAAACCTACCCCCCCTCCCTTGGTAGAAAGTTGTCTTCCAAGTATAGTCAATATTCCAAAATACCCTAGCCCAAATCCCTTATAGTATTTTAGTAGAAGTGGTGTAGAACTTCTAAGGGTTCTTGGAGCTATCGGAGCGTACAAATTAGGAGCTAAACCTTGCTCAGGAGCGACATTTAACTTGGATAATTTTGGGCTTATCGAGGTAAATACTCTTGTCCTTCTATTGTAATTGGATATTACATATAAGAATAGTATAGACTTGAGTATAAGATACACTGAAGGATATTAAAGAATAGAATTGAACTGTTATCACAGTAGACTTGAGTAGCTTGACGGGTAGGGAAGTGCTGCCCAATTTTCCGTAGGATAGAGAACCCTCTGCTTAGAACTGTTTACAGAGTAGTCTAGACGTTGATAGACGTGTCTGACTATTATAGGTTGATTCTCTGCGCGCGACATATTCGACTTGGCAGGTGGATTTCGCCGAGAAGGTATGTGATTCTTCCTATACTCTTGAGCATGATATTTTAAAGTATATACATAGCACGGTAGACGTACGTAACTGAACGTAGCTTTACGGCAATGTCTTTTGACTTAAGCCTGAATAATAAAGATCTTAAAGTCTTTCAACAGAATTATAAATCAGTTTTGAAAGAAGAAGAATAATTGTTTTTAAAACAAGAAGCTTAAGAGTTATACTAGCTTTATGGGAAGTCAAGTATAACGACCTAAGAAAGATAAAAGGAACAGTTTACTTATGTGTTTATAAAAGACTTATATTGATTTATGGAAAGAATAATAAGATGGTTTGATAAGTAGACATGATATGATGCTATGTGTGTTAGTGTCTTGTAACGTTTGTATAAGAGGGCATTCTTGTTGTGCTTATGTTGTTTAACGATAAGCTGTTATGTTAGTATTATATCACTCACCTCTTGATATGTTACCGGGGGTTAAGCTGCCCTCCGATGCGGGGTAGACTCGGTGATGCAGGACCATGATTCGAGAATACCTCATGCGGGTCCAGGGGACCTATGCGGAGCTACGAGAGTTCCAGGTTAGTGTGCGGGGTTATACCTCATGCGATCTATGTGGCCATGCGGACTATGAGTCCAGGACGATGCCGAGGAGTAGCTACCCTCGATGCGGGGAATACCTCATGCGGGCCCACGTGAGTGGCCTATGCGGACTGCGGGAGTCCAGGATTAGGCATGAACAATGATACTATGGGCGATTGGCCTTGCTTCGATTATTCGCAGCCTAGAAAAGACCTGTTACAGTTTACCTATTGTTGCTCTTGTTTATGATGTGGCACTATGCGATTTACTGGTTGTTTCATACATATTTGTAAACCGGTTTTAAAATGATATGATTTCATTTAAGTACTTTCTGATTTCACATACTTGGTACTGTTGTGCGACCTCCTCGGGGCTGCGTTCATGCCGCAGGTAAGGGCAAGCAGGTGCTAGATCCACATCCTTAGGATCTTTGCTTTGGTGTCATGAGCTCCATCTTCTCCGGAGGCTCTACTTTTGGGTATGATCTCTCTGTCGTTGTAGATAGTTTTGCACATTCAGGGTATGGCGGGGCCCTGTCCCGCCATAGTTGTTTACTTCCTTAGAGGTCTGTAGTCCTATTGTACAGTTGGGATGTAACTGCAAAACTATGTTTATATATATATGCCGAAAGGCGACATTTTCTCACATAAAACTGTGTCTCATTTTACAACTGTTTCATGTCTTGTTTTTATATTCCGCTGATTACTCTGATGTATGACTACTTGGGTGCCCGGGTAAGGCACCAGTCACGGGCCCCGGAACGGGTCGTGACACCCCCGCAGCTCACAGTTGGGATATTGGACCCCACAAGGTATTTAGGAGCCGGTCCGAGCTCCAGGGTTCGAAGTTCTCAGAGGAGCAGAGGGTTTTCTCAGTCGAGGCCACCTTTTCCTCAGTGTTTCAGATGTAGTAAGCGTCATTTGGGGGAATGCTATTATGGCACGGGTCTTTGTTTTTATTGTGGCCGTCCGGGCCATATTCTGAGGGTATGTCCTTTTAGAAGGAGCACCGGTGAGTCGCTCGGCTATGAGGCAGTAGTTGGTTCCTTCTCCTCCACAGGCCCCCAGGCGGGTGTTGGATGTCACCGGCCGTGGTAGAGTCGGTGGAGTTTATAGTTATGGCGGTCCTTCGAACCGCAGAGGTGACATGACTCTCGGACAGATCGTGAGGCGACATCGCACGGGGTTACAGGTATATTTCGATTCTTTCGAATCATAAGTGCATTGATAGATTCAGATTTTACCCTAGCGTATATGTTTTCCCTTTATTGCTAGAGTGGTAAAGTGATAGTACCCCAGAGGTAGGGATACCTTGATTAGTAAAGTGAGAAGTTAAGAATATTGACAAAATTGGTAAGTGAACTGAGATTATAGTTGTGAAGAGTTCACACGTAGTAATTGCCCCATGACAGTGTAAAACCAATAGGGAAGATTGTGCAGTAGAAATACTTTGGCCTATGTGACGAACCTCTAGTGAATGGGAGGATAGGGTGAGAAGTACCTTGAGATAAGAGAGAGTTTTATTTCAGACTAAGAACGAGAAGTTAAGGGTGACGATGAGTCGGGTTATGGACTCATTTAGGGTCAACCGGTGGTATGGAATGGGGTGATGTCAGTTAGAAATGGTCATGTTATGTGATAGGGTCACGAGGATGCCAGGCCCAAGTTGAGTTAATCGTTGTACGAGTTCGTGGATGCATTCCACCGGAACTAGGTCGTAGGGACCGAGAAGAGCCTTAACGGGAATGTAAGTAAGAGTATGGCCAAGTTTGGTTAGTAACTCCAAGGATTGGGGAACAGAAACAATATTTGAGATGTTGTACGTTTACTAAATAAGTTTAGAAGTACGAGAAAGAAAGACAAGTAAGAAATAAAGGAACCTCTAAGGATCCCGTGTTTGAGAAGACTGTAACCTACGAGTTTTGTGAGAAGGGACCACGGATGGAAGGTCTATTGTTATGTTTACGTATGTTGTGGTGGCCATGTGTGGCATCGTTGGTCTTGTGCAGTTTTGATTGATAGGCATAGTATAGAGACTGTGCCGGAGTTTGTATAGCTTGACAACCGACTAAGAACATTCGGGGATGAATGTTTCTAAGGGGGGAAGAATGTTACATCCCGTAAGTCCAGGACATGTAAAAGAGAATGTACGTAAGGAATCAAGACTTGGAAATTGGTACGAAAGGAAGGATTGTTTTTCCGACGGAAAATGTTCCGAACGTCGGAAGGGAAAAATGTTCGTTGTTGAGAATTGGATTCTCAAAATGCATTATTTGAAGAGTATGGAACTTATTAACATTGTGGAAATTTATTTTTACGGATTTGGTCATGTGGGGCCCACCCGAGGAATTTTACGTTTTGTAGGGCCCACGAGGGTTACGGAATTTTATGGACAAATGAGAGGGAGACACGTGGCACCCCCACATGTGGTCTTGGACGAATTAGAGGGAGGCTAAGATGGTCATTGACCATGGTAGAAGATAAGTCTTCAAGCTTGAGATAATTGACCAAAGTCAACTTGCCACTTGGGCTTGATCCATGTGATCTTCATCCTAGCCACTCATGTGTTGCAATCTAAGCCATCCAATGTGTTTTATATACTCAACTAGTAGCAAGACAAGGTCTTCCAACACTTAGAATTTTTCACACATTGTTGTTCCTCTTAGCATGCTCTCGGGTTCAAGGTAGTCACACAAGAAAAATTTGTAGTTTTGATCCATTAGCCACAAGACTTAAACCCAAGGTTCATGAGTGTATTGTAAGTGTATCTCAATAGAAAAATCCCGGAAAGAGAGAGTTTTCGTGTTAGTCGCAAGGTGAAAACCTAGTTGCTTTTCTAGGTTTTGATTGGAAATGGAAGAGAAGTTGGTGGTGAACTTCTAAGGGCTTCAAATAGCGGATTGGAACATAAGGAAATGAGCTAAGAATTGCTAAGGCGCGACTTTGAATCTTGGAAATTTTAAGGGCTTATAAAGGTATAAATTTTGTTGTTTTAGCATTTAAGATTTACTTATTGTTGTAGCTATGGATATTAGCAAGCATGTGGTATTTAGTATGAAGTTTGATAATTATATTGGCTATTGGAACCCTAATCCGAAAACTAGCATGTTAGCCTTAAGACTACAATTCAAGTTGATTATTCGTTTAAGTCGTCGCATGTTGTGTAAGAAGGAAATTGTAGTTGTTGAAGTTGTTTATAACTATATAACATGTTAGACCTTAGAACTTGGAATTGGAAAAGGATTGGAAAAGATTTTGAATTGTTGGTTGGTTGTTGTTGGCCGAGAATGGCTTGAATATGGAACTACTTCGTATTAATTGTGGGGCGGAATTTTACACGTATTGTAAGGCGTGTAATCCCCTTTGTTTGGTTGTTGTTTTGAGCCTTAAATGTGGCGTGTTGGTTATTGTATTCGGCCTTGAAAAAGGTGGCAAATTGAGTAGAAACAAAGGAAGTGCTGCCCGATTTTCCGTAGAATTAGAGACCGTATACTTAGTATTATTCTACGTTAGAGACTAGAAGTTGATAGTCTTGTTGTGACCATTATAGGTTGACACTTCTACGTACGGCGTATTCGGCTTAGCTTGTGGATTTAGCCGAAAAGGTATGTGAACTATCTCCTCTTCTAGCATGATTCCTTAAGATAAAGAAAGTAAGTTCTACTCCTTAAATGATCCATTCCTTGGTTGTATTTGGATTGCCTAAAATAGAATTTGTTCTATGTACTTCCTTGAGTGTACTTTGATGTTTAAATTGTAAGTTGTATAATCCATTTCCTTAGTGAAGTTTGGATTCTTAAAAGTGAAAGTATTTTACTTAAAGTACATAGAGTCTTGAAAAGGAAGTGGTTTCCAAACCTTTTGGCTAGTGCCTTAGTTCCAAAACCTAAAGGTCATTATAATGACTTTAGGGTAGTCAAAGGAGTGATTTACTTACTTGTTTTAAAAGAGGAGAAATGACATGATTTAAGAGAAGTAACTTGTCTTAAAGGTGTGAGTTACTTGAGGTTTAAAAGTAGAAGAAACTTGTTTTCTATATATTAAGAGACTTGAAGTATTTTGAAAGTTAAGAAACTTGATTTGAAAGTTTGTGATACTTGGTTTTAAGTATAAGTCTCTTGGTTATAAAAAGAATGAAATTGTCTAAAAACCATAAAGGGTTATAACGGCTTTATGGGAAGTTGGTTATAACGGCTTTATGAAAGGTTTAGAAATTTGTCTATTTTGATTAATGGGCATAAGTTGCCTTGATTGTGAAAATTTGAAGTTACTTGATTTCAAGCTTTGAAATGAGTTTTCTAAGAGTGTAGTAACTTACTTTGAAAAATAGACACACCTTGATACTACGGGTGTTAGTATCTTGGGGTATTACATAAAAATGAGTCTTTTGAAAAGAATGTACGTACGTAGTACTTTGGCTTGATTAATTGAGAATTAGTCTAAGTGTGCCTTGATAAGTACTTTGTCTTGATTAATTGAGAATTATTCTAAGTGTGCCTTGATAAGTACTTTGGCTTGATTAATTGAGAATTAGTCTAAGTGTGCCTTGATAAGTACTTTGGCTTGATTAATTGAGAATTATTCCATGTGTGCCTTGGTAAGTACTTTGGCTTGTTTAATTGAGAATTGCCTATGTGTGCTGGTAATAGCCGGTTGTGTGCTAGTGGTATATCATTCATTTCGGGGTCATTCCCCGGGTTTGTGGCATTTGCATATTCCGTGGATTTGCTACCCACGATGCGAGGAATACCTCATGCGAGTTCGCAAGGGCTTATGCGGGTGAAATAGTCCCATGCGGGCGGGTCCAGCCTATGCGAGGAATACCTCATGCGAGTCCGTAAGGGCTTATGCGGGTGAAATAGTCCCATGCGAGGAATACCTCATGCAAGTCCGTAAGGGCTTATGCGGGTGAAATAGTCCTATGCGAGGAATACCTCACGCGGGTCCACGCGACCTATGCGGGTGAAATAGTCTCAGGTGTAGGATTGCTTAATGATATTGCGGGCGGGTGGTCCTGCTTTGATCGTGAGCTTCCTATTTTATACTGTAAGTATACTACTGTTTACTCTCATTGTTAGTAAGGCACAGTGTGTTGTAACTTGATTATCATACTTGTCTCCAGATTTGTTTGTGTTACCCTATGGTCATGCTTTTACGATGTGGGATTCCGGGGCATGAGACCACGAGGTATTTAGGACACAGGTGGGACTTGGTGTTCATGTATGCTTATTGGTGTTATTATATCATGGACTGCCGGCAGTGAGGAAGGATTCCACGGGCATGATTGATATTATGGGCGTGAGACCCATAGTTATATTTGAGTAGTGACTTTGAGGGCCTGCGTCCCTGACTTGATATGACTACTTATGTATTGTGTACTGTAGGTTGGCTATCATACATGTCTCCTGTTTTGTTTAGACTGTTATGTTTTCATTACAGTACTTATTGTTCACATACTTGGTACATTCTTCCGTCCGACCTCTGGCCGCTGCGTTCATGCCGCAGTTTAGGTCTGTTGTTTGGTGATCAGCAGTGTAGGACCGCTCGAGTTTTGGATAGCTCCTACATTCGGAGTTTATCTTTTGGTATAAGTTCTTTCGATGTGCTTTTATGATTATAGATGCGGCGGGGCCTTGTCCGTCATAGTTGATATAACTCTTAGAAGTGCAGATTCATATGTGGGATTGGACTCATGTACAGTGTAGTGTCTTTTTCATGTATATTATATGGCAGTCTTGTCGGCTTTGCCCTTGTACGTATGTTGGTTTTTAAAAAAAAAAGGTGTTATTTAAATTCCGCAGTTTGCTTAGTTGTTAAGGTAGAAGGGTGCCCATGTAGGGCACCAGTCACGGGCCCGGGGTTCGGGGCGTGACAGGATTAGGACGGCGTAAATCTAGTTCAAGTGATAAAAAATCTATAGGTTCTTCATCATCTAATCAAAATATAGATTATGATCAAATGCAAGAAGATTTTGGAATAGAAGATAATGAATATGATAACGTTCATATAGATAATATTGTTGAACTTGAAACTGAACCTCCTACACCTACTAGTGTTCCTTCTGTCAATGTTGGTACTGCTAGTGGTAGTCGTAAACCTCCTTTACCAGAACCAGAAGTAAGGAAAAAAAGGAGTAAAGTGTGGCTCTTTTATGATAGAGTTGGGGACATTGATAGAGTTAGATGTAATATTTGTGGGAAAACTTATAAACATAAGAGAGGGCGTGGTGACGGGGGGAAGACCACTATAGGTAGGCATTTATTGAAAGATCATCCGACACAATGGGGTGTTGTCTCTGATTTATAACCCGGTCAACAACAACTTAATCCATTAACGGGGGGTGAGGTGGTGGCTAAGTACGATCCAAAGAAGGATCGCATTGAATTAGCAAAAATGATTGTCGGAAGTTGTTTACCTTTTTCTTTTGTTTCTTCTTCATATTTAATTACATATATTCAAAGAGTATATAATCATTTATTTAAAGGTTTTCCTCGTAGTACTTGTAGAGCCGATATTTTTAGACTTCATAATGATTATGTTATGTTTTTGCAATATTTGTTCACTAACCTTCCATGCCTAGTTAGTTTTACTTCAGACATTGGGCATGCTTTAAACGGTTATGATTATTTAACAATTATTTGTCATTGGATTGATGAAAATTTTAAAATGGAAAAACGTATTATTGTTTTTGCGTATGACGAGGATCAAAGTCATACTGGAAAATATATAAGCGAAACTATTTGTGCTTATGACAAAAATTATAATCTTTATAAAAAAATACTTTGTATATCATTCGATGATGCATCTAATAATACTGATGTTGTAGATCTTTTAAAAGCGGAATTAGAACCGCCACTTCCTGATATATTTCATGTTCGTTGTGCTTGTCATATTTATAATTTAATGGTTAAAAGTGGTCTTGATTTATTTGCAACTGAAATAAAAATTGTCAAAAGAGCTGTTGGACTTATTCAGGGTAATAATTGGGAAAATAGAATTATAGAATTTAAAGAAAAATGTAAACAATTTAATTTGAGATCTAAATTCATGTCATACGAGATTATTACACAGTGGAATTATACTTATTTATTTTTAAAAGAATGTTATAAGTATAAAGACCTCATAACACATGTTGCAAATGCACATTGTAAGAACGTGATTTATATGTTAACTAACGAACATTGGAAATCAATTGCAGAACTTTTAAAAAATTTACAAAAATTTTACACTGCTACTGTTGAATTTTCAGGATCTTATTACCCAAACAGTTTGTAATGTTTTAGCTCATATAGCTGAAATTTCATATTTACTTTATGATTTAAAATTAAATATAAAATATACAGATGCAGTTACAGTTATGTTTGAAAAGTTTAAAAAATATTTTTTCTCTATTCCTGATATTTATTGTATTGGTGCAGTCTTAAATCCTTCTATTAAAAAAGTAGATTGTCATAATTTAATATTTAGTTTATATAATTATATGGAAGTAGGTGCAACAGAAACTCCATCTTCATTAGATTGCACAACTAAACTTGATACTAATTTAACTAAATTATATGAATATTATGCTACATTACATGAAAACAACAACTCTGCTACTAATATTCCTTCTAGTTCTGCTTATGTGTCTACACCTTCAGGATTCGATGAAGACGATGATAATGAATCTTTAGATATATAGAGCACTTTTACAACACAAGCAAGCACAAGTCGATCTTGTGATGAGATGCAATTTTATTTGCAAAAGCCAACAGAGCCGAAGAAAAACTTTCAACCTTTACAATGGTGGCAGGATAACAAAAGACAATTTCCGGTATTTACAGCTATGGCATGGGATGTTCTTAATGAGTCTATCTCAACAGTGGCTTCTGAAAGTGCATTCAGCCAAGCACGAGATCAAATAGGAGAAACACATGTCACTCATTGGGTGGAAGCACATTAGAAGTGTTAGTCTGCTTAAGGGATTGAATCAGATCAGAGAGAAGAAATCAAGGATTGGTAGACGTTGATTATCCGAAAGATGAAGAAATCGGCAATATCTTAGAAAGGAAAAGCGGGAGCGGAAGCGGGACTGAAATTAATACTCCAGATTTAGAGGCTATAAATCAACCTATAAATTACGAAGAACTTTGTAAAATGATGCATAATATGTAAATAAAATTATTATTACTTCATTAGTTCATTATGTACTCTTATTAACATTATGAATAATGAAAGTTCGAAAGTTTACACTTTACATCTTAATTCTTATCATTAATTTTTATTATATTATTTTTTTAGTTGTTAACTTATGTCGTGATTGTCTTCTAATCTAATAAATTAATAAAAGTATAACTACAATATAAAGTATAAAGTATAAACTATAAAATACAAAGTTAACTTTAAATTTTAAAATATAAAACTATATTATATTACATATTTAATTTGAATTTAGTTTATAATATATTTTCGGAATAAAAAATTAAAAAAAGGATTGTTGGCGGGCCCAACGGTAATATTACCATTTGGGGGGGGGGGGGGGCAACGGTAAGTGGACCGTTTGGCTTGGTTTTTTCTTTTTTTATTCTTTATGATTGAAGAATTATATTTTTACCCTTTAAAAATCTATAAATACTCTATATTCTTCTCATTTTTATCATACAATTATTTCTACAATTTTCAACTCTCAATTCTCACTCTCTTAATTCTCTCTATTATCAATTCTCAAGTTATTATTATTATTATTATTATTAATTTTCAAAGTAGCAAGACGCAAGACTTCGAGCTTCGAGTTTCAATTGAGTTCTGAATCCCGGAGTTTGATACACTCGTTTCATTCTCTAATTATTTTATTAAATTGTCATATTTATTTGTTTATTATTTAAATTAAAATTAAAATTAAATATTTTATAATGGATAAAGGTAAATCTATTTCAAGGGGTACAAAATCTATAGGTTCTTCATAATCTAATCAAAATATAAATTATGATCAAATGCAAGAAGATTTTGAAATAGAAGATAATGAATATGATAATGTTTATATAGATAATATTGTTGAAACTGATACACCTACTAGTGTGCCTTCTGTCAATGTTAGTACTACTAGTCGCAGACCTCCTTTACCAGTAGTAACGTGTGGAATTTTTATGATAGAATTGGGGACACTAATAGAGTTAGATGTAATATTTGTGGGCAAACTTATAAACATAAGAGAACTTTAAATGACCGGGGACAGGCACTATAGTTAGACATGTAGAGAAAGTTCATCTTACACACTGGTCAACAACAAATTAAGTATAAAATATAAAGCTATAGTTACATTATTTGATAACAACAACTCTGCTACTAATCTTGGTTGTAGTTCTGCTTCTGTTCTGTGTCTACATCTGCATGATTCAATGAAGACGATGATAATGAATCTAGATTCTAGATATATGGAGCACTTTTACAACAACACAAGTTACGGCGGAACCGCGGAAGCGGGAATGAAATTAATACTTCAGATTTAGAGGCTATGGAGCATCACCAATTCAATCAACCTATAAATTACGAAGAACTTTGTAAAAGGATGCATAATATGTAAATAAAATTATTATTACTTCATTATGTACTCTTTTTATTAACATTATGAATAATGAAAGTTCGAAAGTTTACCTCTTATCATTAGTTTTTATTTTATTATCTCTTTAGTTATTATTTGTTAACTTATGTCTACTAATTTAATAAATTAATAAAAGTATAACGACAATATAAACTATAAAGTATAAAGTTATAAACTATAAAATAGAAAGTTAACTTTAAATTTTAAAATATAAAATATAAAACAGTAAACTATATGATATTATTATATTACATATTTAATTTGAATTTAATTAAATTTTCAAAATTAAAAATCCGGTCCGGTAGGCCCGGTTCAACCCGGAACCGCACCGGCCGACCGGGAATCCGATAGTGAACCGGTCCGGTAAGCCGGTGAACCGGACCGATAACCGGTCCGGAACCGGTTCAACCCGATAACGGACTACCGGTCCGGATCGATCCGTTAGCCAGCTTTATAAAAACATACCCAATTTAGTTAAGTTAACCATAGACAAACTAAGATATACTAAAAAACAATATAAAAAGGAATAAGGTTGTAATTCAAAAGATTTATGGAATTGCTGTCAATGTCTGTATTTTTAAATTTTTTAGCCATCAGTTTTCATCGCTAATTTCACATGATGTTGAGTTACTTTTTATACGATGCAACTGGAAAACTTATGTACAGTAAGTACTATGCCCAAAACTCAAATTGAGAGCATACTGTGGAGACAAGTTTTTACTAAGGAGCAAAAAATAAATTATAAATATGAAATTCTCTGAGTAGATCGATAGATAAAAGTAGCAGGAAGAAAAAATAGTCTGCCTCTTCGTCTTCTTTTTCCTTTTCATACCTAGTAAATTAAACTGCATATTTGCTATGTTGTATAATATAAGTGAAATAATTTTTGACATAAATGAGTGCTTACAGGGCTCCACTTTGATCTCTGGGTTCTCTGTAACTTGTGGCTATTGGCTTGGTCAATCTACTAGACGCTACCGTTAATATTATTAAGTATTTAACTATTTTTTAATATCATTATTTAAGATCAAGTCCAAATTGTAAAGTTAATTAACTATTGTTAGATACTAATAATTATAGTTAAATAAAGTGACACGTGTCACATATTTATTAATTGGATGTAAACACTCAATGGTAAGTTTTTACCCATGTCCAACCTATAATTAGGCAATGTGAGTTTGACAAAAGTGCAAGAAACACGATAACCATAGAGTGGGTATGTAAACAGTAAAACTGAATACCAAACTGTTGCCAAAACATGTGGAACATTACTATCAAAAGCTTCTTGAATCAACTCTACTGCAAATAAAGCGAGAACAGGTACTACTTTTTTTAAGTTATAAAAGTAAAATACTACATGCAAGTACTCTTCCTGATTAGGTGGTACTTTCACTAAAATTAGCATGAATACAACGTTGAAAAGAAACCAAAAAATTGGGATTACTATCAAAAGCTTTTTAAACCAACTATATTGCAATGCATTCCCACCTTGCTTCTAGTACAAAAAGCAGTACTGATCTAGATTTACAAGATAGGATTAGGAGCCAAACTAATTATAACATGAACCCCAACTGTAAAACCCCCAACAACTTGGGAAAAAGAGAAGAAAAATGGACCAAAACCCCACAAGTCCAAATAAACAAAAAGCAAATGTAAATTATCCTAAAACCCAAATCCCAAAGGTGTATGAAACCTGTCAGCAGCTAAAGAAAGCAAAGAAACCGCCCCATGAGGGAATATGGAGCTAAACATACTTTCTGAAGTCCTAGAAGCAGATGAAATAGCCTTGACACTATCGACTTTTCTCTGGGGATCTCATTCTTCATGCAAGAACCAACTTCATATGCAGCTAGGACAAAAAGGGCATCCCAATGGTTATGAGATCTAATCAAGTAGTCAAAGCTCCAATTTAGGACCTGTTAACCACGGACCACCCTTCATTAGGCTGAAGCTACCCCATTTGCTATCCCATTAACTACAGGTTTCTTGTCCGATACAATGACTGGTTTCACACCCTTCTCATCATCTACTACTTTTGTAACTGACACATTTTCTGTAAGCTTGAGTTGCCCATTAGTTTGAAGAGCCGGTAAACTTTCCTTGTTCAAAACAGCAGAAACTTCTGAAGGTTTCTGGGATTTAAGTTCGCTGTTGGAATTTTCTTTATTCTTCTCTTCAGAGACTTTGCCTTCCCACACCTGCGACTGGGACAACCAAAGAAAAAAACACTTTTTACAATCAGGAGGAAGAGAACTAATACGAAATTATTGACTACTTGCTAAAGCATAAATGCATTATTGAAAGCACCTAATCATGTTCTTTGCTTATTTAAATTCATTTAATAACCAGAAATGCGGACATATATATGCTACCTGCTTCTGGAATAGCTGCTGCTTGGCCTTCTTATCCTGGATTTTCTTTTGACGATCCTCATAGAACTCAAAATCATCAAGGATGCACTGTTTGCTAATATGATCCTTAAATATCTTAAGCAGCTGTTGGCCCTGATCCACTTTAACCTGTACAAGAAACAGTTGTAAACTTTTCTTTTGAGACGGCTTAAACAGTTAGAGAAACTTAATTGATAATAACCAGAAGGGAGAAGATCAACTGAATCAGGCCGGACTAGATTCCACGCAAAAACCACTACACATTCTATCTCGTTCACAATATTAAAATCCAATGCCTACCTCCTGAGTATCTCTGCTGTTAGTAACAGGCTTGTTCTCATTGTTTTCCAGAGTGATGTGCTTCAACAAGCTGTTTGGAACATCCTTCACAATGTGCCACTTGACAGGAAAACAGCCGATCCACTTGTCTTGCTGCCAATACTCCACATTCTTGTTGAAATCAACCGGTCCTGCCATCTCTGCAACACCAACAAACTGTCCGCTTGTGTTCACCTACATAAGATGAGCATAGAATAAGCATTCAAAACTATGTATGCAAACCTAAAACAAAAAGAAATCATATGCAAATTCATGTCTGACCAAATTAAAACAATAGGCTTGGAGAAACAATTTAGATATGAAAGCTCACCGAGAAGAAAAGAAAAACAGGGCAGCCTCCAGACTTTTGTTGAGCCTCCTGGTAAGCAGCGTCAAGCTTCTTGTTACCATTTGGTGTGCTAGCCCAAACATTATATTTGATGCTTTTGTGCACATCATCCTCACTGTAAGACTTGATGATAAAAAACTTGGCATCAGTATATATCACTGGGAAATCTTGACAGTTGAATTGTTCTCTGTCTGCCGATATCAAGCTTGTTTTTTCTTTTTCAGCATCATTGGCTACAGTGAGCGGAATATTCTGCCCCTTGACTGCCAGAGCAACTGGTGTAAAACCCTTCTGATTCTTGGATCCTTTACCTCTAGGTCCCCTGTTGAGCTCATTTAAACCATCCATGTTTTCGTTGCCATAGCCATAGAAACTATTTCCCCTACCCCTGGAGGGTTTAAACCTGTTATCGACCGCCATCCACCCACGACCTGTAGTGCGAGAATCATACTGGTTAGACCCAAAGCCCATGCCAGAACTGAATGTGTTCCCATACTGGCCATAATATTTATTGGGATACATCCTATTCATATACCCATTAGTTGTATTCATGCCAGACGAGGGCATTGGGTGGTGCAAACCCTGACAATGAAGCAGTTATCAGTATCAACAGAGTCCAAAACATAAATGAAGAAAACTCTTACAGGCAGCTAAATCTATCTAAGGAAACCTTAAATTTCTGAATAGCAACAACAGACAAATATTCTAGAACATACCATTAGATGCGGGTGAACATTCTGATTTTTTGATGATGGGACAGCACCGCCATTTGAATATGATGTAATAGAATTACCCACCACTGGTCTAGCTTGGCCGTCATTGAACATTGATCCATCTAACAACGGAATGGGAGATTGTACACCATCAAAACCAAATCTAGGATCCTGATAACCCGAACCAACTCCTCCAGGAAAGGCACATCCCCGTCCAAAAGAACCATTAGTATTTAAGGATGAGTTCTGGAATGCAGGCCTCACAGACGTAGGCCCATTTCCCTTAACACCATTTGTAATGCCATTAGAATTTCCATTAGCAGAATCCACAGACAACGGTGCTTGGTCAGCAGCAGCAGAGGTGGCGATCTCACCTTTTTGTGGAGCAACCGTAGTAGTGTACGGAGTACTGGTTGGAGGGAGGGGCTGGAAATATGGATAGTGATAGTGTTGAGCTCCATAAAGCTGGCCATCATGCCCCAGAGTCGGGACAGGGGAAGTAGCCGGCGAGTATGGACTATAGGCTGCATAACCATAGCCATGATGATACATTACTGACCCGTTGTCCCCATAAGCTCCCTACAATTTGAACATATCAAAACCAAAAACATAAAATAAAAAACCAACCAATATTTATTCAAGCTATAAAGCAAGTCCAGACAGCATAAAAGATTCAGTGACACCAAAATTTAAATACAGCAAGCAAATAGATTTGTTTAGCTAACATTCAAACAGAATAACTTACAGGCATTTCGCTTCCATCTGGATTCAAATATCTTGAATAGTCCTCCCATTCATTACCAGAACCATCATATCCTATAGCAGGATAAAAAGTGAATAAACAAACCATAATTATCCTAACAGAAGTAACTTTTTCATTAAGGTCCTAGCAGAGGTACTTCTATTAACATACCATAATAGTATGCTGTAGAGGGATAACCATTAGGAACATAGCACAAACTTGGATCCATGAAATCGGTCAACAGAGGGGTCACAGAACGATCTGCTGAATGGATCTTCCCATTTCCAACGTCTTTCGAGTCCACAGAAGGCTGAAAAAAGGATCAAAAAATCAAATTAGGAGCTGTAGACTAATTGACCGAAACAAAGCATTCAGAGAATCGACTAACGGGGTACCTTCTTTTTTGGCTCTGTAATTTCAAGTGCCTTATTCTGAGAATCCAATGACAACTTCTGCAGCAAATCTGCAGCTTCTATAGCAGTAACAGTAAAGGAACAACACTTGTTCACACGCTTAATCGAAAAAAAACTCATTAACAACTAAGCCAAGAATAACTTCCAACATATCAACTATTTTTGTAACTGAGCAACACACATATCAAATGATGTAAATTTACTAGAATTAGCCTACGAAACACTTCAAATTGCAATTTCAAATAATAATTAAAGAATGTAGCAAAACAAAAACAAACTAAGCAACTAAAACACTAAATCAGCTACCCAATTTTCCAGCATACATAAGCTGAATATACCCACAACAAAATCAATAAAAGGGCTGCAAAATATATAATTTTTATATAAAAAGAAAAGCTCTAAACAGCCTAAACCATAAAAACCCACTTACAAACCAATAAAAAAATAGACAAGATAGATTTTTTTTCAATAACAAGGGTTCTAAACAAAACAAAAAACAATCAAAAATCCCACGAATAAAATCAAGTTATATCACAAACCCAGATCTACATAACCCCAATAGACCCAGATAAAAATTCTACCACATAGGACTATATATGACATAAAAAAACAAAAGTTGGGTCGATTTGAACATGAAAAAATCAACGAGTGCTCATATGATAAGGATACGAAGAGAAGTAGGAGCAACGGTGTCCATAACAAAGATAGATCTCCAAAAGGAGGAGTTGTAAAACCCTAGAGAGAGAAACTATAAATAAAAAGAGGATGGAATTTGCAACTAAACCCCCCCTTATTTGGTCTCATATCCTACCACTGCCGACTCTTATACGTGGCACTATCTTATTGGCTTATGAGTATGTCATGTAGACTTTGGGTTTACTTGGTGTAACTGTGTAATCTCGATCATGAGATAATTGAAACTACATTTATTTTCTGTCACATCAGATTATTTATCTGACACATTATTAAATATTTTTATTTATCATATACACTCCATAGTAGAAGATATTTTATAAAATGATTTATTTTCTTTTTTCTACACATTAATATATATACTCCACCATATATATTCATTATATTTCATTTTCTATTTTGTATATGATATTATTTTTATAATTCATATTATTACACATATAATAATAAAATTATAAAATACTTATATTCATTTAATTTTGACACTTATCAAATTTATTATAATATTAAAACACAACAATACATGATTTTATTAATGAAGATAAATTAATCGTATAATTTATCAAAAACACACTAAAACATTGATAATATTAAAATCATAAATTGAAAATTAATTTTCGATTGTTCCAAACTTTTCCCAAATTTCAAACTTTTGCCAAATTCCAAACTTTTTGATTATACGGATATTGCATACCAAAATTAGTTGACATCATATATGACATTTGAAAATTGGATAACATATTTTGAGAATTTTGTGAACGTTGAATATTGGAATTTTGTAGTTGGTTAGGAAATATAAAATTTGGAGGAAAATTAAAATTTTGATTAGGATTCATATTAAAAAAATAGCAAATAATTTGGAAGAAGATAGAAATTTAGAGTAATAGCCAAAATATTTCAGTGTCCAAATGAAGTAACTTAGTCTCTTTTTAAAGATCTTGAAAAATAAAATAAAATGGATGTTTTTTTTTTAAATTCGGTCAAATTATTGATAAAAAATAGCAACTAAAGTAGCGGTGGAAAATGAATTTCAGACAGTCAATCACATACTTCCACATACTTCCACATGGCATTGCAGGAGATATTGTCTCCTTCTCCGGCAGTATACATTGTCTCCACGTGGCAAAATTATCTCCTAAATATTCAATAATTCTCAATTATTTTCACGTCAACATGTCATTCAAATTGTCTCATGTGTGTAATTATCGGAAACAATGTCCCCTGCTGGAGATGTCTAAGTAACAATTGCACTAACCGCCTGCAGGAACAAAAATAAAATATCTACATGAGGGTAGCGAGTTGATATGCGATGAAGTGTGGGCCATGAGTCACGAGTTCGATCCTGCATAAACCTTTGGTTGAGTGCACACGCGTGGCTTGCGAGTGTGGTTAATCGGTGGCGTGGTTTGCGGGCTATTGCGTCGGCCGGGGTTTACTGTAGCACTCTAAAGAGTAGCATGTGGGTTCTCCGTCAAAATATATATATATATATATATATATATCTACATATTAATAAATAGACTAAGCAAAAAGAGATAGGGTTGTTTTGGGAATTAAGGACAAAGGATTTTAATAGTTGTTTCTTGCTTTTCTCAAATTACTTTTATGTATTTCTTTTTTAAACTTTTTGAATTTATAGTTTTAGAAATATTTATAATGATGAAAAAAGTATTTACGGGCATTGATATACGATCAGACCTTAGGGTATTTAAGGGGTGATTCGATTCAGTTTTGAAAGTTATGGTGGCGTCTGGTAGCTAATAAAGACACGTTTTATTCATGTATTAATTTTTGCACTACATTTGGTAGCTAGTGAAGAGACATTTTATTCATGTATTAATTTTTACACACTTATACCTCGTTTGGTAGCTAGTTAGGAAGTAAGTTATTCGTGTATAAAATTAATACGACGTTTGATTTGCAATTTAGAAATTCGTGTAGTTAATACATGTATAAGTTATGAGAGAATCTATGTATTATTTTATGCGGGGTAGAAGATGAAATAATTAATACATGAATAAAAATTTGAGACGACAATACTACCCTTGTCACTTCCCACATAAATACTTTCTTTTTCTAAACAAATATTTGTATATAATTTTTAATATAATATTTTAATATTTTGTAAAGAAATATTTTTTTAATTTTAGTTGTAAATAAATATTTTAATTTTAAAAAGTAATAAATATTTATTAACTTTTAATATAACAAATCAACATTCAAAGAAATAGTTATGCACAACTGAACCCTGTAAGTAAACTCTGCATAACTAAAACATGCATATTTCCATTAATAATACCTGCATAACTAATACCTACATTACTAATACATGCATAATCCTAACCAGCTACCAAATAATTCATATCGGTTCAGTTTATCGATTATCGATTTTATAGCTATGCTAAACCGTTACGAAACCGTTAAGATATCGAATATCGGTTATTGGTAGTTAAAGGGTTTAGTTATCGACTTAACCGTTATTGGTGTGATATTAAATGACAATGTTCAAATTCATTCTTATCAAAGGAAGATGTCCTTGCCCGCTACAACCTGGGAATTGGCCTAACTTATAAGGAACTTTTGGTTCCTCTATCTTTTCTTCTTCAAATACTTGCCCCACGCAAGACTCAAAACAAATGCACACATTTCGTAATCCTAATAGCGACCCATGAAGTCAACTTATTACTATGTCATATTGCAGTCCACTCAAAAGCTAAAATACAGAAACAAAGAAGAGGCAAAGCTAAATATAAACCAATACATAATAACTGATTCAATGGAAGTTTACATAGCACAATCTTTTAGACACTCTGACTCATTTGTTTTCGTTAAGATTAAGAGTACTCAATGTGAATGTACATTTGAATTATTAAGATGTTATTTCTAGATCTAAATATTAAGTGATATTGTTTATTTTTCAACATTTGATGTACCTGCTGTATTTATTTAAACATAAATAAATATACAATTCAAATAAAAAGTAAATAAATATTAGAAAATAAATATAAATCTAATAAATGAAATTGTTATTTGATAAAAAATGAAACATCTATATTTACTAGTGATGGGTGAGATATTTTGTAGTGGTGGTGGTGGTGATAGTTGTGATGGTGAAGGTGATTGGTGTTGTTGTGACTGGCGCGATGATGGTGGTTGGTAGTAGTAATGATGGTTGTGATGGTGGAGTTGGTTGATGTTAATAATTGACGGTGTTGATGGTGGTGTCTAAAGAATGTGTGGTGGTTGATGATGGTGTTGGTGGTAGTTGGCGGCAATGCTAGTTATGATGGTATAGGTGGTTGATAGTAAGGATTGGCCTCAATAGTGGAGACAACGACGACTACAACGACGATGGTGACTGTTTATATAAATATAATGATAGAGGTGAAAGACGTGTTAGTGACTGACATTAGTGATTGTCAGCGATGGTGGTTGTGATGGCATAGATAGTAGGTAATAGGGGCTAGTGATTGGAGACGGTGATAGTGGTTGACAATAGTGGTAGTGGTTATGATTGCATAAGTGATTAGTGGTGGTGAAGTATGTGTGGAGGTTGGGTGAGGTGAGGGGTAGTGGGGTGAGGGTGGAAAGTGGATGGGTAAGGGGTAGATAGGTAAGTGGGGTGGGTGGGGGTGGGAAGGTGAAGGTGAGTGGGGTTGGAAAGGTGAAGGTGGTGGGGGTTGACAATGGTGGTCGTTGTGATGGCAGAGGTGGTTAGTAGTGGTAAAATGGATGGACGAGTGAGGGTTGGAAGGGTGGGGGTGGTGATGGTTATGATGGCAGATGTGGTTAGTGGTGATGGGGCTGTTGGGTTTTGTCGGGTTCGTGTACGTAGCAGAATTTGAAAATTTTGTGTTTCAAACCCAACAAACGATGAACTGTAGGATGATTATGCAGTAATGTAAAATACATGTAAAACATTACATGTATATAACTGTAATACTTCGAATGAATACTTACGGTTTGTGAATTCTGGAGTCTTTTAGTAATTTCGAGGGTGCGCACACAATTGATAACTCCGATATATACCTTCTTCGAGCAGCTAGGAAATTCGACAGATATTCGAGAGAGTTTAATTCTAGGTCTCTAAGACTTAGAATAATATATGAATATTGTGTATTGAATAATGAATAGAAGCCCTCTATTTATAATTGTGTTTTAGCTTGAAACACAACTAAGATTTCCCATGGGTCAGGCCCAAAAAATGAAGTGCAATGGGTCAGTCAGGCCCACTGCTTGTCCGACGCCGCGGCTCAGATTAGTATTGCCATAATATTAATTGTTAATAATGTTTCTACCTTTAACAAAAGCTGATTGAGAGTATCCAATCAATCTAGCAATGACAGTTTTGATTCTCCTTGTTAAGCCCTTGGAAATGATCTTATACAGGGTAGTGCAACATGTAATAGACCTATAATCTTTAACTTTGGTGGGGAGAGGAACCTTAGGGATTAGAATAATAGCAATGGTATTGATCTTAGGGGAGAGAATACCATTTTGGAAGAACTGCTTCACCGCTACAAGAATGTCATCATTCACTGTTTCCCAGTTCTTTGTGAAGAATTCATTTGGAAACTCATCTACTTCTAGAGCTTTATCCTTAGGCGTGTCCAGTATAGCATCAATGCTCTTTATTGTTGGACGGTAAGACAAGTATCTGACTTAACCACCTCAGAATTTAAGCAAGGCAATTCATTTGAGCAATCCCTCATCAAGCTAGAGAAAACAAAAATAAATTCCTGCTCAATTTGAGTTGGGTCAGTGAGCTCAATGTCATCATCAGTATATATGAAAGTAATGTTGGTATAATAATCTGTATATGGTCAAAATAATGTTTCAACACAATCTGTTTAAATACTTAGTAAAAAACAGATTTCACAGTATAAAAATACTTAATTAAAATCAGTACAATAAACAGAATATGTTTTGAATAAGAAAAAATAATTCAGAATATAATCGAGCCCACTTAGTTCAAAGTGTGTCCTTAAGGAAATTATTTACCTCACAATACTCGAGGTTAATGGAATATCGTCTCCCAGAATAGAACGATTATCTTACCACATTAGTAGTACTCCAAATTCCGGTAGCAGCGAACCACTCAACGACAGTATATCACACATACTTAGAAAGAGAGAATTTTTCAGATGAAGAAATTCGTATTGAATGAATTAGTAATAAGTTGTTGGAGGTACTGATTCTGAATGTTTGCAACCATTCAGAATAGTCACCAAAATTTTGGAGGGAAATTCGAAAAGAAAGGACTTAAACCGGACGGGTCGGTCGCGGATCGATCCGTTTGGATTTATTTTTTTAATTAAATAATTAATTAAAGAAACGTTTGTCCAAAAAGATTATCAATCAATCGTTTGACAAATCCAAATCCAAATCAAATCCGGCCGAAGCGGCGGCGACGGCGATCGCGAGGGTCCTTGCTCTCTCAACCCTTTTATCAACTAGAGAAGGTGTAATGTAATATATACACCTCTCTTTCCTTCTCTTTTTTCGATGTGGGACAAAAGAACCTTTTACTCCCTTTAATTTTCATCCCATCATTTCGTTCACGATATCAAAACCAACAATCCCAGCATGAATGGGGAATGGCTATAAGATAAAAGAATGTACGGACGAGTGTGATATCTGGCGATAATTGATCGTGATCTGGATAAGTAGGTTTCCCTTTGAACTTTCCGTAGTGAACTTATATCGGATATACTCGATCAATCGGTAGATTTGATATCTTTGAACCGTCGAACTTTGTTGTATACCTAGACAACATAAGACACACAATTAACCATCAACCGTTTATGGTTCTCACGCTGTGTTCGTTTCAGCCATGAACATCGTCTGGTCTCATGAGTGCATAAAGAATAGGCGTTTACTGTCATTCCCCTTTAAAGCGGCTTACACTTAACACTCACATATGTGATTTCTAAACATGTGGTCTTATAGGCACATTATCTGGTCATACATTGCCAGATTTAGATAACCATTAAAAAACCTTAATGTTTTATTAACTCATTAACAAACCATAAAGTCTTATCCTTATTTCTGAACATTGTCTTCATCTGAGAATGGGTTGAGTTATTTGACAATGTTGAGCGTCGATCCAACTTTGTTTGATCTCCTTGAACCTAGCTCTTGGGATCTCCAGTCTGCTAGGTAGAGTTACCGTCATGATGACTTGTCCTTGGCCTTAACCCTATTCCCATTGATGATCTACTAACTCCCTCACTAGATAAACCTTTTGTAAGCGGATCCGTCACGTTATCTCTTGACTTTACATAATCATTCGTGATAACGCCACTAGAGAGGAGTTATCTAACGGTATTGTGTCTCCGTTGTATGTGACGAGATTTTCCGTTATACATTACACTCCCTGCCCTACTTATTGCTGCTTGACTGTCACAATGTATACATATAGGAGCCAAAGGTTTGGGCCAGAATGGAATATCTTCTAAGAAATTCCGGAGTCATTCAGCTTCTTCACCGGCCTTGTCTAAAGCTATAAATTCTGATTTCATTGTAGAGCGGACGATGCATGTCTGTTTTGATGATTTCCAAGACACTGCTCCTCCACCAACGGTGAAAACATATCCACTTGTGGATTTAACTTTAAATGATTCGGTGATCCAATTTGCATCACTATATCCCTCAAGTACTGCGGGATATTTATTATAATGCAAAGCATAGTTTTGGGTGTGTTGTAAATATCCCAAGACTCGTTTAATTGTCATTCAATGAGTTTGATTGGATTACTCGTGAATCGACTCAGCTTGCTTATAGCACATGCTATATCTGGTCGTGTACAATTCATAATATACATCAAACTTTCCAAAACTCGTGCAAAGTCCAATTGTGAGTCACTTTCACCTTCATTCTTTTGAAGTGCAAAACATACATCAATTGGAGTCTTTGCAACATTAAAATTTAAATATTTGAACTTGTCAAGTACTTTTTCAATATAATGTGATTGTGATAATGCTAGACCTTGTGGAGTTTTACGGATCCTAATTCCTAAGATCAAAATCAGCAACTCCTAAGTCTTTCATGTCAAATTTGCTAGCGAGCATACGCTTCGTAGCATTTACATCGACAATATCTTTACTTATTATCAACATGTCATCAACATACAAACAAACAATGACTTCATGATTTGGAGTATTTTTAATGTAAACACATTTGTCACACTCATTAATCTTAAATCTATTTGCCAATATTGTTTGATCAAATTTCGCATGTCATTGTTTGGGTGGTTGTTTAAGTCCATAAAGTGACTTAACAAGTCTGCACACTTTCTTTTCTTTACCAGGAACCACAAAACCCTCAAGTTGTTCTATGTAAATTTCTTCCTTCAATTCTCCATTTAAGAAAGTTGTCTTGACATCCATTTGATGGATTTCAAGACCATATACGGCCGCCAGTGCCACTAACACCCGAATAGATGTTATTCTTGTTACCGGCGAGTATATGTCAAGGTAATCAAGGCCTTCCTTTTGTCTACAACCTTTGACCACAAGTCTTGCCTTATATTTGTCAATAGTGCCATCAGCTTTCATTTTCCTTTTAAAAATCCATTTTGATCCTAAAGGTTTATTTCCAGGAGGAAGATCAACTAATTCTCATGTATGGTTGTTTAAAATTGATTCAATCTCACTATTGACTGCTTCTTTCCAAAATGTTGAATCAGAAGATGACATTACTGTTTTAAATATTTGAGGCTCATTTTCAAGCAAGAATGTTACAAAATCTGATCCAAAGGAAGTAGATGTCTTTTGACGTTTGCTACGCCTTGGATCCTCTTTGCTTGGTATACGTTCATTTGGTTCATCCCGCGGTCGTTTAGATCTTTCACTTGACGACTCACATTCAGTTTTATACGGATATATGTTTTCAAAGAATTCAGCATTATCTGATTCAATTGCCGTTTTAACATGAATTTCGGGATTGTTCGATTTGTGAACCAAAAACCGACAAGCTTTGTTGTTTGTAGCATAGCTGATAAAAATACAATCCACAGTTTTTTGTTCGATTTTTACCCTTTTGGGCAAAGGAACTTGGACCTTCGCTAAACACCCCCACACTTTGAAATATTTCAAGTTGAGTTTTTTTCCTTTCCATAGATCATATGGAATAGATTGTGTTTTGCTGTGGAGTACTCTGTTGAGTATTCGATTACCTGTAAGGATAGCTTCCCCATGGCTCTGCGATGGCAGGAACTAATTAGTAAGGCATTCATCATTTCCTTTAATGTTCGGTTTTTCCTTTCCGCAATTTCATTTGATTGTGGTGTGTAAGGGGCAGTAGTTTGATGAATAATTCCATATTCCAAACATGTCTATGCAAAAGGAGATTCGTACTCCCCACCCCTATCACTTCTAATCATTTTGATCTTTTTATTCAATTGATTTTCCACTTCGTTCTTGTATTGCTTAAAATGCATTAATTGATTCATCCTTACTATTAAGCAAATACACATAACAATATCGAGTGCAATCGTCAATAAAAGTTATAAAATACTTGTTTCCACCGCGAGATGGTATTGACTTCATATCACATATATTTGTGTGGATTAAGTCTAAAGGATTTGAATTCCTATCAATAGACTTATATGGATGTTTAACAAACTTAGATTCAACACAGATTTCACATATTGATTTATTGCACTCGAATCTAGGCAATACTTCTAGATTAATCAATTTCCGCAAGGTTTTGTAATTGACATGTCCTAAACGAACATGTCATAAGTCATTTGACTCCAATAAGTAAGACGAAGTTGAATTATTATTAATATTGTCTCTTCACATGTAGTGTGAACGTGACTCTTCACATGTAGTGTGAACGAGACTCTTCACATGTAGTGTGAACGAGACTCTTTACATGTAGTGTGAACGTGACTCTTCACATGTAATGTCTTTGGCATTTTTCAGAATGTCCCGTTCACATGTAATGTCTTTGACATTTTTTAGAATCTCATAATTGAAAATTATGACTCCCAATTCTGTAACTCAACAACCAAGACCATTCGTCCCATGACTATTTGGAATCAACACGGACACTAAATTGAAGCAATTTCGTAATTTTTCTTTATAGAACTTCGCTTCCAACCTTGTATGTCTATCATCCATCCAGTAAATAATTTTCTTGCCATTAATTGTTTGTCACACCTCGTAGTTCCAGGACATGTGTTTAAGAGAATGTACGTAAGAAGATACAGCCTTAAGATGAAACGAAAGAAGGATTGTTTTTTCCTACGAAAAATGATTTCGAACCTCGGGAAGAAAAATTGTTCGTTAATGAGAATTGAGTTTCCGAATTTGATATTTGAGACTTATGGAATTTATCGGATTTTTTGGAGATGAAATATTTTAGACCAACCGGAGGGCGACACGTGTCACCCTCCACATGCCCAAGTAGGACGAAATGTGGACAAGTCAAGCTAGACAAGTGGAGCTTGACATTCTTGACTAAATCCTAGCCCTTCAAGTGTATTAATCTTGGCCCTTAGATGTGTTATATATATCACACTAATGCAAGACAAGTTTTATACTTAGAGAATTTCATGAAAAACTTGTGCATTTGTTTAGAGGCTCTCGGCTTTGTGCCTATATGGAAGAGAAAAAATTTCATTTGTGGTTCATTATTCACAAGACTTTAACTCAAGGTTCCTAGGGGTATTGTAAGGATATCTCAATAGAAAGATCCCAGAAAAACGACGTTTTCACGTTAGTCGCAAGGCGAAAACCTAAGGTGTTCTTCAACTTTGAAGATGAAACTTGAAGAGGAGTTCTTCATGAGCTTCTAAGGAGTGCTTGGAGCGGATTGGAACATAAGAAGAGGAGCTAAAAGTTGCTAAGGATCGACTTTTACGCTTGGACATTATTAGGGCTTATTGAGGTAAAATCTTCATCTTCTTAATGTAATTAAAGATTACATGTTATAGTAGTTAAGAAATGAGCATGTGGTATATAGAATGAAGTATGAAAAGATTTGGATCATGTCGACATGTTAAAACCGAAAATGGACAAGTTAGTCATTTATGTTGTAATCAATTTGGTCGATAGTTACAATCGTCGCATGTTAAGGAAGAAAGGATTTATAGTTGTTGTAATTGTTATTATGTATATAACATGTTGGAATAACAACTTGGATTGAAAAAGGAATTGAAAGGAAATTGATAATTGTTGTGACAATGGTAGCCGAATATGACTTGGAAATATTGGACAGTTTTATATTGATTGTGGCGCAGAATTTTACACGTCCTATTAGGTGTGTAATCCCTTTTGTATTGCTGAATTGTTGGGCCTTAAAGGTGGCGTTTGGTTATTGATTTTCGGGCCTTGAAAAAGGTGGAAAAGTATGTAGAAACAAAGGAAGTGCTGCCCGATTTTCCGTAGAATAAGAGTCCTTATACTTAGAAATATTCTACGATGAAAGCTAGGAGTTGATAGACATGTTATGGTTATTATAGGTTGAAGTACTACGTATAGTGTATTCTACATAAATGATGGAATAGCTATCAAGGTTGAAGTACTTTGGAGCATTTTGCTACTTGTCGATAATCGTCGCGAGGTATGTGAACCTCTTCCTTCTTTTGGCATGATTATATGTATGTAATATACATGTGGTGTTATTTCATGATTCCTTTTACTCTTAGAAGTTAAGAGGTATATATGTTGATTTACTCTATGTAAAAGTTATGTCTAAGTTATCCTAAGTTCTTACCAAGTCTTATGGGGGATGTTGGTAAGAGTCGTTAGGAAGTATTTGGAGTCGAGTTGACTTTGTTATTTTACTGCACGAATGAGAATAAGTATCGAACAAGCCATTGCAGCGTTAATAAAAGAAAATGTATCGACAATCAATTGTATTAAAATGAGTAGAATTCTCCATCTGCATAGAAACTAAGATAAGACAAAATTGTATTACATTTTCTAGATCATGGTTGCTCTAATAAGATCGTTATAAACAAGTATAACCTATTCACAACGCATAAAAGTATATGTTACTTAATTTAAAGAGTTTACGTTATGAAGTTTTAAGACTATGAACCTTGAATTCTTAAAAGGTTAAGAGACTTTATTTTTCAAGTTATGAGACTTGATTCTTAAAGGAATGAATGACTTGATTTAAAAGTATAGAATACTTGATTTGGAAAGTATTGATTTCTTGATATTCTAAAGATAAGAGACTTGATTTCTAAAGTTAAGAAACTTGATTTCTAAAGATAAGAGACTTGAAATATTTTGAAAGTTATGCAACTTGATTTGAAAGTATAAGTCTCTTGGTTATAAAAAGAATGAATTTGTCTAAACCATAAAGAGTTATAACGGATTTATGGGAAGTTAGTTATAACGGTTTTATGGAAGGTTAAGAGAGTTGTCTATTTTTGATTGATAGGCATGAGTTGCCTAGGTTGTGAAATTGGAAGTTACTTGGTTTCAAAGTCTTGAAATGAATTTCTAAAGGTTTAGTAACTTAATTTGAAAAATAGACATGTCTTGATACTACGGGTGTTAGTATCTTGGAGTTTTGTATGAAAATGAGTCTTTTGAAAAGAATGAAAGTACGTAGTACTTTGGGTTAAATTCCCGGATTTTTTATGTAACACGAAAGTGCCTTGAGTTTATAAAATGAGATTCATTTTTGTATGATAATGAAAGTCTAAAGATTTTATGAACTTGCCTATGCTTGCTTGTGATAGCCTTTGAGTGCAAGTATTATATTTTTACGCTGTCGTGACTCTCAGTTGAAGGGCCGACTGTCCTGTTGTGAATTTACTTGTACGTACCGAAAGTGACGGATGATTCCACGGGTATGCTTCCATTGTGATTGATCCTTGGACATGCTTATACGATGAGGGATTCCGGGGCATGCGACCAGGATGCGGGTTAAATTCCCGGATGCTATTATTACCACATGACCATGCTTATACGATGAGGATTCCGGGGCATGCGACCATGTTATGTACTATTACTCCATGGACTAGCTCCCCATGAAGACATGTACCCGAGATGAGGGATTCCACGGGCATATTATATACGATTATTACCCCATGGATTAGCTCTCCATGAAGTCATGTACCCGAGATGAGAGATTCCACGGGCATGAGATATATATATATATATATATTGCATATGTGTCTGTAAGCAGTGAGGTAGGATGCCACGAAGCGCGTCACATGGTTATATTTTACACTTACGGTATCGCGGTGATGGGATTCCACGGGCATGAGATATATATATATATATATATATATATATATATATATATATATATATGTATGCAGTGGTAGGATGCCACGTCACGTGGTTATATTTTACACTTACAGTATGATATATATATATATATATATATATATATATATATATATATATATATATATATATATATATATATATATATATATATATGTATGCAAATGATGAGGTAGGATGCCACAGCGCTTCATGGTTATATTTTACACTTACAGTGTCGGCGGTGATGGGGATTTCACGCACGCTTTGATATTTTGGGCTTGAGACCGCATCGACTGTGATGATATTTGAGGGCTTGTGTCCATAGCCACCGTGTGACTATTGTTCATGTGTTGAAATAGTCTTTAAAAGGTAAAGCGACTTTCATTACTTCCATTTCGGCAAGGCACGATTGTCTTATTATTTTGGTTATCATACATGTCTCGACTTTATTTTAGACTATTATGATTTCATTCTGATCTTTCGATTTTACATACTTGGTACATATTTAGTCTTGACCTCGCCCGGAGGGTTGCGTTCAATCTGCGCGAGTTGAGGTACGTAGCTTGGCGATCCTCGTTCTTAGGATCACTGTTGGTGGTTGGGAAGCTCCTTATTTCGGAGGCTTTGTATTTTAGTACGATTCCACGAGGTTGTAGATTTTGTACATTGGGGTATGGCGAACCTGTTAATCCGATTGTCACGACCGAACGGGCGTGGTAGTGCCTACGGGCACCTAAGTAGACATACATCAGAGTAACCAGCGGAATATAAAAACAAGACATGAAACAATTATGAAATGAGAACAGTTTATCCAAGAAAAGATTGCCTTTCGGCATGTATATATACATAAAGAGTGAACAGTTACAACTCAATTTTACAACAGGACTACAAACCTCTAGGAATGTAAACAACTATGGCGGGACAGGGCCCCGCCATACCCAGAATATACATAATCTACAATGACAGGGAGATCATACCCAAAAGACAAGCCTCCGGAGAAACGGGGCTTTCCCAAAAGCTGAAACGGTGATCCTAGGAGCGGGGATCAACAACAGGAGTACCTCTACCTGCGACATGAGCGGCCCGAAGGAAGTCGATCTGCAGTACCAAGTATGTGAAACTGTAAAGTACTTAAATGAAATCATATCATTTTAAAACCAATTTTACAAATACGTACGAAACAACCAATGTAACCGCACATAGTGCCACATCATATCCAAGAGCAAAATAGATATAACATAACTGGTCTTTTCTAGGCCGCTAATGATCGAAGCAAGGCCATTCGCCCATAGTATCATTATGCGTGCCTAATCCTCGAACTCCGCATCCGCGTAGGCGCATAGACCGCGTGAGGTATTCCTCGCATCGGGTAGCTAACGCGACATCATCCACGGACCCCGAAGTCCGCATAGTCCTATGGACCGCATGAGGTAAACCTCGCATCGGCGTAACACACCCGGAGTGATCAATCCTGGAACTCCCGTAGCTCCGCATAGGTCACATGGACCCGCATGAGGTAAACCTCGCATCGAGGGTGGCAAGTCCTCGGCATCATAACAAGTCAGGGGGGTATGTGATATAATAGCAGTATAACGGGCTTATCGTTTAACAACGTAAGCACAACAAGAATAACCCCCTTACACAACCATCACAAGACACTAACACACGTAGCATCATAACATGTTTACTTATCAAACCATCTTACTACACCTTCCAGAAATCAATACAAGACTTTCATAAACAAATAAGTAAACCGTTCCTTTTATCTTTCTTAAGTCGTTATACCTAACTTCCCATAAAGCTAGTATAACTCTTAAGCTTTTAAAACCAAGTATTACTTTTCTTTCAAAAATGATTCATAACTCTTTTGAAATACTTCCAAGATTCTTATCATTTAAAACTCAAGTCAAAAGACATCAAAGTAAAACCAAGTTTAGTTAACACGTACGCGTCTACCGTACTATATATATTTCAAAAGTATCATGCTCAAGAGGATAGGAAGAATCACATACCTCCTCGGCTCAATCCACCTGCCAAGTCGAATATGTCGCGCGCAGAGTATCAACCTATAATAGTCAAATACGTCTATCAACGTCTAGACTACTCTGTAGAATATTCTAAGCAGAAGGTTCTCTATTCTACGGAAAATTGGGCAGCATTTCCCTACCCGTCAAACTACACAAGTCTAATGTAAATACAGTCCTATGTAAGTACAGTTCAATTCTCTTCTTTTATACCCTCATTCTATAAATCTTATACTCATTTCTATACTACTACAGTATGTAATTTCCAATTACAATAGAAGGACAAAGATTATTACCTCGATAAGCCCAAAATTATCCAAGATTAAAGTCGATCCTGAACAACGTTTAGCTCCTATAATGCACGCTCCGATAGCTCCAAGAAACCCTTAGAAGTTTCTAAACAACTTCTACTTAATACTTCAACCAACTATGAAGATTTTCCTAGGGTTTCGTTTTGTGACTAAAGGAAATAAAGTAGTATTTTCGGGCTTTTAGTATAGAGGTAACTTGGGAATACTACAAGGGATTTGGGCTAAGGTATTTTGGAATAGTAACAATACTTGAAGACAATTTCTACCAAGGGGGGGGGGGGGGGTTTCGGACGTAGGCAACTAGAAAAGGGGAGGGAGTTTTTGGACGAGAGAGTAACTAAGGGTGAAGGATTTTGGAGACTTGGAAATTGTTTTTGTGGATGAAGAAGTCTTGCACTTGAGGGGGGTATTTATAGAACCTTCAATGGCCAAGATTAAAACAAATGGAGGGTGTAGATTAGGTAGCTTGTGTGAGTGGAGTCTTCCACCAAGTGTCCACCACAATATTTGGACATATGTCCACCACAACATTGGGACATATGTCCACCACAACAATGAGCCATGTGGCAAGCCACTTGCTTCACCAAAACCGTCCATACCTACTCCCACTATCCCAAAAAAAATATCTTGCAAGACTTGACTTATTGACTTGGCCACTAGCCCACAATTTTTGTCCAACCAATGCCACCTAAGGGTGACACATGTCGCCCTCCTATTGGCCCAAAATATTTCATCTCTCGGAAAAATCCGTAATCGGTTAAAATATTAAAAGCGTAAAATTTCCTTCACAAGGTTCGGAATCTTTTCCGTTGAAAGTTCACAATTTCATTCTTAACCTAATTAGGGCTTATACAATTGTACGTACGTCCTCACATACATACTCTGGAAATACGGGGTATAACATTCTCCCCTCCTTAGAAACATTTGTCCCGAATGTTCCTTCTAGATTCAATCAAATCAGAAACGACATAGCTCCTCACAACTTAAACAATTTGCAAATGCCACACATGGCCACAATACAACACTTGAGTATATATGATAATTAAAACCAGCAAGTAGGAAAGGGAGTTACCTGGAGGTGTGGGGAATAAGTGAGGATACCTCTGCCTCATGTCATCCTCTGCTTCCCACGTCATCTCCTCTCTGTTCTCGTTCCGCCATAAGATTTTGACGGAAGCCACATCCTTTGTCCGCAGCCGCCTAACCTGACGATCGAGTATCGCTATGGGACTCTCCTCATACGATAACCCCTCCGTCACACCGACATCGTCAATCGGTGCACTCTAGATGGATCCGATACATCTCCTCGGCGTAGAAACATGAAAATCGGATGACCTGCCTCGGATCGGACGGCAGATCCAACTCATAGCAACCTTGCCTACCTCTGCGGACAATCGATAAGGCCCGATGTACCTTGGGCCGAGCTTCCTTTCTTCCCAAACCTCATCACACCGCCATGGGTGACACCTGAGAAAACCCAATCATCAACCTCAAACTCGGATCCGACGATGATGATCTGCATACGACATCTGCCGACTACGGTATCGATAGCGCTCACGGATAAGCTTCACCTTATCCACTGCCTGTTGTATCAAGTCTGGTCCCACTAACTGCACCTCGCCCACATCAAACCAGTCTATCGGTGACCTGCAGTTCCTCCCATATAAGGCCTCATAAGGCGCCATCTGGATACTGGAGTGGTAGATGTTATTATACGCAAACTCTACTAGAGGCAAATGATCCTCCACTACCACGAAATCAATAACACAGCTCGCGACATATCCTCGAGAGTCCGGATGACGCTCTGCTGTCCGATGCATGCGAGGATGGAATGCGATCTTGAGGCTCACCTGCTTATCGGTGTATTTTATATACACTTTTTGAGTCAGTTTTAGTTAATCTTTTGTCCCTTTTTACACATATAAGTGTCGTATTACGATAGTTTTCCTTTCTTTTGAGTCAAAGTGGTTAAAATGGCCAAATGGCGGAAAAGGAGCTAAAGAGGCAAAAGAGGAGATTCGAGCTAAAGCAGATAAAGTGGCGACGAGTGAAACCAGACCAGCGCGACGCCTCCTGCGATCGAAGCGAGGCGCGGCGCCACTATCGAGAGGCTGCGAAGACCAGCGCGCGGCCTCATGTCGGCAGTGCAGCGCGACGCCTAAACATCCGAGAGGCTCTGAGTTGCAGGCGGCCGCGAGCAGCGAGAGACGGGCGGCGCGCCAAATCACCCGGATTGCAGAATTTCGTAGCGCCTTGGCTGTGCAGAGTCGCGGCGCCAGCGGAAAAATAAGGTTTTGAGACGGATTTTGGGCGAACTGCAGGGAAAAGTTGAGGCGGTTAGGAGCCTATAAAAGGAGAACCCTAAGCGGTTTTAAGGGTTCCCTTTGCCTAACACCTGAGCTTTCTTGCTTGGAGATTGGAGACCATAGTTTAGTAAATTTCCTTTCCTTTTCTTGTTTTTATTTCAGTTTTATGAAGAACATGGAATTAGTTATTGTCATGTCAATGGCTAGGAACTAATTCCTCTATAGGGCTTTCCATGTTGAATCTCTAGAAACTTATGTTATGATTTAATGCATGCTTATGGTTATTCTTCTTCTTGTTGAGATCTATCCAATAATTGAATTGAATGTTTGGTAGTTAATTGACAACTAATTATCACTATATGATTTCTAATCAGACTCCGAAAGGAGGGGATTGTGAATATGCTGTAAGTTGGGTAGACATTTTTGGATTGGGGATGAAAATACCTCAATTATTTATGTAGCGTTAATGAGAGGCTTAACAACCCTAATTTTACGCATTGTGCGTGACGGTTAACTAGGTTCTTAGTCTTAATCCTCCTATAGAGTTATCATTATCACCAAAAGGTAGGTAAGGTGCAATACTGGGGTTGAGTGTTTATATAACCCTAACGGGAGTATAAAACGATTTAGTGAACCTGTTTTCTCCAAAAGAAGAAGACCATAAGTTATTGCATTAATAAGTAACATAAGCGGATAGTGAGGAGACGTGAAAGCCCTATTCTCATCACAACTGAAGTAAACTCATTAGTTAAATTAGTCTTTATAATTCGTAGTTATAAACCACAAAATCAAATATCAATTTACCAAATAGACACCAAAAGATAGATAGTTGGTACTTGAACCCTAATCCTTGTGGACGATATTCGGTCTTGCTAAGACTATATTACTTGTCACGATAACGTGCACTTGCAGAGAAAATGCCCACACCATTGCATTGAGTTGTGGAACTTGGTCCACATCTTCTGTGGTGGCGATCTGACAAGAACCATTATAGATGCCGTGGTGGAGCATTCATAGGAAAACGACCCGCGGCGCTCGTGAGTTATTAGAAGATATGGCCACTAACAATCATATCACGAGAAGAGGTCGACAAGTGGGAGGAGAAACGATGGTAGTCCACGAAATAGATGTTATTCTTGCCTTGAATGCCCAGTGACCCTTTTGGCGAAAGCGATTGCGGCAAACATGCGATGTCGATGAATGCGGTGCAGATGCCTAAAAGTTGTGAGATATGTGGTGGCCCACATCGTTCGATAGGTGTCCTTGGTGATCCCAACAATATACCATGGAAGCGGCGAGTGTCGAGCGATGAAGTAATTATCGGAGGCAGCGAACAACCCCTACTCCACACTTATAATCCGGTGGAGAATCACCCAAATTTCTCATGGAGGAGACCGAGCGGCGAGAATCAATACGAGGCGGGAATCAATACGAGGGGCGAGAATCAGCGACCGCTTCATTCAAGCCAGCGGCCTCAGCGATTCATACTGCGGTTCAAAGAAAATCGAGCAGTGGCGGTGTGGCGGCACCCAGCGCCAGACGCGATTCGCGAAGCTAGATCCTCGTTCAGAACTTGGAAACACAAGTGGGTCGGCTAGCGAGCAAACAACGATCGCGAGTACATTGCCAAGCAATACATAGGTAAATCGAGGCGATGTCGAGCGATGCGGTTGAGAAGTGGAAGACAATTGGGCGTGAATCACCTCGGCCGATGAAGTGAGAAGAAGCGAGATAGAAAAGAGAAGGTGATTGAGCCTAGCCAGGTAGTAGAAAACTCTGGAGAAGGAGTATCTGAGAAAAGATCCCTTTTCCCAGAGATTCTGCGGAAGGCGGTTGATAAACAATTCTCCAAATTTTTGGAGACATTCGAAAAACTGCGTATCAACATACCTTTTATAGAGGCTTTGGAGCGGATGTCTTCCTATTTCAAGTTCATGAAGGAGATCTTGGGAAGAAGAAGAAGGTGGCGAGAATCTGAAATAGTAGCAGTGAGAAGAGTGTAGTGCTATCTTGCAAAAAAGTTGCCACCAGCTAAAAGATCCGAGGAGCTTTACACTACCTTACAGTGGGCGGGGTGACATGCTGTGAGCTCTGTGTGATTTAGGGGCAAGTATAAATCGATGCCACTTATCGGTATTTAAAAGATTGGAGTTAGGTGAGGCCAACCAACCTGATAAACTGGCCGGCGAAGCGGGCGGTGGTTCATCCAAGGCAAGATTGAGGACGTGATTGTGAAAGTAGGAAAATTCTTCTTTCCTGCAGACTTCCTCATTCTTGATATGGAAGAAGATGCGGAAATCCCTATCATATTGGGGAGACCATTCCTAGCAACGGGAAGAGCTTTGATTGATGTTGAAAGAAGAGAGTTAACATTAAGGGTGGAGAATGAAGAAATGGTGTTTAAAGTTTTTAAACACGTCATTGAGCCACCAACCATGAGTGGGTGCTTTGCAATCAGCACCATTAAACCCCTGCGAGCCAATACAAGTCAACGAGGAGATGAGCCCAGCGAGCATGGTTTGCGAAATTCCACTAAAGGAGGTATGTGTTCCTGAAACTTCGCTTGATGATAATTCTAAGAAGAGAAGAAGAAGAAGAAAAAGAAAACGAACAATGTGGAAAAAATGGATTTGTTGTGGGGTTAATCCACCTCACATTTATTAAGCTAAGGAACATGCGTCCGGCTAAAAGACGTTAAAGACAGCGCTACTTGGGAGGCAACCCAACGTTTTCAATTATGTTATTTCAATTCCTGTCTTTAGTTTATTTTATTTTGTTTTGGACAGTCTCACGGTCTTGGGTTCTTGTGTCTGTGTTGTGTTGACAGGTGAAAGCCAAGGACTTGGAAGCGAAGTGAAGAGAAGCAAGATCTCGAGAAAATCGCGAGCCTTGCGGCTGAAGCGAGGGCAGCGCAGAAGTTGAGAACCAAAGACAGAGTTTGGCGCCATGGCGACAAATATAGATCTGGAAAGGCATACGATCAGAAGGCCCTATCGCCAAATCAAACACCAAGAGCTCTCCTCCCCTCACGAAATTCAAAGTACTATCCACCGCCACCACCACCATTTTAACCAAAGTTTGTAAGTGACTTATTCTTTTATTGTCTTTGAGTCTACACACATTGGGGACAATGTGTGATTTAAGTTTGGGGGTGTTTTTATTTATGTCTTGTTTTATTTTAGTCTTTTTGATTGTTTTATGTTTTTTTCGAGTCACCAAATTTTTTTTTCCTTTTTGAGTCATAATTGCCTGTCAAAGATCATGTATGCCGTAGTTGCTAGAAACACCTAGTGAAGTAAGGTAGAATAATGTAACGGAATAGAAGCAACTATCTAAACACCTAGGTTAGATATGCCAAAAACTCACAAAATCTGTCTATTTGGAGTTTCTTGATTGAATTATGCATGTTAAATGATAAATACTTATGTGTTATGATTGCTTGCTATTTGAGGCGAAATAGTTAGGATGTGCATGTTAGGGAGATGACTCAGGCATTTCTTTGATAGCCAATTCTTACCATTCTTTTCTATCCCGGACTTTAAAAATATCCCTAGTCAGCCCCATTGAGCCTAAACGTTGAAACTTCTTCTTTGACACCCTATATTCCCATAAATTGTGCCATAAGTAAAAATATGAAATAGTGGAATACATTGTGTGTTAAAAAAGAGACAAAAAGAGTGAATAAGCCTGTTGCACTTTGATAAAAGTAATAAGAAATAGGCAAAAGCCTAAGTTTGGGAGTCTTGTCATTATTATATACTTCACTCTACCAAAACAAAAGAGAAAAGATAGAATCAAAGTGAAGGAAAGAACAAAAGAAAGGAAATCTTGAAAAGATAAAGAGCTTATGGTACACGAAATGAGCCTAAATGCCTATTTTTACCTACCTATACCTAAGCCTACATTACAACCCTTAAAGTCCTGAAGATCTCTTTTATGCATATCCAGAATTAGTGGAGAATAGCAAGTAAGCATGCCATAGGATTTTTGAATTTTCATGCATGATTTAGTATATTGACTTCCATTAAGCATGATAAATATGAGTTTGCGAAATATCTAGCTTAAAGTGTTTAGTATGCTAAAATTTCATGCTATATGTTCCTGCATATTATTCTGCTAACCTTCATGTTTTTCTAGATAACACTAATGCGGCAAAAGTGATCAATGTCAGTGAGTCTTTTATTTTCGTTTCTTGAGTCTTTTATTTCTTTCTTTCTATCTTTGCTCGAGGACGAACAAAGGTTAAGTTTGGGGGTATTTGATCGGTGTATTTTATATACACTTTTTGAGTCAGTTTTAGTTAATCTTTTGTCCCTTTTTACACATATAAGTGTCGTATTAGGATAGTTTTCCTTTCTTTTGAGTCAAAGTGGTTAAAATAGCCAAATGGCGGAAAAAGAGCTAAAAGAGGGCAAAAGAGGAGATTCCAGAGCTAAAAACAGATAAAGTGGCGAACAGTGAAACTCGGCCATGACGCCTCCTGTGATCGAAGCGGCGCGGCGCCACTATCGAAGAGGCTGCGAAGACCAGCGCGCTCATGTCGGCCAGTGGGCGCGGCGCTAAACATCAGAGGCTACAGAGCTGCAGTTGCGGCGCCTGAACAACAGATCGGCGCGGCGCCAAATCACCCGAAGATTGCGAATTCCGTGCTGCGGCGCATGTGACCGAGCGCGACGCGGAAAAATAAGGTTTTCAGACGGATTTTGGGCGAGCTGCAGGGAAAAGTTGAGCGGTTAGGAGCCTATAAAAGGAGAACACTAGGCGGTTTTAAGGTTCCTTCTGCACAACACAAGGCTTTCTTGCTTGGAGATTGGAGACCATAGTTTAGTAAATTTCCTTTCCTTTTCTTGTTTTTATTTGATTTTATGAAGAACATGGAATTAGTTCTTGTCATGTCAATGGCTAGGAACTAATTCCACTATAAAACTTTCCATGTTGAATCTCAGAAACTTATGTTATGATTTAATGACGCTTATGGTTATTCTTAACATTGAGATCTATCCAATAATTGAATTGAATGCTTGGTAGTTAATTGACAACTAATTATCACTATATGATTTCTAATCAGACTACGAAAGGAGGGGATTGTGAATATGCTGTAAGTTGGGTAGACATTCTTGGATTGGGGATGAAAATACCTCAATTATTTATGTAGCGTTAACGAGAGGCTTAACAACCCTAATTTTACGCATTGTGCGTGACGGTTAACTAGGTTCTTAGTCTTAATCCTCCTATAGAGTTATCCTTATCAGAAAGGTAGGTAAGGTGCAATCTTTGAGGTTGAGTGTTTATATAACCCTAACGGGAGTATAAAACGATTTAGTGAACATGCTTTCTCCAAAAGAAGAAGACCATAAGTTATTGCATTAATAAGTAACATAAGCGGATAGTGAGGAGACGTGGAAGCCCTATTCTCATTACAACTGAAGTAAACTCATTAGTTAAATTAGTCTTTATAATTCGTAGTTATAAACCACAAAATCAAATATCAATTTACCAAATAGACACCAAAAGATAGATAGTTGGTACTTGAACCCTAATCCTTGTGGACGATATTCGGTCTTGCTAAGACTATATTACTTGTCACGATAACGTGCACATGCGTTTAAGTGTGTGCATCTTTTCGCGCATCACCTGCGTCCCTAATCCCTTCTGGAAAGACCTCCAGAAGTTAGCCGTAAATTGGGCTCCTCTGTCTGATATGATAGAAATAGGGACCCCATGCAGTCTCACGATCTCTCGGATATAAAGTCTGGCATAATCCTCGGCCGAAAAAGTCATCCTGACTGGAAGAAAGTGGGCTGATTTCGTCAGCCTGTCGACGATAACCCAGATAGAATCATGCTTCCTCTGAGTGCGAGGTAACCCTGTGATAAAGTCCATGTTGATCACCTCCTTCCGGTCGGAATCTCTTATGCGCAACAATCCACGGGCCTCGATGCTCTACCTTTACCGGTGACAACACGGGCTTGAGCAACAAACTCTGGCGTCCTCTTTAGGCCCGTCCCACCAATACGGATCGAGGTCATGGTACATCTTTGTCGACCGGATGGATGAAGTAGCAATGGTGTGCTTCCCACAGAACCTGCTGCGAAGTCACGCAATATCCGGAACACCTGACTGCCCTCAAATCTTAGCACCCGTCGGTGCTATCTCAAGGACCGCTTCCTCACGAAGAGCGTATCACGATACCGTGTCAAAATCGGATCCTCAATGTTGCCTCTTCACCTCGCCGGCGATGGAAGACTCGGCAACCTCTCGAACCGAACCCCCGCTATCGAGAATCAATCAATCGGACTCCAGGCTCGCTGGCGATGTAACTCGCGGACCATGCCCTCTTCTGCAGCTGCGTCGATAGACTCCATCGACCTACGACTAAGGGCATACGCCACAACATTGGCCTTCCCGGGTGGTACGGGATATCGACATCGTAATCCTTGAGTAGCTCTAACCACCGTCTGCATCGTAAGTTCGACTCCTGGTGAAGATATCTGGAGTCTCTTGTGGTGCGTGTAAATATCCACGTGAACTCCATACAAATAGTGCCTCAGGATCTTGGCGTGAATCACCGCCGACTCCAAATCATGGGTGGGGTAGTTCTTCTCATGCTTCTTGGTGTCGAGATCGTGCGCTATAACCTTACCTGCTGCATCAACACGTCATCCGGCGCTTTGTGCGTCACAATACACCGCATGGCCGTCTAGGCCCTGCGGAAGAGTAAGCGGGCGATCGTCAATCTCTCCTTGATGGCGGAAGCCCTCCTCACAAGCATCATCGGCTGAAACTTAGCGCATACGAGTCAACTTAGTCAAAGGTGCGAAATAGAAGCAAACTTCTCCACGAACCTCCGATAGTAACTGCAAGGCCCGAAAGGCTGCGCACTGCGCCGGAGTAGTAGGTCTAGGCCAACTCGATTGCGCTCGATCTTGGCGTATCCACGAATACCATCGGCCCAGACAATATGCCCCAAATGCCACGAAGTCAACGAACTCACACTTGAAAACTTGGCGTCTGGCCGTGGTCTGGAGAACTCAAGACCGCCGTCGCCGAATGCTCGCGTACTCGCCTCTGGCGGGAATAAACGAATATCATCAATGAACACTATCACAAGCGTATCCAAAAATGGCTTGAACACTCGGTTCATCAAATCCATAAATACTGCGGACCATTGGTCAAACCGAAAGACATAACCACGAACTCATAGTGCGTCTGGGTCCGGAATGCAGTCCTAGGGACATCCGCCTCTCTAACTCGCACCTGATGATAGCCCGATCGCAGATCAATCTTGGAGAAACATCTCGCACCCTGCAACTGGTCGAACAAATCATCAATCCTGGGAAGGGGGTATCTGTTCTTAATAGTCACCTTGTTCAGCTGCCTGTAATCAACACACGTCGCGGCGTCGATCTTCTTCTTCACGAACAATCTGCGCTCCCGAGGAGAAACACTAGGTCGATGAAGCCGCTTCTCGGCAAATCTCTCGGTGGTCCTTCACTCTCTCTCGGCGGGTGCCATTACGTATGGCGGAATGGATATAGGTCGAGTATCGGCAAATGTCGATACAAAACTCTATCTCCTCCCGGAGGTATGCGGGAGGTCGTGCGAAACACATCCGGGAACTCTCGACTATTGGGCCGGTGAAAATCTGGTACCGCATCCTCGATTATCAAACACCGAATGAGATGGTAGATATACCCCTCGCACCATCTTCCTAGCCTTGAGGTAAGAAATAAACCTACCCGCCGGCGACATAGTGTTCCTCCCACTCGATAACCGGCTCAGAAGCTGGAACCGTACCACTCTCCTGCGATCTACATTGGCGTAGCAGAAGCTAACCAATCCATACCGTGATCACATCAAAATCGGTCATATCCAACTCTATCAGTCGGCTAGTCCGACGGCGCATAAAGCCACCGGGCAAGCCACATATACACGCCAGAGCTACCAGAATCACCATCTGGCGTAGGTACCTCGAAAGGGTCTATGGACTCGGGCTTTATCCCTATCCTACTAGCAATAAGGGAGATATATAGGGGCCAGTAGAACCGGATCTATCAAGGCATACACGTCACAACAAGCCCGATAAAGTACTGTGGCGACATCCGGCGACGCCTCACGGTCTGGCGGTGGACGAGGCATAAATGCGGTTACGAGGACGCTAGAACTAGGACCGCTTTCACGACCTCTGCCGCGACTGCTGGTCACGAGTACCACGCCTCGGGGCGATGGCAAATGAGTGAAGAAGACGGCGAAAGACCACAGTGGTGACCCTACCATCTGCGCGCCTGCGGTGGACGGTCCTCGCGTAGTGACCTGCGGCGCGAGTGTAGCAAACTCGAGGTAGTACCACGACTCGGAATGGAATCTACCATCCGGACACTGAGAGGACCTCGGCCAGGTTAGCACCCTGCTACTGGAAGTCCAGAAGTCACGGGGCCACGACCGCCCCGAATACTGGCATCTGAAGACGGTGTAGGAGTGCTCTGAGCTGGCTGTGGTGCGAATCTAGTCTGTTGCTGAGATCGTCCACCCCGAGAGCTACCAAAAGATCCGGCCGTCTTGGTCTTCTTCTGCTGATATCTGTCGACCTGTCGACCTCTACGCTCCTCGCACCCAAGTGCATGAGCCTGAATGCGGGCAATGTCCATGCGGTGAAGACAGCGCTGAGCAAGACTACGCCAGTAGTCATCGGTCCGTAATGTAGCGGTGCACTCGGTCCTCCATATCTGCTACTAACGCAGGGACATATCGAGCCAACGAATCGAACTCAACGTTGTACTCCGAACCGCACGCCCTCCTCGCCTCAAAGATCGAAACCCGGCCCATGCTCTCCTCATCTGCGGAGGCAAGAAGTGGCTGAGAAAAGCCTCCGAGAACTCGTCCCATACCGCTGGAAGTGCGTGCTCTCCTCGGGACAACTCCCACGAATCAAACCGATCGACTGCAGTATCACGCAGCCGATGTGAACCTAAGACCACTGACTCGGTCTCCGAAGCCCTGATCACTCTACGATCCGAAGGCGTTGGATGAACTCTGCGGATCATCCTCGGGCCTCGACCGTAGAGAACTCTGGCGGGCTACAACTCAGAAAATCCCGTAGTCTCAAGCTGTCCGATCTAGGATGTACCACGGGTGCTCGAACTGGCCAGATTCACTTATCCTCACGTTCGCCACGATCACGGATAGTAATCGGGCCATCTCCTCAGAACCATCTCTCTGCTCCAGCCGTGGGGTGGAGGCGCAGTCTTGTGGTCTCGCTGGGGCTGGCGTCGTGGAACTCGCCGTCTGAGGTATCGCCTCGGGTATAGGCGGGCACGCCTCGTGACCTACGTGTCCTACTAGCAGCTCTCTCGGCTACCTTGCCCTTCTGGGCCCGAGTTGCCTTGCGTGGAGGCATAACTGGTACAGAAAAGAAATGCGTTAGAGGGGTCCAACTTATAACACAACTCTAAGGCACGATCTCAGAGTGAGAAGAATGGAAACCAATCCTAAATATCCTATAGCCTACTGATTATTGGTGTGGTGCACAACACACCGATAATCAAGACTCTACTAGATACGATGCGTCAGACACTTTCCGAGGATTAACTGCTCTGATACCACTTTTGTCACGACCCGAACACGGGCCCGTGACTGGTGTCTTACCCGGGCACCTAAGTAGACATACATCAGAGTAACCAGCGGAATATAAAAACAAGACATGAAACAATTATGAAATGAGAACAGTTTATCCAAGAAAAGATTGCCTTTCGGCATGTATATATACATAAAGAGTGAACAGTTACAACCCAACTTTACAACAGACTACTGCACTTAGAATGTAAACAACTATATGGACGGGCCCCGCCATACCTGAATATACATAATCTACAATAGCGGGAGATCATACCCAAAAGATAAGCCTCGGAGAAGCGGGGCTTTCCCAAAAGTGAAACGGTGATCTAGCGGATCGACAGCGGGAGTACCTCTACTGCGACATGAACGCGGCCGAAGGAGGTCGATAACAGTACCAAGTATGTGAAATCAGAAAGTACTTAAATGAAATCATATCATTTTAAAACCAATTTTACAAATACGCATTTAAACAACCAATGTAATCGCACATAGTGCACAAAGATATCCAAGAGCAAAATAGATATAACATAACCGGTCTTTTCTAGGCCGCTAATGATCGAGCAAGGCCATTCGCCCATAGTATCATTATGCGTGCCTAATCCCAGAACTCCGCACCGCATAAAGCCACATAGGCCCGCATGAGGTATTCCTCTCATCGGGGTAGCTAACTCGGCGATCATCCTGGACCCCGGTCGCGTAGTCATGGAACGCATGAGGTAAACCTCGCATCGGCGTAACACACCCGGAGTGATCAATCCTGGAACTCTCGCAGCTCCGCATAGGTCACATGGACCCGCATGAGGTAAACCTCACATCGAGGGTGGCAAGTCCTCGGCATCATAACAAGTCAGGGGGGTATGTGATATAATAGCAGTATAACGGGCTTATCGTTTAACAACGTAAACACAACAAGAATAACCCCCTTACACAACCATCACAAGACACTAACACACGTAGCATCATAACATGTTTACTTATCAAACCATCTTACTACACCTTCCAGAAATCAATACAAGACTTTCATAAACAAATAAGTAAACCGTTCCTTTTATCTTTCTTAAGTCGTTATACCTAACTTCCCATAAAGCTAGTATAACTCTTAAGCTTTTAAAACCAAGTATTACTTTTCTTTCAAAAATGATTCATAACTCTTTTGAAATACTTCCAAGATTCTTATCATTTAAAACTCAAGTCAAAAGACATCAAAGTAAAACCAAGTTTAGTTAACACATGTACGTCTACCGTACTATATATATTTCAAAAGTATCATGCTCAAGAGGATAGGAAGAATCACATACCTCCCCGGCTCAATCCACCTGCCAAGTCGAATATGTCGCGCGCAGAGTATCAACCTATAATAGTCAAATACGTCTATCAACATCTAGACTACTCTGTAGAATATTCTAAGCAGAAGGTTCTCTATTCTACGGAAAATTGGGCATTTCTACCCACAAACTACACAAGTCTCATCAGAATACAGTCTATGTAAATCTGATTCAATTCTCTTCTTTTATACCCTCCTTCTATAAATCTTATACTCATTTTTATACTACTACAGTATGTAATTTCCAATTACAATAGAAGGACAAAGGTTATTACCTCGATAAGCCCAAAATTATCCAAGATTAAAGTCGATCCTGAACAACGTTTAGCTCCTATTCTGCACGCTCCGATAGCTCCAAGAAACCCTTAGAAGTTTCTAAACAACTTCTACTTAATACTTCAACCAACTATGAAGATTTCCCTAGGGTTTCGTTTTGTGACTAAAGGAAATAAAGTAGTATTTCCGGGCTTTTAGTATAGATGTAACTTGGGAATACTACAAGGGATTTGGGCTAAGGTATTTTGGAATAGTAACAAAACTTGAAGACAATTTCTACCAAGGGGGGGGGGGGGGGTGTTTCGGACGTAGGCAACTAGAAAGGGGGAGGGAGTTTTTCGACGAGAGAGTAACTAAGGGGGAAGGATTTTGGAGACTTGGAAATTGTTTTTGTGGATGAAGAAGTCTTGCACTTGAGGGGGGTATTTATAGAACCTTCAATGGCCAAGATTAAAACAAATGGAGGGTGTAGATTAGGTAGCTTGTGTGAGTGGAGTCTTCCACCAAGTGTCCACCACAATATTGGGACATATGTCCACCACAACATTGAGACATATGTCCACCACAACAATGAGCCATGTGGCAAGCCACTTGCTTCACCAAAACTGTCCATACCTACTCTCACTATCCCAAAAAAAATATCTTGCAAGACTTGACTTATTGACTTGGCCACTAGCCCACAATTTTCGTCCAACCAATGCCACCTAAGGGTGACACATGTCGCCCTCCTATTGGCCCAAAATATTTCATCTCTCGGAAAAATCCGTAATCGGTTAAAATATTAAAAGCGTAAAATTTCCTTCATGAGTTGGAATCTTTTCCGTTGAAAGTTCACAATTTCATTCTTAACCTAATTAGGGCTTATACAATTGTACGTACGTCCTCACATACATACTCTGGAAATACGGGGTATAACAACAGTTGTTTACGTCAAAACTCTTAGAGGTCTGTAGTCATATCTTGTGGGTCGCTTTAAAAAAAAAAAGTAACTGCTTTTGATTTTACGTAGTTATATGTATCCAGGAAGGTAGCCTTATCGGCTAACCTGTTATTTATTTCTTGTTGAGTTTATGTATGTTCCGCTGATTATCTCTGATGTTTACTGTAAGGTGCGGGTAGGGCACGATGTCGAGCAGGTCGGTCGTGACACTCTTCACATGTAATGTCTTTGGCATTTTTCAGAATGTCTCGCTCACATGTAATGTCTTTGGCATTTTTCAGAATCTCATAATTGAAAATTATGACTCCCAATTCTGTAACTCAACAACCAAGACCATTCGTCCCATGACTAATTGGAATCAACACGGACACTAAATTGAAGCAATTTCGTAATTTTTCTTTATAGAACTTTCGCTTCCAACCTTGTATGTCTATCATCCATCCAGTAAATAATTTTCTTGCCATTAATTGTTTGTCACAGTCAAATCGACAAACTGTTTTAGTTAATAAAACCAAAATAGCAATTAATTCACAGACTTCAACGATGAAGATTTTATTTCTTCAAATCGCAGTTGAATTATAAACTTAAACGATGAAGATTTTATTTCTTCAAATCGCAGTATAATTATGAAATTTTAGTATTCCAACGAAGTTTTTATATCTTCGAGTCAGAATACTAATATTCATATGGAGTAGAAAACTACACAAGTTTTAATCTCCTTAAACAGAACGACGAAGATTTTATGTTCTTCAAATTGTTGTACAAGTATCACATGAGTAAGTCAAATTCATTCTTACTACCTTGAAAATAATCTTCACGTATTTCATGCAACAAATATAATACACAACGGTGAAGATTTTATTTCTTCAAACCGAATCAATTATGCTTGAAACGAAGTGCAGTAGATTGTATGTTGTATACTTGATAAAGTTTTTATATATTCAAATCAAGTATCCAAATGAGTAGAAAGTTATGAAAACTTTAATCTCAATCGAAGTAGAAAATCCAAAGATTTTAGTCTCCTGACAACATACAAGAAAAACACTTTTTTTCCCTCTGAAAAACACTTCTTTTCTCTTTTGGAAAACACTTTTTTCTGGACTTTAATATTCCAACGAAGTTTTTATGTCTTCAAGTTAGAATATGAAATTTCATACGGAGTAGAAAATCACACAGGTTTTAATCTCCAAACCAGGATACAGATTAAAATAAAATAAACATAATTTCCTTAAGATTGTTGGTATAATAATCTGTATATGGCCAAAATAATGTTTCAACACAATCTGTTTAAATACTTAGTAAAAACAAATTTCACAGTATAAAAAATACTTAATTGAAATCAGTACAATAAACAGAATATGTTTTGAATAAGAAAAAATAATTTCAGAATATAATTGAGCCCACTTAGTTCAAAGTGTGTCCTTCAGGAAATTATTCCCCTCACAGTACTCGAGGTTAATAGAATATCGCCTCCCAGGATAGAACGATTATCTTATCAGAGTAGTAGTACTCCAAATTCCGGTAGCAACGAACCACTCAACGACAGTATATCACACAGACTTAGGAAGGGAGAATTTTTCAGATAAAGAAATTCGTATTGAATAATGTTTGCAACCATTCAGAATTGTCACCAAAATTTTGGAGGGAAATTCGAAAAGAAAGGACTTAAACCGGACGGGTCGATCGCGGGTCTTGGGTCGATCCGTTTGGATTTTTTTTAATTAAATAATTAATTAATTAATTAATTAAAGAAACGTTTGTCCAAAAAGATTATCAATCAATCTTTTTCCAAATCCAAACAGTAGCGAAAGCGGCGACGGCGGCGAGGTCCTGCCCTCTCAACCCTTTTAGCAACTAGAGAAGGTGTAATGTAATATATACATGTTACACCCCGTATTTCCAACAGTTGAGATAAGAACATACGTAAGAAATTGGGAATTGAATTCTAGAAAGAATGAAAAATTTCGAAAATTTCTCCGAACCTTGTAAAGGAAAAGGGTTTATTAGTTGAATTTAATTTCGAAATTTGGTCATGTGGGACCACCCGAGAAATTTTGTATGTATTGGGGAGTGTGGGAAGGCAAAACGGAGAACAAAAAAATACCAAAACGTGTTTGAACAGTGAAAACCCGTCCATGAACAGTGTTGTTCGATGAACAGTGTTCGAAAAAATGCCATTTTCGGCCAAACCAGGAATCCACCGGGGGCGAGACATATACCAAAAGCTTCGTCCCATCGAGCCCGTCAAATCCATACCAACCACCACCTTCGATTCTCCCGGAATCGTCGGCAATTTCAGATCGAAATTTCGGTCACTGTTCATCCATCTTCCCCGTTCGGTTTTTCTGATTTTTCGGCCAACTGAGGTACAATCGACGGGAGTGGAGTATACCATCAGAACCACCATCTCCTTGTCGTCATTTCCATGTAAACCAGGACCCTCGATTCTTGCTCAAACTCGCCGTCGACCAGATCGATCTTCGCCGAAACCCTAGGTCGCCTACGAGCATTTTTCCGGCCACGACAGGTAGAGTCAACTGTCGTGTCTAGTGTAGAAAGATTCAGGGTGGAAAGGCCGACATTTTGGCACCACCCACGACCTCCAATTCAACCCAGATCGTCGGGTCGACCAAATCATATTTTTCGATCGGAAGTTGGAAAATTCCGATCGATTCTGGTACAGTTGAGGGTAAGGCGTATATCGTTGTGTTCGTATTGATCTTAGCTACGTTTTGCAACCAATCCCGAGCCTCAATTCTCAGTATTTCGGAATCCGCCATTGACGCCGCCTTGAGCTCGCATGGCGCGGTGCCGCAGACTACGCGAACCTCCAAAATTGATTTTCCTCCATTAATTCATCCACACAACAACAATTCGATGAATTCACTTCCAACGGATCAAAAATGGAATTTTCCGGTGAATAATTCCGAATGCGGCGATGGGAATCTGCCACCCATGGCGGCGATTCAGCCGCTCAACCACGGAAATGTTTCACGATACTCTCAGTGATCGGACATCAATTTTCAATTCTGGCGTTATGCAGTTAGCGTGTGGATTAGCCGAAGAGGTATGTGAACTTCTTCTTTTATAGACATGAGTATATTTGAAGTATACTTGCCTTGTGATTAAGAGTATACTTGCCTTGATAATTGAAGTATACTTGCCTTGCTGATTAGGAGTATATTTGCCTTAATATTTGAAGTATACTTGCATTGTTGTTAGGGGTATACAAGACTTGTTCTTGAGTATATTTTCCTTGTCATAAGAAGTATTCCTGTTGTCGCACCCGATTTTGAACTCTCAGGCTTAAATGCGCGACGAAATGGTTATCCTCCCAAAAAATGTAAAATATAAATGTTTAGAATGTTAAGGGAGTCGCCACCTAATTAATTTGGGTGAATTAGGACACCTAAATGCTAACCGATTAAAGTCAGCATTAACTCCATTTAAAGGTCTGTGAAACTAAATAAGATTCTGAGCGAGGGTTCTTTATTATCCTAAAGGGAAGGGGTAAGGCACCCTAAAGGATCCGCTAACTTGCGGTTGTCCGTTCAAACATAGGTTAATTTATCTGGCTAAGGGATGTATATTTTTTGGAAAAATGATTATTTAAGTAAAAGGGATGTGGCAATATCTAAAGAATATATATTGATAACTGAAGGGTCTTATAAGATTCATAAAAAATATATATATACAAAGTTGATTATGAGATGAAATTATTTTATTCTCGACAAAAGTAAAAAAAAGTGATTAGCCTAAGTCCTAACAATATACGCAAGGTTAAGATTCTTATAAAAGGTTAATTATGAAATTATTATTTTATACGTATGTGCGAGAATTACTTCCTACAACATTTATGAAAAGTTTATGATAAAGTTTATTTCTTAAGGACTAAGTATGGAGAAATATATTAACTATGTGACCAAAGTATAACTAGGATTAATTATTTTGGGGTTTAGACTTTCGTGACGAACCTAGAATAAATAAAGGGTGAATTTATCCTTTAAACTACCCTTCCGAAATACTCAAAGACTATTAGAGTTAATTATCCTATTAATTCTGACATTAACAAATATAACAATAATAAATAAGCAAAATAAATAAATACACCAATAAGCAAAGGCGGAGTGAGATTGTAGTTGACATGGCGTCTAGAATGGATGGTGACACCATCTATCTATATTGTTTGAAAGCCACTGAGGCGGGCGTGAGCGTCTGGAAATCCGATGAATCTCGTATCGAGACTCTTGATTTGGCTCTCAGCGCATGTCGGATAAAATAAGGCAGAAAGGAAAAGGATTAGTGATATCCACTCTTTATTCAATAACATATAATACGGCGTAGATTTATGATACACGTGGAGCAATATGTGGATCAGAAGTAACAAACGAATAGACAGTGTATCCTAAGATGAGAACATGATGTAATGTAGAGGATTTAAGTTACCTATTTGCAATAATACATAAAGGTTAACATTTCAGAAAGATGTTCATTGATCATGACCACCTACTCACCTAGTTATTGAAATAATACGATTATGAATCCTCGCTGTATATGGCATATCTAACAAAGCTGGGACTTACAAATCATTTAGACCATTTTACCATATCAAATGCGGTCTCGTGGACATTAAGCATATTAAATTAATCGTGGGTGGCTTTAGGTGGTTTCACGACCCGTATGTATACAATTGGCGATGAGCCTTAAAACTAGTTTAGGGCGGGGGTTGTGATGGCTGTTTGAATTAATCTAGCCCATTTGTAAGCTAGTTCTTGACTAATATGTGTTAACATTATAAACACGTGCTAATCAAATCATACACAGAGTCAATAGCCAACTTGGCATGTTAAATCAACATACAAAAGACTTAGTAGTTTCTAGACTTCCTGAACTTGTGCCTCTGGTTTGGACCTAAATGCGAATCGCACATTTATTTAATCGAAGCTAGGACTGTTTTAATGTGAAATTAGTCAAAGAGTATAGGCATAAAACACTCTTTATTTATCATTAATTACAATTCCAAACTCACAGTGATTCTATTACAATTCCTGCAATCACCCACCCCTCCAAACAATGGAAACAAAGTAGTAGATATATTATGGCCGATATTAAACTTGTATAGTTAGCTTAAAGTAAATACATTACCCTTTTTTTCAAGAAATGGGAGCGGGGTTTATTTTACAATTAAAATGTTTGTTACTTTATCCGGAGGATAACACGACATTGCAAATCGTATATCCTTGGTCTTAGTAACATTTTGATTGGAGGTCGGTCTTAAGTTATTAAAACATAGTAGTGATATTTTAGAAAACAAGTAAAGGATTTGACTCTTTTGAATGCAAGCATATAAATATACAAACACATAGACACATAATTCTTTTGCAATTTTGGGTTGTTATTACATATATCTTGGACATATAATCTTTCTTATGATGTTTTGGAAAATGAGTAGGAGGTTCGAATCTTGAATATAGGCACGTAAATATGCATAAACACATAATCCTTTTGAATTTGGTTGTCGTTATTTAGGGAGCATGTCGACGATTTTAAAATTCGGGATTAGACCTCGTAATCCCTTTTACTTCCCGCTAGCTATTTGTTAGGAGAAGTATTTATTTATAGAGAAAGTTATAAGAAACAACATATGTAGTGAATTTCGGTTTTAACAGTTCATCATGATTAATACTGATTTTTTTGGATTAACATATCAATACCTTCCTGCTAAACATCCAATTGCATACTAACAGATTAAAACAGAATATCCAAACCAATGTTTACACAACCATGATACAATCAACCAAATGGATCTACGACCTTACACAATCGTTATACCTCGATCGTACCCTCGGAAAGTATTATCGAAACGCGCGTATGCTCAAAACAGAATCGACGCTACAAATATCGAAGGCTACTGCTGATAGACCTATCTGGAAACAGTGGCCGACCCAAATCGAACAAGTTTGAACAAAATGATCTGACACCGTCATGCGAACGTAGTATCAATTAGACACTTAAATAAATGAAAGAGAAGGGATTTCCGGACCTTTTGTGGGTGGCGAACTGAGGCGGCGACAAATGTTTTTCTTGAATCGTCGACGAGAAGTTCGCGAAAGGAGCTGTTTGCAATGGCCAATGACAATAAGCGGAGGCGAGGAGGATTCTAGGCCGTGCTAAGAGTAATCTCCGTTGATGCAGAATCGATGATCCTGCGCATGTCTAAGCGTCGGTACTTATAGCTCTGTTTAGGATTCGCCCTTATGGTAAGTCTAGGATGGGTGTTGGGGCGATTTGTCGATTTGAGTGATTGTTTACCAAAAATAGGTGCTGATTTTGGACCATTCTAAGGGTGATTCGCGGATGATTTGAAGAGGATTTTGGTGTGATTTTAGGTGTTGTATGGTAAGGTTTGACACGAAGTTTCGGTTGTGGCAAGTTACCATGTTAGGGACGATTTTGATATTATTCTTGTTAGAGCGATTTGGTTATGGTAGGCGAGGATTCGATTTGGTTACGCTTGATTTTCCTCTGAAAATCTGGCGAGATTAATGAGTAGGGGAAGGTTGCATGCGGCGGATGAGTTGAATGGAAGGTATTGCAATTAGGTTTGTTTTGTTGAAGAGGTGAGGGGCCGAAGCGCGGTGAGGTTTTCGTGAAATTTCTTGGTGATGAAGGGAGTGATAGGGCTTGCGGGGAAATGGGCTTCTGAAGGGGTGTGTTTGGAGAGAAGGTGTATAAGAAATAGTAGGGTTGGGCCGCGGGTTATATCATATTTGGGCCCAGGGGCTATCCGAAAATGGGATAAGGGATTAGGCTAGTTTTAATTAGGTGGGCTGGGTTAGTTATTAGTTAGGGTAGTTAGGTTTAATTAGGTATTTAATTAGTGCTAGTTTTAGGTGCTATTTAATTAATTAGTAGTAAATTAAAACAATAAATTGTGCTTAAATTATTTAGGTGTTCTATTAGCCTAAGTTTGAATTATTATAACGAATGGAGACGGGCTTGCTATTTAATTAATGCTAAACATTTTAGAATGCGGCGCTATTATTTAACATCTTATTATTGTGCATTATTGCGAAGTTAAATTAAAATGCATTGAGTTTATATTAAATTACTTAAATGCTTAGAATGCAAATCGATATTTAAGAATTGTTTAAAGCCTTATAAATGCGGCGCTATTAAATGCATATATCAGATTAAAATTGACTTTTTTAAATTATAAATGATTACTAATAAATGCGGTTATGCTACCTGACACGACGTTATCGCTAAATTATTTATTTTATGCATTTATTAATTATTTGAGAATTACGACAAAGCTTAAAGTTAATTAACGCGGGCGCGAGACTCTAAGTGCTTAAAACTCTACGTAAGGCGATGCCATTATTAAGTTATTATTTATGCTGTATTTAATGTTTTATTGTTGTATTTTATTATAAAAATCCTAAAAATATTTTTACAAAATTAGTGTAATTTTATGGTTAATGGCCGACGGGAGGGTCAAAATTGGGTGTCAGCGGATGTCCTCTTTGTATGGAGATGATGGAAGAATCTTGGACAAAGCGTTGACTCATGTAATTTTGTCTCGATCTTGAGTGCGAGAAATCTTTGGCGGTGACAAAGTGGCGAGAAATCAAAATGTCGATGTCGAGTTATGGCGACCTTTGAGTTACCATGGTTGAAACAACAAGCGGGCTAACGGACTCGAGTTGTCTGAGTGTCGAGTTATGGCGACAGGGTTACCGTGGTCTAAACACCAAGCGGGCTAACGCGGCTTAAAAGATGTCGGTGTCGAGTTATGATGACCTTTGGGCTGTAATTCAAAAAGTAAAAGAATATAAGCGGCTTGAACACAGGGTGTCTTGCTATGGCTTGTAGTCTTGAGTTCTATGGTGATGTGGGCGAGTGGGCCAGGCGCTGAGGCGCTACGCGTCGTTGGGAAGGTTGGCCCCAACAAATTGCCGGTTATTGTAAGAGAAAATCCACGTTGTGCTCCTGCTGCTGCATGCTAAGACTTGAACAAACGGTTAATGCATAACTGTTAAGGCAAAACAATTTTAAAAACAATGTAACTGTGAATAGAAAAGGTTATCTGCAAAGCGTGATGCATTTGTGTTGATGCGATATTGCGAATCTTTGTGATTTCGTCCTTGCACGCACGTGTTGCGATTGTGAGCAGCGGGTATGTTGTCGCTGCTGCAATTGTCCTTGTGTACTAAAGCTCAAGAAGGAGTTAGTGCATAACTGCTAAGGTGGAATATTAAAGCATGCGTAAGAAATGCAATTCCGGGAATATAGAAATCGTCCCTGTGTGATATGCTGATGATGGCGTCGTTTCGGACTTGTTGTCTTGATAACGTCGTTGCTGGGCGATGTTCTTTGGCGTCGTTGCGTAGCGCAATGGTGATGGTGTCGTTGCCTGGACACAATCGCGTGCGTCGTTACTGGGCGTGTTCTTCTGGCGTCGTTGCGTAGGCAATCTGATGATGTCGTTGCTGGACATAATGTTCTTTGGCGTCGTTGTGTAAGCGCAATGCGATGGTGTCGTTGCTGGACCTGATGCTCAACGTCGTTACTGGGCGTGTTCTTCTGGCGTCGTTGCGTGACGCAGCGTCGCGATGGTGTCGTTGCACGACACAATGCTCATAACGTCGTTGCTGGGCGATGTTCTTCTTGGCGTCGTTGCGTGAGACGCACGCGATGATGTCGTTGCCTGGACACAATGCGGATAATGTCGTTGCCTGGACATGTTGCCCGCTGGCGTCGTTGCGTGACGCGTCTTGAGGTGTCGTTGCACGGACACGATCTTTGAACGTCGTTACTGGGCGTATTCTTTGAGGCGTCGTTGCGTAAACGCAATCGATGGCGTCGTTACTGGGCGTGTTCTTTTGGCGTCGTTGCGTACGCAATCGCGATGGTGTCGTTGCTTGGACCGCAATCGCGTCGCGTCGTTACTGGGCGTATTCGCTTTGGCGTCGTTGCGTGGCCGCAATGTTGATGGTGTCGTTGCTTGGACACAATGCTGATAACGTCGTTGCACGGGCGTATTCGCTTGGCGTCGTTGCGTGAGCGCATCGCGATGATGTCGTTGCCTTGACATAATCGCGATGGCGTCGTTGCTGGGCGATGTTCTTCTTTGGCGTCGTTGCGTGACGCAATCGCGATGATGTCGTTGCCTTGACATAATCGCGATGGCGTCGTTGCTTGGGCGTGTTCTTTGCTCGCGTAGAATAAATGCTCCTGGTGATATGCACGACGAATGCGGGATGTTGCCGCTTGCTGGCGCAAGCGACAATTGTTATGATGCCACTTGTTGTGTGCGATCGCGGTTGCCAGTTTGACTTTATGCCCGAGTTGACGCGCTAGGTTTTGTTGCGGAACTCTGAACTTTGATTGCCGATTGTTGATGCCCCTTTCTGTTGCTGCTGCTCTTGCTGCGGACTTTGGATTGTTGTCATCCTCCGCCTTGGCTGCTTTTCCTGCTTCTGCGAAGAGACCTTTCGTCGTATTTTCTGCTTCGGCTGTTGCACTTTCTGCTTCTGTTAATATTAAAAGACCTGCGCTCAAAGAAAATTTTGTGAGTTTTGGGGGGGGGTCGATTCATATTTGACCCCGCTGCCTTGTTCCTTGATATCTGCGTGCCTGACTTGTTTGGGACTTGCAACCTGTCGACCTCTGAGATGTTTAGTAGTGCCAAAAGCATTTTCCGAAAATGAAATGTTTTCATGAAGTATGCACAAAACATCTTTAGAAATAAACATTTATATGACATGCGTAAAAAATGTAAAAGCCTCGTCTAATTTGCCGAATATGACATGTATTTTGACCAAGCGACATCGCTTTGGAATCCTTGTTATTGCCTTCCTCGCGGTCAAAAGCGTCTCAATTTCAATGTGTGTCGCGTGGGCGGAACTTAACTTCGTGATGAATTGCTCATATCGTTTTTGGAATAACTCAGACATGTTGTTGCCTGTAGACAAATGGGAAGATTCCTAACGGTGTGACCGAAGCCGATTTAGGCCGCCTACGTATCCCCATGAGAGAATCAGGTCATGACGTAGTTCATTACAAGCGAAATTGGGTAAAATTCTAAAAGTGGGGCCAAGCCGATATGGCGCCACGTATCCGCCAAGGAATCAGTCGTGGCGTAGTTCGATTACAAGTAAAGGGCTTTTGATTTGCGGCGAGACCCTATATGGGCTCTATCGTATCAGCGAGGGAATGCAGCTTTTACCATATAAAGGGGATTACACGGAAAACAAATACTCCTAGACGTAATATCTCTTCAATGCATCTGCGATGATAGCCTTGGGCAATACCTCGCCATCCATCTCAGCCAAGATTAGAGCCCTCCACTTAAAACTCGATGAACCGTAGGGCCGCGCGATTAGGGCGAACTTTCCTTTAGCTTCACTTTGATTCGGAAATATGCGTTTCAAAACCAATTGTCGGTTTGAATAACCTTGGCCTTACTCTCTTATTAAAGCTCTAGCCATTCTGCTTTGATATAGTTTGCCCATGATTGCATTCAACCTTTTTCGTCAATCAGCATCAATTGCTCATGCGATCCTGTATCCACTCGGCCGCTCATCTCGGCTTCTTGGATGATTCTAAACGATGGTATTTCCACATATGCTGTTAGCACGGCTTCTTTTCCATACACCAAAAGATACGGCGTTGCCCCGGTATAAGTTCGGATTGTAGTGCGATAACCCAGCGCAAAGGCAAATTCGTGCCAATGTTTGTAGTTCTTTGATCATCTTGCGCAATATCCTCTTGATGTTCTTGTTGGCCTGCTTCTCGCTCCATTCATACGAGGTCGATGCGGAGTGGAATTACGGTGAGTGATCTTGAAATTTCCACGTATCTCACGATCAAATGCTGTTGAGATTGGTTCCGTTATCGGTTACAATTGATTCGGGAACCCCAAATCGGCAAATGATGTTGTTGCGACGAAGTCAACCACCACCTTTTTCACACCGATCTTTGTGATGGCGCTTCTACCCGTTTAGTGAAATAGTCAATTCTACGAGGATGAATCGCCCGTTTGAAGCAACGGGTTCGATGGGCCGATGACATCCGTGCCCTCTGCGAATGGCGAAGGAGAACTTGTCACATTAAGCTCACGGAGGCACTCGAATCAAATCTCCGTGAATCGGCATGCCGACATTTGCACAAAGCGGATACAATCTGTTTCCATCGTCGTCCAAAAATAACTCGCGAGAATCTTTCGCCAAAGTGAAGCCGTTCATATGAGGTCACCGTCACTCCGTGTATCTCTTCTACTAGCTTGCCTGCCTCTTGAGCATCGACACATCTCAATAAGCCCAAATCTGGAGTCCTTCGGTACACAATTTCCCCATTCAAAAAGAAATGATTTGCTAGTCTTCGAAGTGTCTTCTGCTGGCGGTTGGTTATGCCTTCTGGATATGCTCCTGCTTTGAGGTACCTGTTGATGTCCTGGTACCATGGATTGCCGTCTGTTTCTCGCCTATATGGGAGCGATAAGCGGTGCTCCAAAGACACTCATTTGTGATTGGATCGATGTAATTCTTGTCAGGATCTTTGAATCATGGAGGATAAGGTTGCCAATCGTCGTAATTCGTTCGATCCTCGGAACATGCCTAAATTCTATGTGGTGAACCTCTTCGTAATTCCTTCACGCAAAGCGGTAGGGAAGTATCTTCGTATTCTTGGTCGCCATTCGCCATGTACTGATGGATCGGTAAGTGCAATCACCTATGACCGACTCTTGTATGTCCATACCTACGGCCATTCGAGCCCCAATATGCAAGCTTCGTATTCCGCCATATTGTTGGTGCATGGAAATCGAGCCGCGGAAATCGGATAATCTTGACTGTTCAAAACCAAAGCGCTCCAACGCCGACTTTGAAATTTGCCGCTCCATTGAAAAACATCCTCCAACCCGGGTAATCCTCTGAGATATCTTCTCCGACAAACAATACCTCTTCATCAGGAAAATAGGTTCGAAGGGGCTCGTACTCCTCATCGACTGGGTTCTCAGCAAGATGATCGGCTAATGCTGTCCTTTACGGCTCTGCGTGGCGTGAAGCGATGTCAAACTCGCTTCAACATAATTTGCCATTTTGCTAGTTTTCCGGTGGGCGTGGGCTTGAAGGATATACTTGGCGGATCCATCCTCGAAATAAGATAAGAAGTGTATGCTGATAGATAATGCACGAACTTGGGCGACCCAGTTAATCGCGCAACAAATGCGTTCGCCAGTATAACGAGCCGTATGCCGTGAACTTCTTACTCAAATAGTATATGGTACATTCCTTTTCCTGTTTCATCGTGTTGCCAACACGCATCAAAGCATTTTCTAACACGGACAAATAGAGTAGCAAAGGTCTCGGTTACGAGGCACTAGAAGCGGCGGATTAAACAGTATTCTTTGATTACATCAAAAGCACATTGGCAACTGTTGTCCACAGTATTTGCATCCTTTTTCAATAATTTGAATATCGGCTCGCATATCACGGTGGTAAAGCTATGAACCTTTGATGTAGTTGAGCGACCAACGAAACTCATCACGTCCTTTTTGCTTTTGGAGGTAATTCTTGGATGGCTTTTATTTTGAGGTCTAGCTCAATCCTCTCTGCTCACTATAAAACCCAACACTGCAGGAACGCAAATCGCACTGCGGATTGAACTTCAAGTTATCTTGTCTTAGTCGTTGGAAAAATTTCTTGAAGTTTGCCAATGGTCCTCAGCTTAAGCGATTTGATGATGGCGTCGTCCACATAGACCTCAATTTCTTTATGAATCATGTCATGGAAGATGGTGGTCATGGCTCATGTAGGTGGCGCTGCGTTCTTGAGACCGAATGGCGTAACTCGATAATAGTACACCCGCGGGGTAGTGAATCTTTGTCTTTCTGCGTCTCTTACGCCGTAAGGATCGATGATAGCCAGAAAGCAATCGAAACGATCGTAGTTCATGCTTCGCACAATTATCGATGAGTATATGGATGTTTGGAAGAGGAAAGTCATCCTTGGGCTGGCTCTGTTGAGGTCTCGTAATCCACGGACTTCGGACCTTTCCATCTTTCTTCTTTCTACACGATATTTGCCAACCAAGTAGGATACTTTGCAACTCGAATTACCTTTGCCTCAAACCGTTTAGACACCTCTTCTTTGACCTTCAAACTCATGCGGTTTGATCTTTCTCGGCCTTTGTTTCACGGAAACAAGATGGTTCAATAGGTGTGTAGCGGCGATGTACTCAGACTAAACTGGCATGTCCTCGTATGACCAAGCAAACACATGCATTGTTTCGTGAGCTCAATTAATTCTTCTTTCTGTGACGTTTAGGTGGTAGCGACTCTAGTCTCTTTCACGGTTCCTCATCGCCTAAGTTTATTAACTCTGTTTCTTCCAAATTTGGTTTAGGCTTATTCTCAAAGTTTTCCAGCTCTTGGCTAAGTTCTGACTGCGGACATTCCTCTTGTTCCTCGGGGTTATGCTCGTCATTTGAACTTTGTTCGTTGGTCTCATTACATGTCATATTCGCGTTATCAGCGTTTATTAATATGATCATTTGAAAGAAAAATGCTTAAAGAATTTAATTTTAACCAAACAAAATCTTTTCAAATTTGCAAAAATGTCTGGAATTTATGATGAAAGTAAAATTGCGAGATTAAAAACATATTAAGAATCATAAATGCATGTCTGCTTTCTTTCTAGATAAAAAGGTCACACCGCTAGAACTAATCATAAATTCTACCAAGCTTCGGACGGTCGGGCGGGTGCAAGTCGATTATTCAGTGTATCCATGCTCTGCATCCCAAATGGTGAGCTCCTCCGTGATCTCCTGCGATCATGCAACAATCGCCTCCTCATCACCTATGAGCAGTTACGGAACCCTACTGCAAGATCATCTGGTCATCTTCTCTCGTCTGGATGGTGTAGGCTTTGACGAATACCGACTCGAGGCGGAATGGGCGCGAGCGAGGAATGTATCCTTCTTCCGGAGGTTCGTGGTCACCAAATCCTTGAAGTGGTGGTACCCCAAACCAAAAGTGTCTCTCTTCCCAAATAAGCTGGATAGGCTCTGTGATCCCTTCATATCGACTCCAAGACCTCTAGGGCTCGTATCCATTTCTTAACATTTCGCCACCATTTTGAGAACGCGTGGCGGTGCTGATGGTCGGACCCTACTTGCTCTCTTGATCTCATTAATATGAAAAGAACCATCCGATCGTTTCACGTCTTCTATGGCGGGATTGCATAATCGGTGTTGATGCTCCTTTTATCTCCAAATACTACCACTTCAGTGATTCCATATAAACTTTAGACAACGATGCAGGTGGGCGGATCGCTGACCTCGTGGATCCACGACCTTCCTATCAGCGAGTTGTAACATGTAGCAATATCCAATATCGAAATTCCACAACGAATTCGCAGGTCCGATCCGCGGTGTGAGGTCCATTACGCCGACCCTCATGGACTCCGTCGAAACCTTTGACTCTGATATGACTTTCACGAATTTTCTTACAGTCTGCCCCCAATTTCAACAGTGTCGTCAGGGGACAAATGTTGACGGCTGAGCCTCCATCAATCAGCACTGTTGAAACAATCTTGTCTGCGACTTGGATGGTGATATTCAATGCAAGGTTGTGTCTGACACCCTCAGCGGGTAACTCATCATCGTGAAAGGTGATTCTGCGGGCCTCTAGTACCTGTCCGACCAAAGTTGCCAAGTTCTCGTCTGTTGTACCCTCCGGAACGTATGCATCCTTCAACACCTCCATCAATGCAGTCCTGTGTGAGGCAGAATGCATTAACAATGAAAGTAGAGAAATATGCGCTGAGGTTTTCTTTAGATGCTCTACGACGGAATACTCTTTAGTGGGCATCTTCCTCCAAAATTCCTCGACTTCAGCCTCTGTCACGGGATTCTTTTGCGGTGCCTCCTTGGCTGCCTCTATAGGTGTGTAATACCTCCCTGACCTGGTTATACCCGCAGCGGCGACTTCTATGACCCGCTTCCCACTTTCTCCGCGATCCATCTTGATCGGTGGCCCCTTCCCGAGCGCCTGAATAACTGTGATTGAACCTTTATGTCTCGGCGGTGCCCTTTCCAACTCAAATACTGCTTTCTTTCGAGGATTGGTGGCAGGGCGTGCGAGAAGTTCGACTCTTCCTCACTTGACCCGATCGGATGGTTCCCTCCAAGTTGTATTCCTCATCAAGGGCTATCAAGTGCACATTGGCGTTGCCGTGGTTTGGCAAGGGATTATCATGCACGTTTGGGGCAGGATCCTTTAGCTGTATTACTCCTTCTTTGATCAACTCTTCGATTTTGTCCACGAGGTGTAGCAACTCCGGTGTCATGCCCAGGCTATCAGTGATACGACAACGCTTATTCTCATCATACCATCTTGGGATAGGTGGAATCCTCCCGAATTGGTTGGATCAAACTGCGGCCTCATGATCTTTCGTATATCTGGGGTATGGGTTCAGCCAGTGGGGTGCGGGTTCTGGATGGTTTTCCTTCAAAATTCGCATTTGGTCTGGGCGCATTGGGTGCTCTATGTTGTTGGCGGGCTTGATGGGCGGGTTGACGCGGGGCTGGATAAATGGGTGCTTGGGAAGCGTTATATATGGGCTGTGTGTGGTAGGCGGGTGTGGGCAGTGTATAGTGAGTGTAAAGTTTTGTCTTTGGTGTGGTAGTATGGGGTTTGATAGGGTGGGTTCTGGTATGTTATGAATGCTTCGGGTTTGCGTTCTTGTACAAACATGGAAGGGGAAACTGTCTCCTTCTTCCTTGAAGTACCCCCGATCGTCCCTGACTGAATCGCCTTATTGGTTGCCTGCAATGCCGCCAGATTCGTAATCCTGCCAGTTTTAATACCTTCTTCTACGAAGTCACCCATTCTGACGACCTCTGCAAAATTTCGCCCGATGACGCTTATCATCCGCTCATAATAGGTTGCATCCTTCAAAGATTGTACAAATAGTGTGGTCATCTCACTCTCCACCATGGGTGGTTGTACCTTTGCTGCCTCTGAACGCCACCTCATGGCGTACTCTCTGAAAGTCTCCGTAGATTTCTTTTCCAACTTCATTAGATAGAACCTGTCCACACCGGTTTCTGTGTTGAATCCGAACCGCTCCACAAAGTCTTGGGCTAATGCATTCCAACTATGCCATTTACGCGGATCCTGGCTAGTGTACCAATCTATTGCCTCGCCGGTTAAGCTTCGAATGAACAACTTCATGATGACCTGGTTCTTCCTACCGATTAACTTGTCGCAATATGATCTCAAGTGCACGGAGATTTCCGCACCACCCGGATCGACTCCACCACCACATATCCCCAAAACTCCCACAAAGGCCGCGATCGACCCAATCGCCCGCCCGCCAATCATCAACCTCACCTTCAAAATGATCCTCCCTCGCCTATGTACCTCGCCTCCGCCTACTCACTTCACCATAATCAGCCCTAATCGCCAAGCCAACCAATGCCCACGCACCATACCCACTACCAACCCCGATTTTGAACTCTCGAGCTTAAATGCGCTGACGGAATGGTTATCCTCCCAAAAATGTAAAATATAAATGTTTAGAATGTTAAGGAGTCGCCACCTAATTAATTTGGGTGAATTAGGACACCTAAATGCTAACCGATTAAAGTCAAGATTAACTCCATTTAAAGGTGCGTGAAACTAAATAAGATTACGGCGAGGGTTCTTTATTATCCTAAAGGGAAGGGTAAGGCACCCTAAAGGATCCGCTAACTGCGGTTGTCCGCTCAAACATAGGTTAATTTATTTGGCTAAGGGATGTATATTTTTGGAAAAATGATTATTTAAGTAAAGGGATGTGGCAATATCTAAAGAATATATATTGATAAGCGAGGGTCTTATAAGATTCATAAAAATATATATATACAAAGTTGATTATGAGATGAAATTATTTTATTCTCGACAAAAGTAAAAAAAGTGATTAGCCTAAGTCCTAACAATATACGCAAGGTTAAGATTCTTATAAAAGGTTAATTATGAAATTATTATTTTATACGTATAAAGTAGAATTACTTCCTACAACATTTATGAAAAGTTTATGATAAAGTTTATTTCTTAAGGACTAAGTATGGAGAAATATATTAACTATGTGACCAAAGTATAACTAGGATTAATTATTTTGGGGTTTAGACTTTCGTTTAACCTAGAATAAATAAAGGGTGAATTTATCCTTTAAACTACCCTTCGAAATACTCAAAGACTATTAGAGTTAATTATCCTATTAATTACAAAGATTAACAAATATAACAATAATAAATAAGCAAAATAAATAAATACACCAATAAGCAAAGGCGGGAGTGAGATTGTAGTTGACATGGCGCCTAGAATGGATGGTGACACCATCTATCCTATACCGTTTGAAAGCCTCATGAGCGTGGCGATACGGAAATCCCGATGAATCTCGTATCGAGACTCTTGATTTGGCTCTCAACGCATGTCAGATAAAATAAGACAGAAAGGAAAAGGATTAGTGATATCCAGCTCTTTATTCAATAACATATAATACGGGCGTAGATTTATGATACACGTGGAGCAATATGTGGATCAGAAGTAACAAACGAATAGACAGTGTATCCTAAGATGAGAACATGATGTAATGTAGAGGATTTAAGTTACCTATTTGCAATAATACATAAAGGTTAACATTTGAAAAGATGTTCATTGATCATGACCACCTACTCACCTAGTTATTGAAATAATACGATTATGAATCCTCCTTTGTATATGGCATATCTAACAAAGCGGGACTTACAAATCATTTAGACCATTTTACCATATCCGACGGTCTCATGGACATTAAGCATATTAAATTAATCATGGGTGGCTTTAGATGGTTTCACGACCCATATGTATACAATTGACGATGAGCCTTAAAACTAGTTTAGACAGGGGTTGACGATGAACTGTTTGAATTAATCTAGGCCCAACTGTAAGCTAGTTCTTGACTAATATGTGTGTTAACATTATAAACACGTGCTAATCAAATCATACACAGAGAGTCAATAGCCAACTTCGGCATGTTAAATCAACATACAAAAGACTTCAAAGTAGTTTATAGACTTCCTGAACTTGTGCCTCTGGTTTGGACCTAAATGCGAATCGCACATTTATTTAATCGGCTAGACTGTTTTAATGTGCAATTAGTCAAAGAGTATAGGCATAAGACACTCTTTATTTATCATTAATTACAATTCCAAACTCACAGTGATTCTATTACAATTCCTGCAATCACCCACCACTCCAAACAATGGAAACAAAGTAGTAGATATATTATGGTCGATATTAAACTTGTATAGTTAGCTTAAAGTAAATACATTACCCTTTTTTTTTTCAAGAAATGGGAACGCGGGGGTTTGTTTTACAATTAAAATGTTTGTTACTTTATCAGGAGGATAACACGACATTGTAAATCGTATATCCTTGATCTTAGTAACATTTTGATTGGAGGTCGGTCTTAAGTTATTAAAACATAGTAGTGATATTTTAGAAAACAAGTAAAGGATTTGACTCTTTTGAATGCAAGCATATAAATATACAAACACATAGACACATAATTCTTTTGCAATTTTGGGTTGTTATTACATATATGCGGACATATAATCTTTCTTATGATGTTTTGGAAAATGAGTAGGAGGTTCGAATCTTGAATATAGGCACATAAATATGCATAAACACACATAATCCTTTTGAATTTGGTTGTCGTTATTTAGGAGCATGTCGGCTTGATTTTAAAATTCGGATTAGACACGTAATCCCTTTTACTTCCCGCTAGCTATTTGTTAGGAGAAGTATTTATTTATAGAGAAAGTTATAAGAAACAACATATGTAGTGAATTTCGGTTTTAACAGTTCATCATGATTAATACTGATTTTTTTTGGATTAACATATCAATACCTTCTGCTAAACATCGATTGCATACTAACAGATTAAAGCAGAATATCCAAACCAATGTTTACACAACCATCAAGATCTGATCAACCAAATGGATCTACGACTTACACAATCGTTATACCTCAATCATACCTCGTAAAGTATTATCGAAGCACGCGATATGCTCAAAATGTAATCGACGCTACAAGTATCGGCGCATCACGATAGACCTATCTGGAAACAGTGACCGACCCAAATCGAACAAGTTTGAACAAAATGATACCGACACCATCATGCAGAACACATAGTATCAATTAGACAATTAAATAAATGAAAGAGAAGGGATTTCCGGACCTTTTGTGGGTGGCGAACTGAGGCGACGACAAATGTTTTTCTTGAATCGTCGACGAGAAGTTCGCGACAGGAACTGCTTGCAATGGCGATGACAATAAATCGAAGCGAGGAGGATTCAGGCTTCGATCGCTAAGAGTAATCTCCGCGATCGATGCCCGAATCGATGATCCTTCGCATGTCTAAACGCTCGGTACTTATAGCTCGCTTAGGATTCGCCCTTATGGTAAGTCTAGGATGGGTGTTAAGGATGATTTGTACTGATTTCGAGTGATTGTTTACCAAAAATAGGTGCTGATTTTGGACCATTCTAAGGACTGATTCGCGGATGATTTGAAGAGGATTTTGGTGTGATTTTAGGTGTTGTATGGTAAGGTTTGACTTCTGAAGTTTCGGTTGTGGCAAGTTACCATGTTAGGGACGATTTTGATATTATTCTTGTTAGAACGATTTGGTTATGACTGAGGCGAGGATTCGATGGTTACGCTGATTTTCCTCACGAAAATCGCGAGATTAATGAGTAGGGGAAGGTTGCATGCGGCGGATGAGTTGAATGGAAGGTATTGCAATTAGGTTTGTTTTGTTGAAGAGGAGGGGACGGCGGCGCAGTGAGGTTTTACGTGGTCGGTGATGAAGGGAGTGATAGGGCTCATGGGAAATGGGCTTCGAAGGGTGTGTTTGGAGAGAAGGTGTATAAGAAATAGTAGGGTTGGGCGGGTTATATCATATTTGGGCGAGGGCTATCCGAAAATGGGATAAGGGATTAGGCTAGTTTTAATTAGGTGGGCTGGGTTAGTTATTAGTTAGGGTAGTTAGGTTTAATTAGGTATTTAATTAGTGCTAGTTTTAGGTGCTATTTAATTAATTAGTAGTAAATTAAAACAATAAATTGTGCTTAAATTATTTAGGTGTTCTATTAGCCTAAGTTTGAATTATTATAACGAATGGAGACGGGCTTGCTATTTAATTAATGCTAAACATTTTAGAATGCGGCGCTATTATTTAACATCTTATTATTGTGCATTATTGCGAAGTTAAATTAAAATGCATTGAGTTTATATTAAATTACTTAAATGCCGAATGCAAATACGATATTTAAGAATTGTTTAAAGCCTTATAAATGCGACGCTATTAAATGCATATATCAGATTAAAATTGACTTTTTTTTAAATTATAAATGATTACTAATAAATGCGGTTATGCTACCTGACACGACGTTATCGCTAAATTATTTATTTTATGCATTTATTAATTATTTGAGAATTACGACAAAGCTTAAAGTTAATTAACGCGGGCGCGAGACTCTAAGTGCTTAAAACTCTACGTAAGACGCGATGCCATTATTAAGTTATTATTTATGCCTGTATTTAATGTTTTATTGTTGTATTTTATTATAAAAATCCTAAAAAAAATATTTTTACAAAATTAGTGTAATTTTATGGTTAATGGCTGGACGGGAGGGTCAAAATTGGGTGTCAACAGATGTCCCTCTTTGTATGGAGATGATGGAAGAATCTTCGGACAAAGACGTTGACTCATAGCCAATTTTGTCTCGATCTTCGACTGCGTAAAATCTTTGGCGGTAGACAAAGCTGACGCAGAAATCAAAATCTGTCCCAGTGTCGAGTTATGACGACACTGGGTTACCATGGTTGAAACAACAAGGCGGGCTAACGCGGACTCAAGGTTGTCCTAGTGTCGAGTTATGACGACACTGGGTTACCATGGTCTAAACACCAAGGCGGGCTAACGCGGGCTTAAAGATGTCCCAGTGTCGAGTTATGATGACACTGGGCTATGGTGCAAAAAGTAAAAGAATATAACTGGCTTGAACCTGGGGTGTACTGCTATGGCTTGTGGTGCTGGGTTCTATGGTGATGTGGAGCGAGTGGACCGACGCTTGAGGCCGCTTCTGCCAATCGTTGGGAAGGTTGGCCCCCCAACAAATTGCCCCGGTTCGCTGTAAGAGAAAATCCACGTTGTGCTCCTGCTGCTGCATGCTAAGACTTGAACAAACGGTTAGTGCATAACTGTTAAGGCAAAACAATTTTAAAAACAATGTAACTGTGAATAGAAAAGGTTATCCTGCAAAACGTGATGTCTGTTGTGTTGATGCGATGTTGCGAATGCTGTGATTTTCGTCCTTGCACAGACGTGTTGCGATTGTGAACGCGGGTATGTTGTCCTTGCTGCAATTGTCCCTGTGTACTAAAGCTCAAGAAGGAGTTAGTGCATAACTGCTAAGGTGGAATATTAAAGCATGCGTAAGAAATGCAATTCCGGGAGTATAGAAATCGTCCCTGTGTGATATGCTGATGATGGCGTCGTTTTCGGACTTGCTGTGCTGATAACGTCGTTGCCTGGACGTGTTGCTGCTGGCGTCGTTGCGTAGACGCAATGTTGATGGTGTCGTTGCCTGGACACAATGCTGATAACGTCGTTGCCTGGACGTGTTGCTGCTGGCGTCGTTGCGTAGACGCACATCACGATGTCGTTGCTGGACATAATGTTCCGGCGTCGTTGTGTAGACGCACGATGGTGTCGTTGCCTGGACACCATGCTGATAACGTCGTTGCCTGGACGTGTTCTTCTTGGCGTCGTTGCGTGGCGCACGCCGATGGTGTCGTTGCGACACAATGCTCATAACGCGTCGTTGCTGGGCGTGTTCTTTGGCGTCGTTGCGTAGACGCAATGCTGATGATGTCGTTGCCTGGACACAATGCGGATAATGTCGTTGCCTGGACATGTTGCCACTGGCGTCGTTGCGTAGGCATCTTTGAGGGTGTCGTTGCACGGACACGCTTTGCCGTACGTCGTTGCTGGGCGTATTCTTTGAGGCGTCGTTGCGTGAGCCTGACGCACGCCGCGACGCCGTCGTTGCGTAGACGCAATGTTGATGGTGTCGTTGCTTGGACACAATGCTGATAACGTCGTTGCCTGGACGTATTGCTGCTGGCGTCGTTGCGTAGACGCAATGCTGATGATGTCGTTGCCTTGACATAATGCTGATGACGTCGTTGCACGGGCGTTCTTCTTTGGCGTCGTTGCGTAGACGCAATGCTGATGATGTCGTTGCCTTGACATAATGCTGATGACGTCGTTGCCTGGACGTGTTGCTGCTCCTGTAGAATAAATGCTCCTGCAAGCTGATATGCCTGACGAATACTGGGATGTTGCCCTTGCACTGCAACTGACGAATTGTTATGATGCCTTTGTTGTGTGCGATGCGCTGGTTGCAAGTTTGACTTTATGCCCGAGTTGACGCGCTAGGTTTTGTTGCGGAACTCTGAACTTTGATTGCCGATTGTTGATGCCCCTTTCTGCTGCTGCTTTGCCGCGACTTGGATTGTTGTCATCCTCCGCTTTGTCGCTTTTCTCGCTCGAAGAGACGCTTTTCGTATTTTACGCTTGGTATTGCACTTTCTCGCTTAATATTAAAAGACCTGCGCTCAAAGAAAATTTTGTGAGTTTTGGGGGGGGGTCGATTCATATTTGACCTCGCTGCCTTGTTCCTTGATATCTGCGTGCCTGGCTTGTTTGGGACTTGCAACCCCTGTCTGACCTCTTTGAGATGTTTAGTAGTGCCCCAAAAGCATTTTCCAAAAATGAAATGTTTTCATGAAGTATGCACAAAACATCTTTAGAAATAAACATTTATATGACATGCGTAAAAAATGTAAAAGCCTCGTCTAATTTGCCGAATATGACATGTATTTCGACCAAGCGAACATCCTTTGGAATCCTTGTTATTGCCTTCCTCACAGTGCGCAAAACTGTCTCAATTTCAATGTGTGTCGCGTGGGCGGAACTTAACTTCGTGATGAATTGCTCATATCGTTTTTGGAATAACCCAAACCCCTTTGTTGCCTGTAGACAAATGGGAAGATTCCTAACGGTGTGACCGAAGCCGATTTAGGCCGCCTACGTATCCCCATGAGAGAATCAGGTCATGACGTAGTTCATTACAAGCGAAATTGGGTAAAATTCTAAAAGTGGGACCGAAGCCGATATGGCCGCCTACGTATCCGCCACTTGAGGAATCAGGTCATGACGTAGTTCAGATTACAAGTAAAGGGCTTTTGATTTGCAGCGGCGAGACCCTATATGGGCTCTATGCATATCCCACCGAGGGAATGCAGCTTTTACAATATAAAGGGGATTACACGGAAAACAAATACTCCTAGACGTAATATCTCTTCACTGCATCTGCGTTGATAGCCTTGGGCCATACCTCGCCATCCATCTCAGCTAAGATTAGAGCCCCTCCACTTAAAACTCGATGAACCATGTAGGGCCCTTGCCAATTAGGGGCGAACTTTCCTTTAGCTTCACTTTGATTCGGAAATATGCGTTTCAAAACCAATTGTCCCGGTTTGAATAACCTTGGCCTTACTCTCTTATTAAAAGCTCTAGCCATTCTGCTTTGATATAGCTGCCCATGACAGATTGCATTCAACCTTTTTTCGTCAATCAACATCAATTGCTCATAACGATCCTGTATCCACTCGGCTTCGCTCAACTCGGCTTCTTGGATGATTCTCAACGATGGTATTTCCACCTCTGCTGGTAGCACGGCTTCTGTTCCATACACCAAAAGATACGGCGTTGCCCCGGTAGAAGTTCGGATTGTGGTGCGATAACCCAAAAGCGCAAAAGGCAAATTCTCGTGCCAATGTTTGTAGTTGCTGATCATCTTGCGCAATATCCTCTTGATGTTCTTGTTGGCTGCTTCTACTGCTCCATTCATCTGAGGTCGGTACGGAGTGGAATTACGGTGAGTGATCTTGAAATTTCCACATATCTCACGCATCAAATTACTGTTGAGATTGGTTCCGTTATCGGTTACAATTGATTCGGGAACCCCAAATCGGCAAATGATGTTGTTGCGAACGAAGTCAACCACCACCTTTTTCGTCACTGATCTGTGTGATGACGCTTCTACCCATTTAGTGAAATAGTCAATTGCTACGAGGATGAATCTGTGCCCATTTGAAGCAACGGGTTCGATGGGGCCGATGACATCCATGCCCCAAGCTGCGAATGGCCAAGGAGAACTTGTCACATTAAGCTCACTTGGAGGCACTCGAATCAAATCTCCATGAATCTGGCATTGCCGACATTTCGCACAAAGCGGATACAACTGCTTCCATCGTCATCCAAAAATAACTCGCTCGCAGAATCTTTTCGCCAAAGTGAAGCCGCTCATACGAGGTCCACACGCCCCTCCGTATCTCTTCTACTAGCTTGCTCGCCTCGAGCATCGACACATCTCAATAAGCCCAGATCTGGAGTCCTTCGGTACACAATTTCCCCATTCAAAAAGAAATGATTTGCTAGTCTTCGAAGTGTCTTCTTCTGGATGTTGGTTATGCCTTCTGGATATTCTCCTGCTTTGAGGTACCTTTTGATGTCATGGTACCATGGATTGCCGTCTGCTTCTTCGTCTATATGGGAGCAATAAGCCGGCTGCTCCAAAGACACTCACCGTGATTGGATCGATGTAATTCTTGTCCGGATCTTTGAATCATGGAGGATAAGGTTGCCAATGCGCCAATTCGCTCGATCCTCTGAACATGCCTAAATTCTATGTGGTGAACCTCTTCGTAATTCCTTCACGCAAAATGTAGGAAGTATCTTCATATTCTTGGTCGCCATTCGCCATGCACGATGGATCGCAAGTCCGAATCACCTATGACCAGCTGACTCTTGTATGTCCATATCTACGCCATTCTGAGCCCCAATATGCAAGCTTCATATTCCGCCATATTGTTGGTGCATGGAAATCGAGCCATGGAAATCGGATAATCTTGACTGCTTCAAAACCAAACCGCTCCAATGCCGACTTTGAAATTTGCCGCTCCATCAAAAACATCCTCCAACGGGTAATCCTCGAGATATCTTCTCCGACAAACAATACCTCTTCATCGGGAAAATAGGTTCGAAGGGCTCGCATTTCATCGATCGGGTTCTCGCAAGATGATCGGCTAATGCACGCCCTTTTACTCTGCGTGGCGTGACGATGTCAAACTCGCCAACATAATTTGCCATTTTGCTAGTTTTCCGGTACGGGCTTCAAGGATATACTTAAGCGGATCCATCCTCGAAATAAGATAAGTAGTGTATCTTTGATAGATAATGCACGAACTTCGAGACCCAAGTTAATGCGCAACAAGTGCGTTCACAGAGTATAACGAGCTCATACGCCGTGAACTTCTTACTCAAATAGTATATGGCCTGTTCCTTTTTCCTCGTTTCATCGTGTTGCCCCAACACGCATCAAAGCATTTTCTAACACGCATAAATAGAGTAGCAAAGGTCTCCTGCCTCGAGGCACTAGAATGGCGATTAGACAGTATTCTTTGATTACAAAAGCACATTGGCAACTGTTGTCCACTTGGTAGCTGCATCCTTTTTCAATACTTTGAATATCGGCTCGCATATCACGGTAGACTGGTATATGAACCTGCTGATTTAGTTGAGGCGACCAAGGACACTCATAACGTCATTTTTGCTTTTGGAGGGTAATGCTTGGATGGCTTTTATTTTCGAGGTCTAGCTCAATCCCTCTCCTCGCCACTATAAAACCCAACAGCTTCCCTGCGGGAACGCCAAATGCGCACTTTGCAGGATTCAACTTCAAGTTATACTGTCTTAGTCGTTGGAAAAATTTCTTCAAGTTTGCCAAATGGTCCTCCGCTTTTCGCGATTTGATGATGACGTCGTCCACATAGACCTCAATTTCTTTATGAATCATGTCATGGAAGATGGTGGTCATGGCTCTCATGTAGGTGGCGCCTGCGTTCTTGAGACCGAACGGCATAACTCGATAATAGTACACCCCCCACGGGGTAGTGAATGCTGTCTTTTCTGCGTCCTCTTCTGCCATAAGGATCTGATGATAGCCAGCAAAGCAGTCGACGAACGACTGTAGTTCATGCTTCGCACAATTATCGATGAGTATATGGATGTTTGGAAGAGGAAAGTCATCCTTCGGGCTGGCTCTGTTGAGGTCTCTGTAATCCACGCAGACTCGGACCTTTCCATCTTTCTTCTTTACCGGCACGATATTTGCTAACCAAGTAGGATACTTTGCAACTCGAATTACCTTTGCCTCAAACTGTTTAGACACCTCTTCTTTGACCTTCAAACTCATGTCTGGTTTGATCTTTCTCGGCCTTTGTTTTACGGGGAAACAAGATGGTTCAATAGGTAGCCTGTGTGCGACGATGTCTGTACTCAAACCTGGCATGTCCTCATATGACCAAGCAAACACATCGATTATCGTTTGTTTGAGCTCAATTAATTCTTCTTCGTGACGTTTAGGTGGGCGCTGACTCTAGTCTCTTTCACGGTTCCCTCATCGCCTAAGTTTATTAACTCTGTTTCTTCCAAATTTGGTTTAGGCCTATTCTCAAAGTTTTCCAGCTCTTGGCTAAGTTCTGACTGCGGACATTCCTCTTGTTCCTCGGGGTTATGCTCGTCATTTGAACTTTGTTCGTTGGTCTCATTACATGTCATATTCGCGTTATCAACAGGTTTATTAATATGATCGCTGAAAGAAAAATGCTTAAAGAATTTAATTTTAACACAAACAAAATCTTTTAAAAAGCTGCAAAAATGTCCTGGAATTTATGATGAAAGTAAAATTGCGAGATTAAAAACATATTAAGAATCATAAATGCATGTCTGTTTTCTTTCTAGATAAAAAGGTCACACTGCTAGAACTAATCATAAATTCTACCAAGCTTCTCGGACGGTCAGGACAGGGGTGCAAGTCCAATTATTCAGGCTGTATCCATGCTCTGCATCCCAAATGGTGAGCTCCTCCTTGTGATCTCCTGCGATCATGCAACAATCTGCCTCATCATCACCTATGAACAGATTCTGGAACCCTACTGCAAGATCATCTGGGTCATCTTCTCTCGGCATCTGGATGGTGTAGGCTTTGACGAATGACTGACTCAAGGGCGGAATGGGCGCAGGCAAGGGAATGTATCCCTTCTTCCGGAGGTTCGTGGTCACCAAATCCTTCGAAGTGGGCTGGTACCCCAAACCAAAAGTGTCTCTCTTCCCAAATAACTGGATAGGCTCTGTGATCCCCTTCATACTGACTCCAAGACCTCTGCCGGGCTCGTATCCATTTCTTAACATTTCCTTGGCCACCATTTTGAGAGAACGTGGCAGCTGCAATGGCCGGACCCTACTTGCTCTCTTGATCTCATTAATATGAAAAACCGAACCATCCGACTGTTTCACGTCTTCTATGACAGGGATTGCATAATCAGTGTTGATGCTCCCTTTTTTATCTCCAAATACTACCACTTCATTGTGATTCCATATAAACTTTAGGCACTGATGCAAGGTGGACGGATCGCATCAAATTTCGTGGATCCACGACCTTCCTATCAACAGGTTGTAACATGTAGCAATATCCAATATCTGAAATTCCACAACGAATTCTGCAGGTCCGATCCGCAGTGTGAGGTCCATTACGCCCGACTTCATGGACTCGTCGAAACCTTTGACTCGATATGACTTTCACGAATTTTCTTACGATCGCTTCAATTTCAACGATGTCGTCGGGGACAAATGTTGTTTACCGAGCCTCCATCAATCAGCACTGTTGAAACAATCTTGTCTGCGACTTGGATGGTGATATTCAATGCAAGGTTGTGTCTGACACCCTCAGCGGGTAACTCATCATCGTGAAAGGTGATTCTGCGGGCCTCTAGTACCTGTCCGACCAAAGTTGCCAAGTTCTCGCATTGTACCCTCCGAACGTATGCATCCTTCAACACCTCCATCAATGCGATCTGTGAGGCGAGAATGCATTAACAATGAAAGTAGAGAAATATGCGCTGAGGTTTTCTTTAGATGCTCTACGACGGAATACTCTTTAGTGGGCATCTTCCTCCAAAATTCCTCGACTTCAGCCTCTGTCACGGGATTCTTTTGCGGTGCCTCCTTGGCTGCCTCTATAGGTGTGTAATACCTCCGACACAGTTATACCGCGTGGCGACCATGACCCGCTTCCCACTTTCTCCGCGATCCATCTTGATCGGTGGCCCTTCCCGGCGCTGAATAATCGCGTGATTGAACGCTTTATGTCTCGGCGGTGCCCTTTCCAACTCAAATCGCTTTCTTTAGAGGATTGGTGGCGGGGGCGATTTAAAGCGAAGGTTCGACTCTTCCTCACTTCAACCGATCGGATGGTTCCTCCAAGTTGTATTCCTCATCGGGCTATCAAGTGCACATTGGCGTTGCGTGGTTTGGCAAGGGATTATCATGCACGTTTGGGGCGTGATCCTTTAGTTGTATTACTCTTCTTTGATCAACTCTTGATTTTGTCCACGAGGTGTAGCAACTTCCGGTGTCATGCCTGGCTATCAGTGATACGCACAACGCTTATTCTCATCATACCATCTTGGGATAGAGTGGAATCCTCCCGAATTGGTTGGATCAAACTGCACTCATGATCTTTCGTATATCCGGGTATGGGTTCGGCCGGTGGAGTGCGGGTTACGGATGGTTTTCCTTCAAAATTCGCATTTAGTGCGGGCGCATTGGGTGCTCTATGTTGTTGGCGGGCTTGATGGGCGGGTTGACGCGGCCGATAAATGGGTGCTTGGAAGCGTTATATATGGAATGTGTGTGGTAGGCCGGGTGTGGGCGGTGTATAGTGAGTGTAAAGTTTTGGGCTCTTTGGTGTGGTAGTATGGGGTTTGATAGGGTGGGTTACGGTATGTTATGAATGCTTGAGTTTGCGTTCTTGTACAAACATGGAAGCGGGAAATCGCTCTTCTTCCAGAAGTACCCCGATCGTCCCCGATGAATCGCCTTATTGGTTACTCGCAATGCCGCGCATTCGTAATCTGCCGGTTTAATACCTTCTTCTACGAAGTCACCCATTCTGACGACCTCTGCAAAATTTCGCCCGATGACGCTTATCATCCGCTCATAATAGGTTGCATCCTTCAAAGATTGTACAAATAGTGTGGTCATCTCACTCTCCACCATGGGTGGTTGTACCTTCTTTGCCTCAACGCCACCTCATGGCGTACTCGCGAAAGTCTCAGTAGATTTCTTTTCCAACTTCATTAGATAGAACCCGTCCACACGGTTTACGTGTTGAATCGAACCGCTCCACAAAGTCTTGGGCTAATGCATTCCAACTATGCCATTTACGCGGATCGGCTAGTGTCAATCTATTGCCTCGCCGGTTAAGCTTCGAATGAACAACTTCATGATGACCGCTGGGTTCTTCCCTACCCCGATTAACTTGTCGCAATATGATCTCAAGTGTGCACGAGGATTTCCCGCAGACCACCCCAGATCGACCTCCACCACCACATATCCCCCAAAACTCCCCACAAAGGCCGCCAGTTACCGACCCAATCGCCCCTCGCCCGGCCAATCATCAACCTCACCTTCAAAATGATCCTCCTACTGCCCATGTACCTCCGCCTCCGCCTACTCACTTCACCATAATCAGCCCTAATCGCCAAGCCAACCAATGCCCACGCACCATACCCACTACCAACCCCCGATTTTGAACTCTCAGGCTTAAATGCGCGACGGAATGGTTATCCTCCCAAAAAATGTAAAATATAAATGTTTAGAATGTTAAGGGAGTCGCCACCTAATTAATTTGGGTGAATTAGGACACCTAAATGCTAACCGATTAAAGTCAGCATTAACTCCATTTAAAGGTCTGTGAAACTAAATAAGATTCTGAGCGAGGGTTCTTTATTATCCTAAAGGGAAGGGGTAAGGCACCCTAAAGGATCCGCTAACTTGCGGTTGTCCGTTCAAACATAGGTTAATTTATTTGGCTAAGGGATGTATATTTTTTGGAAAAATGATTATTTAAGTAAAAGGGATGTGGCAATATCTAAAGAATATATATTGATAACTGAGGGGTCTTATAAGATTCATAAAAAATATATATATACAAAGTTGATTATGAGATGAAATTATTTTATTCTCGACAAAAGTAAAAAAAAGTGATTAGCCTAAGTCCTAACAATATACGCAAGGTTAAGATTCTTATAAAAGGTTAATTATGAAATTATTATTTTATACGTATGTGCGAGAATTACTTCCTACAACATTTATGAAAAGTTTATGATAAAGTTTATTTCTTAAGGACTAAGTATGGAGAAATATATTAACTATGTGACCAAAGTATAACTAGGATTAATTATTTTGGGGTTTAGACTTTCGTGACGAACCTAGAATAAATAAAGGGTGAATTTATCCTTTAAACTACCCTTCCGAAATACTCAAAGACTATTAGAGTTAATTATCCTATTAATTACAGCATTAACAAATATAACAATAATAAATAAGCAAAATAAATAAATACACCAATAAGCAAAGGCGGGAGTGAGATTGTAGTTGACATGACGTCTAGAATGGATGGTGACACCATCTATCCTATAGCTGTTTGAAAGCCCTGCGGCGGAGCGTGGCGGCGATACGGAAATCCCGATGAATCTCGTATCGAGACTCTTGATTTGGCTCTCAACGCATGTCAGATAAAATAAGACAGAAAGGAAAAGGATTAGTGATATCCAGCTCTTTATTCAATAACATATAATACGGGCGTAGATTTATGATACACGTGGAGCAATATGTGGATCAGAAGTAACAAACGAATAGACAGTGTATCCTAAGATGAGAACATGATGTAATGTAGAGGATTTAAGTTACCTATTTGCAATAATACATAAAGGTTAACATTTCAGAAAGATGTTCATTGATCATGACCACCTACTCACCTAGTTATTCGAAATAATACAGTTATGAATCCCTCCTTTGTATATGGCATATCTAACAAAACTGGGACTTACAAATCATTTAGACCATTTTACCATATCCGTACGGTCTCATCAGACATTAAGCATATTAAATTAATCTGTGGGTGGCTTTAGACTGGTTTCCTGACCCATATGTATACAATTGACGATGAGCCTTAAAACTAGTTTAGGACAGGGGTTGACGATGAACTGTTTGAATTAATCTAGGCCCAACTGTAAGCTAGTTCTTGACTAATATGTGTGTTAACATTATAAACACGTGCTAATCAAATCATACACAGAGAGTCAATAGCCAACTTCGGCATGTTAAATCAACATACAAAAGACTTCAAAGTAGTTTATAGACTTCCTGAACTTGTGCCTCTGGTTTGGACCTAAATGCGAATCGCACATTTATTTAATCGAAGCTAGGACTGTTTTAATGTGCAATTAGTCAAAGAGTATAGGCATAAGACACTCTTTATTTATCATTAATTACAATTCCAAACTCACAGTGATTCTATTACAATTCCTGCAATCACCCACCACTCCAAACAATGGAAACAAAGTAGTAGATATATTATGGCCGATATTAAACTTGTATAGTTAGCTTAAAGTAAATACATTACCCTTTTTTTTTTCAAGAAATGGGAACGCGGGGGTTTGTTTTACAATTAAAATGTTTGTTACTTTATCAGGAGGATAACACGACATTGTAAATCGTATATCCTTGATCTTAGTAACATTTTGATTGGAGGTCGGTCTTAAGTTATTAAAACATAGTAGTGATATTTTAGAAAACAAGTAAAGGATTTGACTCTTTTGAATGCAAGCATATAAATATACAAACACATAGACACATAATTCTTTTGCCATTTTGGGTTATTATTACATATATGCGGACATATAATCTTTCTTATGATGTTTTGGAAAATGAGTAGGAGGTTCGAATCTTGAATATAGGCACATAAATATGCATAAACACACATAATCCTTTTGAATTTGGTTGTCGTTATTTCCGGGAGCATGTCGGCTTGATTTTAAAATTCGGGATTAGACCTCGTAATCCCTTTTACTTCCCGCTAGCTATTTGTTAGGAGAAGTATTTATTTATAGAGAAAGTTATAAGAAACAACATATGTAGTGAATTTCGGTTTTAACAGTTCATCATGATTAATCGATTTTTTTTTGGATTAACATATCAATACCTTCTGCTAAACATCGATTGCATACTAACAGATTAAAGCGAATATCCAAACCAATGTTTACACAACCGTGACATCTGATCAACCAAATGGATCTACGACCCTTACACAATCGTTATACCCTCAATCAGACCCTCAGAAAGTATTATCGAAGCACACGCATATGCTCAAACCAGAATCGACGCTACAAGTATCGAAGGCTCTGGCGATAGACCTATCTGGAAAGCGATGGCCGACCCAAATCGAACAAGTTTGAACAAAATGATACCGACACCATCATGCAGAACACATAGTATCAATTAGACAATTAAATAAATGAAAGAGAAGGGATTTAGGACCTTTTGTGGGTGGAGCGAGGCGGCGACAAATGTTTTTCTTGAATCGTCGACGAAGTTCGCGAAAGGCTGTTTGCAATGGCCAATGACAATAAACCCAAGGCGAGGAGGATTCTAGGCTTCGCTAAGAAGAGTAATCTCCGCGATGATGCACGAATCGATGATCCTTCTGCATGTCTAAGCGTCGGTGCTTATAGCTCTGTTTAGGATTCGCCTTATGGTAAGTCTAGGATGGGTGTTAAGGGCGATTTGTCTTGATTCAGTGATTGTTTACCAAAAATAGGTGCTGATTTTGGACCATTCTAAGGACTGATTCGAGGATGATTTGAAGAGGATTTTGGTGTGATTTTAGGTGTTGTATGGTAAGTTTTTACTTCTGAAGTTTCGGTGGTGGCAAGTTACCATGTTAGGGCGATTTTGATATTATTCTTGTTAGAGCGATTTGGTTATGGTAGGCGAGGATTCGATTTGGATTACGCTGATTTTCCTCACGAAAATCTGGCGAGATTAAATGGGTAGGGGAAGGTTGCATGCGGCGGATGAGTTGAATGGAAGGTATTGCAATTAGGTTTGTTTTGTTGAAGAGGGTGAGGGACGAAGGGCGCAGGGCTGAGGTTTTCTGTGGGCTGTTGGTGATGAAGGGAGTGATAGGGCTTGCGGGGAAATGGGCTTCTGAAGGGGTGTGTTTGGAGAGAAGGTGTATAAGAAATAATAGGGTTGGGCCGCGGGTTATATCATATTTGGGCCCAGGGGCTATCCGAAAATGGGATAAGGGATTAGGCTAGTTTTAATTAGGTGGGCTGGGTTAGTTATTAGTTAGGGTAGTTAGGTTTAATTAGGTATTTAATTAGTGCTAGTTTTAGGTGCTATTTAATTAATTAGTAGTAAATTAAAACAATAAATTGTGCTTAAATTATTTAGGTGTTCTATTAGCCTAAGTTTGAATTATTGTAACGAATGGAGCAGGCTTGCTATTTAATTAATGCTAAACATTTTAGAATCTTGGCTATTATTTAACATCTTATTATTGTGCATTATTGCGAAGTTAAATTAAAATGCATTGAGTTTATATTAAATTACTTAAATGCCGAATGCAAATACGATATTTAAGAATTGTTTAAAGCCTTATAAATGCGACGCTATTAAATGCATATATCAGATTAAAATTGACTTTTTTAAATTATAAATGATTACTAATAAATGCGGTTATGCTACCTGACACGACGTTATCGCTAAATTATTTATTTTATGCATTTATTAATTATTTGAGAATTACGACAAAGCTTAAAGTTAATTACTTGGTAGCGAGACTCTAAGTGCTTAAAACTCTACGTAAGGCGATGCCATTATTAAGTTATTATTTATGCACGTATTTAATGTTTTATTGTTGTATTTTATTATAAAATCCTAAAAAAAATATTTTTACAAAATTAGTGTAATTTTATGGTTAATGGCTGGACGGGAGGGTCAAAATTGGGTGTCAGCAGATGTCCTCTTTGTATGGAGATGATGGAAGAATCTTGGACAAAGCGTTGACTCATGTAATTTTGTCTCGATCTTCAGTGCGAAATCTTTGGCGGGTAGACAAAGTGTGGCGAGAAATCAAAATCTGTCGATGTCGAGTTATGGCGACCTTTGGGTTACCATGGTTGAAACAACAAAGCGGGCTACTTGGACTCGAGGTTGTCTAGTGTCGAGTTATGGCGACAGGGTTACCGTGGTCTAAACACGAAGCGGGCTAGCGGGCTTAAAGATGTCGGTGTCGAGTTATGATGACCTTTGGGCTATGTCTAAAAAGTAAAAGGATATAAGCGGCTTGAACACAGGGTGTCTTGCTATGGCTTGTGGTCTGAGTTCTATGGTGATGTGGGCGAGTGGACCGGCGGCTGAGGCGGCTTACGCGATCGTTGGGAAGGTTGGCCCCGACAAATTGCCGGTTATTTGTAGAGAAAATCCACGTTGTGCTCCTGCTGCTGCATGCTAAGACTTGAACAAACGGTTAGTGCATAACTGTTAAGGCAAAACAATTTTAAAAACAATGTAACTGTGAATAGAAAAGGTTATCCTGCAAAACGTGATGTCTGTTGTGTTGATGCGATGTTGCGAATGCTGTGATTTTCGTCCTTGCACAGACGTGTTGCGATTGTGAGCAGCGGGTATGTTGTCGCTGCTGCAATTGTCCCTGTGTACTAAAGCTCAAGAAGGAGTTAGTGCATAACTGCTAAGGTGGAATATTAAAGCATGCGTAAGAAATGCAATTCCGGGAGTATAGAAATCGTCCCTGTGTGATATGCTGATGATGGCGTCGTTTTCGGACTTGCTGTGCTGATAACGTCGTTGCTGGGCGTGTTCTTCTTTGGCGTCGTTGCGTGAGCGCAATGTTGATGGTGTCGTTGCTGGACACAATCTTGATAACTTGTCGTTACTGGGCGTGTTCTTCTTTGGCGTCGTTGCGTAGACGCAATACCGATGATGTCGTTGCCTGGACATAATGTTGCTGGCGTCGTTGTGTAGACGCAATGCTGATGGTGTCGTTGCCTGGACACAATGCTCATAACGTCGTTACTGGGCGTGTTCTTCTTTGGCGTCGTTGCGTGAAGCGCATCTTGATGGTGTCGTTGCTGGACCTGATGCTCATGCGTCGTTACTGGGCGTGTTCTTCTTTGGCGTCGTTGCGTGAGCGCAATCTTGATGATGTCGTTACGGACACAATGCGGATAATGTCGTTACTGGACATGTTGCCCTTTGGCGTCGTTGCGTAGGCAATCTTTGAGGTGTCGTTGCACAGACACGATCTTTGAATCGTCGTTACTGGGCGTATTCTTTGGGGCGTCGTTGCGTGAGCCTTAATCGCGATGGCGTCGTTGCGTAAGCGCGATGTTGATGGTGTCGTTGCTTGGACACAATCGCGATAACGTCGTTGCACGGGCGTATTCTTCTTTGGCGTCGTTGCGTGAAGCGCAATCGCGATGATGTCGTTGCCTTGACATAATCGATGGCGTCGTTGCACGGGCGTGTTCTTCTTTGGCGTCGTTGCGTGAAATCGCTCTTGATGATGTCGTTGCCTTGACATAATCGATGGCGTCGTTGCTTGGGCGTGTTCTTTGCTCTGTAGAATAAATGCTCCTGGTGATATGCTGGCGAATGCGGGATGTTGCCGCGCGCTGGCAGCGAATTGTTATGATGCCACTTGTTGTGTGCGATCGCGGCTGGTTGCAAGTTTGACTTTATGCGGGATTGTGCTAGGTTTTGTTGCGGAACTACGAACTTTGATTGCGATTGTTGATGCCGCTTCTGCTGCTTCTTTGCTCTTGCTGCGGACTTGGATTGTTGTCATCCTGCGCTTTCTTTGCTTTTCTATACTGCGAAGAGACGCTTTCGTCGTATTTTACGCTTGGTGTTGCACTTCTGTACATTAATATTAAAGACTGCGCTCAAAGAAAATTTTGTGAGTTTTGGGGGTCGATTCATATTTGACCTCATTTGCCTTGTTCCTTGATATCTGCGTGCACGGCTTGTTTGGGACTTACGACCTGTCGACCTCTTTGAGATGTTTAGTAGTGCCAAAGCATTTTCCAAAAATGAAATGTTTTCATGAAGTATGCCTGAAAACATCTTTAGAAATAAACATTTATATGACATGCGTAAAAAATGTAAAAGCCTCGTCTAATTTCGAATATGACATGTATTTTGACCAGCGAACATCGCTGGAATCCTTGTTATTGCCTTCCTCGGTCGCAAAGCTGTCTCGATTTCAATGTGTCGCGTGGGCGGAACTTAACCGTGATGAATTGCTCATATCGTTTTGGAATAACCCAAACCGCTTTGTTGCTGTAGACAAATGGGAAGATTCCTAACGGTGTGGCCGAAGCGATTTAGGCGCTACGTATCCCGTGAGAGAATCGGTCATGGCGTAGTTCATTACAAGCGAAATTGGGTAAAATTCTAAAAAGTGGGACGAAGCCGATATGGCGCCTACGTATCCTTGAGGAATCAGTCGTAGCGTAGTTGATTACAAGTAAAGGGCTTTTGATTTGCGTGGCGAGACCTATATGGGCTCATCGTATCAGCGGGAATGCGGCTTTTCTGATATAAAGGGGATTACGGAAAACAAATACTCCTAGGCGTAATATCTCTTCTTGCATCTGCGTTGATAGCCTTGGGCCATACCTCGCCATCCATCTCGGCTAAGATTAGAGCCCTCCACTTAAAACTCGATGAACCATGTAGGGCCGCGCGATTAGAGGCGAACTTTCCTTTAGCTTCACTTTGATTCGGAAATATGCGTTTCAAAACCAATTGTCGGTTTGAATAACCTTGGCCTTACTCTCTTATTAAAAGCTCTAGCCATTACGCTTTGATATAGCTGCCCGTGATTGCATTCAACCTTTTTCGTCAACAGCGTCAATTGCTCATGCGATCCTGTATCCACGGCCGCTCGGCTCGGCTTCTTGGATGATTCTCAGCGATGGTATTTCCACCTCTGCTGGTATACGGCTTACATTCCATACACCAAAAGATGCGGCGTTGCCGGTAGAAGTTCGGATTGTGGTGCGATAACCCAGCGCAAAAGGCAAATTCGTGCTAATGTTTGTAGTTCTTGATCATCTTGCGCAATATCCTCTTGATGTTCTTGTTGGGCGCCTGCTTGCTCCGTTAAATGCGAGTGATGCGGTGGAATTACGGTGAGTGATCTTGAAATTTCCACGTATCTCGCGCGTCAAATTCTTGTTGAGATTGGTTAGTTATCGGTTACAATTGATTCGGGCACCCCAATCGGCAAATGATGTTGTTGCGACGAAGTCAACCACCACCTTTTAGTCAGCGATGCGTGTGATGGCGGCCACCCGTTTAGTGAAATAGTCAATTGCTACGAGGATGAATGCGTGCCCGTTTGAAGCAGCGGGTTCGATGGGGCGATGACATCCATGCCCAATGCGAATGGCGAGGAGAACTTGTCACATTAAGCTCACAGAGGCACTTTCGAATCAAATCTCCGTGAATGCGGCATTGCCGGCATTTACGCACAGCGGATACAATCTGTTTCCATCGTCATCCAAAAATAACACCTTTCGAGAATCTTTTCGCCAAAGTGAAGCCGTTCGTATGAGGTCGCGCGTCCTCCGTGTATCTCTTCTACTAGCTTGCACGCCTCTTGAGCATCGACCGTCTCAATAAGCCCGGATCTGAGTCGCCCGGTACACAATTTCCCATTCAAAAGAAATGATTTGCTAGTCTTGAAGTGTCTTCTTACGGATGTTGGTTATGCATACGGATATTCTCTGCTTTGAGTACCTTTTGATGTCATGGTACCATGGATTGCCGTCTGTTTCCTGCGTCTATATGGGAGCGATAAGCGTTGCTCCAGTACGCTCATTTGTGATTGGATCGATGTAATTCTTGTCAGGATCTTTGAATCATGGAGGATAAGGTTGCCAATGCGTCGGCCAGTCGTTACGGATCCTCGGAACATGCCTAAATTCTATGTGGTGAACCTCTTACGTAATTCCTTCACGCAAAGCGGTAGGGAAGTATCTTCGTATTCTTGGTCGCCCGTTCGCCATGTGCACGATGGATCGATGAAAGTCGAATCACCTATGACCAGCGGCTCTTGTATGTCCATATCTACGGCCATTCTGAGCCGATATGCAAGCCGTATTCCGCCATATTGTTGGTGCATGGAAATCGAGCTTAGCGGAAATCGGATAATCTTGACTGTTTACGAAACCAAAGCGCTCCAATGCGACTCCTTTGAAATTTGCGCTCCATTGAAAAACATCCTCGGCGGGTAATCCTCGAGATATCTTCTCGACAAACAATACCTCTTCATCGGGAAAATAGGTTGAAGGGCTCGTACTCTCATCAGTGGGTTCTCGGCAAGATGATCGGCTAATGCTGTCCTTTTCTGACTCTGCGTGGCGTGAAGCGATGTCAAACTTCGCTCAACATAATTTGCCATTTTGCTAGTTTTCCGGTGGGCATGGGCTTGAAGGATATACTTAAGCGGATCCGTCCTCGAAATAAGATAAGTAGTGTATCTGATAGATAATGCACGAACCGGGAGACCCGAGTTAATGCGACAAATGCGTTCGGAGTATAACGAGCTTCGTATGCGTGAACTTCTTACTCAAATAGTATATGGCACATTCCTTTTCACTGTTTCATCGTGTTGCCCCAACACGCGTCAAGCATTTTCTAACACGGACAAATAGAGTAGCAAAGGTCTCGGTTACGGAGCCTTTAGAAGCGGCGGATTAAACGGTATTCTTTGATTGTCAAAAGCTTTGGCAATCATTTGTCCAGTATTTGCATCCTTTTCAATAATTTGAATATCGGCTCGCATATCACGGTGGCGGGCTATGAACTGCTGATGTAGTTGAGGCGACCAAGAAACTCATCGCGTCCTTTTTGCTTTTGGAGGGTAATTCTTGGATGGCTTTTATTTTGAGGTCTAGCTCAATCCTCTCTGCTCACTATAAAACCAGCGACTTCCTGCGGGCGCGTAAATCGCGCTGCGAGTTGACTTCAAGTTATCTTTGTCTTAGTCGTTGGAAAAATTTCTTGAAGTTTGCCAAATGGTCCTCGCTTTTCGCGATTTGATGATGGCGTCGTCCATAGACCTCAATTTCTTTATGAATCATGTCATGGAAGATGGTGGTCATGGCTCTCATGTAGGTGGCGCTGCGTTCTTGAGACCGAGCGGCGTAACTTCGATAATAGTACACCCGCGGGGTAGTGAATCTTTGTCTTCTGCGTCCTCTTACGCGTAAGGATCGATGATAGCGGTAAAGCAATCGACGATCAGCGTAGTTCATGCCGCACGATTATCGATGAGTATATGGATGTTTGGAAGAGAAAGTCATCCTTGGTGGCTCTGTTGAGGTCTCTGTAATCGCGCAGACTCGGACCTTTCCGTCTTTCTTCTTTCTGCGCGATATTTGCCAACCAAGTAGGATACTTTGCAACTCGAATTACCTTTGCCTCATTTGTTTAGACACCTCTTATTTGACCTTCAAACTCGTATGCGGTTTGATCTTTCTCGGCCTTTGTTTTATGGGAAACAAGATGGTTCAATAGGTAGCTTTGTGTGCGGCGATATGCGTACTCGAACTGGCGTGTCCTCGTATGACCAAGCAAACACATCGATTATCTTGTTTGAGCTCAATTAATTCTTCTTTCTGTGTGACGTTTAGGTGGGCGCTGACTCTAGTCTCTTTCACGGTTCCCTCATCGCCTAAGTTTATTAACTCTGTTTCTTCCAAATTTGGTTTAGGCCTATTCTCAAGTTTTCCGACTCTTGGCTAAGTTACATTGCGGACATTCCTCTTGTTCGCCGGGGTTACGCTCGTCATTTGAACTTTGTTCGTTAGTCTCATTACATGTCATATTCGCGTTATCAACGAGTTTATTAATATGATCATTTGAAAGAAAAATGCTTAAAGAATTTAATTTTAACACAAACAAAATCTTTTAAAAAGCTGCAAAAATGTCCTGGAATTTATGATGAAAGTAAAATTGCGAGATTAAAAACATATTAAGAATCATAAATGCATGTCTGTTTTCTTTCTAGATAAAAAGGTCACACTGCTAGAACTAATCATAAATTCTACCAAGCTTCTCGGACGGTCAGGACAGGGGTGCAAGTCCAATTATTCAGGCTGTATCCATGCTCTGCATCCCAAATGGTGAGCTCTCCTTGTGATCTCCTGCGATCGTGCAACAATCGCCTCCTCATCACCTATGAGCAGTTACGGAACCTGCTGCCAAGATCATGCAGGTCGTCTTCTCTCGGCATCTGGATGGTGTAGGCTTTGTGAATAGTGACTCGAGGCGGAATGGGCGCGAGCGAGGAATGTATCCGCCTTAGGAGGTTCGTGGTCACCAAATCCTTGAAGTGGTGGTACCCCAAACCAAAAGTGTCTCTCTTCCCGAATAGCTGGATAGGCTCGTGATCCCCTTCATGCGACTCAAGACCTCTGTAGGGCTCGTATCCATTTCTTAACATTTCCTTGGCCACCATTTTGAGAAGGCGTGGCGGTGCGATAGTCGGACCCTACTTGCTCTCTTGATCTCATTAATATGAAAAAACCGAACCATCCATTGTTTCCGTCTTCTATGGCGGGGATTGCATGTCGGTGTTGATGCTCCTTTTATCTCCAAATACTACCACTTCACAGTGATTCCATATAAACTTTGAAACGATGCAAGGTGGGCGGGTGCGCACCCTCGTGGATCCGGCCTTCCTATCAGCGAGGTTGTAACGTGTAGCAATATCGATATCGAAATTCCACAGATTGCGAGTCCGATCCGGTGTGAGGTCCATTCGCGCCGACCCCTCATGGACTCGTCGAAACCTTTGACTCGATATGACTTTCACGAATTTTCTTACGATGCGCCCCCGATTTCAACGATGTCGTCGGGGACAAATGTTGTGGTGAGCCTCCATCAATCAACCTTGTTGAAACAATCTTGTCTGCGACTTGGATGGTGATATTGATGCAAGGTTGTATCACACCCTCGTGGGTAACTAAATCATCGTGAAAGGTGATTCTGCGGGCCTCTAGTACTGTCAGGCCAAAGCGCCAAGTTCGTCTGCATTGTACCCTCGAACGTATCGTCCTTCACACCTCCATCAATGCGATCTGTGTGAGGCGAGAATGCATTAACAATGAAAGTAGAAATATCGTGAGGTTTTCTTTAGTCGCTCTGACGGAATACTCTTTAGTGGGCATCTTCTCCAAAATTCCTCGACTTGACCTCATCACGGGCTTCTTTGCGGTGCCTCCTTGGCTGCCTCTATAGGTGTGTAATACCTCACGACTGGTTATACCGCAGCGGTGACCATGACCCGCTTCCCACTTTCTCCGCGATCCGTCTTGATCGGTGGCCCTTCCGGCGCTGAATAAGCGTGATTGAACCTTTATGTCTCGGCGGTGCCGCTTTCCAACTCAAATCGCTTTCTTTTCGAGTTGGTGGCGAGGCGGCAGCGAAGGTTCGACTCTTCCTCGCCGAGCGATCGGATGGTTCCCTCGAGTTGTATTCCTCATCAAGGGCTATCAAGTGCACGTTGGCGTTGCCGTGGTTTGGCAAGGGATTATCATGCGTTTGGGGCGGATCCTTTTGTATTACTCCTTCTTTGATCAACTCTTGATTTTGTCCACGAGGTGTAGCAACTTCCGGTGTCATGCCAGGCTATCAGTGATCTGCCAACGCTTATTCTCATCATACCATCTTGGGATAGGGTGGGAATCCTCCCGAATTGGTTGGATCAAACTGCGGCTCATGATCTTTCGTATATACGGGGTATGGGTTCGGCCCGGTGGGAGTGCGGGTTACGGATGGTTTTCTTCAAAATTCGCATTTAGTGCAGGCGCGTTGGGTGCTCTATGTTGTTGGCGGGCTTGATGGGCGGGTTGTGAAATTTGGATAAATGGGTGCTTAGGAAGCGTTATATATGGGTGTGTGTGGTAGGCGGGGTGTGGGCGGTGTATAGTGAGGTGTAAAGTTTTGATTTCTTGGTGTGGTAGTATGGGGTTTGATAGGGTGGGTTCGGTATGTTATGAATGCTTGAGTTTGCGTTCTTGTACAAACATGGAAGAAGCGTCTCCTTCTTCCGAAGTACCGATCGTCCCAGTGAATCGCCTTATTGGTTACTGCAATGCCGCGATCGTAATCTGCCGGTTTAATACCTTAACCTACGAAGTCACCCATTCGGCGACCTCTGCAAAATTTCCCGATGGCGCTTATCATCCGCTCATAATAGGTTGCATCCTTCAAAGATTGTACAAATAGTGTGGTCATCTCACTCTCCACCATGGGTGGTTGTACCTTCTTTGCCTCTGACGCCACCTCATGGCGTACTCTCGAAAGTCTCGTAGATTTCTTTTCCAACCATTAGATAGAACACGTCCACGGTTTACGTGTTGAATCGAACCGCTCCACAAAGTCTTGGGCTAATGCATTCCAGTATGCCATTTACGGATCTGGCTAGTGTACCAATCTATTGCCTCGCGGTTAAGCGAATGAACAACTTCATGATGGCCATTGGGTTCTTCCTACCCCGATTAACTTGTCGCAATATGATCTCGAAGTGTGCGAGATTTCCTTTCCATCAAATAAATCGAACTTGGCACCTTATATCGTTTGGCGGTTCCACGTCGGATCGTACAAAGATCTTCATAATCTAGTCGCCGTGACCTTTATCCGATCGCGTACCACGCGCTTCTTTCAGTTTGTGAATCTCTCGGGCTCGTCATCGTCCATTTTGGCTCGGACTTCCCTTTCCATTTCTTCGTAATGATCCACTTCTTGGTGAAGCGCGGGGCGGTAAAAGGTTGGGTTTACATTGTGTAAGTTAGGTATGCAGGTGGTTTCTTTGGGTGGTAGTGGGTATGGTGCGTGGGCATTGGTTGGCTTAGCGATTAGGGTGATTATGGTGAAGTGAGTAGGCGGGAGTGCGTGGGCGATGGGAGGATCATTTTGAAGGTGAGGTTGATGATTGGCGGGCGGGCGGTTGGGTCGATGGCGCGGCCTTTGTGGGAGTTTTGGGGATATGTGGTGGTGGAGGTCGATGCGGGGTGGTGCGGGATAGTGGCCCTTTGCTCACGGCATAGGGGTATTCAAAGCGATGGATAGGTTGGTCGATTAGTAGCCTCTCCATCTCAACTGCATATCGGCAATCATTGCGGCGGTGAGCAATACATTCTTCTGATGGTGATATTCCTCCTTCACGAGTTTACGTTTGTTGTGAGAACAATTCCCAAACCATTCGCTCGACGCCCGAACGATCATATCGTCATTTCTTGCCTTGGATCTGGTGAAGTGTGGATGCTCCGACATTGTTGAGTCAAATACGAACCGACCTTTGGGGAAGATGATAAATCTTTCTTTTGTGGGTGGCGAACTGAGGCGACGACAAATGTTTTTCTTGAATCGTCGACGAGAAGTTCGCGAAAGGAACTGTTTGCAATGGCCAATGACAATAAAGCCCGGCGAGGAGGATTCTAGGCCATCATCAAGAGTAATCTCGGCGAGGAGGATTCTAGAGTCGCCATTGCCGCGCACTCCAGATTTTTGAACTCTCGGGCTTAAATGCGCTGACAATGGTTATCCTCCCAAAATGTAAAATATAAATGTTTAGAATGTTAAGAGTCGCCACCTAATTAATTTGGGTGAATTAGGACACCTAAATGCTAACCGATTAAAGTCAAGATTAACTCCATTTAAAGTCTGTGAAACTAAATAAGATTACGGCGAGGGTTCTTTATTATCCTAAAGGGAAGGTAAGGCACCCTAAAGGATCCGCTAACTTGGTTGTCCGTTCAAACATAGGTTAATTTATTTGGCTAAGGGATGTATATTTTTGGAAAAATGATTATTTAAGTAAAAGGGATGTGGCAATATCTAAAGAATATATATTGATAATCAAGGTCTTATAAGATTCATAAAAAATATATATATACAAAGTTGATTATGAGATGAAATTATTTTATTCTCGACAAAAGTAAAAAAAAGTGATTAGCCTAAGTCCTAACAATATACGCAAGGTTAAGATTCTTATAAAAGGTTAATTATGACATTATTATTTTATACGTATGCGAGAATTACTTCTACAACATTTATGAAAAGTTTATGATAAAGTTTATTTCTTAAGGACTAAGTATGGAGAAATATATTAACTATGTGACCAAAGTATAACTAGGATTAATTATTTTGGGGTTTAGACTTTCGTGACGAACCTAGAATAAATAAAGGGTGAATTTATCCTTTAAACTACCCTTAGAAATACTCAAAGACTATTAGAGTTAATTATCCTATTAATTACAGCATTAACAAATATAACAATAATAAATAAGCAAAATAAATAAATACACCAATAAGCAAAGGCGGGAGTGAGATTGTAGTTGACATGACGTCTAGAATGGATGGTGACACCATCTATCCTATAGCTGTTTGAAAGCCCTGCGGCGGAGCGTGGCGGCGATACGGAAATCCCGATGAATCTCGTATCGAGACTCTTGATTTGGCTCTCAACGCATGTCAGATAAAATAAGACAGAAAGGAAAAGGATTAGTGATATCCAGCTCTTTATTCAATAACATATAATACGGGCGTAGATTTATGATACACGTGAGCAATATGTGGATCAAGTAACAAGCGAATAGCAGTGTATCTAAGATGAGAACATGATGTAATGTAGAGGATTTAAGTTACCTATTTGCAATAATACATAAAGGTTAACATTTGTAAAGATGTTCATCGATCATGACCACCTACTCACCTAGTTATTCGAAATAATACAGTTATGAATCCCTCCTTTGTATATGGCATATCTAACAAACTGGGACTTACAAATCATTTAGACCATTTTACCATAGCCGTACGGTCTCATCAGACATTAAGCATATTAAATTAATCTGGTGGCTTTAGACCGGTTTCTGACCCATATGTATACAATCGATGAGCCTTAAAACTAGTTTAGGGCGGGGTTGTGATGAATCGTTTGAATTAATCTAGGCCCAACTGTAAGCTAGTTCTTGACTAATATGTGTGTTAACATTATAAACACGTGCTAATCAAATCATACACAGAGAGTCAATAGCCAACTTCGGCATGTTAAATCAACATACAAAAGACTTCAAAGTAGTTTCTAGACTTCCTGAACTTGTGCCTCTGGTTTGGACCTAAATGCGAATCGCACATTTATTTAATCGAAGCTAGGACTGTTTTAATGTGCAATTAGTCAAAGAGTATAGGCATAAAACACTCTTTATTTATCATTAATTACAATTCCAAACTCACAGTGATTCTATTACAATTCCTGCAATCACCCACCCCTCCAAACAATGGAAACAAAGTAGTAGATATATTATGGCCGATATTAAACTTGTATAGTTAGCTTAAAGTAAATACATTACCCTTTTTTTTTCAAGAAATGGGAACGCGGGGGTTTGTTTTACAATTAAAATGTTTGTTACTTTATCAGGAGGATAACACGACATTGTAAATCGTATATCCTTGATCTTAGTAACATTTTGATTGGAGGTCGGTCTTAAGTTATTAAAACATAGTAGTGATATTTTAGAAAACAAGTAAAGGATTTGACTCTTTTGAATGCAAGCATATAAATATACAAACACATAGACACATAATTCTTTTGCAATTTTGGGTTGTTATTACATATATGCGGACATATAATCTTTCTTATGATGTTTTGGAAAATGAGTAGGAGGTTCGAATCTTGAATATAGGCACATAAATATGCATAAACACACATAATCCTTTTGAATTTGGTTGTCGTTATTTCCGGGAGCATGTCGGCTTGATTTTAAAATTCGGGATTAGACCTCGTAATCCCTTTTACTTCCCGCTAGCTATTTGTTAGGAGAAGTATTTATTTATAGAGAAAGTTATAAGAAACAACATATGTAGTGAATTTCGGTTTTAACAGTTCATCATGATTAATACTGATTTTTTGGATTAACATATCAATACCTTCCTGCTAAACATCCAATTGCATACTAACAGATTAAAACAGAATATCCAAACCAATGTTTACACAACCATCAGCATACAATCAACCAAATGGATCTACGACCCTTACACAATCGTTATACCCTCAATCATACCCTCAGAAAGTATTATCGAAGCACACGCATATGCTCAAAACAGAATCGACGCTACAAGTATCGAAGGCTACTGCTGATAGACCTATCTGGAAACAGTGACCGACCCAAATCGAACAAGTTTGAACAAAATGATACCGACACCATCATGCAGAACACATAGTATCAATTAGACAATTAAATAAATGAAAGAGAAGGGATTTCCGGACCTTTTGTGGGTGGCGAACTGAGGCGACGACAAATGTTTTTCTTGAATCGTCGACGAGAAGTTCGCGAAAGGCTTGAATGGCCAATGACAATAAACCGAAGCGAGGAGGATTCTAGGCTTCATCGCTAAGAGTAATCTCCGCGATCGATGCGAATCGATGATCCTTCTGCGTGTCTAAGCGTCGGTACTTATAGCTCTGTTTAGGATTCGCCCTTATGGTAAGTCTAGGATGGGTGTTAAGGGCGATTTGTCGCGATTTAGTGATTGTTTACCAAAAATAGGTCGATTTTGGACCATTCTAAGGCCGATTCGCAGATGATTTGAAGAGGATTTTGGTGTGATTTTAGGTGTTGTATGGTAAGGTTTGACTTCTGAAGTTTCGGTTGTGGCAAGTTACCATGTTAGGGACGATTTTGATATTATTCTTGTTAGAACGATTTGGTTATGACTGAGGCGAGGATTCGATTTGGTTACGCCAGATTTTCCTCCTGAAAATCTGGCGAGATTCGGTAGGGGAAGGTTGCTTGCGGCGGATGAGTTGAATGGAAGGTATTGCAATTAGGTTTGTTTTGTTGAAGAGGGTGAGGCCCGAAGGGCGCAGGGCTGAGGTTTTCTGTGGGCTGCTGGTGATGAAGGGAGTGATAGGGCTTGCGGGGAAATGGGCTTCTGAAGGGGTGTGTTTAGGGATAGTGGCCCTTTGCTCTGGCATAGGGGTATTCAAACTGATGAATAGGTTGGTCAGATTCCGTAGCCTCTCCATCTCAACCTGCATATCAGCAATCTGTTGCAGCAGCTGAGCAATACATTCTTCCTGACTGGTGATAATCCTCCTTACGAAGTTTCGTTATTGACAGGAACAATTCCCAAACCATTCGGCTCAGACGCCCCTGAACCAGTCATATCGTCATTTCTTGCCTTGGATCTGGTGAAGTGTGGATGCTCCGACATTGTTGAGTCAAATACGAACCGACCTTTGGGGAAGATGATAAATCTTTCTAAAAAATGCAACAAACAGCGTTAGCATAAGAACATAATTTGCAATTATGTAGCAGATAATATTGCACACAACACATTCAAACGTTTCCTAATATGCAAGGGGGGGGACCTCTTTGTGCCAGAGGTAGGCCTAAACGTCATATATGCGAAGTCATGTTAGATGCACCCAAGCCATTGTATCGAAATGCCTTTATTGGAAATAAAGTTAATTGAAATGACACTTTATAAGAAAAACAATGAAAATCTCAAACTAAATAACTCTGTTGTTGCTGTGATAGTGAAGCTTAGGTCTTCTTTGGTATAGCCCCTGCCTGTTCCAAGTATTGTACTGCATCGTGCATTAGGGCCCACATGTCTGGGGTGATGACCCTCTCCTTGAGTTGATTATTCTTCATTCTATTGCTTGTGTCCGTGTCCTCGAAACCTTGCTCTCCTTTTGGGCTGTAGGTTGTGTTGATGTGATCCTCTTGCAGCCATGTCTGATACTCAGGTGTGTGCCCTGCTTGTTCATCTCCGATGTCTATTTTGTTAATGTCGTCCCATTCTTTCAAAATTTGTCTAGCTCGAGGCACAATAAAGTCTGGTCCAAATGTAACTTCCGAAACTCCCATGTCCGATCGGAGTGGGATTATCTGTTCTTGGCCGAATTGTCGGAGTGTGCGTAGGGGAGCGTATGGTTGCAGACCTTTTAGACCAATAAGCTCAATATAGTACAATTCTTTACCACGTACAAAGGCTCCATTTTTGTGAGGGAGTAAAGGATATTTCCATTGGATCTGATCCTGGGTGCGGGATGTCAAAAACTTGCACCAATCTTTGATGCCGACCGGTGACACAAACCGTTTCGTTCTATCATAGAAGCTGTCGATCTTGTAGGATGCGCTGAAACAAACGTCTGTCATATTTGACCGTCGGTAAAAATGCTCCATGGCCCACATTTGTAAGATAAGATTGCAACCTTCAAAGAAGTTTGTCTGTCCTCTTTTGCATTTCCCAAGAGCTCGGAATATTTCTGCCAAAATCATAGGAACCAAAGTGGGTTGTATGCCGTCAATTCCCTCGAAAAGTGATCTGGCCACGGAACATATGCAAGTACTTATCTTGCCATACTCCAGAGGAAAAATCAAGGTGCAGTAGAGCGACGGTGAATGCGATAGGGCGCTGTTTTGCCAATGGCGTAGAGTGCATGAGAATTGCTTTTGCATGTCTTGTAAGCGTTATCATGTCCATACCTCTCGTAAAGATAGTCAAGAGACACCCAGTTGTTCTCGAAGCAACGCAGCTCCTTAGTATTCTTAAGACCCATGTAGCGGAGGAATTTCTTCCCTGATTGGCTGTTGGGAATAATCTGTTTTCTACCTTGGTAAACTAGGCTGGTGAAATAATGCACTTCTTCCAATGTAGGAGTTATTTCAAAATCCTTGAATTTGAAAATGACTCGATGCGGATCCCAAATTGGATTAAAGCTCGGATCAAATGCGGATCTGGCGAAATACCAAATAGTGAGATGAGACACCCCAACTTCTTCCTAATCATTGTCTGACTGCTGATGTCGAAATCCTCCCACCATACTCTTAGCTTATTAGGAACTCCGCTAACCATTCTTATATGATCCATACTACAAATGCTGAAAAAAAAAACAATAAAAATAAACTTACATTTCCAATTTTGGGCATGTCTTTTGGCTTGGATAAATCTATCATGACTGTGCAACACATAATATGCTGGCTGGTCGTTGGGTTGAGAAACCCATCGACGAGTTTGGTGTCTTCCTAATAGTGGTGTCGATACCAAGGACCGACCCACCTAAGGTAAATGCATGCATGCCTTAAAATAAAGGGTGGTATAGCTCTATCTTAAGTTTGCTAAGATTTGGCTTACTAGACCTTGAGTTCCCGAGCGGACTACTCGAGTGAGAAGGCTACGCGACCACCGGTTGGACCGGATTCTCCGCGCAAAATACCAACTCTCTTAAATTTGGGTGTTTGAAAGAAATTTGCAGGTGCGCAAAGCACACCCGCGTGTTGTGTGTGATAGTGTGAATTTTCCATAAGGGAGGAAGTATGAGCGGAATGCCAGTTTAAGGGAAGCGGTAGCAAATAGCAGTTAAAACAATATGCGGATATTCATATATAAAGCAAAATAGTTTAGGCAAAATATAAAGCAGATAAGTGTGAAACACAAAATAAGCAAATTAGTAAATTAAGCAAATAAAAAAAAACAAATAAATGAATAAAGAAAAGAAAAAAGAAGCACAATAATTAACCTATGTTTGTTATGGTTAAGAACCTGGAATCCCCAGTGGAGTCGCCATTTCTGTCGCACCCGATTTTGAACTCTCAGGCTTAAATGCGCGACGGAATGGTTATCCTCCCAAAAAATGTAAAATATAAATGTTTAGAATGTTAAGGGAGTCGCCACCTAATTAATTTGGGTGAATTAGGACACCTAAATGCTAACCGATTAAAGTCAGCATTAACTCCATTTAAAGGTCTGTGAAACTAAATAAGATTCTGAGCGAGGGTTCTTTATTATCCTAAAGGGAAGGGGTAAGGCACCCTAAAGGATCCGCTAACTTGCGGTTGTCCGTTCAAACATAGGTTAATTTATTTGGCTAAGGGATGTATATTTTTTGGAAAAATGATTATTTAAGTAAAAGGGATGTGGCAATATCTAAAGAATATATATTGATAACTGAAGGGTCTTATAAGATTCATAAAAATATATATATACAAAGTTGATTATGAGATGAAATTATTTTATTCTCGACAAAAGTAAAAAAAGTGATTAGCCTAAGTCCTAACAATATACGCAAGGTTAAGATTCTTATAAAAGGTTAATTATGAAATTATTATTTTATACGTATGTGCGAGAATTACTTCCTACAACATTTATGAAAAGTTTATGATAAAGTTTATTTCTTAAGGACTAAGTATGGAGAAATATATTAACTATGTGACCAAAGTATAACTAGGATTAATTATTTTGGGGTTTAGACTTTCGTGACGAATCTAGAATAAATAAAGGGTGAATTTATCCTTTAAACTACCCTTAGAAATACTCAAAGACTATTAGAGTTAATTATCCTATTAATTACAGCATTAACAAATATAACAATAATAAATAAGCAAAATAAATAAATACACCAATAAGCAAAGGCGGGAGTGAGATTGTAGTTGGCATGACGTCTAGAATGGATGGTGACACCATCTATCCTATAGCTGTTTGAAAGCCCCTGGCGGAGCGTATGGCACGGAAATCCCGATGAATCTCGTATCGAGACTCTTGATTTGGCTCTCAACGCATGTCAGATAAAATAAGACAGAAAGGAAAAGGATTAGTGATATCCAGCTCTTTATTCAATAACATATAATACGGGCGTAGATTTATGATACACGTGGAGCAATATGTGGATCAGAAGTAACAAACGAATAGACAGTGTATCCTAAGATGAGAACATGATGTAATGTAGAGGATTTAAGTTACCTATTTGCAATAATACATAAAGGTTAACATTTCAGAAAGATGTTCATTGATCATGACCACCTACTCACCTAGTTATTCGAAATAATACAGTTATGAATCCCTCCTTTGTATATGGCATATCTAACAAAACTGGGACTTACAAATCATTTAGACCATTTTACCATATCCGTACGGTCTCATCAGACATTAAGCATATTAAATTAATCTGTGGGTGGCTTTAGACTGGTTTCCTGACCCATATGTATACAATTGTGATGAGCCTTAAAACTAGTTTAGGGCGGGTTGACGATGAACTGTTTGAATTAATCTAGGCCCAACTGTAAGCTAGTTCTTGACTAATATGTGTGTTAACATTATAAACACGTGCTAATCAAATCATACACAGAGAGTCAATAGCCAACTTCGGCATGTTAAATCAACATACAAAAGACTTCAAAGTAGTTTCTAGACTTCCTGAACTTGTGCCTCTGGTTTGGACCTAAATGCGAATCGCACATTTATTTAATCGAAGCTAGGACTGTTTTAATGTGCAATTAGTCAAAGAGTATAGGCATAAGACACTCTTTATTTATCATTAATTACAATTCCAAACTCACAGTGATTCTATTACAATTCCTGCAATCACCCACCCCTCCAAACAATGGAAACAAAGTAGTAGATATATTATGGCCGATATTAAACTTGTATAGTTAGCTTAAAGTAAATACATTACCCTTTTTTTTTCAAGAAATGGGAACGCGGGGGTTTGTTTTACAATTAAAATGTTTGTTACTTTATCAGGAGGATAACACGACATTGTAAATCGTATATCCTTGATCTTAGTAACATTTTGATTGGAGGTCGGTCTTAAGTTATTAAAACATAGTAGTGATATTTTAGAAAACAAGTAAAGGATTTGACTCTTTTGAATGCAAGCATATAAATATACAAACACATAGACACATAATTCTTTTGCAATTTTGGGTTGTTATTACATATATGCGGACATATAATCTTTCTTATGATGTTTTGGAAAATGAGTAGGAGGTTCGAATCTTGAATATAGGCACATAAATATGCATAAACACACATAATCCTTTTGAATTTGGTTGTCGTTATTTCCGGGAGCATGTCGGCTTGATTTTAAAATTCGGGATTAGACCTCGTAATCCCTTTTACTTCCCGCTAGCTATTTGTTAGGAGAAGTATTTATTTATAGAGAAAGTTATAAGAAACAACATATGTAGTGAATTTCGGTTTTAACAGTTCATCATGATTAATACTGATTTTTTTTTTGGATTAACATATCAATACCTTCCTGCTAAACATCCAATTGCATACTGACAGATTAAAACAGAATATCCAAACCAATGTTTACACAACCATCAAGATCTGATCAACCAAATGGATCTACGACCCTTACACAATCGTTATACCCTCAATCATACCCTCAGAAAGTATTATCGAAGCACACGCATATGCTCAAAACAGAATCGACGCTACAAGTATCGAAGGCTACTGCTGATAGACCTATCTGGAAACAGTGACCGACCCAAATCGAACAAGTTTGAACAAAATGATACCGACACCATCATGCAGAACACATAGTATCAATTAGACAATTAAATAAATGAAAGAGAAGGGATTTCCGGACCTTTTGTGGGTGGCGAACTGAGGCGACGACAAATGTTTTTCTTGATAAATCGCGAGAAGTTCGCGAAAGAATCGCTTTGCAATGGCCAATGACAATAAACTAGGCGAGGAGGATTCTAGGCTTCGCTAAGAGTAATCTCCGCGCCTGATGCCTGAATCGAGGATCCCTTCTGCATGTCTAAACGTCGGTACTTATAGCTCCTGTTTAGGATTCGCCCTTATGGTAAGTCTAGGATGGGTGTTAAGGACGATTTGTACTGATTTCGAGTGATTGTTTACCAAAAATAGGTGCTGATTTTGGACCATTCTAAGGACTGATTCGCGGATGATTTGAAGAGGATTTTGGTGTGATTTTAGGTGTTGTATGGTAAGGTTTGACTTCTGAAGTTTCGGTTGTGGCAAGTTACCATGTTAGGGACGATTTTGATATTATTCTTGTTAGAACGATTTGGTTATGACTGAGGCGAGGATTCGATTTGGTTACGCCAGATTTTCCTCTGAAAATCGCGAGATTCGTGGTAGGGGAAGGTTGCATGCGGCGGATGAGTTGAATGGAAGGTATTGCAATTAGGTTTGTTTTGTTGAAGAGGGTGAGGGACGAAGGGCGCAGGGCTGAGGTTTTCTGTGGGCTGCTGGTGATGAAGGGAGTGATAGGGCTTGCGGGGAAATGGGCTTCTGAAGGGGTGTGTTTGGAGAGAAGGTGTATAAGAAATAGTAGGGTTGGGCCGCGGGTTATATCATATTTGGGCCAAGGGGCTATCCGAAAATGGGATAAGGGATTAGGCTAGTTTTAATTAGGTGGGCTGGGTTAGTTATTAGTTAGGGTAGTTAGGTTTAATTAGGTATTTAATTAGTGCTAGTTTTAGGTGCTATTTAATTAATTAGTAGTAAATTAAAACAATAAATTGTGCTTAAATTATTTAGGTGTTCTATTAGCCTAAGTTTGAATTATTATAACGAATGGAGACGGGCTTGCTATTTAATTAATGCTAAACATTTTAGAATGCGGCGCTATTATTTAACATCTTATTATTGTGCATTATTGCGAAGTTAAATTAAAATGCATTGAGTTTATATTAAATTACTTAAATGCCGAATGCAAATACGATATTTAAGAATTGTTTAAAGCCTTATAAATGCGACGCTATTAAATGCATATATCAGATTAAAATTGACTTTTTTTAAAATTATAAATGATTACTAATAAATGCGGTTATGCTACCTGACACGACGTTATCGCTAAATTATTTATTTTATGCATTTATTAATTATTTGAGAATTACGACAAAGCTTAAAGTTAATTAACGCGGGCGCGAGACTCTAAGTGCTTAAAACTCTACGTAAGACGCGATGCCATTATTAAGTTATTATTTATGCCTGTATTTAATGTTTTATTGTTGTATTTTATTATAAAAATCCTAAAAAAAATATTTTTACAAAATTAGTGTAATTTTATGGTTAATGGCTGGACGGGAGGGTCAAAATTGGGTGTCAACACCTGTTATTGATTTTATGCTAAAGGCATGTCTAGAATATTCCTAAGTTCTTACCAAGTCTTATGGGGGATGTTGGTAAGAGTCATTAGGAAGTATTGGAGTCTAGTTGACCTTGCTAACTTACTTCACTAATGGAAAAAAGGACCGAACAAGCCATTGCAGCGTTAATGAAAATGTATCGGTAATCAATTACATTGAAATGAGTAGAATCCTCCATCTGCATAGAAACTAAGATGAGACAAAATTGTATTACATTTTCTAGATCATGGCTCAATGGAAAAGATCGTTATAAACGAGTATAACCTATTCACGACTCATAAAAGTATTAATTTGGAAAGTATGTGAGACTTGAATTTCGAAAGTATGTAGTAAATTGATTTTGAAAATATATAAGTCTTGATTATGAAAGTATAATAACTCGAATTACTAAAAGGTTATGAGACTTTATTTTTCAAGTTATGGGACTTGATTCTTAAAGGAAGAATGACTTGATTTAATTGAAGTAAGTGAAGTGATTTTAAAGAATTTATGTTATGAAGTTTTAAGACTATGAACCTTGATTTCCTAAAAGGTTATGAGACTTTATTTTTCAAGTTATGAGACTTGATTCTTAAAGGAAGAAATGACTTGACTTAATTGAAGTAAGTGAATTGATTTTTAAAGAATTTATGTTATGAAGTTTTAAGACTATGAACCTTGATTTTCTAAAAGGTTATGAGACTTTATTTTTCAAGTTATGAGACTTGATTTTTAAAGGAATGAATGACTTGATTTAAAAAGTATGGCTTCTTGATTTATTTCAAGAGTTAAGAAGAATGATTTCAAAAGAGTATGTAACTTGAGTTTTAAAAGTATACGTTTGTTGATTTAAGGAAAAGGAGTTGCATGATTCTTTTTAAGTATGTATGTACGTAGTACTTTTGGGTTTAGTTTCCCCAATGTGATAAGAAATAAAAGTGCCTTAAGTTCTCTAAAATGAAAGGTTGTTATAATAGTTTTATGGAAAGTTGTTATAACGACTTAAGAAGAAGTGAAAAGGCGGTTTAAAATGTTATGTTATGAGACACACCGAGCCTACACATAGGTCGGGTTATGTTATGAGATTATGATAGCCGACTGTGCTTATGTTATGAGATTATGATAGCCGGTTGTGCTTATGTTATGAGATTATGATAGCCGATTGTACTTATGTTACGTGATTATGTTAGCCGGTTGTGCCTGTGATATATTATTCATTATGGGGTCATTCCCCGGACTTGTGACATTTGCATATTCCGTGGATTTGCTCCCCACGATGCGAGGAATACCTCATGCGAGCCCGTAAGGCTCATGCGGGTGAAATAGTCTCATGCGGGGCGGACCAGTCCTATGCGAGGAGATTATCTCATGCGGGTCCATGCGACTACGCGCGGATCTGACTATGCGAGAGATTACCTCAATGCGGTCCATACGGCTATCACGGGTGAAATAGTCCCAGGAGTAGGATTGCATAATGATACTACGGGCGGATGGCCCTAGGTTAATCATAAGCTTCCTGTTTTAAACCGACAAAGTTTATTCTTGTTCACTCTCTTTGTTAAAAAGGCACAGTGTACTGGTAGGGTACATTATACTTATTACACGTCTTGTGGTGATGTTGTATTCCACGGCGTGCTTACGTGATATTATATGTTGAGGCGGTGTCGGTTGTGACATGACTTTCATATTTAAAAGTGCGGTGTTATTCTGATGGTCTGATACAAGGTCTGATTGGCTCTGATTTTTATATGACACGGTAGGATCTGGTATTTGATTTTCATACTTGCCCTTGTCATTCCTTGTATAGTTATGATCTTAATTGCTGTACTTTATTTTCCGTTCCATACTTAGTACTTGTTGTACTGACCCCCTTCGGGGGGTTGCGTTCATGTCCGCAGGTCTAGGTACACAGTTGTGGATCCACGAGCTTAGGATCATGGTTCAGCATTTTGAGATGACTCCAATGTTCCGGAGCTTGTCATTATGGCTAGGTATATTCAGGGGTACGGCGGGGCCTTGTACCGTCATAGTATTTGTCCAAACTCTTAGATGTCTGTATTCATATGTGGGCTGGACTGGCTAGAGTTGTATTTACATTATTGAACAGTGTAGACCCTTTTGAGTGATTTATATTATGACAGCCTTATCGGCTTTGCCTTTGTTTTAAAAGAAAAAGTGTTATTTATCTTCCGCGGTTTATTGGGTTGTATGAATAGAAGGGTGCCCAGGTAGGGCACCAGTCGCGGGCTCGGGGTACGGGGCGTGATAATACACCTCTCTTTCCTTCTTTTTTTTCGATGTGGGACAAACGAACATTTTACTCCCTTTAATTTTCATCCCATCATTTCTCATGCACCAATATCAAAACCCAACAAGTAATAACATTGTGACTTGTTCTTATCTTTCATTTCATACGGAAAGAATCAATCTCTTGATTATTCTTATTGATTAAAGACATATATATACAAGTTACAATAGGAGTCTCTATTATATAAGGAGACTAACTATACAATTATGGTAATTAAGGTACAAGACTACTTATAGTATTTACCAAATATACAATAATTCGGACCACTGTTCACGGACCAGGGCCGCGGCGCTATGGGCCTTAGGCCGCGGCGCTTGGGTACTGTCCGGAGTTAGAGTCTCCACAATCAATCCAAGTAGCTCTGGCTTTTCGCCTCAGCACCTACTCCTCAACAACACTCCACTTCTCAATCTCAACCAGAATTTGCTTTTCCTCCTCCAAGTTTGAGCACAATAGATTCTCTTGAAGTTGCCCTGAATGATGTCAAACTTTTTCTCTTTCCAGATTCAATTTTTATTTATAAGAAGCCATATAAGCATTAATATCCTTCAGTTGTACTTTCATCTCTTTAAGTTTCCTTCATATACCCTCTATAGTGTGATGTCTATCTCTATGTTGCCAAACTGATGCATAATAGAATGAAAATCAGAATGCTCCATAGCATTGGGGTAGAACCCGAATGGCCTAGGATGCAGATTAACTTGCTAACAGCATTTAACTAAAATTAGAGAATGATCATACATTATAGGGTTTAAGAAATCAGCCTCTATATGTCAAAACTGCTATATCCACTAAAAATCACCAAGGGCCTAATCAATTTTACTATACACTCTATCATCACATCTTTGTTTATTACACCAAGTGAAATGCCATCCCTTAGATCTAATTGTGGTGAGTTGCTGAGTATAGTAATCCTTGGAATCCTTGAATTTCGGCTTGAATGACAAGTGATCTAATTTTATCCTCGGCAATGAGCACATTATTGAAATCACCACATAGGATCCATGGTACCCGCATCTACAATATTATCTGATTAAGCTCAATCCACAATACCTCTCTCTATTGGCATTCATTCCTGGCATACACCACTATAAAATAGATTGTAACTTGAGTTCCAGGATCCTCTATAAGGCAATGTATAAACTGATCCCTGACCTCGAGAATAATAACATTCATACTACTTCTCTAGAGTAACCATATCACTCCATTAGGTGCATCACAATAATTACAACAGGAGAACTAAACATGAGCCATTTTTTCAGTATTTTCTATGATCTTCCCTTCCAAACATTTATTTTAACACACCCAAACACTTCCACTTTATTCTTAGCTAGAAAGAGTTTTAAATCTTTCTGCTTGTGGACCTGATTAAGGCCCATTATATTCCATGTGGAGATAATCATGGAGGAAGAAAAGTTGGTATAAAAGTGTTAGCCCTATGTGAACCACTCTTTTGTCCCAAAGTAGCATTTCTACTAAGATCATGAACAATAGATGATTCAGTCTGGATTTGCTTACCATTTCTCTGAATTGGCTGCTCCTTGGTATGCTCTCTTCCAGGATTACCACTTGGCATTGACATACTGCTAGTTCCCTCTATTCTACCTTTTGTCAAAGACTTCCTCGGCTGCAGTATTATACTCTCTCATGTGTGCTTTTCTTGAGCAGCAGGTTCAGAATATTTGTTTCCCTCTCCCTCTGCACCAGGTGCTTGTGAAGTAATCTGCAGGTTGATGTACAATTTTAAAATGCCATTCTTGCCTATAAGTCTTCCTCTTCCTAGTTTTCCTCTTCTTCTTCTTAGGAAACTGCCCCAGCATCCTCATGAAATTCTAAAACCTCTTCGTAATCTCTATAATTTCAACATTCAAATGCATCATGGTCAAACCTGATACAAGCTAAATGCGAAATTGAAAGAAACTCAATAAGAAACTAAAATTTATAAAAGGAAGACACAAATATTGAATCAAATGGCAACCAAAAACTATATTTTAAGTATTTGACCTCCAATTGAATTAACCATCCTACGCACCAAACCTAAGAGAAAGACCTTAAGGGAATTAGAATTCCCAAGCAGCCCTTATTTCCAAATTCAAGATTCAATTACAAACTTAGCAAGCTCTCAATCACTCAAAGGGTATTTTAATATCAATTATCAAAGTAGTCTAAAAACTAAAGGAAATAATAAGTCTACCGCTTACACTAAGATAGAAAGGAAGACTAGTCTAACTATTACAATTATACTCTTAATAAAGTAAGGGCCTTGTTTGGTCTTCCTTTTGGAGATGAAGGCTTGCATTTCAAGAATTAACCATTTTTGCATGCATGGCCATCTTCTTCACTCATATGGTCATCTTGTGCTTTCTTCTCCTTTCCGTCCTCCCATGAGATCATGAATAATTGGAATCTCCGGGACGGCTCAAGAGTGCACTCAAGTACCTCTCTTCATGAACAATTCTTGTAGAACTTGGAGCTCACAGTCTTGGCTCTTTGTGGAATGTCATGATTCATCTTGGGGTGTATCATTCTCCCCTTCTTGAAAGAAATTTATCCTCAAATTTAAGGGGTCGCCATCATATGTCAAAGGGAGAGAGATCACACACATTGAAGGTGTTATGAACTTGATAATCCGGAGGAAGGTCAATCTTGTATGCATTGTCATTGAGCCGTTCAAGCACCTCAAATGGACCATCTCCCATAGGCATCAACTTGGTCTTCCTCTTGTTGGGAAACATTTTCTTGCGAAAATGAATCCAAACCCAATCACCCGGTTCGAGTACCACTCTCTTACGACCAATGTTTGCTATTTTGGTAGTCTCTTAATTCTTCTTCTCAAGGCGAAGCCTCACATTCTCATGCATTTCTTCATGGCCTTGACCCTTTTGTTTCCATCTAAATCAAAACAACATCTTGAGATAAATGGGTGAGATATAGAGGGGTTAGTGGGTTAAAATCATAAATAACCTCAAATGGAGACATGCGAATAGTACTATGAATGACTCGATTATATGAAAATTCAACTAAAGGGAATTTGATCTTCCCAAGATGCTAATTTCCCTTAATCATGGAACTAATCATACCTAAAGTCCTATTCACAACTATAGGTTTGTGGGTAACAAGAAGTAGAAAACAACAATCTAGTTTCAAGTCGTCCCCATAATCTCTTCCAAAAGTGGCTAAGGAACTTAGGGTCCGTATCACTTACTATGGTTTTAGGAATACCATGCAACTTGATCACATTCTCAACAAACAAAGATACAACATGAGATGCTTCATCATACTTATGACATGCAATGAAATGACTCATTTTTTAGAATAGGTCAACAACAACAAAAATGCTATCTTTCCCATTTTTAGTCCTTGGCAAACCCAATACGAAATCCATAGAAATGTCAAGCCAATGTCTTTGAGTGGTGGGAAAATGAGTATACAAGCCATGGGGAAGAATTATAGACTTAGCACTTCGACATTCAATACATTGACCACAAATTTTTGCAACATCATTACGCATTTTAGGCCAATAAAATTGCTCCTCAAGAATTCCCATGGTTTTGTCAATACCAAAATGACCCATAAAACCCCCATCATGTGTCCCCCTCACAAAAAGTCCCCTCCAAGATCTCATGAGCACACATAGTCGCTTGTTCTTGAACAAGTAACCATCAAACTTTGCAAAAGGAGTAGAAGGTTTATCCTTAAGCCCACGTTCCCTTTTCCATACTTCGCAATCTTGATAAATTTTGGCAAAGATGGGGTCATCGGGATACAATATATTCAAGCTTTCAAAACACATCAATTTGAAAGACAAAATATTAACCAAGACATGTTTTTGAGACAAGGCACCCGCCACAACGATATCATTCCCTTTTTTGTATTGGATTACATAAGGGAAAGTCTCAAAAAATTCAACTCATTTGTCATGCCATTTGTTCAACTTTTCTTGGGCCTTGAGATGCTTCAAGGACTCATGATCGGTCTGAATGACAAACTCTTTAGGCCATAAGTAATGTTGTCAATTACCCAAAGCTCTAATAAAAGAATATAATTCAAGATCATAGGTGGAATAATTCAACATCGCACATTTAAGCTTTTCACTAAAATAGGCAATGAGTTTTTGATCTTGCATCAAAACGGCACCAATATCTACTTTACTAGCATCACATTCAATTTCAAAAAAAAAATCAGAATCGAGTAATTGCAACAATGGTACGGAGTTAAGCACTTGTTTCAAGGTCTCAAAGGCCCTTGCTTGCTCCTCACCCCAAGAAAAAGTCTTATCCTGATTACCTCGGTCAAAGGATCGACTATGGTGATAAATCCTTTAACACTGTCTATAAAAACTAGTCGATCCGTGAAAACTTCTCACATCACTGATGGATTTATGAGTTGGTCAATCCTTAATTGCGTCTATTTTAAATTCATAAACTTCAACGCCTCTTGAACTCACAATAAAATCCAAGAAAACAACTTCATCAATACAAAAAGAACATTTAGCCACATTGGCATAATGTTTTTCTTGTCTAAGCACTTCAAACACACATTTCAAATGATTAACATGCTCATCCGTAATTTTACCATACACCAAAATATCATCAAAATAAACAATCATAAATTTGCCAATAAAAGGTTTCATCACATGATTTATTAAGCACATGGAAGTACTAGGATTATGAGACCAAAAAGGATCACCAACCATTTATATTGACCAAATTTTATTTTGAATGTCGTTTTCCACTCATCTTCGGGTTTCATCTAGATTTGGTAGTATCCACTCCTAAGATCTATCTTAGAGAATATGTAAGAATCATTCAATTCATCAAGCATATCATCAAGACGAAAATGGGATGACAATACTTTACCGTTATCTTGTTGATGTCTTGATAATCAACACACATGCGTCATGTTCCATCTTTTTTTTGAACCAAGATCACCGGCACGACAACACATAGACTCATACTTTCCCTCACAACTCCCTTTTCAAGAAGTTCATCCATTTGCTTTTGAATTTCCTTGGTGTCCTCCGGGTTAGCTCTATAAGTCGGTTTGTTTGGCAATTGGGACCCCGGGACAAAGTCAATTTGGTGCTCAATTCCCCTTAAAAGAGGTAATCCCTTTGGAAATTCATTGGAAAACACATCATCATAGTCCTACAAAAGAGAAGAAATAGAACTAGGCAAAGAAGAGGTTAGTTCATTAGTGTGCAAAGAATAATCCCTATGCATGATAAGGACCACTGTGTGCCTCTTCTCCATCTCCTCCCTATTCTCCCCTAAATTTGCCATGAGAGCAATATTTTCCTTTCCCCTAGGATTCTTCACCTTCTCACTTCCCTTCTTTGCACTATTCTCTCAAATACTTCCTTCTCTACCCTTGTTTTTCTCCTTAAAGTCCCTCATCTTTTGATATACTTCATTGACTTGCAACGGTGACAAAAGATATAGAACATGCTTGTACCCTTCGTGCACAAAGGAGTATCGATTGGTCCTACCATCATGATTCATAGCCCTATTGTATTGTCAAGGACTCCCAAGTAAGATATGACAGGCTTACATAGGCACCGTGTCACATAAGATCTCATCTTGGTATTTGTCAATCTTAAACTTGATCAAGACTTGCCTTTGCACCCTCAACTTCCCACATTCTCTCAAACATTAAAGTTTGTATAGAGTAGAGTACTTGGTTGTTGGAAGCTTTAACATTCCACCAACGTGGTACTTGCTACATTGACACAACTTCCGCTATTAATTATCAAGGAACATACATTTCCCTTGATGGGGCATTGAGAATGGAAGAGGGGTTCCCTTTAGCTTGGATCATCTATAGCCTTGCTTATCATATCCCTCGTCACTATATAGTTTGACACAGTGAGCTCCCCTTCTTGAGGCATATCCTTAATCAACAAGACCCTCCTTGCTAATCCACATGGAACGGTAACATCCCCATCATGCTCACCTTCCTCATCATCTACATAGTCATCAACTACTTGAGTACCCTAATTATCAACCTTCTCATACCCTCTCTCATCTTCATCATTACAAGGATATTCAACCCTCATAACAGACGCCTTTCGATTGGGACACTCACTCATTCTATGACCATATCTTTGACATTTAAAATATTGGGAGAGGTTTAGTATTAGTACCTCTTTCTCTTGGTGCAAATTTGGGAGGTTGCTTCTCAACTTGATTGCTTTTGACAAAAGGCTTCTTGGAATCTTGCATGTTTCCATTGTTCTTTAGCCAATAGGAAGAAGATGCTCCCCTTCATTTTTGTTGTTCCATGAACTTTTGTACCCCCTCGACTTATCGATCTTATCTTTCTTGAGACCCTCTTCTATCTCAATGACTGCTTTAAGAATTTCATCAATATCATGGTAGTTGTGCAGTCTTATTCGAGAATCAATCTCTCTATCCAATCCGGTTTGGAACCGAGTCATGACATTCATTGGATCCTTCCCAAAGTCAATTCTCATTTTCACAAGTTGTAACTCATCATAATATTCTTCCACGCTCTTGTTCTTTTGCTTCAAAGTGTAGATCTTCGTGAGTTGATCTTGCTTGTAGCATTTAGTGACATATTTTTGCCTCAATATATTCTTTATTTCTTCCCAATGGGAGTGGGAGCTAAAGTATTCAATCTCCTCATCTTTACTTGAGTTTACCACCATGTGGAGGCGAATCCTTCGAATTGAGCAATGGCATAAGATGTCTTTTTCACCTCAGACATGTCGTAAGTTAAGTAGATCATATCACATTACATCACCCAATCAAGGAACACATCAGTGTTGACACCCAATTTTGACCCTCCCGTCCAGTCATTAACTATAAGATTAGACTAATTTTGTAAAATAATTTTTATGATTTTTTATAATAAAACGCAGCGATAAAACATAAATACATGCATAAATAAACAATTTAATAATGACATCACGTCTTACGTAGAGTATTAAGCATTTAGAGTCTCGCGCCCGCATTAATTAATTTCAAGTTCTATCGTAATTCTTAAATAATTAATAAATACATAAAATAAATAATTTAGCAATGACGTCGCGTCAAGTAGCATAGCCGCGTTTATTAATACGCAAGAGAATTCCATAATTATTGTAATAATTTAAGGCATAAATTAAATAATAATGCACAACAAATAAGGTTTTAAATAATAGCACCGCATTTTGAGGAAAAGCTTTAAACAACTCTTAAATATCATGCTTGCATTTAGCGTTTAAATAATTTAATCTAAACTCCTTTTAATAATTTAACTTCGCAATAATGCATAATAATAAGATTTTAAATAATAGCGCCGTATTCTAAAGTATTAAGCATTAATTAAGTAGAGCGTCCGTCTTTATTTTTATCTCAAACATAGATTAATGAAGCACCTAAATAATTTAATCAATTAATTTTTACCACTAATTAACCAATTAAAAGCCTAAAACTAATTAAACTCCTAGAATTAATTAGCCTAAGGCCCAGTCCCCCTTCTACCGTCGTCCAGGCCCAACCCGACGCCCCTCGACCCGCAAGCCCAACGCCCAACGTTATTTCCCTCAGCCCATCTCCCCTAAGCCCTTATTTCCCTACTCTCCCTTACCAGCAGCCCTCTTCCATCGTCCCCTTCAACCCAACGAAACCCTAAACCTAGAACTAGAAACCAGCAAGGCACCAGCACATCCCGGATTTCTCGCCTGAGAATCCGGCTACTTTCCTTTACCCACGCACCCTGGCCAGCCTTCCTTACCCATGCAAACGAAGCCAACGATTTCTTACCATAACCAAATACCCTTCACAATCTTAGCCAATCAATACGAAATCTCGTCAAATCAAGCACCAAATATCGTCAAGAATCAGCCTTTGTCTACTTACCAACATTAGAACCCAACGAGGGCTATATAAGGCACATGCAAAGGCATCGATAGGGGGACCGAGAGCAATAGTTAAGAACCACCACAGTAGAGTTCAGTCAGGGGATAGCATCGATTCAGGATCAGTCGAACCCTTCTCTCAGTTCTAGCCAAAAATCAGCAAGCAGTTTTACCCCTTTTCATTCGCATCGCAAACCCAAAGCCCGTCGAGCGGACCGACGACTTGATACGCTGCCCCGGGTCGCTGTCCGGAGAAGGTAAACCCATTTTTTCTCTCAGAATTTCAATTTGTTACGTGAACTTATGTGTTTCTGTCATATGTACTTGGACTAGTTGTTAATAGTGTTGTATAATGCTTAGCAAGTCTTAGTATATATAAACAGATTCAATTATCAAAGTCATCGACACAAGTTTATAGTTAACATAGTAAGCAAAATATGTGGTTTAAGTATATGTCGAAAGAAATTGCGTTAGTGATTAGTCGACTACCTTCTTAGTCATTTTGTATCTTGTTACTCGCTACGGCCGCTAAGTGATACATGATTGGAAATTGTTTGGTATCATCCCCTGTATATTCAGTTTGTTTGGATATTATTTTGCCTTGTTGCACTAACTGAACTAGCCTATGCCATATCAAGCCATAATCACATTCTAGGTTTAACTTACAACCATGTTTCATATAATAAGCATGCATAAATATAGCCTAATGTTGAAACTGCACTTGAATGGAAAGGTCTAATAAATCATTTGAAGATGTCTCACTTAATAATAAAAGTGTCCTTAATTACGGTCGATGAAACCCATGCCCAAACTGCTTACTAGGAGTATGTGTTATTTTGTCTTGGCCTCTGAATTTACCTATGTAAACCTGATTATTTCTTATAAACGGTTAAGCATATGGCTGGGTCTCAGTCTGACTATGTTGTCACTGTCCAGCATCCTTATTTGCCTAATGCATCTATTGAAATTGACTGCATTCTATATTCTCCATGAGATGTACAAGCCTAACACACCTAGATTAAATGCATGTCTAGGAAAGAATAGGGAATATTGTCAAATCTGCCTATTTCCCCTGTTTTGCCTTCGTGTTTGCTATGCCCCGAGCCACCGCCTCACGATTCCTTCCTTTAAAATCGAAAATTCATTTCGGTTTGCTCTTTGCCCTCTGCGTTATGCTGTCCGCCCAATGACCGTATTGATCGTTTTCTTCTGTTGTGTCGTTATGATTGATTAGAATATTCAAGTTAAATGAAACCCGACATTATTTGTTTGGGCCCATGAATTCTGTTTAAACCCATCTTGCTTGTTTCTTGTTATGTCGGCTATGTACTAATCTTGGTTACTCAGTTACGTTAAAGCATAATCCCTGCGAGCTTGATATGAATCATGTTTGCTAAATAATCATTTATTGGTTAAGCCCATCCTACTTGCTGCTTTGTTGTTCACCGCCATCGCTAATTGCATCGAGGAAATAGCTTGAGAATGGGATTGCCAAAGCCCCGCCTCTTTCCTACTACGTCATTGCTCATTTATCGCCTATTGTTCACTTGTCTTCACTTGAAAACTAGTCATGTCATGCCCTTTCCTATGCTCCTTATTATTATTGTTGGGATTAAAGCCCATATAACGTATACCCTGAATACAATTAGAATCTGCTCTCCGTCGTTTTTTACTGGCTGCCTCAATAATATCGATGTGCTTAGTTGCAAATTATGTGCTTACTCTTTACACTTTTAATATAATTTGGGTGTATACTAATCCTTTTCTTTTTCTTCTTTTACATGGAACACATTGGAGCAAAAATGGAGAGTCTCATAGCGAGACTCACCATGAGCTATTTCAAATGGCAATCCGCATCCGCGTTCGCATTCCCGCCTGAAACTCCTAAAAACAACAGACAGAGGCATCCGCTCCAATCCCTTCACTCTCTTAACTTTCTTGTCTCATTTTATGCCTTTATTTGTTTATTGTAATTTTATTGTTTAATTTTGTAATTAATAGGAGAACTTCTAGCAATTAGCCTTTGAACATATGAGATGGGAGGGTAATTTAAACTTAGAAACGCACTTCTTCTTTATTTATCTTTTAGGACTGTTATGCATTCTGCAAAAATGACCTAAATGATTTAACTTGCATCATAAAATCAACATTTTGTTCCTTATTAAAATCCATAACAGATTTCTTCCTAAACTCTCAAGAATCGCCTTTAAGCACCTCTTATATAATATTGTACGCAGGTTAAGCAAGATTAATTTAGCTGACAGTATACATAACTAGTCCGTAAATAACCCTTGCATGAACACGTAATTAGTCTTTAAAGCACCCCCCTAGCATTCTTTAGCATTTCTAGCCCCCCTTTTAGCACTTTTAATCACCCTTTGGCATTTAGCACCTTTAGCACATTTTGTTCTTAACATTTTTAGCACCTCCTAGCATTCTTTTGTACTTTAGCATATTAGCACTATTTTCAGCACTTTAGCATTTAACACTTTTAAGCGCCTCTTAGCACCTTTAGCACCCTTCTAGCATTTAATACCTTTTAGCAACCTTTAGTATTTTAAGCATCTTTAAACATTTAGCATTTGGCTTTTTTATTTATTCATAACACCTTTTGCCCTTTTCATACTTTAAGCACCTTTTAAGCATTTTAAACATTTTAGCATTTTATTAAGCAGGAGGAGCTTTTATTTTGCATTTTTAAACATAATAATTACCCTAGGTTTGGCAGGACAACCGCAAGTTAGCGGATCTTAGAGGGTGCCTAACCCCTTCCCTCTAGATTAATAAAGAACTCTTACCCAGAATCTCACTAAGTTTAGCAGACCATAAGGAATGGAGTTAGTGTTGACTTTAACCTAAGTTGACATTTAGGTGTCCTAATTCACCAAATTAATTAGGTGGCGACTCCGCGAACCCTTAGCATTTTAAACACTCTTTTGCACTTTTAGCATCCTTTTACATTTTAGCACCCTTTTAATATTTGACACTTTTATTTTATTTTCTAACCTTTTATTTGACCAGGAGCCATTTTTATTTAAAAAAATGTCGCGGTCGAAAAAGGGCGTGACAATCAGGATCACTACCCCCTTTAAAACTTGGAAGAGAAATCATGAAGGAGTTAAGACTCGTGTCACGACCACCATTTTTCCCATAATTGACATGATCTCTATATGGTTTTTCACCATAGTTATCACCATAGAAACCTTGTCCTTGGTGACCATCTCGATCTTGATAGCCTTCTTGCTTACCCACTTGAGGAATATGACCATTTCTTCCACCTCTACCTCAATGAGGACCTTGGAACTGTAAATGTTGTCCACTTATTTGATTGTCAAATTTATCATTCAAACCTCCTAGATTCTCTTGGAACTTATCTCCCAATGGTTGAATATTTCAGATTGGTTGACAGACATTGGGGAGTGGATATAAGACATTAGGTGGTGGGTGAGGATCATTTGGTGGGGGAGGATAATTTAGTTGTGGTGGCGTGATGGGATTGTCATCTCGTAGCATTGTTGATGGGATGGTGATTGTAGGAGTGGGGTTGAACATTTAGTGAAATATTTCAGGTGATATAGTGGGTGAAGAGTTATTACACCTCACTTGTGAGGCCTTGATAATGGATTGGAGGAGTCAAAGATGCCTACGTACTCCTTCCTTCAATACTTCTTATTCGTGCATCCAAAGTGTCCATCCGACCTTCTAATCGGGTGGAGAAAGCGGTGAACATATCATAATGTCAGGCAAAGTTGGTTCTCCGGTGGGAACTCGGTTTTCATTCTCATGATTTGTCATTGTACCCACTTAAGATACTCAACAAAGAAAACCAATACGTTAAGTTAGTTAAAAGAACTCACAATGCATTCACGTATTCACACCTTTTGATTGCCTCACAAATTGCGTTGGCCAATGATTATATCTTGCTTAGTGTGATGAGCCACAAAGGTTCCAATTGCTACTTGAGATCAATAATGGATTATTGTTTGACTTGAAGAAAGGACGACTCAATTCACACTAACGAACTTGAATAAAAAAGTTATCGACGAAGTTTTAAAATGAAAAGAATTGGTACAAAAAGAACTAGTTAACAATCAAGTAAGGATCAATTACTAGTTGTTAGTTAGTTAGGAGAATAAAAAAATGAAAAAATATGGAAGTTGGAGCAAAATGTTGAGAAACAAAGAAGATTGAAAAGACACAAAAATTTGTGGCCACATTTTACCTTTATGGAGCCACTTCTGATGGTAGAATAGTTTGAATTTGGCTAAGTTTGAAAATGAGCAAGTCTGCCTCAGTCCATGAAAATAAATGGCTAGATGAAGTTGCTCCACGAAATTGAGAAACATGGAGACGAAGTAGAAACGGAGAGATGAAATTAGTTGATGACGTTTCGAACTCAAGTCTGTCTCAATCCATGAAATAAATGCCTAGACAAAGTTGCTCCACGAAATTGAGAAACGTGGAGACGAAGTAAAAATGGGGAGATGAAATTGTTTGATGAGTCTTGGCTCCACACAACCTAGTATTATTCTTTCTTGGGGTAGAAAAATACTTCCCAACAACTTCGGTAGAAAACTTTTGCATCAAACATCCATTTTTGACTCCTTCTTCCTTATGAAGTTATGAAGAACACTCAAAATCCAATAGAGGTCAAAATCAACTCCAATTTCCTCCAAATTCCATATCCACGCTCCCTTTGATGAGTAAATTAAAACCCACTAAATTTTGAAGTCAATAGAACAATCTTTCGCCAAAACCCACTTTCAAGTTTCAAACCTACAAGCTTCAACAATGGTAGACGACTCAAATCAACTCCAAATCGCACGAAACTTGATATTTAGACTCAACTAACACTAGGGAACAAGAATCTAGTTTCAAAACAAAAAAATAACACAAAAGAATTTGAGGGACTTGATTTTCAGAATTTGTGACTATATTATTTTTGGTTTTTTTATTACACTTCGTAGTTTCGTGTGCGAGTGAGAGCGTAGTTAGCCATCTTGAACCCTGAGTACTCGAGGTCCTTTACGAGGGTCTCGTATGGCTTACAATGGAGTTAAGAAGGTTTACGGAAGGTTAGAAGTCATTCAGATTGAGAGAATCATTTATTGGCAAAGATTGACGAAGATAGGACGTTACATTAAGGTTTCGTATCGCGAAACCCAATCTGCATCGTGGATCAGGGCCACTCTTCTGCCACCTTTCTACCACTATCTACTGTGGGAAATACAGTCGCATATGTTGATTTGCGACACAGATCTTCCCACAGATTGGAGGTGGTGGATTGACTATATATATGTTATTCTCGAAGCTTCACTTGTCTCATTTCAGTTTCGACTCACTCACCCTAGAAGACCCCAAATACTCTCCAAAGGTTTGTGTATCATCTAAGATCCATCCTTTAAGCTTATGAAGTCAATTCTCTCTTAGAAAGGATAGATCATCTCAAAGACAACACCTAGTTGGTTAGATTTAGTTTGGAATTTCTTGATGATTGGAAGAAGGCTTGGCGTGGAGAAATTCTTGGATGATTGAAGGTAAGTTTTGATACTCCTAAGTGTTCTTAATCTTCTCCTAGTCTAGGTGGATCAATTGGTAAATATGATAATACATAAGAATTTAGCTAAGTCTTTAATATATAAATCATGTTGGTTGTTGAGTTGGTTTAATTGAATTTTCGAGATAATTAAGGACTAGATCTTATAGAACATTGGAATTGTGATCTTGGTGTTGTTGTGGTTGTTGAAGAATACATGAGGGTAACTTGAATTGCCATGAAAATAACGTATATAAGTTGCGCATGTGAGGTGTTAGATAGAATGTTGTAATAAAGTAATCGTGAAACCATCGACTTGATTTAGATCCAACTTGCCTCTACTGCTAGGTTGACGATTGTAGAACAAACGAGACGACATTGGAGTAATGATGGTCGACAATAAGGTATGTTAAAGCACTTTCTTTCAATCATTTGGAATTATCCTTTCCACAACAATCGATACGAATATGTCCTAGAAAAGACTTTATTCTTAGTTGATTAAGAGTACACTTGAGGTTATTATATTTCCTTGATTGTATACGTATGCGTCGTTCGTAAAGTTTATGTTACGTCATTGATATTGTTCCCTTCCATGGATAAAGCAAGAGTTAGCACTTCATGATTACGAAACTAAGATAAAAAGTCTTCTTTCTTAATGATCCTAACAAAATATATGAGTTCACATAATGGTAGTCTGGGGCGCAATGATCTTACATCACCCTAACTAGTTGATGAGTCTCTCATAGGCAAAGTATGACCCTTATGTGTATGTATTATGTATTTACATTGCCACAGAGGTTTATGGCATTATATACTCAGCTTATACAGATAAAGCAAGAGTTAGCACTTCATGATTAAGAAACTAAGATAAGAAGTCTTCTTTCTTAATGATCCTAACAAAGTAAAAGAGTATATGAGTTCACATAATGGTAGTCTGGAGCGCAATGATCTTACATCACCCTGACTAGTTGATGAGTCTCTCATAGGCATAGTATGACCCTTATGTGTATGTATTATGTATTTACATTGCCACAGAGGCTTATGGCATTACATACTCAACTTATACATATATGATATTGATTATATTACCCATAGAGGCTTTTGGCATTATATACGCAACTTATACATATATGATATTAAGTATACTGCCCACAGAGGCCTATGACGTTATTTGCGCGGTTTATACAGATGTGATACTGATGATATTGCCCTCAGAGGCCTACCATATTATATATACGTGATTATATTCCATTTATGTATAGTATGGTCCTTAGTGAAACTTCTGAGCTACAGGTTGTTACTTTCAGTTTACTTTACTCATTGGTGCTCTTACTCATATTTACTTATGTCTTACATATTCAATATATTCTTTCATATTGATGTCCCTTCTTCGGGCACTGCATTTTTTGCCCGGCGTGTACAGATAGATATACAGACAATCCCTCGCGGTGGGTGTCTCGACTCAGCTAAATAGTGTCTCTCTCCTTTCTTCCGGAGTTGTGTAGTGAGATGATAGGTATGTTAGTTATATATATGTACGTAGTTGGGTATGTCAAGGCTCTATCCCGACCAAATGTTGTTGACGTACTCCTTAGAGGCTTATAGATAATCGTCTTATATATAGTAGTCTTGTGTGGCCTTGTCGGCCTTGTTGTATATATGTATGTTGGGCCTTTTCTGCGTGCAGGTGGTCGTATCATTTAGTTAGGTAATCATTCGTCAGAGGCCTTGTCGGCCCATATATTGTTGAGTATGCTACATGTATCATGAGTGGTATGCTCGGGCCCCAAGGTACTGGGTTCCGGCCACACCCCCCAAAGTTGGGGTGTTAATGTTTTTTTTTTTTTGGATTTTTCGAATTTTGATTGATTTTTTATTTTATTTTTTGTAGTAGCAATAACCAAGACTAGATTTGTAAAAATAAATCTATAACTAAGCTCTGATACCAATTGATAAAAACTAAATGCGGAATTGAAAGAACTCATCAATAAACTAAAATTGATAAAAGGAAGACAACGATGGAATCAAATGGCAACCAAAAATTATATTGAAGTATTTGACCTTCAATTGAATTAACCAACCTAAGCACCAAACCTGAGAGAAAGACCTCAAAGGGATTAGAATTCTCAAGCAACCCTTCTTTCCAAATCCAAGATTCAATTACAAGCTTAGCAAGCTCTCAATCACTCAAAAAGTATTTTAATATCAATTATAAAAGTAGTCTAAAAAACCAAAGGAAATAGTAAGTCTACTACTTATACTAATATAGAAAGGAAGACTAGTCTAACTATTACAATTATACCCTTAATGAAGTAAATGAGTTTGGTCTTTCTTTTGGAGATGGAGGCTTGCATTTCAAGAATTAACCGCATGACCATCTTTTTCACTCATATGGCCATCTTGTGCTTTTTTCCTCTTTCCGTCCTCCCATGCGATCATGAATACTTGGAATCCCGCTGACGACTTAAGAGTGAACTCAAGTACATCTCTCTTCATGAACAATCCTTGTAGAACTTGGAGCTCACAGGCTTGACTCATTGTGAAATGCCTTGATGCATCTTGGGGTGTATCAAAACCTATGCATTAATTGCAAAACTTGGATTTCCAATTGTAAGTAATAACGTTTCCATGGTCCTTATGGGGTTTCAACATTTACAAGTCTGGTAGGGCTTAAGACACATCAGCTTCAACAAGGACTCTAGCCTACGATATGTTTTTAGCATTGGCAGTGAATCATCAATATACAATGGTTTCCCAACTGCAGTAGCAACTTTGCTCAAAGCTTCTAATGACCAATACCCTATAGGAAATTTGGGGAATTTCACCTAAATAGGAATCACATTCAAAACATCCTGATCGAAATTGAAATCAAGTTCCCATGACTTGAGAAAGAGAGGTTTGTTATTAAAATAATATGGCCTCCGCCTTAAGCACCTTTGCCTTATCCTGAACCATATTGAACTTGAAGATATAGTAACCTTCATCATAATTAGAATCATCGGTTTAGAAATAAATTCCAAACTCGAGTGACATATGCCTCCATTTACTTTGTATAAGGTATATCCCCTAAAACATACCCTATTAAAGCAGATTTTTATTATTCCTTTTGTGATTTAATATCATATTTCTCAATTATAATAGTTAATACTCCATCTTTCATACTCGGAGGTACATAGGTTAAGGACATACCATCGATGTGATTACATCGCACAATTTCAGCAGTAGTAGGGGTAGGGTGAGCTGATGTAACAACATCTAAAATTTGCAATCGTCGCACCGCCGGTTCCTTCCCCTCAGTCTTAATAGAGCAAAGGTGTACCTCCCCCGAGACTTCTATCATCGCGTTCCTTAGGAATTGCTTGGAATTTCGCCAGTAGAAAATGTTAAATATATAATTTACGAATATTGATTGTTGATTGTGCGCAGAATTGATTGATTGAAGGAGAAGAATTGAGAAAATGAAATGAAGAACTCTTCTATCAAAAAAGACGTTGTGCGGCAAGAACGCGTCGTGCTATAATCGGACAATTCCGAAGAAATGGTAAGATATGGGTAAGAGTTCTCGCATATATCCCTATTACCGTACAACTTTCTTTCTCATCTTTGTAGATCCCAGAGGAATAAGAAGAAGGGGAAAAGAAATGGAGAGGGAGAATGGAGGGAAATAAAAATCTATGTTATTGAATTATTGTATACAATACATGTATTTATACTACAATGTATTTCAACACCCCCTCAAGATGGGCACTGAAAACTCTGTTTTCAGTCCTAGCTTGGTAATAATAGCAAAACACTCTATTAACAATCTTTGAAGAGTTTCCGAGGTCCTTGATGGTGTCAAAATATTGGGTGATCATTAAAAGATCTATCACTTCTTTAGCAGAGGCACCTTCTACTAAACAACACCTCTTTCAACCTCATTGACATAATGCACTTCATCAAATATAACCCATTTTATATCTCTAATCATATCAGCCATTCTATAAAGTATTGACCTTAATATCTCAGTGGTCATTATAAGACAAGAGGTCTCAGGTCTCAAGCTTATATCACCTGTAAGAAGGCCAACATCAAATTTCCCACAAAAATTCCTGTATTTCTGATTGTTTTGATTGGAGATGTATACACAGCCCTGGTACAGTGTTCATCGCTCCTGCAATAGAGAGGTTGTCGAGTGGACTGTTTCAGGAGGTAATCATCACAAATACCATCCCGGTTGCAGAAAATAGAACTATTTTCCCCAGTTGACCATCTTGTATGTGGCAAACTTCTTGGGTGAAACCATTTGGCGTGTCTATGATGACTGTGCAGGCGGTTTTGAGCATTATTCCAGCTTTGTCATTGATTAATTAGTTCCCATTCATTGGCTGCTTTGAAACTGTTATCCAGAACTTGAAGCAGTATTGTAACTCTACCAAATTTTCATCCAATAACGAAGTGAGAATTTTCAGCAGATGTATGAGCAACAATTCTAACAACAGCAGCTGCAACAAAATCAGCTCGACTGCTGCAGCAACAACATGAGTAACCACACCAATATATATTCAATATTACTCTATTTTTCCCTTAGCAGAAACCGCACCACCTGGTGCTTCTTTTTCTGCATTTTCATAGTAAAACAACAAATACAAAAGTCCCTCATCGCAATTTTAGATACTCTAGGTAAAGTTCCACAACAGGTCTTTGGCCATCCATTATAGTAATCACCCTGCACACCTCTTTAGTCAATCTTCACTGATGCAGAAGATAATGCACAAAGTAAAATGATATGAGGAAGTCAATAGTGCCAGTTGAAAGCATGATTCCGACTGATGCATAGAATGCTTTCCACCACCACATCCAATCCTCCACACAAAGATGCATATAAGTGAGCACAACTGAAACTTCAGCATAAACAGTAACCAATAAGTGGAGGACAATAAGCAAAAAACCGAAAACATAGTAAATCATCTAGCAAAAACAACAATAGCAGCACCTACAACAACTGTAACATCAGCAACTACAGCTGCAAAGTAAACAACATTAACAAGAATGAAGAACCCCTCGTTCTCTAGTCATACTCGGACTAGAGAATCCCTCAATTCTCAACAATCAAGATCAACGAAGAACCCCTCGTTCTTTAGTCTCACTCGGACTAGAGCATCCCTCGATTCTCCATATGCAAGCTTTTATAATAAGCTCAGACATGCAGTGGAGTCTTCCTCAATTTCTAGTCTAAATCCGGCTAGAAATTTCTCGATTCTCACAGGTAATCGAACAATTAATTGACCTGTAAAATAAAACTCTGTGAATTGAGCTTCAACTCAATCCATATTGTTTCCGACGAAGTATCCCTCAGTTCTCAGTCGATTTGCAGCTGAAAACTCCTTGTTCCTTCCATCAATCTATTGTTTATGCAACTCAAATATGCAATCCAACAAGAGGAGAAATTCCACCTTCAATCATAGGAGAAATTCCACCTTCAATCCTAATGGACCGAACTTGAAGATGCCTCACCAAAACTGGAACAACACTACAGTCTGCAACCACATTCACAATTTCCTCGTTCTTAGCAAATTCAGAGAGCACGTGAATAGCATGTTTCACAGAAGCACAATCTGCTTCATTTGAAGAGAAAGTAGATTCTAGAATCTCCACTTGCGTACGAATCTCAGGTACGAGATCTTCATCGTGAGAAGATAAGACTTTGCGATTATCGTCTTCAACTTTTCTCTTCAAGCTTCGACGAGAACTCGAAGGTTGTTTGTTATACTTTGCTTGGTTCTCCATCATTATTAATACAAGCGATCCACGAAACCTCATCGCAGCGCCTACCCAAATGTTAATAAGCAGATTCCGACTGACATTCAGCAGGGGTGCAATGCCAATAACTATTTCCGTGCAAATGAAACAAAACCTGAATCGCAATCCCACCAGATCGCCATGAAACAACTCCAGAACAAAACAGTGAAACAATTAGTCCAGTAGAGCTCAAATTCTATGAGATCGAAACGAAAGGAAATTGATTGAGATGAACCCTAATTTTTAGAAAATTTGAATCAATTAATCGAAGAACGTGGAATGAATTGATCGAGCAAGACTCTGATACCATGTTAAATATATAATTTAAGGATATTGATTGTTGATTGTGCGCAAAATTGATTGATTGAAGGAGAAGAATTGAGAAAATGAACTAAAGAAGAATAAGGGGAAAAGAAAGGGAGAGAAAGAATGGAGGGAAATGAAAATATGTGTTATTGATTTATTGTGTACAATACATGTATTTATACTATGTATTTCAACATAAAACTCTCAAAAGTTAGAGGTAGCCTCTGTTGAATTTCAGTTATCGACATTATAAGTGTGTGGGATGGTGGATCTTGCATCGTCGGCCCATTTTCCGATCACAATTGCACCCTTGCTACTGTGCGTCGAGAGAATTTGCCTAGGAGCTAACATGTGCCCATTATCAAAAGCACTTTTCTAGGTAGTAATTCTTTTATGTTATTGTTGTTTGTACCTTTTATATGAAATAGCTAATCCCACCATTTTAGTATAAATGATGGGATAAAATAATCTCGAGACTTATTAATATCGATATTAAATGCGGGATAAAATAATTTCGCATTTTATCCGGGATAGTTGTCCTTATACCACTAACCAAACGACTAATTAGAGAAAATCTAAATTCCTAAGGGTCAAATGACTTTATAACCTAAGGATAACATTATAATTTAATAATTATTATTAGGTTATCGGTTAACTTGCTAAGAAAAATCCTAAATTATTATAAAATCGATAACCATGTAACAAATTTAAATAGGTACTGAAATGTTAAGCCAATAACTTATTACCAATAAACCAGTAGCATTTTTCCATTTGGGTTATCGGTTCCGATTCGATTTTGAACAACCTTTAATTGTTGTTTCTTTCTTTTCTCAAATTACTTTTATATATTTCTCGTTTATAGTTTTAGAAATATTTACAATGATGAGCAAAGTATTTACGGGGATTAAAATGGAGACTTTTCTATAACAGTCATCTTCTATAATAATATTTCACTATAACAATTATGTTTTCCGTAGAATCGATCTTTCATGTTAAGTTTATATTATATGCTTTTCATAATAATATTTTGCTATAGTAGCCAAAGTATATATGTACGACTGATGTTGTTTTAAAGAGATTCGACTGTAGTTTCATTTAACCTCACGAAAACTAGCAAGTTGGAGTTAAAAATAAAGTTAGTTAATTTATTTCACTTATTATATAAAAAGGAAACGTACCTACGTAATTAACTTAATTATTTTGATGAATTTAAGAAAACAAAATTCAATAAATTCTCGCTTCAGTCCTTTTCTTATATGTGTCGTTTAAGTTATTGGCATAATTACTACGAAAAATAATTAATAACATTAATCACAAAAGGTATTTGACAAAGGCCCGTTTATTTTAAAAACTAACTATGTTTCAAGTTGAATATATATATATATATATATATATATATATATATATATATATATATATATATATATATGTGTGTGTGTGTGAGATTAGTTTGGCTATAAAATGTGTGTTTCTAATCACAAAAAAAATTGTGAAAATGTGAGAAATACAGTCAGTCATCTCTATAGCATCATCTGCATACAACAATACCTCTTTATAACTGCTAAGTTTTTTTGGAACCGACTGATTATGTTATATATTATTTCTTTATAACAACATTTTATCTATAACAACAATAACTAACTTTATAACATTACATTCTTTGTAAAATTACCAAGGTATAATAGCTATTTTCTTTTTTTGATAGCATAACAATTAACCATCTTTATAAAAATAGAATATCTATGATTACTAATATACTATAATTATGACAAAATATTACATATGAATATATATTGCAATTAAAAATAATGTGAACAAGGAGTACGAATTCTATTCTTTAGAGCAAGTAAAGAGACAAGTATTTGATTCCTTCTAATCTTTTTTAAACAAGCTACAATTATAAATTTCGTCCATCCTTGAAAGAATTTAATTTTTAAGTATATTTAAAATATGTGCTTTAAAACTTTACACATTTAATTATGTATTTATTGAAACTGTATTAACTTTAGTTAGTAAAGTATGTATATCTCTGAGATTTAAAATTTAAATAACTTTGTTATTTTTATAACAAAAAAAATAAAAAAAAATAGATTTATGCATCTTTTTTGCCTATAACAACCAACTATTGTTTAAATGTCATATAGATGTATAACAATCATTCTCTATAACAATAAAAAAAATCAGACCCAACAATGCTTTTATAGTGAGGTTTGACTATTAAAATATTGCATCTAAATTTGAGCACAATTTTTCTCAAACATCTTAAATCTATATAAGTTATCTTTTATTAAGAACTCAATATATAATTCAAATAAATAAATAGTAAGTACTTTACAGATTGCTATTTTATAATGTGTTGTATATATATTCTTTTTAATGAAACGCTCTCTAAACTCTAGTAGCAATACAGTGCTGGTTGGCAATGATAATTACATGGTGGTGGTTGATGGTAAACGTGGTTAGTGGGGAGGATAGTTATAATGATTGTGTAGTAATGCAATGGTGACCAAGAGTGATAGATGTGAGATAAAGGCTAGTGGTGGAGGTGGATGATAATTAAGAATGGATATTGTCCCGTGGAGAGGGTGGTGGAGGTGATTTTGATAAGGACTAGTGGTAGTGATGGCCATTGATAGATGTGCTTAGTACAATTTTTATTCAGCATAATATCATAATAAAATAAAGTCGTTGAAAGCAAGAATCAGCTTTCAATGTATTTCTAGGAGAGGAAATAAGCATAACTTGATATATTCTTAACAAAGTACCTTATATTACCTATGTTGCACCCTATTTTGAATGGATCAAAATAAATTTACACTTATGGCTCAATTTTCAGGTTTGAAAATGGTTCAAAATCGCTACCTAATATATATTAAGGGGTAATAGGGTTGTTCATAATAATTCGATCGATCCAAAAAATCGGATATCCGATCCGCTTTTTTGAGTTTCGGATATTTCGGATCGGATATCCAAAAAAAATCGGATACGAATCACAATTACTTTAATTATGAATACCCGAAAAATCCAAAAAATCCGAAATATAATTTACTTTTCATTGGGCTGCCTGCTAGTCTAGATTAGCATTCAATGGTAGAATGCAACCCACGCCTTTTTCTTTGAACCCATTGCCAAGCTCAATCGATAAGCTTGGTCTAATTAATATAGAAGAGGTCGTGCATGCCATAGTGTCATGGCTTGGGACAGGCGCCCTCTTCGTTATTCCCCACTTATATTTAATTGCTACCAACACTTCTTCCTGCTCATACCTTTTACTTTTCCATCATTTTCGTTCTCCCTTAAAAAGACAACTCAGGTTGCATGTGTCCAGGTTCCCACACAGTATGTCAAAAGTTTTACTTTTTCTTATTGCATAAACAAGAAAAACTCAAGAAAGAGGTACTCTTATAGTCTTATGTAAGTGATGCCAGCCCAAAGCCAAGGAGATGAAAATGAAGATAGGCATCTTATTAATAAATGTGTATACTCCAACTATTTACATAAAAACAGTAAAATCATATCAGCAGAGAACAAAATTTCAAGAACTGAATGTTGCATTAAGCAAAGGCAACAAGTACTAAACTGGATATCCGGTTATCCGATCCAAAAATTTCGGATATCCGATTTTTTTCGGATCGAATTCAGATCATAATTTTATCGATTTGAAATTTTCGAATATCCGAAATTTCGGATCGGATAATCTGAAATGAACAGCCTAACCTATATGTCATTTAATGTTTATTTCTATTAGTCTACTAAATCAGTGAAATTCTAGGTAAAAGTTCTACTTATTCTAAGGGAAAAGTATCAAACATCTATTAAATTTAGTCTAATCAAGTGAGGGGGGTGTTATTGTCTATTCCGTTTACCTATTAAAGAAAGTGAGGAGAAGACATTAAAGTTAATAAGATATTAATGTTGTATAACTATAATAGTTATATTATATTAGGACTCCACCTTGTACACACTATATATATTTATATTAATAAAAAAAATTCTATAGAGATTAATACATAACAGTCTTACACTTTCACAATGAGTGCAAGTGCATCTTATAATTAACTTCGATAGAATTATATAATTATATATATATGAGTGTGTGTGAACTGTGTAATTATTGTATATATAAAATGTGTGTGTGTGAACTGTGAAGTGAAATCAAGCAAAAGAAAAATAATGTAATATGCTTAAATCTTGTAAAGTAAAATAATATATATAAAATATCTACCTTATTGGTCTTGCAAATAACTTGTTCCAGCACTTGGGTCTTGGAGAAATCCATTTTGTTTCATGGGAAGAGAGGCTTTGGGCTCCGCCCACTCATTGTCAAAAACAGTGATAAGTCTGGTCATGGGAAATTCGCACGATTGTCCCTAGGGTGGTCTTTAATTTTTGTCCTTCAAACTATAGTTTTTTAATTTTATCCTTCTATACTTTAATTGAAAAAGCAAAAAAAGAATTCGGATTCAACGTACTACCTCAAGCAAAGTAAAAGAAAAAATTCGCAAGGCATGATTTCATAGAAACTATGTCTATTTGGGATAAAATTGCATAGAAATTATGCATCGCCCGACATAATTTTGTAGAATTTTTTTTACCATGCTGGGTCGAACCAAGAATCGTTGATTTCATAGACCAGCGAATAAGAGTACCTTAGCTACAAATTTTCATTTAAATGTAAAGTAGAGGCAAAAATTACAGACCAACCTTTTACACTATGCACACTTCTTCCTTCATTCATCAACGTGGAACAAATTGTTCTACTCCAGTCATCTTTCTTAGCACTTACAACAAAATATTGTCTTAAGATTGTGACTACAACAATTGCTAGAATCGGAAAGTAAGTAACTATTAAAAAGATTTGCAAACTGGAAATAAGAACAAATACAAGGTTTTGTTGAGTCGAGTGATGTTCACTCTGTCCTTAAGATAATATTGCCCCGTATATATTATTTTACGTTAATGGGCAACTGTCTCCCAATATAAAACAACTAACAAATGAGCAAAAGAAACTCAAGTGTTTACTAGAAGAAAAACCTTGAGTGCGTGAAAGAATGCTTAGAGAAGAAAAAGTTCAGAAAATCTGAGTGTGGTGTGTCTCCAATTGAACCAAAGGCCTCATAATCAACCAAACTTTTGCATTTCCGTCGTACAGACACTGCCTCCGAAGCGTCGCGGTGTCGCGGATCCAGTAGTTGAATATCGAATTAGCCACGGCTCTACCTCGGAAGCACTGCAGCGTCGTGGCTCCAGTAACTCGGGACCGAATTAGCGTCGCGACTCACCTCGGAGGTGTTGCGACCCTTAAGGGTATGGCGTCGCGACACTCTCTAACTCTGAGGTGGCGCAGCGACCCGTTCCAATCTTTTACACTATGCACACTTCTTTCTTCATTCACCAACGTGGAACATCTGCCATTTGACCAATGACCGTCCATAATTCTATGTCTCAAATATTTTACTTACGTACCAATATCTCTTTCACTAATGAAATTTATGATCTTTGGTACAATGTCTGCACGTGTGTGAAAATGACGTTTTCGACGTGTGGCCCCCAATTATTCGAGTCATAAATAATGGGATAAACTTTATTCCACATTGATGAATTTCCAACAATCCCCTCTTGAAAGAGATTTTGGCGCACTCACACAGTGTCTTTTCTAGGAATCGTTCAGCGGACCGATGTTGCATCAGGACAGGTAGTTTCCACTTTGAACATTTCTTAGTTGAATACCATCGAACTTACTTACTGTGCGGTAAACGTGATGTCTTGAACCGTCAATAATTAGTGTAAGTCAAGTCAACGGTACCAACACAACAATTTTCTTTCCCTATTTCTTCTTTAATATTTTGTCCATTGTGGTCGTGGACACTCTTGGATTCTTAAGGGCATTCATTTGAGGCGGACTATCCTCGTACTAAAATAGGTGGTCTTCTACAGTGTATCTTGTTATACCCCACTTCACAAGTGTTAAGAACCATTAAAAGTTTCTCCAAACCTAACCTCATCCGTTGAGGGTCTTTAAAGGTTTTGAAAACTTAACCTCTACTCATACTGCAGATAGCACTTAATGTCTATCGCGGGAACAACCTTGGATTTATGTTCCTTATAGAAATCATAACCCGAAGCGCTCTTGCTTTCACCGAAGTGCTCAACTGAACCTTTAATCTTAGTTTTTCCATTGAACCTAATTCTTGGGATCTCCAGTTTGTAAGGTTGGGTTACCACCGTATCAATCCTTATTGTTTGGGTTTTAAGCCCATTCCCCTAGACAGGAAGAACATATGATCTCTGGGTATGCCCTTTGTCAAAGAGTCTGCTATGTTATCCTTTGATTATACATAATCAATAGAAATAATACCCGTGGTGGTCAGCTGCCTAACGGTCTTATGTCTCCGTCAAATATGACAAGATTTGTCGTTATACATAGAACTTCATGCCCTTCCTAGAGCCGAATGACTGTCACAGTGGATCATTACAGAAAGTATGGGTTTATCCCAATAAGGGACATCCTCTAAGAAGTCATGAAGCCACTAAGCTTCTTTTTTTGCTTTGTCTAAAGCAATAAATTCTGACTCCATCGTGGATCGGGCGTTTGCTTAGAGGATTTCTAAGACAAATCCCCACCATCAATTGTAAATATATATCCACTGGTGGACTTGGTGTTCTCTATATCAGATATCCAGTTTGCATCACTGTACCTCTCTAGTACAACTGAATATTTCAAATAGTGCAACCCGTAAGTTAACGTGTATTTCAGGTATCGTAGTACCCGATTCAACGTTTTTCAATGATCATTACTCGAATTACGGGTAAACCTAGCCAAGTTATTGACTGCATACGCGATATCAGGTCAGGTGCAATTTTTTTATGTACATCAAACTACCAATCATCTGCGCATATCGCTCCTGGCATACGGGAGCACCATGATTTTTATCAATATTTTGATTCATATCCAGTGATGACTTTATCGGCAAACTGTCGAACATTTCAAACTTTCTCAACACATCCTCGATGTAGTGAGACTGAGATAAGACCAGTCCATCAGATGTCTTAGAGATCTTGATCCCTAAGATGACATCTGCAATACCCATATCCTTCAGGTCGAAATATTGTTTCAACATATTCTTAGTCTCTAAGATCAAACTAGGACTGATGCATGTGATCCATATGTCGTCTACGTAAAGACATATCATGATGAACAAGTTAGTATTACCTTTCATGTAGACACATTTGTCACACATATTAATGGAGAAACCCTTCGATAATAGAGTACTTTCAAATTTTTTGTGTCATTGCCTCGGGGCGTGTTTCAGTCCCTACAAAGATTTGACAAGTCGATAGACTTTTTTCTCTTGCCCTGGAACCACATACCCCTCGGGTTGTTCCATATAAATTTCTTCTTCCAAATCACCATTTAGGAAGGCTGTCTTGACATCCATTTGATGTATCTTAAGTTTACGCAATGCTACGATCGCAATGAATACTCGTATGGACGTCATTCTAGACACAAGAGAGTACTTGTCAAAATAGTCAAGGTCTTCCTTCTATCGATAGCTCTTAACTACCAACCTGACATTGTACTTGTCTATAGACCTATCTGCTTTATACTTCCAATTGAGTATCCACTTACAACCCAATAGTTTATTTCCCGGAGGAAGATCAACCAACTCCCAAGTATGGTTTTGTAGGATAAAGTCTATTTCATTCTCAATAGCTTCTTTCCAAAGCAGTGCTTCTGGAGTTGATAATGCTTCAGGAATTATCCGTGGTTCGTTATGAACCATATAAGCTACAAAGTCAGGACCGAAGGATTTATCTTTCCTGACCCTTTTACTTCGTATTGGTCCCATTTCTGGAGTCTCTAAGTTTTGAGAATTTAAAACACTAGATTTCGGATATTCAGCCACTTCGGAGTCCACTAGAACTGAACCATCTAGATCTTGGCAGTCAACGACTCCTGGATCCTGAGAGTTTTGTCCATAACTTTATTTGCGAGAGGTTATGTCTCTTTCCTTTCTAGGAAACGTATCCTCAAAGAATTGGGCATTCCTTGATTCCATGATTGTATCCCCTGGATATCAGGTACATCTGACTTATGCACTAAAAGGCGATAAACACTACTGTTATTTGCATATCCGATGAAAATGCAATCTACAATTCTATGACCAATTTTGACCTGATTTGGCTTAGGTACTTCAACATTTGCCAAACAACCTCACACCTTCAAGTATTTATAGGTAGGTTTCTTTCCCTTTCATAACTCATATAGAGTTTTGTCCTTACCCTTATGTGGGACTCTGTGAAGAATCTTGTTAGCGGTAAGGACAATTTCTCCCTATATGTTTTGGGGAAGACTGGAATTTATGAGCAAGGCATTCATCATTTCCTTTAACGTACGGTTTTTGCGTTCAGTGACATTGTTTGATTGAGGTGAGTATGGTGCCATCATTTGATGAACAATGCCCGATTGAGCATAATATTCCTCAAATGGTGCTACATATTATCCTCCTCTATCGCTACAAATTGATTTAATTCGTACACTTAGTTGGTTTTCAACTTCTGCTTTGTAGCGTTTGAACACTTCAAAGGCTTCATCATTACTTTTCAATAAGTAAAGGTAACAATACCTTGTACTATCATCTATGAATGTCACAAAGTACTTGTCCCCCCTCTAGTTTGTACAAACTTTAAATTACATATATCTGTGTGAATCAGTTCTAGAGGAGCGGTATCCCTTTCGACGGATCTAAAATGAGTTTTAGTGAGTTTTGCCTCTACGCACACCTCACACTTACGTTGAGGGTTTACGTCAATAGACGAAAACAACTCCATCCTTACCAACCTTTGAATTTATTGATAGTTTACATGTCCTAATCTATGATGTCATATATTAGAGGACTCAAGAAAATAAGAAGAAGCTCCAATTTTATTGATAGAATGCATTACAAACATGGCATTAACCTTGAAGAGGCCTTCACAGACGAAGCCCCTTTCCGCAAAAGTTCCATTCTTAGTGATTACAAATTTATTGGACTCAAACACTAGCCTAAAACAAGCATTAATCAATAAAGGACCTGAAATTAAATTCCTTATAATATCAGGGACATGCATCACCTCATTCAGAGCAAGCTCTTTGCCAGAAGTCATCTTCAGGGCCACATGTCCTACCTTTAACACATCAGAAGAAACATTGTTACCCATGCACATCTTCTTGTCCGTAACTGGTGTATATGTGGAGAAGGCATCTCTACTAGAACAGATGTGACGGGTAGCACCCGTGTCCATCCACCATTGCATGGGATTCTCAACAAGGTTTGTTTCAAGCACCACTATCGAGAACTCCTCAATCATATCGTCAAGAAGCCTGTCTCCGACGACGTTAGCCTTCGTCTTGCCTTTGGCCTTCTCTTTATTCTCATTCTTTAGTTTGTGACAGTCCTGATCTGTGACCAAGTTTCCCACATTGGTGGCAGTTCCTCTTGAACTTCTCCGTCGTTGGGGTCTTGTCATCTTTATGGAACTTATGTTTCTTGCTTGTGTTCCCTTTGGCCTCAGCCAGATTTGCCTTTGCCTTAGCGAGTTATTTTCCCTTAGGCAATGTCTTCTTATTATCCTTCTGAATCTATAGTTTGATAATAAGTTCCTCAAAGGTCATTTCCTTTGTCTTGAGTTTTAAGTAACTCATTCCACGATGGAGGTAACTTCTCAATTAGAGATGCAACCAAAACTTTCTCATTTGGTTTCATACCTTCCAAATCCAGGTGATGTAGAATCATTTGAAATTCCTGGACTTGGGACATCAAAGTTTTGCTATCCATCATTTGAAATTTCAGGAATTTTCCAACGATGAATTTTATTAGTACCAACATCTTGTGCGTTGTTCTTTTTCTGTAGTCTTTCCCATAACTCTTTGGAGGTGCCTACGGTGCAATACACCGTGTTGAGTGGGTCTGACAGATAGTTCAAAATATAATTCTTACATATGAAGTCACTGTGACTCCAAGCATCAAGAACCATATTCATGTCATTAACGACATGGATACATTGGCCCCCTCCAACCGTTTCACTTGGTTGAGGGTCCATTTCATCTCCATCTTGTGGAGGATCTTCTTTTAGAAAATGAGTCATTCCTATAACAATCAGATAAAACAACATCTTTTGTTGTCATCTCTTGAAGTTGGAGCCCATGAACTTTTTTGGGCATTCATTGTGGAATCCTGCGGGTGGAGGAACTGTACCGTTCCCTTGAGCAACAGGAAAGGCGTTGGATGTGCCTTGAGCAGCAGTGGGAGTGACGGATGGGTTGCATTGGGTGGCAGCAGTAGATCCAGAAACAAATTATTCTACTCCAGTCATCTTTCTTAGCACTTACAACAAAATATTGTCTTAAGATTGTGACTACAACAATTGCTAGAATCGGGAAGTAAGTAACTATTAAAAAGATTTGCAAACTGGAAATAAGAACAAATACAAGGTTTTGTTGAGTCGAGTGATGTTCACTTTGTCCTTAAGATAATATTGCCCCGTATATATTTTTTTACGTTAATGGGCAACTGTCTCCCAATATAAAACAACAACTAACAAATGAACAAAGGAAACCCAAGTGTTTACAAGAAGAAAAACCTTGAGTGTGTGAAAGAATGCTTAGAGAAGAAGAAGTTCAGAAAATCTGAGTGTGGTGTGTCTCCAATTGAGCCAAAGGCCTCATAATCAACTAAACTTTTGTATTTCCGTCGCACAGACACTGCCTCCGAAGCGTCGCGTCGTCGCGGATCCAGTAGTTGAATATCGAATTAGCCACGGCTCTACCTCGGAAGTACTACAGCGCCGTGGCTCTAGTAACTCGGGACCGAATTAGCGTCGTGACTCACCTCGGAGGCGCTGCGACCCTTAAGGGTATGGCGTCGCGACACTCTCTAACTTTGAGGTGGCGCAGCGACCCTTTCCTACCCGTTCCAATCTTTTACACTATGCACACTTCTTTTTTCATTCACCAACGTGGAACATCTGTCATTTGACCATTGACCGCCCATAATTCTATGTCTCAAATATTTTACTTACGTACCAATATCTCTTTCACTAATGAAATTTATGATCCTTGGTACAATATCTAGACGTGTGTGAAAACGATGTTTTCGACGTGCGGGCCCCCAATTATTCGAGTCATAAAAAATGGGATAAACTTTATTCCACATTGATGAATTTCCAACAATCCCCTCTTGAAAGAGATTTTGGCGCACTCACACAGTGTCTTTTCTAGCAATCGTTCAGCGGACCGATGTTGCATCAGGACAGGTAGTTTCCACTTTGAACATTTTTTAGTTGAATACCATCGAACTTACTTACTGTGCGGTAAACGTGATGTCTTGAACCGTCAATATTTAGTGTAAGTCAAGTCAACGGTGTTACACCCCGTAAATTGCAGGACATGTTTATAAGAACATACGTAAGAACTCAAAAATGTTAATATTTGAGAATAGTAAAAATTTATCGGAATTTTGGAATTGTCGAAAAATGAAATATTGCGACGAATGGGAGGGCGACACGTGTCACCCCCTTAGTGGTCTTGGACGAAATGGACATGGCTAAAATGGTCATTTGACCATAATTTAAATGACCAAGTCTTGCTAAGTCTAAGAGCTTGACATTGTTGACTTAGTCAAGAGCCACTTGGCTTGATCCTTGTGAATTGCATCCAAACCATCCATTTGTTCTAATCTTGACCCTCCATATGTTTATATAAGCTCACTAGTAGCAAGACAAGGCTTCTATACTTAGAAAATTTTCAAGAAAACTTTGAAGACAAGAGAGGAGCTCTCGGGTTAGGGGGTTTCAAGAACAAAAAAAAATTCGTTTGTTGTTCAATAAGCTCCACACTTTAAACCAAGGTTCCTAAGAGTATTGTAAGAGTATCTCAATAGAAAGATCCCGGAAAAGTATCGTTTTTGTATTAGTCGCAAGGTGAAAACCTAGTCACTTTCCTAGGTTTGGATGGGGAATTGAAGGAAAGTTGTTTGTGATCTTCTAAGGGCTTCAAGTGGCGGATTGGAGTGTCAAGGAGAGACTCTAAGTTGCTAGGGAGCGACTTCGGATCTTGAAGTGGATTAAGGCTCACTAAGGTAACAATCTTGTTCTCTTAAGTGTTATAAGATTACATATTGTTGTAGCCTTACATTTTGACTAGCATGAAGTATATGTATTAAATATTGATAAGTGTTATGGATATTTGAAGCCTAAAATCCGAAATGACATGTTGAGCCATTTGAAATTGAAATCCAATTTGGTCGATAATTAGAATCGTCGCATGTTACCTACTTGAAGATTGTAGTAGTTATAATCAATTGCGGCTTGATAACATGCTATACTAAACAACTTGAATTGAAAAGGAATTGGAAAGGTTGATATGTTGTTACACCTTTGGCCGAGAATGACCTTGTATGTTGGACTAGTTTGATATCAATTGTGGGGCTGAATTTTACACGTCTTGTAGGCGTGTAATCCCCTATTGTTAACTACATTGTTGAGCCTTAAATGTGGCGTGTTTGGTTATTGAATTTGGGTCTTGAAAAAGGTGGAAAAGTATGTAGAAACAAAGGAAGTGCTGTCCGATTTTCCGTAGAATTTAGTGACTTTGCACTTAGAATATTCTACGTTTGAAGTTAATAGACGTATTATGGTCATTATAGGTTGACATACTACGTACGGCATATTGGACTTAGCAAGTGGATTAAACCGAAGAGGTATGTGGAAACTTTCTTATCTCTTGAGCATGAGTAGTTATAAAGGTATAATACGGTAGACGTACGAGATTTAAATGAATTCATTTCATTTGATATCCTTGACTTGTTTTAAGAATGTCTAAGTTGGTTGAGTTAGAGAATTAACTCACTTGTTTTTAAAGGATAGAAATGCCTTGGTTTCAAAAGCATAAAGTTGGTTGTGATAACTTTATGGAAGGTAAAAAGAATGGTTTATTCTAATAAGGTAAACAAAGATTTCTTGACTTGAAAATGTATAGAATACTTGATTTGGAAAGTATTGATTCCTTGAGCTATTCTAAAGTTAAGAAACTTGATTACTAAAGATAAGAGACTTGAAGCATTTTTGAAAGTATACGATACTTGGTTTTCGAAAGTATAAGTCTCTTGGTTTTGAAAAGAATGTAAGTGTCTAAAGTATAAAGCTAGTATAATGGCTTTATGGGAAGTCGGTTATAATAGCTTTATGGAAAGTTAAAAGAGTGGTTTACTCTACGTAAAGTAAGTAATGATAAATGACTTGAAATAATGAAAGGTAAATTGATTTAAAGGCATCAATTGCTTAAGGTTTTAAAAGAAAGAAGTCACTTGATTTAGAAGCCTATAAATGTATTTCTAAAAGGTATTGTGACTTGTCTTGAAAAGTAGTTATGACTTGATACTACGGTTATTAGTATCTTGGAAGTTTTATATGAAAAAGAGTCAGTTTTAAAAGAGTAGAAGTACGTAGTACTTTGGGTTAAATTCCCGGATTTTATAATGATATGTTAGTGCCTTAAGTAAACTAAAATGAGAGTGTATATGAACAAGGCTAATAAGAAGTTAGGGGATTTCTTAAATTGCTTATGTTATGTATGATAAGCCGGTAGTGCTTATGTTATGTATGATAAGCCGGTAATGCTTATGTTATGTATGATAGCCGGTTGTGCTAGTGATATATTGTTCATTACGGGGTCATTCCCTGGGTTTGTGCCATTTGCATATTCCGTGGATTTGTTATCCATGATGTGAGGAATACCTCATGCGAGTCCGTAGGGCTTATGCGGGTGAAATAGTCCTATGCGGGGCGGACCAGTCCTATGCGAGGAATACCTCATGCGGGTCTATACGACCTATGCGGGCGGATCTGATCTATGCGAAGTTACCTCATGCGGGTCCATACGACCTTTGCGGGTGAAATAGTTTCAGGAGTAGGATTGCTTAATGATACTACAGGCGGGTGGCCCTACTTTGATCATGAGCCTCCTATTTTTATGCAGTAAAGTATATTCTTGTTTACTCTCATTGTTAGTAAGGCACCGTGTACTGTTATTTGAGTTATCATACATGTCTCCAGTTTTATATTAGACTTTATGATTTCATTACAGTAATTTCAGTTTCACATACTTGGTACATGTTGTATCGACCTCGCGGGCTGCGTTCATGCCGCAGTAGAGTATCTGAGTTCTTGATCCTCACTTTTAGGATCACTGTTCAGCTGTTGGGAAACTCCATTACTCCGGAGGCTTATCCCTGGTTCAGATCCCTGGTATGGTCGGTTGTTGTATATTCAGGGGTATGGCGGGGCCCTGTCCCGTCACAGTTGTTATTCTTAGAGGTCTGTAGTCACATTGTGGATTGGGTTTTTAAGAACAGAAATGTACTGGTTTATTTTATTTTGGTTCATGTATATTTTACGGAAGGTGGCCTTATCGGCTAACATGTTGATATTTACTGTATAAGTATTTGTGAGTTTTATATGTTGCGCTGCTATTCTATGATGTATACATGTAAGGGGTGCCCAGGTAGGGCACCAGTAACGGGTCCGGGGTTGGGTCGTGACAAAAGTGGTATCAGAGCAGTTAGTCCTCGGAAAGTGTCTACAGACCGTGTCTAGTAGAGTCTTGGTTATCGGTGTGTTGTGCACCACATCTATAACTAGGAGGCTGCAGGACATTTAGGATTGGTTTCCATTCTTCTCACTCTGATATCGTGCGATAGAGCTGTGTGGTTAGGGTCGTCTCTCCCTAACGAGTTTTGTTGATGCAGCTATGAGAACGGCAGCAGTGACCCAGGAAAGATTGTGTGGATTGCGTATCCAGGTTGGTAATATTTGTAGTATGGATGGTATTATGACATACAGCTATACGTATTTATGTATGAGGGTCACATATGTGTTGCCTAGGATGATTTTAGATTATCAGGAATTGGTAAGGACTAAATAGATACCGGGAAGGTATGAAACAGTTTAATGAACTCTCATCAAGGTTTTACGTACTAATTTGAGATAATTAGGTGATGATGAGTTGTCTGAGAATGTAATGGACCCTTAAGAAGTTATAATTAAGGGACTTAATGGAAGACTAGGTTAGTAACTTAAGCTACGTGGTATGCTTAAGGGAATTGTACGGACGAGATCCGTATGGAGAAAATATGATTGTTGTGATCAAGACAACACGATTATGGTATTATGAGAAGTTATTGTACGTTTGCACGGGGTGATAAGGTAGGCTTGGAGCATGGGAATTGCGAGCCTAAGAATAGTGATAACCGCCGAGACCTTAGGTATATAAGGCCTTCTCGGGTAGTAAAAAGTTAAGTCAGACCAAGGATAAGAGTTAAGTACGACGCCGAGTCGGGTTGAGGACCTATTAAGGGTCGCCCCATAGCCTGTAATGGAATGGGATCAGTTGTTAGTGGTCCCGCTACGTGACAGGGTCATGAGGGTACAAGGCCCGAGTCTAGCCAATCATTTTACGGGTTCGTGGACGCATCCCACCGGAACCAGGTTTTGAGAGACGGAAATGGCCTTATATTGTTTAATTTAGTAACTCCAAAGATTGGAGGCCAGATTTAGTATGGAAGTTATGTACGTATGCTAATATAAGTTTGGAAGTACAGAAAGAATACGACCAGTGAAAAAGAGAGCAACCAAGTGTAAAGAAATAGAGTCTGAATTCATGAGAACCTTTCGAGGTGACTACACCCGTGAGTTTTGGGTGGTAGCTGAGCGGGTAGATAATAATTGCCGGTGACGATACAGTCGTTGGACCCTAGCATATCTAGCAGAGCTGTTATGACAGACGTTGAGGTCATTATGAGTACGGGCTAGCTGGCCTCTTGTTATGCCAACGTTGACTGCAGAGAGAGATTGACTCGATTTTGGTTTCCCGGTAAGCCGGTTATCGAGTGAAAAGGAAGAGAAGTGGTGGTAACCAGTGAATTATCCTTCCTTCTTTGACATCATTGTTTTTAATAAGTATGTGTGACTTGTTCATTGAGGTGAATTGAGGCAGAAGGTAAGAAGTACTTGAATTTGAAGAAGTTTATTTTAAGTGCCCTTGGGGGTACTTGGAGTTGGTTTGGTGTGGCGGTCAGGGCCACGACCTTCCGGATAAGTTCAGGATAGCGCGCAAGCAAGAATAAGATAAGTACGAGTGCTGCCTACGGAAAACAGAAGACATCATTGGTAGGTTTTGAAAATCTACACAATTATAAGGGGGCCCTTGATGATTTAGATTTTGTAAGGGAGATAAGGTCTCTCCCCCATGTAAAGGATAGTTTTACGTATTATGGGGTTACGTGTACCCATGTTGTTAGACGAAGGATAGTAGACGGGTAAGGTCTTCAGTATCGTCATGCCATAGGTTACAGTTTTAGATAACCGTGGGAAAAGTGTTGTGTTGGGGTAATTGTGAACGACGTTACGAAATGGTCGAGGAAGTGTCGTAAGGATATAAATGCGGTGAAATGCGCATGTATGAAACTGTACGATTATGATTCAAGATAGAAATACTTTTGCTAATAATAAGCATAAGGAAGGGTTATGACCAGAATGTTAAAAGAGAATACAAATATGGTTATGTAAGTTGCACGAGATATGGTTACCCCAGACTAGTGTAAAGACCATTAGTAAATGATGGGCAGTAAGGACACCTCGAGGAAAGGTGGTAGCATCTGTACTGACGAGAAAGTTAGTAAGGAGATACGGGGGGGAAATGGACCCCAGGACAACTTGAAATAACTTATAAAGGAAAGACGAGTAGACACTCGAACGATAAGAAATCTTGACAAGTCATTGGAGTAGGTAATACTGTGAATTGATGTTGAACACCTGACTATAAGCTCTACGAGCTGGGAGAGAATAATCGGGTTACTACTTGACGAGATCAAAAAAATCTCCCCCCCCCCTAAATTGTGATTGACAGGAAGTCTTAGCCATGAGGCAAGCAAAGGAATCAAATCTAAGTTAGTGACCAAGTTTGGTTACAACAGAGAAAGGGAAACATGAACCATAATTGAGATTAAGGATGCCCGAATATGTCGCAAGAATGAGAAAGGTTTCCAGTTATTGGAAGATAAGTTGACCACGACTACAGTTCTAACCCCTCCTGAAAGACTAGAGGGTTAGGTTATTGTAACACTTTGGGTGTTGGGCTAGGTTGTGTGCTGACGCAGCACGATAAGGTTAGAGCCTGTGTTTTCTGGCGGTTAGGGAAACATGAAAGGAATTATGCTACTCATGATTTAGAGTTGGCGGAAGTTAATCGTACCTTGAAGATTTGGAGGCATTCCTTTTATAGACTTCATGTGGATATTTGTGCAGACCACAAGAGCCTCCGGTATATCTTCAGACAGAGGCAACTGAATTTGCGACAGAAACGGTGGTTAGAGTTATTCAAGGATTGTGATATTTATATCCTATACCACCCGGGGAAAGTCGAGACGGTTACAGATGCTCTTAGTCGTGGATCTATGGGTAGTCTGTCAGAGGGGCAGCCAGATAGACAGGACGTGGTCCGTGAGATTCATCAGCTACCGAGCCGAGGGGTTCGATTAGTTGTTCCAAGGTTAATGGAGTTTAGATCCGAGAGGTTGCCGAGTCTTCCTTCATCGAGGAGGTGAAGAGGCGACAATATGAGGATTCAGCGTTAGTATGTGATCGAGATACGACTCTCCGAAAAGAGAAGAGCCTGTTTGGGTAGCACCGGATGGGGTGCTGTGATATGAGGATAGATTGTATGTACCCGGTGATGCAGGACTTGTCAACAGGTTTTAGGGGAGGCACGCAGTGCTTATTGCTCTATTGTTCGGGGTCGACTAAGATGTACCATGACCTCAGATGTATGTATTGGTGGGATGACCTGAAAAGGGACGTGGCCGGTTTTGTTGCTCAGTGTCCTAATTGTAGCAGGTCAATGTGGAACACCAGGAGCCCGGTGGGCTACTATAGGCGATTGAGATCCCAACTTAGATATGGGAGGTAACTAATATGGATCTTGTTACAGGGTGGCATTGTACTCAGAGGAAGTGCGACTCCCTGGGGGTCATAGTAAACAGGCTGACGAAACCAGCCGTGTTCTTCCGGTTAGGACCACTTACTCGGATGAGGATTATGCTAGCTTATAGCAGGGAGATTGTGAGGCTGCACGGGGTTCCTACATTTTGATGTCAGACAGATGAGCTCGGTTTACGGTTAACTTCTGGAGGTTTTCCAGAAGGGGTTATGGGCACAGGTGAGTCTCAGTGTGGCATTTCACCCTCAGACCGAAGGACATGCATAGCGTACTATCCAGGCACTTGAGGATAGGTTGCGGGCCGGTGTTATTGATTTCAGAGTTAGTTGGAAGAATTATTTGCCTCTTGTTGAGTTTGCATATAACAAAATCTACCATTCTAGTATCCAGATGGCCCTGTATGAGGCTCGGTATGAAGAAAGTGTAGACCCGCTGATTGGTTGGTTCAGCGTAGGCGAGGTTCAGTTAGTTGGCCTAGACTTGATTAAGCGGGTTGTGGATAAGGCGAAGCCTATCCAGGAAAGATTATTAGCAAGCTCAGAGTCGCGAAGCTTTATCACGGATAGCAAGCGTCGACACTTGGAGTTCAGGTTGACGTTCTGGTATAAGTTTTGTTATGTGGCCACGTGTGGCATTATTGGTATGTAGGGGTTGTAAAAGGAGACTATGTCGCTATCCATAAGATTGAACCTAAAAGAACATTCGGGGACGAATGTTTCTAAGGGGGGAAGAATGTTACACCCCGTAAATTGCAGGACATGTTTATAAGAACGTACGTAAGAACTCAAAAATGTTAAGATTTGAGAATAGTAAAAATTATCGGAATTGTCGGAAAATGAAATATTGCGACGAATGGGAGGGTGACACGTGTCACCCCCCTTAGTGGTCTTGGACGAAATGGACATGGCTAAAATGGTCATTTGACCATAATTTAAATGACCAAGTCTTGCTAAGTCTAAGAGCTTGACATTGTTGACTTAGTCAAGAGCCACTTGGCTTGATCCTTGTGAATTGCATCCAAACCATCCATTTGTTCTAATCTTGACCCTTCATATGTTTATATAAGCTCACTAGTAGCAAGACAAGGCTTCTATACTTAGAAAATTTTCAAGAAAACTTTAAAGACAAGAGAGGAGCTCTCGCGTTAGGGGGTTTCAAGAACAAAAAAAAATTCGTTTGTTGTTCAATAAGCTCCACACTTTAAACCAAGGTTCCTAAGAGTATTGTAAGAGTATCTCAATAGAAAGATCCCGAAAAAGTATCATTTTTGTATTAGTCGCAAGGTGAAAACCTAGTCACTTTCCTAGGTTTGGATGGGGAATTGAAGGAAAGTTGTTTGTGATCTTCTAAGGGCTTCAAGTGGCGGATTGGAGTGTCAAGGAGAGGCTCTAAGTTGCTAGGGAGCGACCTCGGATCTTGAAGTGGATTAAGGCTCACTATGGTAACAATCGTGTTCTCTTAAGTGTTATAAGATTACAAATTGTTGTAGCCTTACATTTTGACTAGCATGAAGTATATGTATTAAATATTGATAAGTGTTATGGATATTTGAAGCCTAAAATCCGAAATGACATGTTGAGCCATTTGAAATTGAAATCCAATTTGGTCGATAATTAGAATCGTCACATGTTACCTACTTGAAGATTGTAGTAGTTATAATCAATTGCGGCTTGATAACATGTTATACTAAACAACTTGAATTGAAAAGGAATTGGAAAGGTTGATATGTTGTTACACCTTTGGCCGAGAATGACCTTGTACGTTGGACTAGTTTGATATCAATTGTGGGGCTGAATTTTACACGTCTTGTAGGCGTGTAATCCCCTATTGTTAACTACATTGTTGAGCCTTAAATGTGGCGTGTTTGGTTATTGAATTCAGGTCTTGAAAAAGGTGGAAAAGTATGTAGAAACAAAGGAAGTGCTGTCCGATTTTCCGTAGAATTTAGTGACTTTGCACTTAGAATATTCTACGTTTGAAGTTAATAGACGTATTATGGTCATTATAGGTTGACATACTACGTACGGCATATTGGACTTAGCAAGTGGATTAAACCGAAGAGGTATGTGGAAACTTTCTTATCTCTTGAGCATGAGTAGTTATAAAGGTATAGTACGGTAGACGTACGAGATTTAAATGAATTCATTTCATTTGATATCCTTGACTTGTTTTAAGAATGTCTAAGTTGGTTGAGTTAGAAAATTAACTCACTTGTTTTTAAAGGATAGAAATGCCTTGGTTTCAAAAGAATAAAGTTGGTTGTGATAACTTTATGGAAGGTAAAAAGAATGGTTTATTCTAATAAGGTAAACAAAGATTTCTTGACTTGAAAATGTATAGAATACTTGATTTGGAAAGTATTGATTCCTTGAGCTATTCTAAAGTTAAGAAACTTGATTACTAAAGATAAGAGACTTGAAGCATTTTTGAAAGTATACGATACTTGGTTTTCGAAAGTATAAGTCTCTTGGTTTTGAAAAGAATGTAAGTGTCTAAAGTATAAAGCTAGTATAACGGCTTTATGGGAAGTCGGTTATAATACCTTTATGGAAAGTTAAAAGAGTGGTTTACTCTGAGTAAAGTAAGTAATGATAAATGACTTGAAATAATGAAAGACAAATTGATTTAAAGGCATCAATTGCTTAAGGTTTTAAAAGAAAGAAGTCACTTGATTTAGAAGCCTATAAATGTATTTCTAAAAGGTATTGTGACTTGTCTTGAAAAGTAGTTATGACTTGATACTACGGTTATTAGTATCTTGGAAGTTTTATATGAAAAAGAGTCAGTTTTAAAAGAGTAGAAGTACGTAGTACTTTGGGTTAAATTCCCGGATTTTATAATGATATGTTAGTGCCTCAAGTAAACTAAAATGAGAGTGTATATGAACAAGGCTAATAAGAAGTTAGGGGATTTCTTAACTTGCTTATGTTATGTATGATAAGCCGGTAGTGCTTATGTTATGTATGATAAGCCGGTAGTGCTTATGTTATGTATGATAGCCGGTTGTGCTAGTGATATATTGTTCATTACGGGGTCATTCCCTGGGTTTGTGGAATTTGCATATTCCGCATTGCCCTGTGTAGTTGTCTGGGGGGAGCCCATGATGCGAGGAATACCTTATGCGAGTCCGTAGGGCTTATGCGGGTGAAATAGTCTTATGCGGGGCGGACCAGTCCTATGCGAGGAATACCTCATGCGGGTCTATACGACTATCTGAGCGGATCTGATCTATGCGAGGAAGTTACCTCATGCGGGTCCATATGACCTTTGCGGGTGAAATAGTCTCAGGAGTAGGATTGCTTAATGATACTACGGGCGGGCGGCCCTACTTTGATCATGAGCCTCATATTTTTATGCAGTAAAGTATACTCTTGTTTACTCTCATTGTTAGTAAGGCACATTGTACTGTTATTTGAGTTATCATACATGTCTCCAGTTTTATATTAGACTTTATGATTTCATTCTGATCTTTCAGTTCACATACTTGGTACATGTTGTCTTGGCCTCCTTGAAGCTGCGTTAAATCATGCCAGTAGAGTATCTGAGTTGTTGATCCTCACTTTTAGGATAAGCTGTTGGTGTTGGGAAACTCCATTACTCAGGAGGCTTATCCTGGTTGAGATCCTGGTATGGTGCATTGTTGTATATTCGAAGTGCAGCGGGGCCTGTCCCGTCATAGTTGTTATTCTTAGAGGTCTGTAGTCACATTGTGGATTGGGTTTTTAAGAACAGAAATGTACTGGTTTATTTTATTTTGGTTCATGTATATTTTACGGAAGGTGCCTTGTCGGCTAACCTGTTGATATTTACTGTATAAGTATTTATGAGTTTTATATGTTCCGCTGCTATTCTCTGATGTATACCTGTAAGGGGTGCCCAGGTAGGGCACCAGTCGCGGGCCCGGGGTTGGGTCGTGACAAACGGTACCAACACAACAATTTTCTTTCTCTAGTTCTTCTTTAATATTTTGTCCATTGTGGTCGTGGACACTCTTGGATTCTTAAGGGCATTCATTTGAGGCGGACTATCCTCGTACTACAAGGTATCTTGCTATACCCCACTTCACAAGTGTTAGGAACCATTAAAAGTTTCTCCAAACCTAACCTCATCCGTTGAGAGTCATTAAAGGTTTTGAAAACTTAACCTCTACCCAAACTGCAGATAGCACTCAATGTCTATCGCGGGAACAACTTTGGGTTTATGTTCCTTATAGAAATCATAACCCGAAGTGCTCTTGCTTTCACCGAAGTGCTCAACTAAATATTTACAACTTAGTTTTCCCATTGAACATAATTCCTGGGATTTCCAGTCTGTAAGGTTGGGTTACCACCGTATCAATCCTTATTGTTTGGATTTTAAGCTCATTCCCCTAGACAAGCAGAACATATGATCTCTGGGTATGCCCTTTATCAAAGGGTCTGTTATGTTATCCTTTGATTTTACATAATCAATAGAAATAATACCCGTAGTGATCAACTGCCTAACGGTCTTATGTCTCCGTCAAATATGATAAGATTTGTCGTTATACATAGAACTTTGTGCCCTTCCTAGAGCGGACTGACTGTCACAGTGGATCATTACAGAAGGTACGGGTTTATCCCAATAAGGGACATCCTATAAGAAGTCATGAAGCCACTCAGCTTCTTTTTTTGCTTTGTCTAAAGCAATAAATTCCGACTTCATCGTGGATCTGGTGATGCAAGTTTGCTTAGAGGATTTCCAAGACACATTCCCACCATAAATTGTAAATATATATCCACTGGTGGACTTGGTGTTCTCTATATCAGATATCAAGTTTGCATCACTGTGCCTCTCTAGTATAGCTGGATAATTCGAATAGTGCAACTTGTAAGTTAGCGTGTATTTCAGGTACCGTAGTATCCGATTCAACGCTTTCCAATGATCATTACTCGGATCACGGGTAAACCTAGCTAACTTGTTTACTGCATACGCGATATCAGGTCGGGTGCAGTTTGTTATGTATATCAAACTATCAATCACCTGCGCATATCGCTCCTGGCATACGGGCGCACCACGATTTTTATCAATCTTTTGATTCATATTCTGTGGTGACTTTATCGGCGAACTGTCGAACATCTCAAACTTTCTCAACACATCCTTGATGTAGTAAGACTGAGATAAGACCAGTCCGTCGGATGTCTTAGAGATCTTGATCCCTAAGATGACATCTGCAATACCCATATCCTTCATGTCGAAACATTATTTCAACATATACTTAGTCTCTAGGATCAAACTAGGACTGCTCCTTGTGATCAATATGTCATCTATGTAAAGGCATGTCATGACGAATGGGTCAGCATTACTTTTCATATAAACACATTTGTCACACTCATTAATGGAGAAACCCTTCGATAGTAGAATACTATCAAAAAATTTGTGTCATTGCCTCGGGGCTTGTTTGAGCTCGTACAAAGATTTGACAAGTCGACAAACTTTATTCTCTTGCCCTAGAACCACATACCCCTCGGGTTGTTCCATATAAATGTGAAGCCCCAAATTAGTGTTACAATAACAATAAACATTATTGTGCCTATGTGATTATGTTACGACCTTATTCACATTCGAGGACGAATGTTGCTTAAGGAGGAGAGAATGTGAAATCCGGAAAAAAAAAATATATAGTTGTGGTTGGGTTAATAAAAATATATATATATAAGAAAACAAAGAATAAATTGCATGGGATAGAGTTAGTGTTAAAGTTGGATAAATAGATAGATTAAATGAAAATAAGAAAACAAAAAAGAAAAACAAAAGAAAAACAAAAGAAAAGAAGAAAAAAAAAGATGTGTGCAGCATGCACGTCCATTCCCTCCCCTTCCCCCCTTTTCATTTCCCCTCCAACTCTTGTCATTTCACCTCCCATAGGTTATAAAAAAACTCTCCACTTATACATTGTATTTACACACAAACAAAGTACATAACATAAAAGTTAGAAAATCAGAAAAAAACAAGTGAAAAGAAGAGGAAAAAATACCAAGAGGGCAAGAAGAACAAGAATCAAAATACTAGAGAATAAGGATAATTTTAGCAACCACACAACAATAATCTTCACACTTACAAGGTGAGTTTTCTCACTCAAAAATTCTTGGTAACATCCTTTATTTTTAGTTCAATACATGTTAGAATAAGAATTGAGTGTTGAAAAGAAATATTGAACTTTTGATTGTTTAGACGACTAGTTGCGTCATGAACTTTACGAACTGTTCTCACTGAGTTATAATTGTTAGAATTTGATGAAATTCGTAAGAGTGGTACACCTCTCTAATATGATCATATAGAACCAAAAATGAGGTAAAATGGACATACGGTTTGAAAGTTATCATAGTTCAAAGTTCCTGCCTTAGATTTGGTCGAAATTCGGAAAGACATAATTACAGACTGTTTTTATTGAGTTTTACTTATTAGAATTATATGAAAATTTACATGGTTGTAAATCTCTCTGTTACGGACAGATATAGATAAATAGTTATTAAAACGGACTTACGAGTTGAGAGTTATTGTAGTTTGAAGTTGTTGCCTCGGATTCATCGGAATCCATAAGGGCAGGACGTGGAAACGTAAAACTGTACTAATATGTGGGGAATATGAAAATTGTTGCTAAATGAAAAGTTCTAGATCTCTCTGTTGTGGACATTTTGAGACCTTACGGGGGTCTATCCGACTTATGGATTGAGAGTTATTGCTGTTTAAAGTTTCTGTCTCGGATCTATCGAGATCCAAGAAGGGCAGCGAATAAAAGTGTAAAACTGTACCAAATGGTACAGAATATGAAAGTATGGTTCACATGGAGGCGTGTAGCTCTCTGTTCTCGTCGTTTTGAGATTTTATGGGGCTTGAACGGGTTTACAGACTAGGAGTTATAACTATTCTAAGATTGGGTTCTGTTTAATAAAAATGCTGCCTAAACAAATTTCATGTGGCTGTTTTGAGGATAAATTTGTGTTAGTTACCCAAAGTAGTTTTAAATGAAATTTGGTACAGTGAAATATCTCCGTCTTACCTTAGTTTCCGCTTGATAAACACCTTAGTTGGAGTTATGGTTAAAACGTTATAATCGTTACAAGTATGAATGACAGAATGTTGGAAAAGAGAATATTATTTATTCGATCTTCTGAAAAATATGAAAAGTGAATACGTGTTCACATAAATATATAAATATAAACATAATGGATCGGGTTGCACGCCGCAATAAAACGTAAAGTGAATACGTGTTCACAAATACGTAAATATAATGGATCGGGTTGCACGCGACAAAGCGTAAAGTGAATCTGGCGTTCACAAATACGTAAACATAATGGATCGGCTTTCACGCGCAACAAAGCGTAAAGTGAATACGTGTTCACAAATACGTAAATATAATGGATCGGATTGCGCGCGCAACAAAGCGTAAAGTGAATACGTGTTCACAAATACGTAAATATAATGGATCGGGTTGCGCGCCGACAAAACATAAAGTGAATACGTGTTCAAAAATACGTAAATATAATGGACCGGGTTGCGCGCAACAAAGCGTAAAGTGAATACGCGTTCACAAATACGTAAATATAATGGATCGGGTTGCACGCGCAACAAAGCGTAAAGTTAATACGAGTTCACAAATAAGTAAATATAATGGATCGGGTTGCACGCCAACAAATATGAAAGATGAATACATGTTCACCTATATAAATATGAAAAGTGAATACGCGTTCACAAATATATAAATGTAATAAACATGTGGAAATGCGAGGAATGTCTTAACATAATACGATATAAAATGAAGTATTAGTTAAGCGAGAATTTCCTATGAGGAGTTGTTGCATATTTAAAAATGTTGTAACCTGATATGTTTTGCAATATGCTTATTACGTTATAATGTGATTGCGCTTGGAATATTGTGGTGTTACTTTGATTTGTAGGGTAAGGTTCTCACTCAGCCCCAGATGGTAGGGCTGACTCTTTATTTAACATGTTTCAGGAAAGCGTGATAGAGGAAAGGCTCCACGCCAAGGCTAGCGATCGTCCATGACCTCTTGTCATACCAAGTCCATTGTTTCGGGCTTGGTACTCGTCAGGTTCAGAATGTCAGTTCCAATGTCTCGGGAAATGCCCGTGTGGAATGGTCTCCCTTCCAACTTAGAATAATATTTGTCAGTATGTCTATGTAGAAATAATATTTGCACGAGCATGGGCTCGCGTTATATTTTTAATGAAGTCATAAACAAATTTCTTTATTGTTATTTTATTAATAGCTCCGTATTTGAATATAAGTTTAAATTTCTAAATAAAGAGAATTAAATGGTGCTCCTGGTGGAAAATAATTGTCCAGTGCCATCACGCTAACTAAAGACTTAGGAAAAGTCGGGCGTGACAAGTTGGTATCAAAGCTAAACCAGGTTAGGAGATTAGGAAGTTTCTTGAGTTGGGTGTTTGAGCGGTTACTTATTGCGACGGTGTGCGCGCCACCTTAGTAATAAGTAAGCGGAATAACATCCTAAGTTTCACTTCTTTCATACTCTTCCGTGCCTATCTTGAGTCTTTTCAAAGACTTGGTTCTCGTACTACCTCCTTCAAAGGATTGTGGAAGAGAGTGTCTGATGATAAAATAATCGGATGTGATTGCACCTGGCCAGAAAGGTAGGAGAGGTACGAGATAGACTAAGAGTACTCAAATACAATCTATTCGGGAGGTCGAAGCAACCACTGCTTGCTGGGAAATCGGGGAAACCAACCCCAGAGTCGGGAGGTCAACAACCCAACAATTCTAATCGGCTCACGCTTTGCCCTGGAGGAATGATGCGAAGCATCTAATACGGTGGTCACGGTATTTTGCTAGTCTCGAGTATTCCTGCATTTGTATTATACGATCCCGGCTCTACATTTTCATATGTGTCAATGGGCTTTGCTAAGAATTTACACGTAGAACCTTCTTATTTAAGTGAACCTTTTGAGGTTATGACACGATGGGGCCTCGATTTGGGCCTCTCGGGTGGTAAATAATTTCCCATTAGAAGTGAATGACAGGGAACAATGGTGAACCTAGTACTACTTGATATGGTAGACTTGACGTCATTTTGGGTATGGATTGGTTGTCGGCATGTTATGCCATGTTAGATTGTCGTGAAAGATAGTGAGATTACCTTTTCGGAGAACCGAAGTTGTTATAAGGGGTAGGGTTGGAATATCCTCAGGTCAGTTTATTTCCTACCTTGGTGCTCAAAAGTTATTGAGAAGTCACAGAGTGGAGTATGCATATATGGCTAATATAGTGTATACACAAAAAGTATCACCAGCAGTGAATGATGTCCCTATTGTTCTAAATTTTAGGAGGTTTTCACGAAGATCTTCGGGCCTTCCTCGGATAGAGAAGTGGAGTTTGCTATAGAGTTAATTAGGGTACAAGACCCATTTCTATTCCTCCATATCGAATGGCCCCAGCTGAATTGAGGGAGTTAAAAGAACAATTGAAGGATCTTCTGGATAAAGGCTTTATAAGTCCTAGTGTTTCCCCTTGGGGTGCACCAGTCCTGTTTGTGAAAGAGAAAGACGGATCGCTCCGAATGTGCATCGATTATCGGCAGATCAATAAGGTCACGATCAAGAACCGATACCCATTACCAAGAATCGATGATCTTTTTGACCAACTTCAGGGAGCTAGCTATTTTTCCAAGATTGATCTCCGTTCGGGATATCACCAGCTGAAAATAAATCGGATGATATATCCAAAGCGACCTTTAGAACCGTCGGCCATTATGAGTTCTTGGTCATGTCTTTTGGGTTAACCAATGCCCCAGCATCTTTTATGGATTTAATGAACAGAATCTTCAAATCATTCCTAGATTTGTTCGTGATCGTGTTCATAGATGATATCCTAATTTACAGTAAGAGTGTCGAAGAACATGAAGAGCATCTGAGGGTAGTGCTTCAAGTCTTGAAAAAGGAGAAACTATATGCTAAATTTTCAAAGTGTGAATTTTGGTTGGGAAAGGTAGCCTTTTTGGGTCATGTTGTGTCAAGGGATGGAATTATGGTAGACCCCCAGAAGATAGAAGCAGTGAAGAACTGGCCAAAACCGACCACTCCGACAGAGGTTAGAAGTTTCTTGTGTTTGGCTGGGTATTATAGAAGATTCGTAAAAGGTTTTTCTAGTCTTGATGCTCCTTTAACCCGGTTGACTCAAAAAGCGGTTAAGTACCAGTGGTCAGAAGCATGTGAAGCAAGTTTTCAGAAACTAAAGGAATTGTTGACTCTGCACGATCTAACCTTACCATCGGGACAAGAAGGGTTCACAGTCTATTGCGATGCCTCTAGAGTTGGGTTAGGATGTGTCTTGATGCAGTTTGAAAAGGTTATTGCGTATGCATCTAGACAATTGAAGATACATGAGAAGAATTACCCAACTCATGACTTGGAATTAGTTGCGGTGGTGTTTGCCTTACGAATATGGAGACATTATTTGTATGGTGTGCATGTGGACATATTTACAGATCATAAGAGTTTGCAGTACATAACCACGCAGAAGGATTTGAATCTCCGACAAAGAAGATGGTTAGAGTTGCTTACGGATTATGACCTTAGTATTCTTTACCATCCTGGGAAAGCCAACGTGGTGGCTGACGCACTCAGTAGGAGATCAATGGGAAGCTTGGCTCATTTGGCAATGCAAAAAATGGGTATTGTTCGGGAGGTACAAAGATTGGGAAACCTCGGGGTTAGCTTAACTGAGATCGGTGAAGGTAGGGTGGTGGTACATGATACCTAGCATTCTGCCTTAGCTTCAGAAATAAAAGAAAGTCAGTTTGAGGATACGGAGTTTGTTGGATTTCGGGAGAGGATCCAACAGGGAAAACCTTCACAGTTTACATTGGGAGATAATGACGGAACCCTTCGGTATAATGGTAGGTTATGTGTTCCTAAGGTAAAGGATCTAAGGAGGAAGATCTTAGATGAGGGTCACAACACAAGATATTCCATTCATCCAGGGTCAACAAAAATGTATCAGGACCTCAAGGAAAATTACTGGTGGGACGGGATGAAGAAGGACGTTGCGGAGTTAGTCGGGAGGTGTCTTATATGTCAGCAGGTGAAAGCTGAACATCAAAAACCTGGCGGATTACTTCAGGACATTGGGGTCCCCATGTGGAAATGGGAGGCGATTCATATGGATTTTGTAACTGGTCTACCGAAAACTCGAGAAGGGTATGATTCTATTTGGGTGATTGTTGATCGACTTACAAAGTCAGCCCATTTCTTACCGGTCAAGACTACGTATCGCGCACCACAGTACACACAGATTTATTTGAAGGAGATTGTGCGGTTACACGGGATTCCCTTACAAATTATTTCAGATAGGGGTTCTCAGTTCACCTCACACTTTTGGAAAAGTTTCCAGCAGGGTCTCGGGACAAAAGTTAAGTTAAGCACGGCTTTCCACCCGCAAACAGATGGGCAAGCTGAGCGAACAATCCAAACACTTGAGGACATGTTGCGATCTTGTGTGTTAGATTTTCAGGGAAGCTGGTTGGACCATCTATGTCTAATTGAGTTCGCCTACAACAATAGTTTTCACTCTAGCATACAAAATGGCTCCGTTTGAAGCATTATATGGATGAAAATGTAGGTCTCCACTTGGATGGTTCGAGGTGGGTGAGACGCAACTGTTCGGACCTGAAGTCATTCAAGAAACAAATGATAAGGTACAGATGATTCGGGAGCGGATCAAAACAGCTCATAGCCATCATAAGTCCTATGCGGACCATCAGAAAAGAGATCTTGAGTTCCAAGAGGGGAGAAAGTATTTTTAAAAGTGTCCCCAATGAAGGGAGTGATGCGCTTTGGTAAGAAAGGGAAATTGAGCCCAAGGTTTATTGGGCCATATGAGATCTTGCGAAGAGTGGGGAATGTGGCTTACGAATTAGCACTTCCACAAGAGCTGGAAGCAGTGCATCCGGTATTTCATGTGTCAATGTTACGAAAATACTTGCACGATCCAAGTCACGTCATCCTTCCCCAGGAGATAGTTCTTAATAAAGAGCTTCAATGTGAAGAGGCTCCGGTAGAAATACTTGATAGAAAGGTCCAACGCCTTAGAAATAAAGATATTGCTTCCGTGAAAGTCCTATGGAAGAATCACTCCACAGAGGAAGCCACCTGGGAAGCGGAAGAGGCGATGAAAGTCAAATATCCATTCCTATTTGACTAAGGTAAAAAAAAAATGCATTACATAGTACTTCATATGTGTGTCATTTGCGTGTCTATATGCATGTGTTACAACCTTATTCTCATTCGTGGACGAATGCTTCTTAAGGAAGGGAGAATGTGAAGCCCCAAATTAGTGTTACAATAACAATAAACATTATTGTGCCTATGTGATTATGTTACGACCTTATTCACATTCGAGGACGAATGTTGCTTAAGGAGGAGAGAATGTGAAATCCGGAAAAAAAAAATATATAGTTGTGGTTGGGTTAATAAAAATATATATATATAAGAAAACAAAGAATAAATTGCATGGGATAGAGTTAGTGTTAAAGTTGGATAAATAGATAGATTAAATGAAAATAAGAAAACAAAAAAGAAAAACAAAAGAAAAACAAAAGAAAAGAAGAAAAAAAAAAATGTGTGCAGCATGCACGTCCATTCCCTCCCCTTCCCCCCTTTTCATTTCCCCTCCAACTCTTGTCATTTCACCTCCCATAGGTTATAAAAAAACTCTCCACTTATACATTGTATTTACACACAAACAAAGTACATAACATAAAGGTTAGAAAATCAGAAAAAAACAAGTGAAAAGAAGAGGAAAAAATACCAAGAGGGCAAGAAGAACAAGAATCAAAATACTAGAGAGTAAGGATAATTTTAGCAACCACACAACAATAATCTTCACACTTACAAGGTGAGTTTTCTCACTCAGAAATTCTTGGTAACATCCTTTATTTTTAGTTCAATACATGTTAGAATAAGAATTGAGTGTTGAAAAGAAATATTGAACTTTTGATTGTTTAGACGACTAGTTGCGTCATGAACTTTACGAACTGTTCTCACTGAGTTATAATTGTTAGAATTTGATGAAATTCGGAAGAGTGGTACACCTCTCTAATATGATCATATAGAACCAAAAATGAGGTAAAATGGACATACGGTTTGAAAGTTATCATAGTTCAAAGTTCCTGCCTTAGATTTGGTCGAAATTCGGAAAGACATAATTACGGACTGTTTTTATTGAGTTTTACTTATTAGAATTATATGAAAATTTACATGGTTGTAAATCTCTCTGTTACGGACAGATATAGATAAATAGTTATTAAAACGGACTTACGAGTTGAGAGTTATTGTAGTTTGAAGTTGTTGCCTCGGATTCATCGGAATCCATAAGGGCAGGACGTGGAAACGTAAAACTGTACTAATATGTGGGGAATATGAAAATTGTTGCTAAATCAAAGTTCTAGATATCTCTGTTGTGGACATTTTGAGACCTTACGGGGTTCTATCCGACTTATGGATTGAGAGTTATTGTTGTTTAAAGTTTCTGCCTCGGATCTATCGAGATCCAAGAAGGGCAGCGAATAAAAGTGTAAAACTGTACAAAACGTAAAGTGAATACGTGTTCACAAATACGTAAATATAATGGATCGGGTTGCACGCCGCAACAAAACATAAAGTGAATACGTGTTCAAAAATACGTAAATATAATGGACCGGGTTGCACGCCGCAACAAAACGTAAAGTGAATACGCGTTCACAAATACGTAAATATAATGGATCGGGTTGCACGCCGCAACAAAACGTAAAGTGAATACGTGTTCACAAATACGTAAATATAATGGATCGGGTTGCACGCCGCAACAAATATGAAAGATGAATACATGTTCACCTATATATAAATATGAAAAGTGAATACGCGTTCACAAATATATAAATGTAATAAACATGTGGAAATGCAGGGGAATGTCTTAACGTATAATACGATATAAAATGAAGTATTAGTTAAACCGAGAATTTCCTATGAGGAGTTGTTGCATATTTAAAAATGTTGTAACCTGATATGTTTTGCAATATGCTTATTACGTTATAATGTGATTGCGCTTGGAATATTGTGGTGTTACTTTGATTTGTAGGGTAAGGTTCTCACTCAGCCCCAGATGGTAGGGCTGACTCTTTATTTAACATGTTTCAGGAAAGCGTGATAAAGGAAAGGCTCCACGCCAAGGCTAGCGATCGTCCCGCAGCCTCTTGTCATACCAAGTCCATTGTTTCGGGCTTGGTACTCGTCAGGTTCAGAATGTCAGTTCCAATGTCTCGGGAAATGCCCGTGTGGAATGGTCTCCCTTCCAACTTAGAATAATATTTGTCAGTATGTCTATGTAGAAACAATATTTGCACGAGCATGGGCTCGCGTTATATTTTTAATGAAGTCATAAACAAATTTCTTTATTGTTATTTTATTAATAGCTCCGTATTTGAATATAAGTTTAAATTTCTAAATAAAGAGAATTAAATGGTGCTCCTGGTGGAAAATAATTGTCCAGGTGCCATCACGCCCTAACTAAAGACTTAGGAAAAGTCGGGGCGTGACAATAAATTTCTTCTTCTAAATTACCATTTAGGAAAGTTGTCTTGACATCCATTTGATGTATCTCAAGTTTACGCAATGCTGCGATCACAATAAATACTCGTATATACGTCATTCTAGACACCGGGGAGTACGTGTCAAAATAGTCAATGTCTTCCTTCTGTCGATAGCCCTTGACTACCAACATGACCTTATACTTGTCTATAGACCCATCTATTTTATACTTTTATTTGAGTGTCCACTTACAACCCAACGGTTTGTTTCCAAGAGGAAGATCAACCAACTCCAAGTATGGTTTTGCAGGATGGAGTTTATTTCACTCTCAATAACTTGTTTCCAGAGCGGTCCTTCTAGAGTTGACACCACTTCAGGAATTATATGTGGTTCGTCAGGAACCATATAAGCTACCTCTTTAGTTGCCTCAGCAGAAGGAACTCTGGCATCGAGGCTAGCCGATGGATAATTATGCCGGTGCCCGAAAGTACGAGCCAAAGAGGATGTCCCTTCAGCACTTAGAGAGGTATCATGTACTCTCCCCCGCCTAGTGCGCCTTAATAGAACTATAGAAGTGACTCCTGAAAGACAAAACAAAGAAAACATGAGTAAGGATATGTAGCAGATACAGAGGTAGTCAAGGCAGATAAGGAATATACCTCATCATTTTACTCTTCAGAAACAGGGACTTCGACCCAGCGAGGTCTTTCTTCCCTACGTCCACGAATAACAACCCCTCCGTCTAGCCGGGGTTGCTTTGGAACAGATCGTCTAGTCAACGGATATCCCTCCAAATCAACAAACCATGAGAGGAATAAAGTTAATGAAAAGTGTTAGCCTGGAATACATAAGAAATTATGTCCAACATTTATGAAGAAAACAATTCACCTTTTCTCTTCGGTTTCCGTGACCTGACGGAAGACGAGAGGCAGTAGGCCTAGCTGAATTGATCGAAACCACCTTTGAAGGGGTTTATTTCGTCCTAAGCTGAGCGTCTGCTTGGTTTCTCCTCTTTGGTTGGGTCAACCGATCACAGTATACTTCCAAAGAGGATTGGAATAACCTTTATTTGGCTGCCCTTCACCAGTCAACAAAAGCAACAGTGGTGATGACTTTTGGGGAGAACGACTGCCACACGAACAGGGTATATGCTGAGTCGGGCCAAATTGTCGTGCCACAAAGTTGGGTCGGTAATGCTATGTGGTCAGTTTGTTATGCATAGAGTTGTGCTTTAAGCCTTCCAAAAAGTCCTTAAATGAAAGGATACGACCCCACACCAGATTCATGGCCGACCACTGAGTGAAGGTAAGGTCATAATCGACTATCTAACTAACCCAATCGGGAGTGTCCCATTTTTCGAGGACTGGTTGCCAAACTTCGTAATGGTCTCGAGATAGACCATGAAGGGTGGAGACAACAGTGAAAACATTTTGGGGCACAAGAGGTGTTCCCCGAAGAGTGTCGGCTAACATCGGCGGATCTAATGGAAAACAACTGCCATCAAAATCAGTATTGATGAACTTTGGGAAATACAAAGTGATCCACAACTAAAGGAACCACAGAGGACCGACCAAAGTATCCAGATTCTGAGAGTCCCTCAACCTGACTTGAGCATCGCCCAAGGCCATATACAAATAAGCTAGGAAGAGGGATGCCCAACTAACTTATTCCTCTGAAGTGGCCAGAGCCACATAAATTTCTAACTCCTTGACAATTGCACAAGAGCTTGTACAAACGATGTAACGACTAAACTAGTAAAGTAGAAAAGCATGGTGCTCAGCATCAACGACCGGAAGAAGCGGACTTTGGCGGTTCGCGGCCATAAAAGTACCATAGTTTGAGGAATTTTTGAAATAACAATTCCCAAATTGGGAACTTTGATTTCACTCAGGGTGGGAGCTTCGACTCCCAATATCAGAAGACCGAGTATCTCCGTTACATCGAGAAGGGTGGGAGTCATCATCCCCCAGGGAAATATAAAGGCATTGGGCGGTAGTCGATCAATAACCAAAAAATGCATATATGAGGTGTTGACACCCAATTTTGACCCATCTTTTAGTCATTTCTTCCAATTTTAAGCATTTTAGGACACCACATTTTATCACCTTTTTTGACATTTTTGTATATTTTTTACCTAACATTCTATGTTGTTTTATTTTTTTGTAAATTGACGTCATGTTTTTACTTTAATTAGGTATTAAACATTTTTAAATATTATGTTATTATTATTGCGCGATCATTTTGTTTTACTAATTTTGCATCTCTTTAAATAATTAACCGACATCTCGTCTTTACTTTTAATCAGACATTAAATATTTGCTAAATATTGTATTTTATTATTATTGCATCGGCATTTGCATTTTAATAATTTTGTATCTTTAAATAATTTTTCTTTAATTAACCCGTTTTGCATTTCATCAAACCAGTCCATGTCCAAGGCACAATCTGGATCAGTCCAATCCTCCAATACCCAATACCCAAAACCCTAAACCCTAAACCTAAATCCCACACTATAAATAAAACCTTACCCCCCACCCATTTTAAAACCCTGGGCAGCCCACCATTCTTTAGCCCATCCGTCTACCCCTCTCTCTTAAAACCTAAGCAGCAGCCTACTACCTCCCCCCCAGCCGCACAACACCATCACAGCCCCTGTCAATCCCGTCGCCCTCTCCCTGCCTCCCCTCGTCGAACCAACACCTCACCATCACTCACTGCTCCCGTCGAAGACCCTCAACCCTCTGTCCGCTGCCATCGCCGGAGCTCATAGCTCCGGCGAACCATCACCACCTCTGCCCAGCATCGACACGCAACCCCCTTCCACGCTGCCATTCCCGTCGACTACATCTCTGTCGACCACTACTCGTCGACCTTATCCCCTCCATATCCATACACACCTACAACCAACACTCCCGTCGAACCTCCCGTCAATCCCCAACACCACCGTCGCCCGTCGACCACCACCACTGTAGCACCACGGTGGCGTCGCTTCGGCGTACCTCGCCGTGGAAGTGACGCCGCTACTCTTTTATATATTTGAATCTGGCGGTTATCTTTTTTCTGTGTTGTTTCTGTTTGGATTGATTTAAAGTTTGGTTCTTGCCGGAGTTCAAAGGACTCCGGCGACTCCTGTTGGGTTTACCGTTCGAGACTTGCTGGCCGCTTTGATTCCCAGACTGATTTTCTCTTGATTTCGGTATCTGGATGACCCTTCGTTGGTATTATTTTGAATGATCTGTTGTTGGACTAATTTGTGTCGCAATGGCGTTCTGCCGGAGTTCAAAAAACTTCGGCGACCTATGTTTGTTATGTCTTCTGATCCGGCGTGTTCTGCTGGTTACTGTTTGTTATTTCACTGTTGTTGGACTGTTTTATTTCTATTTTGATTTTGCCAGAGTTTTGACTCTGGCGGATCTCTGGTTTCCCGTATCTATTGTTGGCTGTTGTTGCTACTGTTTCGTTGTTTCATACTGATTTTTGGACGATTTTGTCCCTCTTATTTTAAAATGATTGAAATATATTCGTATTTCCAAATAATAGATACTACACTGTGTATTTTACTGATTTTGAACAGATACTACACTTTGGCCAATGAAAAAGTTATCCGTCGATTTTTGAGGCCTCATGATTGCAAGCGGAAAATAGAATAAATGAAGCTTTCAGGGCAATGATGATTTCTTCCACTTACACCGGATAACTAACATGCGCTGGCAAGGCGAATTCTCACAGCCGCACTTGTTTAGGCTATCCCACTTTATTTTTTATATATATCTGAGCCCTCCGTGTTTAAAACTATTACTGTTTTGACGCGGATTCGAATGTTTTATTTGTTTTTATTGTTTCTAGCAATATTGGCTGATAAAGGAATCTCCGTCTGATTTCCAAGGCCTTCCCTGTACAAAACACGGATTTATTTTTTTGGCTTTACTTATTAATTCTTGTTATTGCTTTTAAAATTGTTTTATCTATTACTAACAATTTTACTAAGTGTTTATTCAGGTACCCGGAGATCATCTTGTGCAGAAGGCCTAAAAAGAGTTAAAAGATGTCCCGGAGTTTTATCTTATGTCGCATTGAATTTTAGTTTATTATTTTGTATTGCATTTATTTTAATTGTAAATTATGTAAAAATGCTTAGAATAGGTAGAATAAAAGTCAATATATAATTAACCTAGGTTTGAACGGAAAATCGTAAGTTAGTGGGTCTTAGAGGATGCATAACCCCTTCCCTTTAGGATAATAAAGAACCCTGATCCAGAATCTCATTAATTTCGCAGACCATTAAATGGAGATTAATTGCAGTATTTTTATTTCAATAAATCAAGTGTCCTAATTCACTTAAATAATTAGGCGGCGACTCCTTAAAATAAATTTAGGAATCATACCATACGTAGTACTCCCGTTTCGACTACGGTTAAAATGGGGTGTTACAGAATGGCGACTCCGTTGGGGATAATCAGGTTCTTGACCATAACAAACCTAGGTTTATTATTGTTTGGCTTTATTTTTATTTGTTTTAAATGCCTTAAAATTGTTTGTTTAAATCTTGTATGATTAACTGTTTTAATTGCTATTTGCTTTACTGCTTTCCTTAAACTGGCATTCCGCTCATATTTCTTCCACTCTGGAAAATTCACATTGTCACACACTACACGCGAGGTGCGATTGGTGCATCAGCAAAATTCTTTCTTCAAAACCCAAATTTAAGAGAGTTGGCGTTTTGCGCGGAGAATCTGGTCCAACCGGTGGTCGCGTAGCCTTCTCACTCGAGTAGTCCGCTCGGGAAACTTGCGTCTAGTAAGCCAAATCTTAGAAACTTAGGATAGAGCTATACCACCTTTTTATATTAAGTCATGCATGCATAAACCTTAGGTGGGTTAATTCGTGGTATTAACGCCACAATTAGAAATCCACCAAACTTGTCGACGGGTTTCATAACCCAACGACCCGTTAGCATACTATGTGTAGCGTGACAATGTCAGACGGATCCAAGCCTGGTCATGATACACCGAAATTGGGAAAAGTGCATCGTCATTTGGTCGTCATTTCCAGCAAAACATTACAGTTTAACGGTTTGGACCTATTTATCATAATCTCGCATATCTGACGTTTAGGCCGACCTCTGGCATAAGAGAGGTCCCATGCATATTAGGCGCGCACTTGATTTGCATTTTTTTTGTTTACTATTGTTGTCGCTAGCAATTCTGTACATATTATTTAATGCAATAATTACCCTTTTAACCCCTGTACATATCATGCTTATAATTTCGGCCACAAGCATTTGCATTTTTGCACTTTTTGTTATCACATTGCAATCAGGACTTCTACTGCGTAAATCGCTCTTGAACAGCACGATTTGGACTTTGTGAAGCATCAACCACCAGTCCGGTCGAACCAAGCAGGGGAGTCTTTGACTATATTGTCACGCCCTTACATTTTACTATTTTTGTGGCTTGCCTACTCTCACCCATTTGTCATAATTTTTGCAGAAAGACCGTCCTCGCAAATAGTCGAGGGCGGACAACAACAAAAAAAAAGGAAGAAAAGAAAAAAAATCATCATAAGAATGAGTTGGAGTTATGTTGACGGAAAGAAGTCAGCTTATACCAGATTCAACGAAGCATCGCTCTGGGTCCTATATTTTGTATCTTTATACATGTTTGCAAATTCAATTGATATGTCTAGTATTAATTACATAATTCTTTATCATGCATGTTACAACATAATCATCCCGAACTACGCGTGTCTGATTCTCACCATACGGTGTGATACGTAGGCAACTCATCTAGGGTTCGACACCACCACCACATAAAAATAATAATAATAATAATAAAAGGGGACATATTTAGTTCATCCATTCATCGCATTTATCCAATCACTGACCTTCATTATTGCATTTCCATCACTCTATCACATTCACTCATGCATTTCATTCATTCTATCACAGTCATTCATTTTTTTTCATTACATTCTTTTACTTTGCATTAGTCTTACGGTGAACAATCTTTTGTTTTGTACAGCTTTTACTTTTGCATTTCTTTCATGAATGAATTCTTTTTAACATATCTGAATGAACTACGCACACCTGATTCTCGTCAAAGATGAGATACGTAGGCATCCCTACTCCGGTTCGGTACCCTTTATTCAAAAAAATACAAAAAAAAATATTTTGTTCATAAGTACAAAAAAAATGTTATCCAAAAATACAAAAACATTTTTTAAGTATCATTGCTTGACTTGGTTGATACCAACACAGTTGGGAGTGTGCATAGGAAAGAACGAATAATAATTAATATGAGTTGACTTCGTGGTAAACCATAGATTCTTTTGGTACCTCTCACGCACACCTGTAGTGACATTCTTGCATGCTTTTAAGATAAGAACGAAACCAACCTCGTCGTTTCATGTTGCATTGTGTGGTGAGTTTTAGAATAAGTTCAATTGCATTGCATTGTGATCTAGAACTTGGCCTGAATGTTTGTTGAGGCGAAATCCTGAGTAACACTCGGTGTAGGAAGTGATCGTAGGCTTTCTTTGACCCGTTTGAGCCTTTTCAGCCTACCAAATAACATTATCCGTAGTACACCCCTTTTGAGCCTAAAGCCTATTCTTTTTACAACCGCATATTACACTTATACCCTTTCTGAGTGCGTACGCACTATTCTTCTCTTGGCCCGACCTCCTTGAGCGCTTTGGAAATGTGCAAGTGGCTGACAAAATTCTGCGTCGAAGTTTGCAAAGACAAAAATTATCAAAGTCCCAAAAGGGAAAAGAAAACACAAATGGCGACTTCACAAAAGAAGAAATCAAAAGCCCCGGCGTTATAAAAAAAAATGAATGAAATGAGAGAATAACTTTGGAAAAAGCGGGCTCCAAACGAAAGATTCAAAAGGAAGTCAGTACAGAAAAACTGGGACAAAAAAAAACAGATCAGCATTAAAGCACACAATATCAAGCACGCTCGAGGAAGGATTAGTCACTTTTACCTAAATGGTATCCATCCCTTTCCCCAAGCCTACATTACAAGCCTGTGACAAGCCCTACATGATCTTATACTGAGGGTTCTTACATTAGTGGATACTTACATGACAGCCAAGCCTATGGTATCACAATTGCATGCATTGAACATCCTTTTGAGTGTGAGCGTACTTCTCTAAACGTCTCAAAATTCAAAATACTGGAATATATGTGAGAAATGGGACTTTCTTCAGTGAGGGCATTTGAAACGCGAGATTACGTGTAGTTCGAAACCTTGGCTGCAAGCAAGTGTGTCGATACTTAGGTGTATGAGGTACCATTTGAAACTATAGGAATTACCCAGAAGTCAGTCTTGGTTAGACTGGAAGTGAATAACGGAATTCCTAAGCACAATACTAATTGTTAGTATCAATTGAAGTCAGAACGTGATCCTGTCTTTCAACTTTTCAAAAAAAATGCATATATAAAATTCTCATTTTTTGCATCACGAACTACGTCTTGACCAGATTCCCTCAGCGGGATACGTAGGCGGCCACATTGGCTTCGGTCTCATTTTTTTGAAAACTGTACAATCATTTTTGCTTCATGAACTACGTCTTGACCTGATTCCCTCAGCGGGATACGTAGGCGGCCACATTGGCTTCGGTCCACATTGTGTGAAAACCCACAAAAATCCTTATTTTTTGCATCACGAACTACGTCTTGACCTGATTCCCTCAGTGGGATACGTAGGCAGCCATATTGGCTTCGGTCTCATCTTTTTGAAAACTGTACAATCATTTTTTGCATCACGAACTACGTCTTGACCTGATTCCCTCTGCGGGATACGTAGGCGGCCTAAATCGGCTTCGGTCACACCGTTAGAAATATTCCCATTGGCTCGTGTGCGACGGAATGCGTTTGATTATTCTGAAAAGAGATATGAGCAATTTCCGCCAGAGTTAAGTCTTGCCCATGCGCCCCGCATAACGAAAACTGAGACAATTTTGAGAAATGCACCATGAAGAGATCATAATAAGGATTCCAAAAGCAATCGTAGCATTCAGCAAGCACACAACATTCAACACGTCCGTGCAAGGACGAAATCTCAGCATTTGCAGCATCACATCAATACAACCGCCATCACGTTGCTTGTAAATTCAGGCGTTATCATTTGCCTTAACAGATCTTCATATCAGCAAAGGCGGGAGCACAACAAAGCCCATGCGGGTTACAAACGCACAACGTCTATGCAATGACGTTATCTCAACCCAGGCGAGTCACAAAGCAGGTACGTCCATAAAATGACATCATTTCATTGTAAGTCTATGCAACAACTTCATCTATGTTCTGTCGATGCAACGACGAGCATCTGTATCACGTCTATGCAACGACGAACATCTATGTTTCGTCCATACAAGACGACAACGCCCATACAAGGCGTCATTTGCATTTCGTCCATACAAGACGACAACGCTCATACAAGGCGTTATTTGCACTTCGTCCATACAAGACGATAACGCCCACGCAAGGCAACATTTGCATTTCGTCCATACAAGACGATAACGCCCACACAAGGCGTCATTTGCATTTCGTCCATACAAGACGAAAACGCCCACACAAGGCGTCATTTGCATTTCGTCCATACAAGACGAAAACGCCCACACAAGGCGTCATTTGCATTTCGTCCATACAAGACGACAACGCCCATACAAGGCGTCATTTGTATTTCGTCCATACAAGACGACAACGCCCATACAAGGCGTCATTTGCATTTCGTCCATACAAGACGACAACGCCCATACAAGGCGTCATTTGCATTTCGTCCATACAAGACGATAACGCCCACACAAGGCAACATTTGCATTTCGTCCATACAAGACGACAACGCCCATACAAGGCAACTTTTGCATTTCGTCCATACAAGACGACAACGCCCATACAAGGCGTCATTTGCATTTCGTCCATACAAGACGACAACGCCCATACAAGGCAACTTTTGTATTTCGTCCATACAAGACGATAACGCCCACACAAGGCGTCATTTGCATTTCGTTCATACAAGACGACAACGCCCATACAAGGCACCATTTGCATTTCGTCCATACAAGACGACAACGCCCATACAAGGCATCATTTACATTTCGTCCATAGAAGACGATAACGCCCACACAAGGCGTCATTTACATTTCGTCCATACAAGACGACAACGCCCACACAAGGCGTCATTTGCATTTCGTCCATACAAGACGATAACGCCCACACAAGGCGTCATTTGCATTTCGTTCATACAAGACGACAACGCCCATACAAGGCGTCATTTGTATTTCGTCCATACAAGACGACAACGCCCATACAAGGCGTCATTTGCATTTCGTCCATACAAGACGATAACGCCCACACAAGGCGTCATTTGCATTTCGTCCATACAAGACGACAACGCCCACACAAGGCGTCATTTGCATCTCGCCTATACAAGACGGCGTATCATCACACCACTTCATTACATCTACAAACACCATATCTTTTCCAGCACCACATCACCTGCAACCCAGTGTCAATCGTACTTCGACACTGGGACAAATTTTGAATTTGCGTCGGCATTGTCTTTAATTTTGCAAAGATCACGGCATTCAAAGGTGTCATCGTGATTCGACACGGGACAATTTTGAATCGGCGTGCCGCTTTAATTTTCTAGCATCGCGAAGAACCCGGTCATCATAATTCGACACTGGGACAAAATTTTGAATTTGCATCAGCTTTTGTCCATTCTTTTTCTTGATCTTTGTTTAATTCTGACGATGGGAACAAAATTGGCTACAAGTCAACGTCTTTGTCCGAAAACTCTTTCAACGTCTTCGGTCAAAGAAGGACAACTGTTGACACCCAATTTTGACCCATCGTTTAGTCATTTCTTGCAATTTTAAGCATTTTAGGACACCGCATTTTATCACCTTTTTTGACATTTTTGTATATTCTTTACCTAACATTCTATGTTGTTTTATTTTTTTGTAAATTGACGTCATGTTTTTACTTTAATTAGGTATTAAACAATTTTAAATATTATGTTATTATTGTTGTGCGATCATTTTGTTTTACTAATTTTGCATCTCTTTAAATAATTAACTGACATCCCGTCTTTAATTTTAATCAGGCATTAAATATTTGCTAAATATTGTATTTTATTATTATTGCATCGGCATTTGCATTTTAATAATTTTGTATCTTTAAATAATTTTTCTTTAATTAACCCGTTTTGCATTTCATCAAACCAGTCCATGTCCAAGGCACAATCTGAACCAGTCCAATCCTCCAATACACAATACCCAATACCTAATACCCAAAACCCAATACCTAAAACCCTAAACCTAAATCCCACACTATAAATAAAACCTTACCCCCCCCCCCCCATTTTAAAACCCTGGGCAGCCCACCATTCTTTAGCCCATCCGTCTACCCCTCTCTCTTAAAACCTAAGCAGCAGCCTACTACCCCCCCCCAGCCGCACAACACCATCACGGCCTCACTAATCCCGTCGCCTCCGCGCTGTCTCCTCGTCGAACCAACACCTCACCATCACTCACTGCTCCCGTCGAAGACCCTCAACCCTCTGTCCGCTGCCATCGCCGGAGCTCATAGCTCCGGCGAACCATCACCACCTCTGCCCAGCATCGACACGCAACCTCCTTCCACGCTGCCATTCCCGTCGACTACATCTCCGTCGACCACTACTCGTCGACCTTATCCCCTCCATCTCCATACACACCCACAACCAACACTCCCGTCGAACCTCCCGTCAATCCCCAACACCACCGTCGCCCGTCGACCACCACCATTGTAGCACCACGGTGGCATCGCTCCGGCGTACCTCGCCGTGGAAGTGACGCCGCTACTCTTTTATATATTTGAATCTGGCGGTTATCTTTTTTCTGTGTTGTTTCTGTTTGGATTGATTTAAAGTTTGGTTCTTGCCGGAGTTCTAAGGACTCCGGCGACTCCTGTTGGGTTTACCGTTCTTGCTGGCCGTTTTGATTCCCAGACTGATTTTCTCTTGATTTCGGTATCTGGACGACCCTTCGTTGATATTATTTTGAATGATCTGTTGTTGGACTAATTTGTGCTGCAATGGCGTTCTGCCGGAGTTCCAAAAAACTTCAGCGACATATGTTTGTTATGTCTTCTGATCCGGTGTGTTCTGCTGGTTACTGTTTGTTATTTCACTGTTGTTGGACTGTTTTATTTCGATTTTGATTTTGCCAGAGTTTTGACTCTGAAGGATCTCTGGTTTCCCGTATCTATTGTTGGTTGTTGTTGCTACTGTTTCGTTGTTTCATACTGATTTTTGGACGATTTTGCCCCTCTTATTTTAAACTGATTGGAATATATTCGTATTTCCAAAGAATAGATACTACACTGTGTATTTTACTGATTTTGAACAGATACTACACTTTGGTCAATGAAAAAGTTATTCCGTCGATTTTTGAGGCCTCCACAGTTGCAAAGATGAAAAATAGAATAAATGAAGCTTTGAGGGCAATGATGATTTCTTCCACTTACACCGGATAACTAACATGCGCTGGCAAGGCGAATTCTCGCAGCCGCACTTGTTTAGGTTGTCCCACTTTATTTTTTATATATATCTGAGCCCTCAGTGTTTAAAACTATTACTGTTTTGGCGCGGATTCGAAGGTTTTATTTGTTTTTATTGTTTCTAGCAATATTGGCCGATGAAGGAATCTCCGTCTGATTTCCAAGGCCTTCCCTGTATAAAACACGGATTTATTTTTTTGGCTTTACTTATTAATTCTTGTTATTGCTTTTAAAATTGTTTTATCTATTACTAACACTTTTACTAAGTGTTTATTCAGGTACCCGGAGATCATCTTGTGCAGAAGGCCTAAAAAAGGTTAAAAGATGTCCCGGAGTTTTATCTTATGTCGCATTGAATTTTAGTTTATTATTTTGTATTGCATTTATTTTAATTGTAAATTATGTAAAAATGCTTAGAATAGGTAGAATAAAAGTCAATATATAATTAACCTAGGTTTGAACGGAAAACCGCAAGTTAGCGGATCTTAGAGGATGCATAACCCCTTCCTTTTAGTATAATAAAGAACCCTGATCCAGAATCTCATTAATTTCGCAGACCATTAAATGGAGATTAATTGCAGTATTTTTATTGCAATAAATCAAGTGTCCTAATTCACTTAAATAATTAGGTGACGACTCCTTAAAATAAATTTAGGAATCATACCATACGTAGTACTCCCGTTTCGACTACGGTTAAAATGGGGTGTTACATGAGGCCGATATTACAGGAGATATCAAACCCAAATAGTGTAATGGCGTCGTAAAGACCTATACGCTTCCACTCAGCTCCTTTGGCCGACCTGACCCGTTCCACCCAAGTAGAATAGTTGTCTACCTTCGTCAGCCAAGTGCGAAGGTTAGTCGGACAATGGTCGGTAGTAAACCAGTAGCATGTGAGTTGTAAGGGGAAGATCATAGGTCACCGAAATGAGGTGTTGAGATAAAAGAACGTCGCCTTGTTCCGGCCTACCATATGGAGCCAGAACTAACTATTCATCAACAAAGACCAAGGCATCAGTTAGGTCTTTATCAGCTTAAGTGGTCTCGTATACCTTCTGAGAAGAGAAAGAAGAAGCCATGGTATCCTAATAAGAAAAGGATTATGGTTTTTCCTTTTTTACAGAAAGAAATTGGAGATTATCTTAAGAGTGAGTGGAAAATTTCTCAGAAAAGAGGTCTCTCCTTAAATAGATTTCGATGCGCGGCAGGAATTTTGGGATAACTCTTCGAATGCACTGTTAGAATACATTGGTAGCAAGTTGTGGTCATAAAGACGCCTCGGTTGAAGGGAAAACCCAATTCAGAAGAAATCGTCATTGCATGCACTGCAGATTAGACAATTGAAGTGACGTGCGAGGTTGTCAGACTGAAGTGACGGCTACTTTCGAATACATTAACTCAACAGTCACACTCGATTTAATGTAGGGGCAATTGTTAACACTAAAAAATAATTCAAGTGTTTAGCCGAATTCACTGACAGCCGAACTATTTAGGAGTCGAATTTACTCATAGCCCTCAACGACAAAGAACTTCATCGGCTACTTAGGCATCTTAGCCGAAGTCGTTGGTTAGAGGTACGACCTAGTCTCACTCAGATGCAGGCGCCTCAACGACCAAGTCAAAGGGTTTCCAGACCCCCAAAAGCAGTAACGGCCAACAACAGCTAAATGGAAGGGCCATTATCCGAGCAAGAAGAGTAGATGGTGAGAAAATCGGCACCACCTCCCCCGTGGTCTGCCATTGGACTTAGTGGGTTAATTATGGATGACATGGGGGCACGTTTTGTACAATTTCTTCTTCTTATTTGTACTATAAATATTCATTCTTTGTACATATTACACACACAATCAATCAAACAAATCAAATTTTTTATCTATCTTTATCTTTTATCCTTACTTTACTTTATCATTTACTGTATTCAGCTGCATTTATGCTTTCTTACCTCTTAGTTCACTAGTAACACCGTCCTAACGCTTTCTGGAGTATTTGGGAATCCCACTGCTGGAAATTAGAGTTTTGTTTCCAATCCAAATCGCTTGTTTTAAGGAATCAATTTGTCTTCCGATTCGATCAGATACAACGGCAGAAGGCATAATTCGGGGCGAGAACAATTTCTATATGTAGAATTGTATTAATCTCCTTTGGGAAGCATTTCTCATTAATACAAATATATATAGTGTGTACAATGTGGAATCATAATACAAGAAGGATCATATATTTACCATAATTATTCAACACTAATAATTACAAAATATATGTGGAATATTTTATAATTATTCACTAATACACCCCCTCAGTCAGAGCGGAAGGAGGTCGGACGCTTAGACTGGATATGAAGTAGAGGAATAGCTGTTTAGGAAGTCCTTTGGTGAAGATATATTCATACTGATACGAAGAAGGTACATGTAACACCTTAACATGACCGATAGCAACCTTCTCACGAACAAAGTGTATATCCATCTCAATGTGTTTGGTTTGCTGATCCTGAACTGGATTATGAGATAGATATATCGCGGATATGTTATCACGGTATATCATAGACGTCTTACGCAAGAGACATTGGAGCTCCAAAAGAATGTTTCAGAGCTAGCAAATCTCAGCAACAACATTCGCAACGCCTATGTACTCTGCTTCTGCACTCAAACGGGATAAGGTGGCTTGCCTCTTGGCAGACCATGAAATGAGATTATCCCTAAGAACACACAGTAGCCGGAGGTGGAGCGTTGCGTGTCCAGACTGCCCAATCTGCATCCGTATATGATAACAACATGGTCGGTGCAAAGGGGTATAGATGTAATTCATAATCATCTTAACGTATCGAATGGTACGTTTAAGAGCAGTAAAATGAGGCTCCATGGGGCATGCATAAACAAGCACACCTGATGAACACTAATACTTACAAAATATATGAGGAATAATTTATAATTATTCACTAATACTATCCACTTGAGATCGAAATGGACAGTACGGTTGCCATCACTGCTTTACATAAAGGGAATGACTCTTATGACTTTCTTGTTTCCTCTTGCAGATGGTTAATTCACCAGGCGAGGCAAGTTCAAGTTCGGCACAACTTTCGTGAAGCAAATCAAGTATCACATCTATTAGCAAAAGCAGCCTCAAATTCTAAGTCCAGCCGCCTTAAGAACTATGCCAGACTTCCATCTTTTGTTATTAAGCAGTATAATAAGGATATGTCGGGTAGTAAATTATGTGTTAAATATGTGAAGACTGACGTTTGTAATATTCTGGCTAGCCTAGATAACCAAAATGTTATCCTGCTTACTTTTCCTATACTTACTTAAATATATTTGTATATACAGAAAATAATACAGCATTTTCCCTTTCGATAGCTTCCATTAGAGGAGATACCTTGTACCTCTCTTCTCCACAAATCTATAGATACGACTTGGCTTCGGCTAATTCTCCTTGGAGATTGTATTCCACATTGCAGGCTTGGAGGATATGAATAACAACATTCTATCCTTTCTATTTACTTGTCATTTTTTTTCCTATTTCAATACCGTCCATCTTTACTTTTTGTGCGTCCTACAGGCCTCGTTCCACGATCGACACTCAAACAAATTTTTGCCTCTACAATTTCGAGCCCATTGTGGGGCCTTAGAGATGCTTTCAATATTATTTTCCTAATCAATTGTTATCGTGCTTTTGATTTCTCTGTGTTGAAGCTCTTGAATATGAAATTTCAACTTGAAATTTTGTTGTTTGATTCGAAGTGGGTGTAACAAAATATTGTTTTAAGATATCTCTGTTAAGTGCATACTAAAATTTGGTCACATTTAACCACATATTTATATTCATACTAAGTGTCGGTTTGGATTGGCGGTGAGCAGAAGTGCTTCTGGTAGAAGTGATTTTGTTAAAAGTGATTTATATTTGGATGCAACAATGTAAAAGTGAGTGTTATCAATAAATGATGTTTGGATAGTTTTGATCAAAATTATAGAATTACCAAAATAGACATTTAGTCAATACATATAAATAAAAATTACTAATAAATGAAAGTATGTAAATAAAAATTACAAATAGATAATAAAATTTAAAGTGCAATATAGTACTTAAATATTAGTAGAATATTATTACAATAATAATTTAAAGTGCAAATAATATTTAAATATTATTACAATACTAATTTTGCATTTACTCTATAATTTGATTGCGGACTAAGTCTCAAATGTGATCTATCTCTGATGAAGAAGTTACATTAAAAACTTGTGATTGATCCAAGTTAGATGATGTATGATAATCATTATTGTGAATGATTGTGCTTTCATCTTCATAAAGATCAAAATCAATATCTATTTCTGCATTCCTTCTGATAAAGTTGTGTATAGTCATTGTTGTGACGGCTATTTGAACTTGTGTTTCAAAATTGAACATGGGCATGCGACGTAAAATTGCAAATATGTTCTTCCATACCCCAAAAGTTCTTTCTATCGTGGACCTTAAACTTGAGTGGTGATAATTGAATATTTCATTATGATTTGCATATCCGTTAGAACGCCTAAAATCAGGAAGGTGATAGCGTTCACATTTGTAGGGACCAATGTACCCAATTGGTGTTGGATAACCAGAATCTACCAAATAATACTTACGTGAAGGAGGGTGTGGAAAATTAAGGTTCGCATTTGTGAGAGTCTGTTAAAGAACACGAGCATCATGGGCAGTACCTTCCCAACCAGCTAATACAAAAGTGACACACATATTTCAATCACATACAACCATTAAACTCCAGTGATTTTTCACGCCGCGACCCTTGGAGGAGGCGTCGCGGCCCTTAATTTCCAGTAGCTACTGGAGCCTAGGCACCGCGGCCCTTAGGGAAGGATTCGCGGCGCCTAAGTTCCAGTGATTTTTCACGTCGAAGGAGTCGTGGCCCTTGGGAGGAGGCGTCACGGCGCTCTACAGGCAATTCTTCAAAAATAAAAAAAAAAATCGATACAACTTGGGTATATTTATTTCTTGTTTGTTCAAAATATAATGTATTATAGTAGTAATATTCAGAGTATTTGAAAGAAGACAATAGAAAAAAGAGAAGGATAATCCTCGTATAATCGGACAACGTTATGATGTTTGAGGAGTTTAAAGTTTCAATCTTCAATTACACATGAACAAATGTCAACTTTAGTAGTATATATTTTTTTTTAATTAAAACTGAGTAGTATATTTGATTTTTTTAGTAATTATTTTTAGATATTTAAAGAGGGTAATGAAAGTTGTATATTTGAATTTTTTTTTAGTAATTATTTCTAGATATTTAAAGATGGTAATGAAAGTTGTATATTTGAATTTTTTTTTAGTAATTATTTTTAGATATTTAAATATGGTAATGAAAGTTGTATATTTGAATTTTTTTTGAGTAATTATTTCTAGATATTTAAAGAGGGTAATGAAGGTGGATAGAGTTGTTGATGAAAATTAAAGAGGGTAATAAACGAAATGGTAAAATTCAAATTGAAATAAATGGTAGAAGTTCTTCAGGAGACCAGAAGCACTTCTGAAAAGTCAAATCAAACATGTCAATTTTGTCATTTTCACGAAAGTGGGTACCCAGAAACACTTCTGGATACCAGAAGCCAATCCAAACAGGCACTAAGTGTTGAATAGACTTGTTGGGAGTTGAGTGTCTTTGAAGTTTGCCCCTCGTATGCAGTACGGGCCCTGAGTCAAAGCAACCAATGTAATGGCTTAGGGCATCATTTTTTTGAAAAAATTAGGGCATATTTTTTTGGAAAAAAACACTATTAAATACAACAGTAATCAAAACTTTAGGGGTCAAAATACACATTCCTCACAACTTTTTGGACTCTAAAGAATCTCTAATAAAACTCCTCATATAAACTCAAATAACAAATCATTATTCACTAGGTTTACAAAAGTTTTCTCTCCACCACTCACCCTAGCTAGTTCAGAAATTAAACTTTCTATTTCGTTTTCATCACCTTTGTAGATGAGCTAAGAGCATGTCACGACCCGAATCCCGGGCCCATGACTGGTGCCCTACCTGGGCACCCTTCTAATCATACATCATAAGTAAAACGCGGAAGATAAATATCACTTTTTTTCTAAACAAAGGCAAAACCGATAAGGCTGCCACCATACCTACATACATAACAAAAGGACTTACAACTTTTCAAAGTACAACCCACATACGTGTTAAACGCTTGTTAAATATAGTATTTTATTATTATTACCCGCTTTATATTTTGTCACTCTGAGACCTCTAAGAGTTTGAACATAACAACTAAGACGGGACAGGGCCCCGTCATACCCCTTATTGTACATAAAACTACAACAACAGGGACCCATACCAAAAGAAAAGCCTCCAGAGTAAATGGAGCTTCTTCCCAAAGACTGAATAGAGATCCTAAGAGCAAGGATCATCAACCTGTGTACCTAACACCTGCGGGCATGAGCGGCCCAGAAGAAGTCGATACAACAGTGCAGGAGTATGGAGCGAGATGCATGATAACCAAATCATAACTGTATAAAAGAATGACAGGGGCAAGTATAAAAATGAAATATCAGATCCTACCGCGCCATTTTAACTCATGAAATCAATCGTACATTAACCGTTCTTTTCCTTCTTTCAATAAGAATTAACATCATATTCTTACATACATACTTAAGAATTCGATCAAGTTTTTCCACATAACTTACATATCTTACGTAACATAATCCGGCCCTTTATGGAGGGACTTCTTATTTGGAAGCTTACTTTGATTATCCATACGTGATAACGTAATCCGACCCATTTGCGGGACACGGTGTACTGATGAATCATGTGGCATAATCTGGCCCGCCTATGGGGCTCGGTGTACTGTGGAATCATGTAGCATAATCCGGCCTGCCTATGGGGCTCGGTGTACTATGGAATCATGTAGCATAATCCGGCCCGTCTGTGGGGCTCGGTGTACTGTGGAATCATGTAGCATAATTCGGCCCGCCTGTGGGGCTCGGTGTACTGTGGAATCATGTAGCATAATCCGGCCCGCCTGTGGGGCTCGGTGTACTGTGGAATCATGTAGCATAATACAGCCTGTCTGTGGGGCTCGGTGTACTGTGGAATCATATAGCATAATCCGGCCCGCCTGTGGGGCTCGGTGTGATTTTCCTTACATAACATTTTAAACCACCCTTTTACTTCTTCTTAAGTCGTTATCACAACTTCCCATAAAGCTATTATAACAACCTTTCATTTTAGAGAACTTTAGGCACTTTTTATTTCTTATCACATTGGGGAAACTAAACTCAAAAGTACTACGTACATACATACTTAAAAATAATCATAAAACTCATTTCTTTTTAAAACTCAAGTCACATACTCTTTTGAAATCAATCTTCTTAACTTTTGAAATAAATTAAGAAGCCATACTTTTTAAATCAAGTCATTTCCACTTATAAAATCAAGGCTTATAGTCTTAAAACCTCGTATCATATACTCTTTAAAATCATGTCACTTATACATGTAAAATCATGTCATCTATATTTTAGAAATCAAGTCTCATAACTTGAAAAATAAAGTTTCATATGCTTCCAAAACCAAGTAACTTATCCTCTTTAAAATCATATAACTTTTACTTATAAAAACAAGTCCTTTTTCAATTATAAATTCAAGTCATTTTCAAATATAAAATCAACTTACTTACTTCAAATAAATCAAGGCACACAGCCTTAAATCAAACCTCATAACTTCCTAACCATTCTTACAACATCTCGCATAAGACTTGGTAAGGACTTAGGATAATTTAGACATACCTTTAACTTAGAATCAACAACGTGGATACTTCTTAACTTCTAAGAGTAGAAGGAATCATGAAATAACATCACATGGCTATTTCATACGTAGGATCATGTCAAAAGAAGGAAGAGGTTCACATACCTCGCGACGACTAGCGACAAGTTGCAAAATGCTCCAACGTACTTCAACCTTGATAGCTATTCCACCCTTCGAGTAGAATAGGCTACATGTAGTACTTCAACCTATAATAATCATAACATGTCTATCAACTCCTAGCTTTTTAACGTAGAATCATACTAAGTGTAAGGTCTCTTATTCTACGGAAATTTGGGCAGCACTTCCTTTGTTTCTACGTACTTTTCCACCTTTTTCAAGGCCCGAAATCAACAACCAGCATGCCACTTTTAAGGCGCAACAACCCAGCAATTCAAAGGGGATTACACGCCTTAACAGGACGTGTAAAATTCTGCCCCACAATTAAAGTAAAACTGTCCAATAACTTGAGTCATTTTCGGAAATCACAAGGACAACACCACGTCTATTCTTTTCCAATTCCTTTTCAATCCAAGTTGTTATTCTAACATGTTATATAGCCGCAATCGATTATAACAACTATAATCCCTTCTTTCTATAACATGCGACTATCGTAATTAATAATTAAATTGAATTACAATCTTAATGGCTAACGTGGGCTTTTCGGATTTTAGGATTCCAAAATTCCATAACACTTATCAATCTTCATAATATATATCACATGATCATTTCTAACTTATCATAACATGAAATCTTCAATCACAATAGTAAGACGAAGATTTATACCTCAATAAGCCCAAATCCAATCCAAGATTTAAAGTCGATCCTTAGCAACTTTAGCTCCTCTTCTCGACGTTCCAATCCACTCCAAGAAACCCTTGGAAGCTCATAAACAACTTCTCTTCAATTTCCAACTTCAAAGTTGAAGAACACCTTAGGTTTTCATCTTGCGACTAATGTAAAAACGTAGCTTTTCCAGAATTTTTGTGTTGGGATATCCTTAGAATGCCTTTAGGGACCTTGGGTTTGAATATTGGGATTTATGAAACAAGATTGCAAAATATTTTTCTTGATCTAGAAGAGCTTGGCCGAGAGCTTCAATATGGAGCACCTAAAGTTTCTCAAATTTTTCTAAGTGTTGTATTGATCTAGTCTTGCACTAGTAGTAGTAATATATAAGGAGAACAAGAGCTAGGATTAAAACATATTGATGGCTAATATTGGGTCAAATATATCAAGCTCACACTTGTCTACCTTGACTTGGTCAATTAAATCAAGCCTTGGCTTCAAGACTTGCCCAAATATCCTTGGTCATTTCGACCAAGTCCATGTGGGGGGGGGGTGACACGTGTCACCCTCCCATTCGTCCATAAAATTTCGTTTCCCGAAAATTTCATAATTGGTCAAAATATCGGAAACCTCGTGGGCCCCACAAAAATGTAAAATTTCTCGGGTGGGCCCCACGTATCCAACTCTGAAAATAAAATTTCATAGTTTCGATAAATTCCAACAGTCTCAAATAAAAAAATTGAGAACCCAATTCTCATTAACGAACAATTTTCCTTCCCGAGGTTCGGAAGATTTTTCCTTTGGAAAACAATTCTTTCTTTCGTTCAAATTTTTAAGTCTTGTGTTCTCGCGTCTATTCTCGTATACATGTCCTGGAATTACGGGGTGTAACGGAGCCTCTCCTAACTCCCTTATATCAACCTGAACTTCTGCACCGATAGGAAGTCAAACAAAATCAAGAATTCAAAATCTTAGGACCCTAACACTTTAAAGTTTCTCTGCCAGGTATAGCTCTAAATCTAAATTATCTGTTTGTTTTGTTTTTGCTCTCTATTTACTTTAGATTTTTGTTGTTGGATTTGTTGAAGGTTCATGAGCAGTATGTAACTAGATTACTAAATTTTTTGTTGTTCAATAATAATATGGAATTTTTACAGGCTTTTTGTTGTTTAATCAGGACCGCAATGATTTAAATTTTTTGTTGTTCAATCAGGACCGTAATTATGAGAAAACAGCCTTCCGGTGCTCAAAATAGACAGAAGAAAAAAAATATGGATGAATTCGCAAAAGAATATTCTAAAGGCGGTGGTCTTTATAGGTTTGTGAATCCAATTAATAATGTTGATGGCAGAGAAAATACTGAGGGGCAAGACACAAATATAGATCTTGAAAAGTTATCAGAAGAGGTTGAAATAATGACTCATGTTGACACCAATTATGAGAATGTTGAGAATGAAATCAGTGAAGCAGTAGAAGATCATGTTGACACCAATGATGAGAATGAAATCATTGAAGCAGTAGAAGATCATGTTGACACAAATGATGAGAATGTTGAGAATGGGCCTACAAACATTAATGATCCTACGAATTGGGATAAGTTTGGAATCAATTTTCGAGACTTCATAGTTGAGAAAGGTCCAATGAGGGAGAATATTGAAGATGATGATTATCCTCGTGATGATAACAATAGACACTTCTCAAACTCCTATTACACCCATGTATTGAAAAATGGGGAGAAACAAAATCGGCAATGGCTCGTATATTCAAAAATCTTGGATAAGGTTTTTTGCTTTTGTTGCAAGTTGTTTAATTTTCGTGGCAAGCCTAGCAATCTTACTTCCACTGAATTTAATAATTTGACAAATCTTTCTACGAGAATTAAGGAACACGAAAATGATCATGATCACAAGAAGTGCATGCGGGATTGGAAAGAATTGGAAATGAGATTGCGGAAAAAAGAAACCATTGATAAAGAACTTCATAAACAAATTGATTCAGAGAGAGATTATTGAGACAAGTGTGGTTTAGGATAATTCTAGTGGTTAATACTCTAGCTAAAAATGGTTTGGCTTTTCGTGGAGATAATGAGAAGATTGGTGATAAGAACAATGGAAACTTCATGGGCATAATTGAGATGATAGCTGAGTTTGATCCAGTTATGAAACAACATATTGAACGCTTCCGAGAAGAAAAAATCTCAGTATCATTTTCTTAGCCACAAAATTCAGAATGAGTTGATTGAGATGTTAGCAGGGGAAATAAAGTCTTCGATCATCAAGAAGATTAGGGCGGCCAAATATTTTTTTGTGATACTTGATTTCACTCCCGACATCAGTCACGAGGAACAAATGACTAGTCATACGTTGCGTGGATATATCAACTACTCTAGTTGAAGTGAAAGAATTCTTTTTAGAATTCATAAAGGTCGATGATACATCAGGAGAAAGACTATTTAATACACTTATAGATGTATTAAATGAGCTTGAACTTGATATCGATGATGTAAGGGGTCAGGGGTATGATAATGTAGAAAATATGAAGGGAAAAAATAAAGGTGTGCAAAAAAGACTACTTGAGATTAATCCCAGAGCGTTTATACGTCGTGTGATATTCATAGTCTTAATTTGACGCTTTGCAACATGGCTAATTCGTGTGATATAGCTATTTCTTTTTTTGGATTGATGCAACGTGTTTACTGCTTATTTTCTTCGTCTACAAAACGGTGGAGTATATTTAAAGAAGCAATTGGAGCTCACGGACTCACATTAAAAAAAATTGTCTGATAGCGTATCTGCAATCAGGTACCATTTTATTTTTTTAGTTTAGTTTTTTTCTCAAAATCTAATTTTCTTCTTCTTGTAATCAGGTTTCAAATTTCCATGATAAGAGATGCTCTGATCCCAGTTACAAAAAACAATAGATGATCTTTGTCACGACCCGACCCCGGGCCGCGGTAGTGCCACTACGGGCACCCGTTCAGTATACATCGAGAGAATAGCGGCGGAACATACCTGACATACAACATGTTTAGACAAAATATCACGAGCTGGCCGATAAGGCGCGCCATAAAATATGCATAATAAAAATCAAAGCGTACAACTTCGATTCTTATAGCCCCAAACCACAACATGTGACTACAGACCTCACAGGAATAACAACGATGGCGGGACGGGGCCGCCATACCTGAATGTACATAAATCTACAACATCGGGAAAAAGCGTATCAAAAGACAAGCCTCGGAGAAATTGAGCTTGGCGTCGATAAGTGATCCAGAATGAGGATCCACCACTGCTTACCACTACTGCGGCGTGAACGCGGCCAGAAGGGTCGATTACCTGATATGTACTAAGTATGTAAAGCTGGAAAATCTGTAATTACATCATAAGTTTAAAACAAAATCGGAGGCATGTATGATAACAAAATTACGATTACATTGTCTTACTAACAATGAGTAACTAATAGTATCGTCTGACATAAAAATAGGAAGCTCACGATCAAAGCGGGACCGTCCGCGCTGATATCATTAAGCAATCCTACTCGCGGGACTATTTCACCCGTATGGTCGTGTGGACGCGTGAGGTATTCTCGCGTCAGTGTACCGCGCGTGGGACTATTTCACCGCGTAAGCCCATAAGGACTCGCGTGAGATATTCCTCGCGTCGTGGGTAGCAAATCTACTGGAAGCGGTGGTATAACGATCTTGAGGATTTACCGCCATTTATACTCGCGGAAGCAGGTGGTATAACGATCTTGGGGATTTACCGCCGTTTATACTCTTACCGCAGGCGGTGGTATAACGATCTTGAGGATTTACCGCCGGATATACTCTTACCACGAAGAAGGTGGTATAACGATCTTGAGGATTTACCGCCGGATATACTCTTACCTATCTCAACCGGTCATCATACATAACATAAGCACTCTGAAACATCATCTGATAAGTAAGCAAGTTAAGAAATCCCCTAACCTTATTAGTCTTATTCATATACACTCTCAATTTAGTTTACTTCAGGCACTAGCATATCTTTTATAAAAATCCGGGAATTTAACCCAAGTACTACATACTTCTACTCTTTAAAACAAATGACTCTTTTTAGTATAAAAACTTCCAAGATACTATTAACCATAGTATCAAGTCAAAATTACTTTTCAGGACAAGTCACAATACCTTTAGAAATAAAGTTAGGTTTCTAAATCAAGTGACTCCTTTTCTTATAAACCTTAGGCAATTGATGCCTTAAAATCAAATTGTCTTTCATTAAATCAAGTCATTTATCTTTCCATAAAGCTAATATAACCAACTTCCCATAAAGTCGTTATATTCACTTTATACCTTAGCCAAAAATAATTTCCTATCCAAGGGACTTATACGTTTAAAACGAAACAAGTATCACATACTTTAAAACTCTTCAAGTCCCTTAATTTATATAAAACTTAAGACATCCTTAATACTTTCAAAGAAGTGAGTTAATCTCCTCTCACCCGACTTGGCTATTCATAAAACTAGTAAAGGATATCAAGGTCTTGTACGTCTACCGTACTATATACGTGCAACTAGTCATGCTCAAAAGATAGGAAAGTTCTACATACCTCTTCGAGTCAATCCACTTGCTAAGTACAATATCTCGCCCGTAGTATGTCAACCTATAATATCCACAATACGTCTATTAACGCCTTACTTCAAACGTAGAATATTATAAGTGTAAAGTCTCTAAATTCTACGGAAAATCGGACAGCACCTCCTTTGTTTCTACTTACTTTGCCACCTTTTTCAAGGCCGAATTCAATAACCAAACACGCCACATTTAAGGCCCAATCAATGCAATCAACAATAGGGGATTACACGCCTACTAGACGTGTAAAATTCCGCCCCACAAACGATATCAAACTAATACAACTACTAGGCCAATTCGGCAAACTTGAGGTACTATAACATCAATTCTTATCCAATTTCCATTTCAATCCAAGTTGTTAGCATAACATGATATCAAGTCGCAATCGATTATACTACTATAATCTTCAAGTAAGTAACGTCACGGCGATTCTAGTAAACGACCAATTTGTAATCCAACTTCACATGGCTTAAATGACATTTCGGATTTTAAGGCTACAATCAATCCATAATACTTATAAACTTCAACACATATTCTTCATGCTAGCAAACATGTAAAGCTAACAACAATAAATATAATCTTGTAACACTTTTAAGAGACAAGATTATTACCTCAACGAATCTTAATCCAACTCCAAATCCGAAGTCGCTCCTTAGCAACTTAGAGCTTCTTCAAGACACTTCAATCCGCTACTTGAGGCCCTTAGAACAACACCAACAAATTTCCTTCAAACTTCCAAACAAAACCTAGAAAGCAACTAGGTTTTCACCTTGCGACTAATACGAAAACTATCTTTTTCCGAGATTTTTCTATTGAGATACACTTACAATACACTCATGAACCTTGGTTTAAAGTGTGGAGCTTAATGAACAAGAAACAAAAAAATTTCCTTTTCAAATGCAAGTGAACCCGAGAGCAACTATTGTTGTTCTTGAAATTCTTGAAAATTTTTCTAAGTGTTGGACTATGTCTTGCTACTAGTAGTATTATATAGCACAATGGAGGGTCAAGATGTGAACAAATGGGTGGCTTGGATGAGCTTCAATTAAATATCAAGACTTGTGGACCCTTTGACTTAGTCAATTTTCTCAAGCTCACTACTTGCAAGACTTAGTCATCCTACAAAGGTCAAATGACCCTTAAGTCCTTGCCCGTTTTAAATCGAGGCACCATAAGGGGTGACACGTGTCGCCTCCCATTAAATCGCGATAATCGTTTCCGACAATTTCATAATTCCGATAAATTTTTACAAGTCTCAAATCTTAACACTTGTGAGTTCTTACGTACGTTCTTAAAACATGTCCTGTAAATACGGGGTGTAACAACCTTATTGGGAAAGAAAGGAATTTTGAGCTTTGAGTTTTAGTATGATTATTTGGCATGATATCTTATACTCCATTAATATTGTTAGCAAGCTCTTACAATCAGAAAATATGGATATTGAGGTTGCCATTACGCAACTAAAAGGGTTGATTTCTTATTTTCAGAATTGCAGAGAAAATGGTTTTGAAACGGGTATGGCTGAAGCTAAAAAATTGGCATCTGAATTGGGGGTTGAACCTAATTTTCGCGACAAACTCCCAACAAAGAGAAAGCGACAGTTTGATGATAATGTCGAAGAAGATTTTGTTCTCTCCGCGGAACAATCATTTAAAGTTGACTATTTTATATGCTTAATGGATCATGTTGATACGTCACTTCAATTCAGGTTTGATCAGTTTCAAATATATGATAACACTTTTGGATTTCTGTTTGTGAGAAAATTGAAGTTCGCGAGTGACGACATGTTGAAGGCTTCATGCATTAATCTGGAAAAAAAATTGAAGCATGATTTTGTCTCTGATAGCGATGGGAATGTCTTATTTCTTGAGTTAAGAGTTCTAAAAGAATGTATACCCGCGGAAATAAAAAAAGCAATTGAGATGTTGAACTTTTTGAAGAGTATGGAAGGTTGCTACCCGAATGTCACAATTGCTTATAGAATTTTGTTAACTATACTAGTGACATTCGCTTCCGGAGAAAGAAGTTTTTCAAAACTGAAGTTTATCAGGTCGTATCTTCGTTCGACTATGTCACAAGAAAGGTTGAATGGACTAGCTATGATATCAATTTAGAAGGAAATGCTAGTGAATTCCAATTTCGAAAGCTTGATAAATGATTTTACTAGTAAAAAGGCGAGAAGGATAATGTTTCAATAGCAATGCTCGTATACTCATCAGGTAATATTCTTGTTACTTAGCTATACAATTTTGAATAAGGTTTCAACTTCTATTTTTATTATATTAGGTTAATAATCATATTAATTTTTTTGTATTCATGTGTTTAAGTAAGTCTAGCTACTTGTTAACTATTTTTGGAGGGGGGGGGAATTTGTGATGACTTAGGACATCTCAAATCTCAGGACCGGTCTGCTCGTATGGTATATATAATTATTTGAATACTCGGCTAACTTATTAACTGTTTCGACTGATATTCTCCCTCCGATTCCACATAAGCATAGCCCGTGTGAGGTCGGGATGCAGGGACATGGCCCATGTTCGTTCCACATAGCTCGGGATCATGAGGCTTAATTCGATCGAGCGCAAGTGAAGCTGTAGGTTGTGAGGGTTAGCGGTGGGTTGTTCATATGACTGTATATTCAATGCTTTGAATATGTACTTTTAACTACCACTCCAATAATGGGTGCATAGATTAAGGATCTATTTGGACGATTTTTTCAAAATATTTGAATGATTCTTGTTTAGTTTTTCAATTATTAAAAACTGATCAAACTCAACCAACTTTCTTTCCAATACTTCTAACCTTTTCTCACATATATCCAAACAAAAATTTAATTTCAAACATCATTTTCCCACTTTCAAATTTAAACAACTTTTTCCGAATATCATTCCTGTGCAAAACACCAACTAAGTATTTTTTCAGTCTCTTCTTTACACTTAAAATTTTTTAAAACTATTGACAGGTCATTGCTTAGGATGATCACAATTTTACATATATAACTAAGTAGGGGTGTTCATGGATCGATTCTAAGTTAAAATCAAAATTCGAAGTCAGTTTTTAAATTATTAAAACCAAATCAGATGAAATTCACATCAATTGGTTTGGTTTGGCTTATTCGATCTTTATTAAACCTAATGGTATTTCTCACTTACATTATTTTTCCTGCCATTAGAAAAAAAATCATATTTTTTTACTTATAATCCGTTACTAACTTGTTATTTTGGCGGCTACAATTTTTTTAGCCTAGAAAAATGTCTTTAAGATTTATAAACTTTAATCAAGTGTATAAAGTTTATAAGAAATACAAAAAAAAAATATAGGTAAATGTCATAGTTATTTCTTTCAATTAACGAGTTCAGATTCATGACTTTCTTTTATAAAATGAGCTTAAAGTATAAAGTTTATTAACGTATTAGATATGAATAATTTTTAATAGAAAAATATCTAAATTTATTTATAAGAATCTATATATTGTACATATGAAATTATAAATTTTGGATATATTAGAATTTATCGGTTCAGTTAAATTTTTTATTCAGTTTGTTATTAGTAAAATCAAACCAAACCAAACAATATCATTTTAAAAAAAATTAAAATAAATAATAATCGATTTGATTTTATTTTTTAGTTTGGATCAATTTTTAACCAAACCGTACACCCTGCTTAGAAGTAGGGGTGGCAAAATTAGCTCAAACCCAAATGACCCGCTCAACCCGCCCAAGATTTCATGGGTTTGGGCAAGAGTGATTTTTATGATGGGTTGATTTGGACTAGCCCAAGTTGACACATCATAAATCAACAGCCCATGATGATGCCCAAACTTGACTCATCAAAATACTTAATTTTATTTCAGAACAATAAAAATACACCAACGCACTCACATCTCTGCCCCTACATTGCCTACTCCACCCAACCCCATTCTCAAATTTCTATTTCATATTTTTTGTTACTTTTATAAAAATAAAAATAAAAATAAAATATAAATTTTTTACTTACCTCTCCTCCCCCTCATCCCTTCCCCCCACTCTCCCGCCCTACCCCCTCCACCCCACACCATCCTCAAATTTCCATTTTATATTTTTTGTTACTTTTTAAAAAATATATTAAAAATATGAATTTTTTACTTACCTTCCCCCACTACACTCACCCCATTCTCAAATTCTATTTTATATTTTGTGTCTTTTATAAAAACAACTATTAAAAATATATATATTTTTCGTACCTACCCTACCCCCACCTCCCGCCCTACCACATTCTTAAATTTCTATTATTTATTTTTACTCTTATAGACCATTTATAAAAAATATGAAATTTTTCCTAACATCATTCTGCCCTAACCCAACCTACTCCCCCCCCCCTCCACCTCACCCCCACCCCATTCTCAAATATTTATTTTATATTTTTTTACTTTTATAAATAATTTATAAAAATATGATTGTTTTTTACACTATGCCCCTATCCACATCCACTCCATCCTCAAATTTTCTATTTCATATTTTTTTGCTTTTATAAAAAATGAAAAAAAATATATATATTATTCTTATTTTTAAAATAAAGATATGAAAAAATCAAATATCATACAAAATAAAATAATATCAAGAAGGTAAGTTTCAAATTTGTAAAAGTAATGGATCAAGTTGGACAATTTAAGTTATGACCCATAATTTAGCCCACGTAAGTTTTGCAATCATACATATTCTTCTCCTTATTATTGCAATCATTTTCACTGGAGTTTTCTCATCTTGACTCGCTCATCTTAGCCCATGCAAGTTTTGGACAAGTTAAACACGACCCATCTACAACTTCAGTCCATGTTGACCGGCCCAAACAACCCATCTGCTACCTCTACTTAGAAGTAATGTCCCGCAAAAAATAAGATGCACAACCCAATTCAAATTTAGAAGGGCCGGGTCTAGGAAGGTATTATTTATGCCTTTCCCTTAACAATTATTGCCAACCGCATAGAAACTCATGCTTTATTATTCATACAGTAACTATCTCATTTATCATTTATAAATAACTCCTACTGTATATCTTAATTACTCTAACAGACAAATCAAGGAACACAATTAACATGACTGAATCTGCACTAAAAATGAATAACAAAAAGTAAAAACTATTACCGTCAGAAAGTTTACTGAATTATTAACTATATTGCAATGCATCCCACCTCGCTTCTAGCTCCTCTTTCATTAGTAAAAAAAGCAACGCTGAACTGCCGCAACAGAATTGATCTGGATTTACAAGATAGGATTGGGAGCCAAAACTAATAATAACAAGAACCATAGGATTGGGAGCCAAAACTAATAATAACAAGAACCCCACCTCTAAAACCCCAAGTAACTTAGAAAACAGGTAAAATGGACCAAAAATAAGCCACAAGAAGAAAGAAACAAAACCAAGAAAGATAATTATCCTAAAAACCAAACCAAGGTATGAAACCGGTCAAGCTAAAACCGAGAAACTGGCCCATGAGGGAAACTGTTGCTTCCATACTTGCTTAACTCTTTAGAAACAGATGAATTAGCCTCGCCAATATTGAATTTTCTCTGGGAACTTTATCTCCAGCAACAACCAACTCCAAATGCTGCTCGGCTAAAAAGGCAGCCCAATGGTTATGAGATCTTAACCAAGCACACCACTCACGTGCATATCATGTAGCCACAGAGCTCCAATCAAGACCTCTTAACCACAGACCACCCTTCATTAGCTGAAGTTAGCATACATTAGCAACCCCATTTGCTGGGCCCTTAGCTACATGTTTCTTTTCTGATACAGTGACTGGTTTAGCACCCTTCACATCATCTCCTGATTTTGTGACTGATACATTTTCTGTAAGCTTGACATCCACATTAGTCTGAGCAGCCGGTGAATTTTCTTTGTTCAAACCAGCAGAGACTTCCGAAGGTTTCTGTGAATTAAGTTCAACGTTCGAATTTTCTCTGTTCTTCTCTTCAGTAGCTTTGCCTTCCCATACCTGAGACTGAGAGCCAAAGAAAAACCCATCTTTTACTACCAAAAGAAAGATTATTATTAAGAAGACATCGACCCCTGTAAAATGCACAAGTGAGAGCACCCCATCATGTTCTTTTTCTAATTCATTTAATAGCAGAAAATCAGTACATATAAGCTACCTGCTTCTGGAATAGCTGCTGCTTGGCCTTCTTATCCTGGATTCTCTTCTGACGATCCTCATAGAACTCAAAATCATCAAGGATGCACTGCTTGCTAATATGATCCTTAAATATCTTCAGCATCTGTAGACCTTGATCCATTTTAACCTGTACCAAAACAGAGAAACGGCTTGTAAAACCTTTTTTCTTTTGAGAAAGGTGAACAGTTGGTAAAAACTTAATTGACACTAGTCCAAAGGTCAATTAAACCAGGACAGACTAAACACCACGCCCAAAAATCACTACCATTCCATCTTGCTCACAATATTGAAGTGACATACCTCCTGAGTATCTCTGCTGTTGGTAACAGGCTTGTTCTCATTATTTTCCAGTGTGATGTGCTTCAACAAGCTGTTTGGAACATCCTTCACAATGTGCCACTTGACAGGGAAACAGCCGATCCACTTGTCTTGCTGCCAATACTCCACATTCTTGTTGAAATCAACTGGCCCTACCATCTCTGCAACACCAACAAACTGTCCGCTTGTGTTCACCTGCATAAGATGACCAGAAATAAGCAATCAAAACAAAGGCATGCAAACCTAAAACAAATAGAAATTATTTGTAAATTCATTTATGGCCAGATTTAAACAAAAACATGGAGAAACAATTTAGCTATGACAGCTCACCGAGAAGAAAAGAAAGACATGGCAGCCTCCAGAAACTTGTTGAGCCTCCTGGTAAGCAGCATCAAGCTTCTTGTTACCATTTGGTGTGCTAGCCCAAACATTATATTTGATGCTTTTGTGCACATCATCCTCACTGTAAGACTTGATGATAAAAAACTTCGCATCGGTATATGTCACTGGGAAATCTGGATGGTTGTATTGTTCTCTGTCAGGAATCAGGTGTGGTTTATCTTTCTCAGCATCTTTGGTTACAGCAAGGGGCATGTTCTGCCCCTTGACTGCCAGAGCAACTGGTGTAAAACCCTTCTGATTCTTGGAACCTTTACCTCTTGGTCCCCTGTTGAGCTCATTCAAACCATCCATGTTTTCGTTGCCATAGCCATAGAAACTATTTCCTCTACCCCTGGAGGGTTTAAACCTGTTATCTACCGCCATCCACCCACGACCTGTAGTGCGAGAATCGTACCGGTTAGAACCAAAGCCCATGCCAGAACTGAATGTGTTCCCATACTGCCCATAATATTTATTGGGATACATCCTATTCATATACCCATTGGGTGTGTTCACTCCAGACGAGGGCCTTGGGTTGTGCAAGCCCTGACAATAAAACAGTAAGAGTCAGTGGCAACAAGGAATTACCTTAAATACAGTTACTAGAATACCTACCATAAGTCTCTAAAGCAGACTGTAAATGTGGGAAGATAAAGAACAGATCAATATGCTCGAATAACATACCATTAGATGTGGATGAACATTCTGATTCTTTGATGATGGAACAGCATAGCCATTTGAAAATGATGGCATAAAAGAGTTGCTTGTCCTAGCTTGCCCATCAGTGAACATTGACCCGTCAATCCATGGAATGGGAGATCGCACACCATCAAAACCTAGTCTAGGGTCCTGATAACCTGAAGCAACTCCTCCAGGAAAGGCACCCAGTCCATAAGAACCTGCATTTAATGATGAGTTTTGGTATTGAGGCCTAACAGGCGTAGGCCCAGTATTTCCCTTTACACCACCATTTGCAATGACATTAGAATTTCCATTAGCAGAATCCATAGATAACGATGCTTGGTCAGCAGCTGCTGCAGAGGTGGCAATCTCACCTTTTGGTGGGGCAGCTGGAGTAGTGTTTGAACCACTGGTTGAGGGAAGGGGCTGGAAATACGGATAATGGTATTGTTGCGATCCATAAAGTTGGCCATCATGCCCCAGAGTCGGGACGGGCGAAGTAGCAGGTGAATATGGACTATAGGATGCATATCCATAGCCATGATGGTACATAAGTGACCCGTTGTCCCCATAAACTCCCTGCATTTTTTACAACATCAAGACCACAAACATACACAAAAAAATAATATTTGCTCAAGCTAGAAAGCAAGTCTGGACAGCAACAAAAAATCCCATGACATTAACACATCAAAAATTGTAGCAAGAGTTCAAACAGAATAACTTACAGACATCTCAACTCCATCCGGATTCACATATCTTGAATAGTCCTCCCACTCATTAGCGGAAGCATCATATCCTACAGCAGATATTTAAATATGTTAGGATTAAGCTGCTAAAATAAATAAATAAGACATCATTTTCCAAATAGAAGTACTTTATTTTATAAAACCATAGCAAAAGTACTTTATATGTTGTTCTGACACGAAGTGAAGCTGAAATTAGCATTACCATAATAGTATGCAGTTGAGGGATAACTATTAGGAACATAGCACAAATTTGGATCCATGAATTCTGGCAACAGAGGTGTCACAGACCGGTTTGGATCGGCAGACTGGACCTGACTGTTTGCCACGTCTGTAGGGTTCCCTGAAGGCTGAAAAAAGGAACAAAATTTCCAATTAAACTGAAGACCAATTGAATGAAACCAATCATTTAGAGATACTGACTAAAAAGGAAACATACCTTCTTTTTCAGCTCTGTAATTTCAAGATTCTTATTCCGAGAATCCAATGACAAATTCTGCAGCAAATCTGCAGCTTCTATTGCAGCAACAGTAAAGGAATAACACTTCACATAATTTGCCAAAATAACTCATTAACAACTAAGCCAAGAGAAACTGCCAATAACACGAACCAAATTTGGACTGAACACTACAAATCCGCCATTTCAATTAATTAAAGAAATTACCACAAAAAAAATTTAGGAACCAAAATCAAAGTAAATCTAATCTTTACTGCTGTTAAAGAGAGAACACCAAGTCGTATATCGCCAAATCAGCTACCAAAATATTCCAACATGTACATGTTTAATTGTCTTGAGCTGAAACAGCCGCTCCAGACCCCGTGATGTGGAATTCACTGGGTATGTTGTTGTATAACTTGAATATACCAACACACAGAAACCAACAAAACAATTAAAAATCATATCCTTTTTAACCTGTTTTCTCTTGAGCCGAGGGTCTATCCGAAAGAGCATATCTACATTGGGATGGGAGGTCTACATACATCCTACACATCACTCGTGAGATTATATTGAGTATGTTGTTGTTTCCTTTATTAACAAAAATCTAAATAGCCTACACCACATATACACAATTAAATAAATAAAAAAGGAAAAAACTAAGGTTCTGTATTAGAAAAAACAACAAAAGCTATAAACAGACTACACCATTAAAAACCAAAACATACACAAATCCAGCAGCTAACAGCAACAGATTTCACAAGCTCAGATCTACAGAAGCCCAATAGTCCCAAACAAAAATCCTACACCATGGAATATAGACATATATCTAATCATATGTTGACGAACATGTAAAATTAAAACTTGGCTCGATTTGAACACAAAAATAAACAAATACAGAAGAAAAAACAAGATAAGCACAGATGGTAAGGATACGAGCAGCCATAAAAAGATAGATCTTCAACAGGAGGGACTAGCGAAACCCTAAGGGTTTGTGGGAGAAGAGAGAAAGAAACCCTAGAGAGATGGGATACAACGGGCACGAGAGTCGAGAGAGAGAGAGTTTCAGCAGCCGCCACAAAAGCGAAGGCCAAAATAGAGAGAGAGAGAGAAAAACAAGGGTTTGGGGGGAGTGAAAATTATAAAGAGGAGAAAGATTTTGTTCCATAAAAGGATTGTGATTCAAGTAGCACCACGTATTTGCTATTAAAGGCCCCTCATTTTTCTCATATTTGCGGATCTGACTTCAATTTTCTTAATTTATAGTGCCACCTCATTGGAGCCGATGTGGCACTATTTTAGGGGTCTATGATTTGGGTGGTTACAGAGTTTTTAAAAAATTGGACAAAAATGTCCCTTTATTCCTTTGGGGTTGGGCTTACATCTGTGGATCTTCGCAATTTCGCTGCAATTGCATTAACCCCTTCGTTAAGGAACCAAAAAATGGGGAGGAAACACAATAATATTGGGGTTCCTAGTGTTAATTCTTATTTTAGTCTTTATATTATTTGAAAAAATATTATGTTATGCTACCCGATGAATTATGTATATTCATGTTTTTTACGTTTTGGCTATTTTGAGTGCCTTGGAAACTAGGATTGCACAACAGAGTAAAATCGAACCTGACCGAGGACTGAATATTCAGAAAATTAGGATCGAAGATCGAACCGAATTTATCGGTACGGTACGGTCCGGTCCAAGTCCTTTTCGGTCCGGTCCGGTTATATGGACTAGGGCTGCACAATATGGTACAATCGGACCGGACCGAGGACCGAATATTCAGAAAATTATAACCGAAGACCAAACCAAATTTATCGGTTAAGTCTAAACAAGGTCGGCCCGGTCCTTTTTTTCGGTCCTGGCCGAATTTTGTACAGCCCTATTGGAAACGGTGGCTACATATATTTTTTTAAACGGTATCAATATTTTAATAGAGGTGATGATTGTTGTCGCATCAGGTTCACCTAAATTCACCACTTTCAACATAAAATATAATTGTAAAAATTCGTTAAAATTGCAACTAAAGGAGTATGTTCTCTGGTCTTTTATTGATTATTGTGTACAATATATATACAACAACAACATACCCAGTACAATCCCACAACGTGGGATCTGAGGAGGGAAAAGTGTACACAGACCTTACCTCTACCTTGGTAGGTAGAGCGGATGTTTCTGAGAGACCCGTGGCTCAGGAACTAATATATATAGTGTTATATAATTATTTACATGGCTACAAACTAGGTAACTAATCTTCTTAATTACAATTGAAATATAAATTTACTTAATATAAAAGATATACAAAGATATGGAAATATTCTATCACACCCCCGCAGTCAAAACGGGAGGTTCTCATACGCTGAGACTGTCTTGGAAATCATCAAAAAGTATGCGTGAAAGTCCTTTAGTAAATATATCAACAATCTGATACTGTGAAGGAACATGAAGGACACGAACTTGTCCACGAGGCACTTTTTTCACGTACAAAGTGAATATCCATTTTCAATGTGTTTAGTGCGCTGATGCTGAACAGGATTTCCGGAGAGATATATCGCATTGACATTATCACAATAGACCAATGTAGCCTTGTGGATTGGGTAGTGAAGTTCCAGCATAAGGTTGTGTATCCAACAAGACTCATAGACAACATTCACGGCTCATATGTACTCTACTTCAGCACTGGATCGAGATATAGTAAGTTGTCTTTTAGAAGACCAAGAAAGCAAGTTATCACCAAAGAAGACACAGTAACCTGACGTGGATCAACGAGTGTCCGAACAACTACCCTAGTCAGCGTCAGAATAAGATGTGAGATCAGAGATTGTGAACTTGTACAGGTGGAGGTCGAAATAAAGGGTACCTTGTACATAGCGCAGAATACGTTTGAGCGCATTCATATGTGCATCTGTTGAGATGTGCATATGTAAGCATATTTATTGCACGATATATAATATATATGGTCTCATGAAAGTGAGATATTGTAATGCTCATACTACTTTGTGATAGTGAGTCGGGTCGGCATATAGAGAACTCAAAGAGGCACTTAGTTTGAAATTAGTGTCCACCGATGTGTGAGCCGGTTTGCAAGACGTCATGTCTGCTCGGTCAAGGATCTCTTTTGTGTATTCCTTTGACAAAGAAATAAGTCACTTGCATGTCTCGTAACAATAATGCCAAAAAATAGCTTAGGGGCTGAATCTTTCATAGCAAACTTAGAGGCAAAGAATGACATAATGGATCGGCGAAGTGCATCCCAAGATGTAGTGATGATGATATCTTCAACATATAGTAGGATGTATGTCATGTCATTACCCTTGCTATAAATGAACAGTGAATGATCAGATTTGATATGTGAAATTTGGAGTTCGAAGAAGAGCATGTGGCCATTTTGGACAGGCAAGTTAGGAAATTAAGATCAAAAGAGATTGCTTTTATGAAGGTGCAATTGAAGCACCACCCTGTTGGGAAGGCTACTTAGGAGATCGAGGCTAATATGCAAAGTATATATCCTCACTTATTTACTAATGCTACTATTTTTACCCTTTTGTTTCTCTCCGTTTGAGGACGAACGTTTGTTTAATTGATATATGATATAATGACATTGTCACGACCCGACCCGACGGGCCGCGACTAAACGCCCTAATGACGCCATTATACTAACCCGTCACACATAGTCCAACTAACACTTAAGGAGTATGAAATTCGACAACATAACACTGCAATAATAACATATGCCAGAATAGGCAAGCCGATAAGGCTGCCTTTACACAAGAATGTACTTGTCTCCTGGGGAGTCACAACTAGTCAACACAATATAACAGGCAAGCCGACAAGGCTGCCACCAGATAATATCACATATACACGGGAACACCCCAACACAGAGTATAATAACATGGCTGACCTAAACAGATTTATAACTCTACATAAGTACAACCCACAACTGTCTACAAACCTCTATGAGAAGAGTAACAACATGTGATGGGACAGGGCCCCGTCGTGCCCCTAAATATATACATAAGTCTAAAAAGAGGTTATGTACCAAAATGACAAAGCTCTGGATCAAAGGAGCTTTCCAACCATATGAGTAGGAGTCATAAGCCTGAGGATCACCAAACTGAGGGGCTGCGTTCATGCCCGCAAGTACAGGTGATCGGTTAGGTGACCCTCCAGTTTAGGACATCTACTAGCTGCTAAAGAGCCCCCTTGTTCCGGAGCCATCTATTTTGGTACAGATCCTTACATTCCAGACTTATGTATATTTTGGGCACGACGGGGCCCTGTCCCTTCATATGTCAATATTGTACTCTTAGAGGTGCAGACGATGGGTCGGACATTTGTACCTTGTTTTGGTTTCGATGTTGTTATACTGCGTGTTGGGATGTTCTGCTATACTTGTTGTTATCTAGCGGCCTTGCCACTGCCTATTTTGATTATTCTTTTGTGTATATGATGTTATTTGGTGAGTTTACTTCGCCTTTGTTGTGATTGTTGATTAGTTGTATGCACGGCATTTCGGTTTACCGCCTATTTTGGGGATATGTTATAGAAGCAGCGTTGTGTTGTCGAAATTTCTATAGATCTCAGTATTAAAGGGATTGAGAGTGGCAGGTCAGTAATGACATCCAATTAGGATGTTTAGTCGCGGCCCGTCGGGTCGGGTCGTGACATAAGTGGTATCAGAGTAGTTAGTCCTCGAAATATCTACAGACCGTGTCTAGTAGTGTTGTTACACCCTGTATTTACAGGACATGTTTTAAGAACGTACGTAAGAACTCATAAGTGTCAAGATTAGAGACTTGTAGGAATTTATAGGAATTATGAAATTGTCGGAAAACGTTTTGTTGATTTAACGGGAGGCGACACGTGTCACCCCCCCTTATGATGCCTTGGACGATTTAGGCATGGCCAATATGGTCATTGACCATAGTCTTGGATGACAAAGTCTTGCAAGTAGTGAAGCTTGACAATCTTGACCAAAGTCAAAGGTCCCACAAGCCTTGATATTTAAGTAAAGCTCATCCAAACCACCCATTTGTTTGCATCTTGACCCTCCAATGTGTTTTATAATACTACTAGTAGTGAGACTTAGTCCAACACTTAGAAAAAAATTGAAGAGAATTGGATGAACTCCACATTGAGCTCGGGTTTGAGAGGACCAAGGAGAGAAAAAAATTCGTTTGTTGTCTATTAAGCTCCACACTTTAAACCAAGGTTCATGAGTGTTATGTAAGTGTATCTCAATAGAAAAATCCCGGAAAAAGAGAGTTTTCGTATTAGTCGCAAAGTGAAAACCTAGTGGCTTTCTAGGTTTTGGATTGGAGGTTTGAAGGAAAGTTGTTGGTATTGTTCTAAGGGTCTCAAGTAGCGGATTGAAGTGTCTTGAAGAGGCTCTAAGTTGCTAAGGAGCGACTTCGGATTTGGAAGTTAGATTGAGATTCGTTGAGGTTGAAGTACTAAGTATAGCGTATCCTACTTGGAGAATGGAATAGCTATCAAGGTTGGAGTACTTTGGAGCATTTTGCTATTTGTCGACAATCGTCGCGAGGTATGTGAACCTCTTCCTTCCTTTGGCATGATTCTATGTATGGAATATACTTGTGGTATCCTTTCATGTTTCCTTCTACTCTTAGAAGTTAAGAGGTAGTTATGTGAATTACCCTATGTAGAACTTTTCTTATCTTTTGAGCATGACTAGTTGCACGTATGTAGTACGGTAGACATACAAGACTATGACATTCTTTACTTGTTTTATGTGATGCCAAGTCGGGTGGGTTAGGAGATTAACTCACTTCTTTGAAAATAGTAAGGATGTCTTAAGTTGATTTTAAAGTTAAGGGACTTGAAGAGTTTTAAAGTATGTGATACTTGTCCCGTTTTAAACGTATAAGTCCCTTGGATAGGAAATTGTTTATGGCTAAAGTATAAAGTGAATATAACGGCTTTATGGGAAGTTAGTTATATTTGTCTTATGGAAAGATAAATGACTTGACTATGTAAAAAGGCAACTTGATTTCTGATCAATTGCCTAAGGTTTTATATAAAAGGAGTCGAGTTGATTTGGCTAATTTACGACAAATGAGTATAAGTATCGAATAAGCCATCATGCGTTAATAAAGGAAAATGTAATGACAATCCATTATGTTAAAACAAGTAGAAATCCTCCATCTGCATAGAAGCTAAGATAAGACAAAATTGTATTACATTTTCTAGATCATGGCTACTTGAATAAGATCGTTATAAATAAGTATAACTTATTCACGACGACCAAAGATTTGTTACAAATTTTAAAAGAGTTTACGTATGAAGCTTTTAAGACTTTGAAACTTGTTTTCTAAAAAGTTAAGAGACTTGATGTATTTTGAAAGTTAAGAGATTTGATTTGAAAGTATAAATCTCTTAGTTATAAAAGGAATGAGTTTGTCTAAAACTAAAAGGGTTATAACGACTTTATGGAAGTGGGTTATAACGGCTTTATGGAAGGATAAGAGAATGGTTTTCTCTAATAACGTAATCAAAGGAATAACTTGTATTAAGGAACGCAAATTGGTTTAAAGGTACCAATTGCTTAAGGCTTTAATAAAAGAAGTCACTTGTTTTAGTGGTGTTTGTATTTCTAAAAAGGTATTGTGACTTGTCTTGAAAGGTGAATAGGACTTGATACTACGGGTGTTAGTATCTTGAGCTTTACATAGAAAGGAGTCTTTTATAAAAGAACGTATGTAGTACTTTGACGTGTTAAAAGATAATTATTCTATGTATGCCTTGATTAGTACTTTGGCTTGATAAAATGAGAATTATCATATCTGTGACTAGATAAGTACTTTGGCTTTGTTAATTGATAACTTGCCTATATGTCCGGTAATAGCCTTTGAGTGCAAGTATTATGTTTTATTAAGTTGTCGCGACTCTCGGTTGAAGGTCGGATGTCTTGTTGTAAGTTACCGGACGCATCGACGGTGATGTGGGTTCCACGGGTATGCTTAGTTATTTGTAGCACTTGGGTTAAATTCTGATTTTATAAAAGACATGGTAGTGCTTATGTCTTGTTTGATGGTCATCGAGATAGGGTAAGAGTATAAATGGCGGGCAAGCCCCAAGACGTTATACCACCTTCTCGGGTAAGAGTATAAGTGAGGTAGACCCCCAAGATGCTATACCACCGCTTACCACCTTCTCGGGGTAAGAGTATAAGTGAGGTAGACCCCAAGACGCTTATACCACCGGTGGACTTGGTGTTCATGTACGCTATTGGTGTATTATTATACCGGATGTCGGCGGTGATGTGGGATTCCACGGCGGGATATATATATATGTATTGTGTATGCACGCAGCGGTGAGGTGGGATGCCACGAGCGCCACGTGGTTATATTTTACACTAATAGCCGACGCGATGGGGATTCCACGGCATGCTTTGATATTAGTGTGACTTGATCGCGTCCCATCGGGTAGGCAAGATATATCCCTCCGTAGTGGCCTGACTATGTTATGAAAGATAAGTAAGTTATATGGTAATGAACTTAATGATTCTTTTCTAAATAATGCGTAAGAATGTGACTATAACTTTTATTGGGAATGGAAAGGATAGTAAGGTGCGATTAAGTTCATAAGTGGTAATGACACGGCAGATCCGTAAGTATTTTTATACTTGTCCTTGTCATTCTTTTACTGATTATGATTTGTTTATCAGACGTTATATTATGTTCCATATTCGCATTGTTGTGATCGACTTTCTGAAGTGCGTTAACGCCCGCAGTTTAGGTACTGTGATTGTGGATCCGCGAGCTTAGGATCCCGTTCAAAGAAGTTGAGATAGCTCCAGTGTTTGAGTTGTCACATTTATGTGTATTCGTGGTACGGCGGGCCTTGTCCCGCCACGATTGTTATGTCAAAACTCTTGAGGTGCGTATTCACATTTGTGGGTCGATTTGTAAAAGAAATGAGGCAACCGCTTGGTTGTATTTATATATGTTCGGGAAGGTAGCCTATCGGCTAACTGTTGCTTTTACTTACGATGTTTTATTTTTAAGTTTCATGTATGTTCGCTGATTTTCTCACGATGATTACGAAAGCGGTGCCTGTAGTGGCGCCAACGTCCCGGTCGGTCGTGACAAAAGTGGTATCGAGCGATTAGTCCTCGGAAAGTGTCTACGCACCGTGTACTAGTAGAGTCTTGATTATCGGTGTGTCGCACCACATCTATAATCGGAGGCTGCAGGACATTTAGGATTGATTTCCATTCTTCTCACTCGAGATCGTGCCATGAGTGTTGTTAGGTCGTCTCTCCTAACGAGTTATGTTGATTGCATTACGAGAAAGCGTGATGACCCGAAGGACTATGTGGATTGCGTATCCGTGCAGTAATGATTATAGTATAGTTGGTATTGTGACATACATCTATACGGAGTTATGTATGAGGTCGACGCGTGTTGCCTAGAATGATTTTAGATTACCGAGAATCGGTAAAGACTAACTAGATACCGGAAGGTATGGAATAGTTAATGAATTTTCGCCAAGGTCTTGTGGTTTATTTTGAGATTATTGGGAAAGGATGAGTCATGCGATAGGGTAGTGAACCCTAAGAAGTCATATTAAGAACCTAACTGAATGTCGTGTTAATAGATTAAGTCGCGTAGTATGCTTAAGAGAATTATACGGATGAGGCACGTATAGAGTAAGTAATGGTTGTTGTGATCGGCACAACATGGTTATGATTTTATGAGAAGTTTTTATACCCGTATTGGGATTGGTAAGGTAGGCTTGAGCATGGAAATTGCGAGCCTAAGAATATTGATAATCGCCGAGACCTTAGATGTATAAGGCTTTCTCTGCAATAAGATTTTAAGTCGGACGAGGATAAGAGTTAAGTGCGACGAGTAGGTCGAGGACTTTACATTCAGGTCTCCCATATCTGGAATGGAGTGGGATCAGTTGGTAGTAGTTCCGCCACGCGACGGTCACGGCGCGCAAGTGCCCAAGTCTAGTTAATTGTTTTACTGAGTTCGTGGACGCGTTCCACCTAACCAGGTCATGAAAGCCGAAAATGACCTTATATTGTTTTATAGAGTGACTCCAAAGATTAGAGGCCAGAATCGGTATGGAAGTTATATATGTATACTAGTATGAGTTGGGAGTACGGAAAGAGTACGACCAGTAAGAAAGATAAAGAACCAAGTGTAAAGGAATAGATCCCGAATCCATAAGAACCTTTCGAGGTAACTACACCCGTGAGTGTTTGGTGGTAATGAATGAATATGAGATTTTCCGGTGATGATACGATCGTCGGACCCTTAGTAGGCCAGTAGAGAGGATTATGGCAGCTTTAAGGTCATTATGAGTATGGACTAGTTGGCTTTATAAGTGCGAAGGTTGACATCTTAGCATAAGTATCATGTGGCCATGTGGCATTGTTGGTATGTTGGGGTTGTGAGAAGGCTATGTCGCTTATTATAAAGATTGACTCGAAAGAACATTCGGGACGAATGTTTCTAAGGGGAAGAATGTTACACCGTATTTACGTGACGTGTTTTAAGAACGCACGTAAGAACTCATGTTGTCAAGATTAGAGACTCAGGAATTTATAGGAATTATGAAATTGTCGGAAAACGTTTTGTTGACGATTTAACGGGAGGCGACACGTGTCACCCCTTATGATGCCTTGACGATTTAGGCATGGCCAATATGGTCATCGACCATAGTCTTGGATGACAAAGTCTTGCAAGTAGTGAAGCGACAATCTTGACCAAAGTCAAAGGTCCCACAAGCCTTGATATTTAAGTAAAGCTCATCCAAACCACCCATTTGTTTGCATCTTGACCCTCCAATGTGTTTTATAATACTACTAGTAGTGAGACTTAGTCCAACACTTAGAAAAAAAATTGAAGAGAATTGGATGAACTCCACATTGAGCTCTCGGGTTTGAGAGGGACCAAGGAGAGAAAAAAATTCGTTTGTTGTCTATTAAGCTCCACACTTTAAACCAAGGTTCATGAGTGTTATGTAAGTGTATCTCAATAGAAAAATCCCGGAAAAAGAGAGTTTTCGTATTAGTCGCAAAGTGAAAACCTAGTGGCTTTCTAGGTTTTGGATTGGAGGTTTGAAGGAAAGTTGTTGGTATTGTTCTAAGGTCTCAGGCAATGGATTGTTGTTGAAGAGGCTCTAAGTTGCTAAGGAGCGACTTCGGATTTGGAAGTTAGATTGAGATTCGTTGAGGTTGAAGTACTAAGTATAGCGTATCCTACTTGGAGAATGGAATAGCTATCAAGGTTGGAGTACTTTGGAGCATTTTGCTATTTGTCGACAATCGTCGCGAGGTATGTGAACCTCTTCCTTCCTTTGGCATGATTCTATGTATGGAATATACTTGTGGTATCCTTTCATGTTTCCTTCTACTCTTAGAAGTTAAGAGGTAGTTATGTGAATTACCCTATGTAGAACTTTTCCTATCTTTTGAGCATGACTAGTTGCACGTATGTAGTACTGCAGAGACATACAAGACTATGACATTCTTTACTTGTTTTATGTGATGCCAAGTCGGGTGGGTTAGGAGATTAACTCACTTCTTTGAAAATAGTAAGGATGTCTTAAGTTGATTTTAAAGTTAAGGGACTTGAAGAGTTTTAAAGTATGTGATACTTGTCCCGTTTTAAACGTATAAGTCCCTTGGATAGGAAATTATTTATGGCTAAGGTATAAAGTGAATATAACGGCTTTATGGGAAGTTAGTTATATTTGCCTTATGGAAAGATAAATGACTTGACTATGTAAAAAGGCAACTTGATTTTACGGCATCAATTGCCTAAGGTTTTATATAAAAGCGAGTCGAGTTGATTTGGCTAATTTACGCACAAATGAGTATAAGTATCGAATAAGCCATCTGGCGTTAATAAAGGAAAATGTAATGACAATCCATTATGTTAAAACAAGTAGAAATCCTCCATCTGCATAGAAGCTAAGATAAGACAAAATTGTATTACATTTTCTAGATCATGGCTACTTGAATAAGATCGTTATAAATAAGTATAACTTATTCACGACGCACCAAAGATTTGTTACAAATTTTAAAAGAGTTTACGTATGAAGCTTTTAAGACTTTGAAACTTGTTTTCTAAAAGTTAAGAGACTTGATGTATTTTGAAAGTTAAGAGATTTGATTTGAAAGTATAAATCTCTTAGTTATAAAAGGAATGAGTTTGTCTAAAACTAAAAGGGTTATAACGACTTTATGGGAAGTGGGTTATAACGGCTTTATGGAAGGATAAGAGAATGGTTTTCTAATAACGTAATCAAAGGAATAACTTGTATTAAGGAACGCAAATTGGTTTAAAGGTACCAATTGCTTAAGGCTTTAATAAAAGAAGTCACTTGTTTTAGAAGTTCTGTTTGTATTTCTAAAAAGGTATTGTGACTTGTCTTGAAGGTGAATAGGACTTGATACTACGTGTTAGTATCTTGAGCTTTACATGTAAAAGGAGTCTTTTATAAAAGAATGTGCGTATGTAGTACTTTGACTTGTTAAAAGAGAATTATTCTATGTATGCCTTGATTAGTACTTTGGCTTGATAAAATGAGAATTATCCTATGTGTGCCTTGATAAGTACTTTGGCTTGGTTAATTGAGAACTTGCCTATATGTGCTGGTAATAGCCTTTGAGTGCAAGTATTATGTTTTATTAAGTTGTCGCGACTCTCGGTTGGCCTGGATGTCTTGTTGTAAGTTACTGGGACGTACCGACAGTGATGTGGGGTTCCACGGGTATGCTTCCGTTATTTGTAGCACTTGGGTTAAATTCCCGGATTTTATAAAAGACATGGTAGTGCTTATGTCTTGTTTGATGGTCGGTCGAGATAGGGTAAGAGTATAAATTAGGGGCAAGCCCCAAGACGTTATACCACCTTCTCCAGGTAAGAGTATAAGTGAGGGTAAACCCCAAGACGCATCACCCGCTTTATGTGTTGTTTGACGACCGTCGAGATAGGGTAAGAGTATAAATGGCGGGCAAGCCCCAAGACGTTATACCACCTTCCGTGGTAAGAGTATAAGTGGCGGGTAGACCCAAGACGCTATACCACCGCTTTACCACCTTCTCCGTGGTAAGAGTATAAGTGAGGGTAGACTCAAGACGCTATACCACCGTGGGACTTGGTGTTCATGTATGCCTATTGGTGTATTATTATACCGGATCGTTTGGCAGTGATGCCGGATTCCACGCGGGATATATATATATGTATTGTGTATGTACGCCAGCGGTGAGGTGGGATGCCACGCGCCACACGTGGTTATATTTTACACTAATAGTATCGCCGATGATGGGGATTCCACGCACGCTTTGATATTAGTGATTTGATCGCGTCCCAGTTCGGGTCGGCAGATATGTGTCCCTCCGTAATGGCCTGACTATGTTATGAAAGATAAGTAAGTTATATGGTAATGAACTTAATGATTCTTTTTCTAAATAATGACGTAAGAATGTGACTATAACTTTTATCGGGAATGGAAAGGATAGTAAGGTGCGATTAAGTTCATAAGTGGTAATGACACGCAGGATCGATAAGTATTTTTATACTTGTCCTGTCATTCTTTTGTACGATTATGATTTGTTTATCAGACGTTATATTATGTTCCATATTCGCATTGTTGTTATCTTTTTTCGTTATGCTCACGCCCGCAGTTTAGGTACACTGATTGGATCCGCGAGCTAGGATCCGGTCAAAGAAGTTGAGATGGCTCCAGTGTTTCGGAGTTGTCACATTTATGTGTATTCAGGGGTACAGCGGGGCCTTGTCCCGCCACAGTTGTTATGTCAAAACTCTTAGAGGTCTGTATTCACATTTTGTGGGTCAGTTTGTAAAAGAAATGAGGCAACTGCTTCGGTTGTATTTATATATGTTCAGGAAGGTAGCCTATCGCTAACTCGTTGCTTTACTTACGATGTTTTATTTTTAAGTTTCATGTATGTTCCGCTGATTTTCTCTGATGATTACGAGCGGTGCCTGTGTAGGCGCCATGCATTCCCGGTCTGTCGTGACAAGTGTCTTGTGTATGAGTATGTTGTGCACCATACTTATACGTAGGAGGCTGCGGGATATTTAGGATTTGTTTCTATTCTTTCATCTCCAAGATCGTGCGATAGAGCTATGTTATTAGGATAATTCCTTTCTAAACGAATTATTGTGTTACATTGATGCCTCCAAAAGAAGCGACAGCGGCCCAGTAGGGAATATATGGACCTCGTATATCGGTTGGTGAGATTGCTTATAGTTGTTGTGATGATAATGTGCATCTATATGAACATATTTATTAAGATCATATGTGTGTTGTCTGAAGTGATTATGGGGTATCATAAGTTGTTTAAGTATTAGTAATTGTTTGGAAGGTATAGCGATTTATACCCCGGCCATTGATATGCCAGGAGGGCAAAATGATTTTGAGATTATGGGGAGCTACGTCACTCATACAAGGGGAAAAGATGATGTAAGTCATGTTATCGGAAGCGAAATATTTGAGAATCTTAAAATATTAAGTAACCATTGATACCTTAGATATCCAAGGCCTTCTTAAATATGATTGGATAGCTCATAATATGTGTTTAGATGAACCCACGATCCATATGTGATATACCTAAGAGTTAAATGGTTCTAAGAATTGTAGTTTCATGTGGTAGTTAATTTGTGAACGTTGAATTGACTTATGCTTATGTTTGTAGGAACTGTGACCTCTATATGGATGGTGTAGTTTAAGGTTTTTTGCCAATAGCTTAGTTGTCTAGCTGTCATGTCTATACATGCCATGCTTTCATGTTTATATCATATATGTTTACTTTAGTGTCATGTGATCCTGCCATGTCCCTGTTCTCTATGTGTATAAATTCTAATGTCATGATTTGTTTACACTAACTTAAGATAAAAGAATGCTAAGCTATAGAAGATCAAAATGATATTCCTCTGTGCTCAATATGGCTTATTGAAGTTACGTTCTTATCTTCCATGTGTCTACTTGAAATCTTCAAGTTTATCACCTTGTTTGGCACCTACTGTTTGAATTAAAATCTGGAAATCTGAATGTTTAAGATGAGATATTGCATGACAAGTAAATCATTGGAGGTATGTTTAAAATGTGTGTAGACTTGACCATGACCGGTCCAATGTGATATGTCTAGTTGTGTGCATGAATAAAGTTCATTTTAATAATGCTTGCTTAGCTGGTTCTCCACTCAAGATTTTGTACACTGTCAGTCCAATCCCATGTGTAAAACTTTGCCTTCATTCCAAAGTGCATTAGACTCACTGACATGATAAGGATTTGTTTGTTTTAAAAAAAAAGGGTTGATACCCGCCATTTGTTCTTAAAAGTCATGTTTCTATTAGAACTGGTTACTACATAGCCACTATTAGGGCATATTTTTGTTTGTTTAGGTCTAAAATGGTTCACCAGGAAAATGTGCCTGTTTTTAGATAACTGATAAATGTTTCAAGCTGATTTAGAATAGTCTGTCATGTTAACTTCATATTTGTTAGTCATGTATGGGTTATTGCTTTAATGTGATGACCAATGTACTGTTTTGAAAACTGGTTTAGCTACTTGTACGTTGTGTAGTCATATTATCTTCCTAAAACAGGTACCGCTAATTAAGAACAAGATTAGTTGTCCTAATTAACTGAACTTGTCTTATACATATGATAATTTACAACTAGAAGAAAATGAGTTAAGTAGGTTGCTATTTGCTTTGGTTAATGCCTTTCTGACCTTAAGGTTGAATATTACCTTTAGTTTACATGTCTACTACATTTTAAAGAAGATGTACACTGAATAAGATAAACGATGACATTAGGCAATGTTCCATGTTTCTCTGGAATGAGAGTATTCTTTTAAATCCTTCTGTTGATATGTTTGAGGTTATATGATGTTATTTATGATGGGAATTGAGAAAAGATAGCATGTGTGATGATTGTGAGTTATGGACATTATCTAAATGTTGCTTCTTAAAACTATTCTGAACCAGTTTTACTAATTCATGGTATGTTAGCAGTTATGATTGATCATTCTTGACTAATGTTAATATGATTTGGATATATCCATAGTTCTGGGCTAGCAAGTAAATAAAGTGTCGACTGGGATAAATGAAGTCCTGCTAACCATTGTTAAATAAGATATTAACCTGTTTGATTAACTTAGGTATTTAATCTACAATCGTTGTTCGAAAGTTACTCTTAATGTGGTGTATTAGGCGTATGTTGGTCTCAATAGCATGATATGGACAACATCTGTTATTTGAATAGTTTAGGAAGATAATGATATCAATTTTCATAAAAACATGTTTCAACAAGACTTATACGTAGTAGGTTGATGGAATAGGATGTATACGGTTTGGTACAAAAGGCACTAATTTAAAAGCTTACTTTGCTGATCTGGTTGTCTGAAGATAAGCATAAAATCTTATCATGCTAATGTATTCAACTATATGAATTCCTATTTGGCCTTTCCTATCTTCAATACACTGTGTCCAAAGGTGTTGTGTTTCGAAGTCACTTGTTTACTTCCCTTTAATGATATCAAGCCTTGCTAAGTTTTCATATAGGATAATGTGTTAGTTTAGCCCGGAAGGATCGCCTTTTCCTAAGATGTATGAACCTGATATCTAAAGATAAATGTCATATAAGAGGTAAATAGACCATGTATATATATAAGATTACAGTATTGTTAAACAGATATAGATATGTTTTTGTATGACCGAAAAAGTGATGCGAGGTATATTAGTTGTGATTATTTAGTGGTATTTCACCTCTGTTTAATATCAAGAGTACGATATGATAAGTGTATTGGTTTCCAAATGTTCACTAGCTGCTTGAATATCTTGTTTATACTCTTGTATACTAGGTTGATGTCCAGAGCTGATTCTGTACAATGTTTATAAGATCTTGTGATGCATAAGGAAGGGATGATGTCTTGGTTCACTTTGTAAATTAGGATTTGATATAATCAACGTTTAATGCTTGTATCTTAACCTTAATTGTCTGCCTCATGTTAAGTAATAATAACAAACCTAGTATCTTGTTTACAGATCTAGCTGTGTGATCTAATTTTATGTTCTTGTTTAGCAAATAAATGAATAGTATAGTATCATGCTAAGTCTCTGTGTTATTGACCCAAGGACATAGTGAATATAGACTTTTGGACACTTAGTTTAAGCACTTAACAGATATTGAATACCTCACATGTTCCATTTAGAGGGCTACCTTTGTATTTTAAATTATGTGTCTCCCTGAATTCCTGGTTGTTTAATATCAAAGGTATGCCAATTTCAGTAGAAAACATTCCCTTAGCTCATTATGTGACATGTCACATCTACCAAATTGTTAAATAACATTAACATTGACATTTTGTATCTAATTGAATTGGCTTTGCTATGCTGAAATATTTACCTTTTTGCACCTTATATTTAACTCAATCATATTCACATAGTGGCGGGCATATTATAAACCGCTACATGGTTATTATGTTGATTTAATCGTGGAGAGTATGTGTCATGCCAATATATCTAACCAAGTGTGTCCCTGCTAACGTGATGGTATGTTGTTCGATTCTCTTCCTTCCTTTCAACTGTAATTATCATATTTCCGACGCATGATGCCTTCCTTGTCTTCTGTTTGTATTTTCTAAAGAAAGGTGGTACCTTTGTCAAGAAACTCGTGTGCTAATGTGGTAGATAAGAATCTGTGAGATCATGTGTATATTATCTTCATTTTTTGCTGGATAGTACCATGTTTTAAGTTGTGTTCTACTGCCTGTTTAGGAAGTTAGGAAGTTAGGATGAGAACTATAAAAGGCTTAAATCAGATTACCATGTCTACCTTGTGAGATAAGGATAAGGATTAGATGCAACATGTTACTGTTCTTTTCTAAACCATTCAGCTGGCGAACTAGATGAAGGAATCACCTGGGAGGGATAAAGAATGTGACAGAAGTAGAGACTTTCACTGGTTAGATTAGACTAATGCGTGATTACTTGGAATAAATCCCTTATGTGTTACCTTAGTTCATGTGGATTACAGATGATACCTGGCAGATACCTTAGCTGGCCATATGTTAGGTGTATGAATCTGAAGCATATGTTGGTTTGCTGAAAAAATAGCTGGATAGACATAGTTATAAGGGAGACTCTGCCGAAAGTTTTCTAGCATAAGACTTATTATGAACATTCGAGGACGAATGTTTCTAAGGGGGAAAGAATGTTACACATCGTAAATTAAGACAAGGATTAAAGAACGTCATTAAGGAAGTATGATTCAAATTTTTGAATTAAAGTATATTTTTACATGCTAATACGGAAAGTTTTCTTTTAGTACTACGCATGTGACGACGAGAATTAATGCGGGTAGTGGAAATTGTTCCAATGGAGAATACAAGGCTTTATGAGATTTTCGGAAATTAAAGGGAGCGGAATTTAAGATTTAGTTTACTTGAGGGGTTAATTTATGAAGACTTAAAATGAGTGGGACTTAAGGTGGATAAATTATGAGATATGGACTAACTAATAATAAACAATTTCAGATTTCAATTTAACTCTTACAAAGTTTTCATCTTCTCATTTAAACTAAGAAGAACACACACTTCATCTATTCCCTCTTTTCTCTCCCTCTTTAGCCGATACACACTCCTATTTCTATACAAAATTGAAGCTTTCTAATTCCTTCCCCTAGAACGGGATCCTCTACAAAATTCCAAACCAAAAACACAAAAAAAAAGGGAAAGGGAATCGTGAAAAACAGTGGGGGTTTCGATGGACTGCCCAACATATTTTTAGGGCCGAAAAATTTGAGTTTTGATGCAATTGTTGGGGGAAAAAACATGTGTAGATGTTGGGTAACATGGTAGAAGGATTGCATGTTATTTTGGGTTGAAAGAAGAGAAGCATTTGGGCAAAAATCGACGAAAAATGGGCAGAAATCGCTGGGGCAGCGGGCGGTTCGAAGGGGCTGTTTTGAGCTCGAAAATTGGTACAAATTTATCCATTTCATTTGATATTTGATAGATTAATTGATATTATAGTTAGGAGAATTATTCATGTTAAAGAAGAAATAGAAAGAAGACAATGCATGCGATTATTATAGGTCGAAACCGATTTAGAACTCATTTTTGGCGTACATTAGAATTGATTAATTGTGTTGGTATGTTACTACTAATTGCATGTGAAAATTTATATGAAACCTTGATGTTCTAAGTTATAGTTGTTATATAAAGTGTTGGAAGCTTAATGAAAAGTAAGGAATTTTGAAAAAGTTTGGAATTGAAATAGATGTTGGCCGAAAAGTTGATGGGAATTGTTGAACCTTATGGTGACGTATTACGGGCTGAATTAGTGTTTAAAAATAAGATACAAACATGCATATGTATTAAGGTAGTTATCTATACATGCCTTGAAAGGATTAAGGTGTGGAAAAGTGTTAATTTCATATTCTTGAATTGACGATGTTGCTAGAAGATTGGATTGCTCTCATGAATAATTCTAACGTAACTAAATGATTGACTAACATGAGAAATAAATGTAGTAGTTGCCTTGGTTATTGAAATTGTCAAATGGAATAGTTATAAGAGAAGGTGTGCGTACTAACGACATAAATGGAGTATTTGAGATAGCTTTGATTAATTCTTGGAATGGTAGTTGATTGTTAGTTTAATTGGCTTGTTGGTTCATTGTGGATACGCCCATAAACAAAGGAAATACTGCCCAATTTTTTGTAGAATAGGAAGTCGTCATTCAATTTAACTTACGTTAGAAATCATAGAGTTGACAGACCTAATGTTATTATTATAGGTTGGAGTATTAGACGAGGCATATTCTAGTAGCGAGTTGGTAAGCTCGACTATAAGGTATGTGAGCCTATCTTCCTTTCTTTTGGCATGATTTTGTGAATTATTGATTCTTCATTCGACATGAATATTATACAAGTAGAATGTACGGCGGACGTACATGACTCTTTCATAGTCTTATTCATAGTAATCTGAGTTATGAAAAGTACATGTGATCTTCTTGTAAGAAGTTATTTAATGATTTTAATGAGTGTCAAACAAATGATTTAAATTGCATACAGTTGCTCATGATATCTACTCGTGCTAAGATTCATTTTTCCACTTCACCGCGTCCTGGGCCGGGCAGATTCGTGCACATATATCAGGATGATTCACCGCGGCCCTCACTAGAGGGCCGGACAGTTTATGTATACATATATGATGATTCCACGGACAGACATCCGTGATGCGGGTACAGATACCCATGACAGTATATTCCACCGCGTCCCTCACCCAAGGGCCGGACAGTTTATTCATTTATTTACATCTGATGATTTTATGACTAAGCATGCATGAGTACTGGTATGACTCTCATTCTTTTATGATACAGTTGACTCTCTACCTTACAGGACACAGTTTGATCTTATTTACATTATTTCATGCTTACATACTCGGTACATTATTGTTACACACCGTAATTCCAGGACATGTTTAAGAGAATATACGTGAGAAGATACGACATTAATTTTGAAACGAAAGGAGGATTTCTTTTTCCTACGGAAAATTATTTCGAGCCTCGTGAAGGAAAAATGTTTAGTAATGGAAATTGAGTTCCCGAACTTGATATTTGAGACTTATAGAATTTATCAGAATTTCGAAAGATGAAATATTTTAGACCAACCGGAGGGCGACACGTGTCACCCTCCACATGCCCATGGTGGGCGGAAATAAGGACATGGTCAAGAAGCCATTTGACTTGATATTGTTGACCACATCTCATCCACATAAGTGTTTTAATCTAGGCTCTTGGTTGTAGTATATATCCTATACTAGTGCAAGACTTCTTCCATACTTAGAAAAAATCAAGAACATTATCTTGATGAGAAATGAGGCTCTCGGCCATGGTGAGAAAAAATAAGAGAAATTTTGCAACCTTGCTCCATAATTCCCAATATTCAAACCTAAGATCCCTAAAGGTATTCTAAGGATATCTCAATACAAAAACCCCGAAAAAACTACGTTTCTACGTTAGTCGCAACGTGAAACCCTAAGGTGTTCTTCATAGTTTGGATTAGAGCTTGAAGAGGAGTTCTTCATGAGCTTCTAAGGATTGCTTGAAGCGGATTGGAACGTAAGAAGAAGAGCTAAAAATTGACTTTTACACTTGGATATTATTAGGGCTTATTGAGGTAAAATCTTCGTCTTCTTAATGTGATTGAAGATTTCATGTTATAGTAGTTGATAAATGAGCATGTGGTATATAGATTGAAGCTTGAAAAGATTTGGATCATGTCGACATGTTAAAAATCGAAAGTGGGCATATTAGCCATTTATGTTGTAATCATTTGGTCGATAGTTACAATCGTCGCATGTTAATAAAGAAAGGATTTGTAGTTGTTATAATTGTTATAGGGTATATAACATATTAGAATAACAACTTGGATTGAAAAAGGAATTGAAAGGAAATTGATATTGTTGCAGCATTGATTGTAGCCGAGAAAGGCTTAAGTTGTTGGATAGTTTTATATTAATTGTGGGGCAGAATTTTACACGTCCTGTTAGGCGTGTAATCCCTTTTGAATTGCTGAATTGTTGAGCCTTAAATGTGGCATTTGGTTATTGATTTTTGGGCCTTGAAAAAGGTGGAAAAGTACGTGGAAACAAAGGAAGTGCTGCCCGATTTTCCGTAGAATTAAGAGTCCTTATACTTAGAAATATTCTACGTTGAAAGCTAGTAGTTGATGGACGTATTATGGTCATTATAGGTTGACATTCTACGTGCGGCGTATTCAACTTGGCAAGTGGTTTAAGTCGGAGAGGTATGTGGAACTTTTCCTATCTTCTTGAGCATGAGTTTTATACATGTATAGTACGGTGGACGTACATGTTTAAAAATGAATTTGGTTTCATTTTGGTATCCTTGCCTTGTTTTCGAAAAGTGAAGTAACTCGGCTTTTAAAAGTATATGTGACTTGAGGTTACATGGAAAGACTACTTGACTTGAAAAGTATAGAATACTTGATTTGGAAAAGTATTGATTACTTGATTTCTAAAGTTAAGAGACTTGAAGTATTTTGAAAGTATATGATACTTGACTTTAAAAGTATAAGTCTCTTGGTTTCAAAAAGAATGTAATTGTCTAAAACATAAAGAGTTATAACGGCTTTATGGAAAGTTAGTTATAATAGCTTTATGGAAGGTTAAGAGAGTGTCTACTTGATTTATAGGCACGAGTTGTGTCACGACCCGACCCCGAGGCCGCGACTGGTACCCTACCGGGGTACCCAATCAGGTATACATCAGAGAATAGCAGCGGAACATACATAACACATAACTTATGAAAAGGTAAACATCACTGACCAGCCGATAAGGCTGTCATCCATAAAACATACTTAAACAAAAGTACAGCAGTACAACTGGTTCTTATAGCCCAAAACACATATGTGACCACAGACCTCTAAAGATAACAACTGTGGCGGGACAGGGCCCCGCCATACCCCTGAATGTACAAAATACCTATAACATCAAGGAATATCCGTACCAACAAATAAGCTTCCGGAGGAATTGAGCTTCTGACACCGGAACAGTGATCCTAAGAACGAGGATCCACACCGCTTACTTACCGCAGATTTAACGCAGCCCCGAGTAAGGGGGTCAGTACACAATATGTACCAAGTATGTAAAGCTGAAAAATACTGTAATAATGATATCATAAGTCTAAAAGTAAGCTGAAGTCATGGAAGACAATCACAATACCTTTTACTGTGCCTTACTAACAATGAGAGTGACAAGTATATATATAATACTGCATAAAATAGGGACCTCATGATCAAGACAGGGTACCTCGCCCGTAGTATCAATAAGCACCCCTACTCCTGGGACTATTTCACCCGCATAGGTCATGTGGACCCGCATGAGGTATTCCTCGTGATAGTCAGACTACCGCACGGGACTATTTCACCCGCGATAAGCCCATAAGGACTCGCATGAGGTATTCCTCGATCGTGGGTAGCAAATCCACTAACAGTGGTATAACGATCTTGGGGACTTACCTCGATATACTCTTACCCCGGGCGATGATATAACGATCTTGGGCTTGCCCTCGATATACTCTACAAAGAAGGTGGTATGACGATCTTGGGGCTTGCCTCGCATACTCTTACCCTGGAGAAGGTGGTATAACGATCTTGGGGCTTGCCCCTCAGATATACTCTTACCCTAGCTCAAACTGTCATCATATCATAATCATAAATAAGTTAAGAAAACTTATAACTTCTTATTAGCCTTGTTCATATACCCTCTCATTTTAGTTTACTTAAGGCACTTAATCATATCTTTAATAAAAGAAACCCGGGAATTTAACCCAAGTACTACATACTTCAACTCTTTTAAAAGTGACTCTCTTTTTCATACATAAAACCTTTGGGCAATTGATGCCTTAAAATCAATTTGCCTTTCATAAATCAAATCATTTGTCCTTACTTGTCTTACTTAGAGTAAAACTTTTCTCATTAACCTTTTATAAAGCTAATAAACCAACTTCCCATAAAGTTGTTATATTAACCCTACACTTTAGTAAAATCATACTTTTCCCCTAACCAAGGGACTTATACATTCTTAAAACGAAACAAGTCATTATATACTTAAAACAAGTAAGAATACCAAATCTTGTACGTCTACCGTACTACATAGTTTCATCTATTCATGCTCAAGAGATAGGAAAGCTCTACATACCTCTTTGGTCAATCCATTTGCTAAGCTCAACTACCGCAAGTAATATATCAACCTATAATAATCATGATACGTTTATTAACCTCTAATTTCAATGTAGAATAATCCAAGTTCAAAGTCACTAAATTCTATGGAAAATTGGGCAGCATTTCCTTTGTTTCTACATACTTTGCCACCTTTCTCAAGGCCGAATTTATCATCCAAACGCCACATTTAAGGCTCAACAATCCAACATTTCAAAGGGGATTACACACCTAAACTTGGGTGTGTAAAATTCTGCCCCATAAGGTACAACAATTCACTTAACAATTCTAAGGTAGTTTTTAGGCTACAACATGCTCATAATATCTTCTTAACCAATTCTTTCATATCCAAACCACATTTCTTACATGTAAGGACTCTAAGTGCATTATTTACTACTACACATCCATTTACTACTACACATCCATAAGAGAAGAAATGTTACCTTAAAGCTTTAGCCAAACTTATTCCCACAATTTTGCTAGCCTCCTTGCCAAGAACACCACTACAATAACACCAACAAGCTAGCCACAAGCTTTCTTCTTGTTCTTAACTTTTCAGATTTTTCTTAGGCTTGAATTCCTCTTGGAATTTTAGAGAGAAGTGGGAGCTTAAGCTTAAAGAGAGAGAGGGATTAGAAAGATGACCAAGTCTTCAAGACTTGGTCAATATAAGGCATGCAATAAAATCAGATGGGGGGGGGGACACTTGTCACCCTCCCAAGGTCTTTTAAAAAAGAAAATCTGATTTTTCCTAAGTTTTTCCGCCAGGAACCCCGCTTACGCGCGTTCGACAGCCGGCGCGGCTGAAACCTCTGACTTCGGAACTCAGATCGCGGCGTCGCTGCCCAGCGCGCTGCAGAATCTCAGACCCTCAAGATTTCGCGCGCGTCGCCGCTTTGTCCAAACACATTGCCCAATCGCGCACTGAACGTGTAACTCTCATAACTTTCTACTCCGACGCCCTATCGATTTAGCGGTTGGTTGCGTTGGAATCTAGACTCAACGAACTACGCCCTAGGCCTTTGAAACACTTAGTAACTCTCAATGTACCGGGTCATAACCCGCCTCAAAGTTGACTAAAACCCGTCCGGAACAATCCGTCAACCTATCCTTTGAAAATTTTAAGTCTTACTCCCTTTCGCACGCTCTCACACGTGTGGCCAGAACTACGGGGTATAACATTCTCCCCCCCTTAGAAACATTCGTCCCGAATGTTCCTTCTAGGCTTACGCAAATCACAATATTGACATAGACCCTCTTAACTATTCTTTTGCAAATAAAGAAGCTTCACGAGCCACAACATACTTAAGCGTAATTGCTAAATCAAAACTAACAAGCAGGAAAATGGGTTACCTGGAGGTATAGGAAATAGGTGAGGGTACTTCTTCATCATGTCATCCTCTGCTTCCCACGTCATTTTCTCCCTGTTCTCATTCCGCCATAAGACCTTGACGGAAGCCACGTCTTTCGTCCGAAGTCGCCTAACCTGACGATCGAGTATCTCTATGGGGCTCTCCTCATACGATAACTCCCCTGTCACTTGGACATCATGAATCAGGTGCACTCTAGATGGATCTCCAATACATTTCCGCAACATAGACACATGGAAAACTGGATGCACCGCCTCCAATTCGGACGGAAGATCTAACTCATAGGCAACCTTGCCTACCCTACGACACCGTAAGGCCCAATGTACTGGGCTAAGTTTCCCTTCTTTCCAAATCTCATCACGCCTTCACGGGCGATACCTTTAGGAAAACCCAATCATCTACCTCAAATTCCAAGTGTCGACGCCGATGATCCGTGATACTTCGCCGACTGAGCCGCTAACAACCGCCTCTGGATAAGCTTCACCTTATCCATCGTCACTGAACCAAGTCCGCCCGACTAACGGAACTTTTCCCACCTCGAACCAGCCTATCGGTGACTGCACTTCCTCCCGTATAAGGCCTCATGCGCGCCATCTCGAATACTAGAATGGTAGCCGTTGTTATAAGCAAACTCCACAAGAGGCAAATGATCCTCCCACTACCCTCGAATCAATAACACAAGCCCGCAAAGATATCCTCGTTCTGGATAGTGCGCCGCCCGCCCGTCTGGCCCGAGGATGAAACGCCGCATCGAGACTCACCGTGTCCCTAATCCCTTCCGAAAAGACCTCAGAAGTTAGCCGTAAACCGCTCCTCTGTTCAAATAATCGATACACTCGCGATCTCACAATCTCCCGATATACGCCTAGCATAATCCTCTAGAAAAAGTCGCCCCGATCGGAAGAAAATTGGCCGATTTCGCCACTTGTCGACGATAACCCAAATGGAATCATGCTCTCCGAGTGGAAGGTAACCCTGTAATAAAATCCATATTTACCACCTCCCACTTCCAAGTCGGAATATCAATAGCTCGCAATGACCACCGGCTTCGTGCTCAACCCAACTCGCGACACCGCACCGTGCACGAACTCCACAACGCCCCTCTTCGTGCCATCCCACCAATACACGATCCGAGGTCATGATACATCTTAGTCGACCCGATGAATAGAATAACGAGCGCCGTGGCCTCCCCGTAACTGTTGACGAAGTCATGTCACATCGGGAACACACAACCGACCCTCAAATCTTAGCACCCCATCAGGCGCTACCTCAAATAGACTCTTCTCCTTCTGGAGAGTTGCATCTCGGTATCGTACCAAAATCGGATCCTCATACTGTCGCCTCTTCACCTCTTCGACGATGGAAGACTCGGCAACCTCTCGAACCCGAATTCCATCTCTATCGGAATCAACCAAACGAACCCCAAGGCTCGCTAGCTGATGTAACTCTCGGACCATATTCCTCTTCTCTAGTTGTACATCAGACAGACTACCCATCGATCTGCGACTAAGGGCATCTGCAACTACATTGGCCTTCTCTGGGTGGTATAGGATATCAACATCGTAATACTTAAGTAGCTCCAACCACCATCTCTGTCGCAAGTTCAGCTCCCTCTGGCTGAAGATATGTTGGAGACTCTTGTGGTCTGTGTAAATGTCCACATGAATTCCATATAAATAATGTCTCCAGATCTTCAAGGCATGAATCATCACGCTAACTCCAAGTCATGCGTGGGATAGTTCTTCTCATGCTTCCTAAGTCGGGATGCATAAGCTATAACTCTACCATGCCGCATCAAAGACGCACTCCAAGCCCGACACTGACGCCACAATAAAACCACATATCCATCTAAACCTCCGGAAGAGTAAGAACTGGGCGCTGCCAACTTCTTTAGTAATCGAAACTTTCTCACAAGTATCCGTCCACCTAACATAGCCGCTCAGCGCCTTAGTCAAAGGTGCCAAATAGAAGCAAACTTCTCCACAAACCTCCGATAGTAACTCGAAAGGCCCAAAATCGCGCAAGACTCCGCTTGCTGGTCCGCCAAGTCTGATCGCTTCAATCTTAGTCAGATCAACTGAATACCGCTTACCCGATAACATGCCCTAAGAAAGCCACGGCTAACCGTAACTCGTGACTTCGAGAACTTGCATACAATCGCCGGCCTCGGAGGACTCCCAATACCGCCTCAAATGCTCAGATGCTTCGCTCGCAAGGCGAATACACCAAGATATCATCAATGAAAACTATAACGAACATATCCAAGAATGGCTCGAACACCCTATTCATCAAATCCATGAATACCGCTGGCATCGTCAATCCGAAAGACATCACCTGAACTCATAGTGCCCATACCGGTCCCGACGCAATGCCGGATATCCGCTTCTAACTCGCACTGATGGTAACTGCATCGCAGTCTATCTTGAAAAACATTGAACCTCGCAATCGTCAAACAAATCATCAATCCCGGGAGGGATATCTGTTTGATAGTTACCTTGTTCACCGCTCAGAATCAATACACATGCGCAGCTGCCCCATCCTTTTTCTTTACAAATAACACCGCGCTCCCTGGAGAAACACTTGGCCTGATAAAGCCTTTTCTCCAAAGAAATCCTTCACCGGTCTTTTAATTCCTTCAACTCGGCAGTGTCATTCTCAGATGGCGGAATAGATATCGGCCGAGTATCCGCGCCAAGTCAATGCAAAACTCAATCTCCTTTCGTGAGGGATACCGAAGCTCATCTAGAATACGTCCGAAACTCTCTAACAACCGAATCGATCAAGGTCCGGTACTCACCGTTGTCGAATACTCAACCATATGGTAGATATACCCTTTCCGCACCATCTTCCTAGCCTTGAGGTAAGAAATAAACTTACCTCTACGACGCAAAGATTCCCTTCCACTGATAACGCCACGAAACCGAACCGAACTAATCTCTCTACGTCCACATTGGCATAGCAAAATGCTAGTCAATCCATACCCATAATCACATCAAAGTCCGTCATATCCAACTCTATCAAGTCGCCAGAGTCCGACGACTATCTATAGTCACAGGCAAGCCTTATACACCCGCCGCCTACCATCGAATCACCCATCGGGCGTAGCCACCTCAAAAGGTCTTATGGACTCGCTCTATCCCTACTCTACCGGCAATATGAGGAGATATATAGGACAAGGTAGAACTCGGATCTATCAAGGCATATACATCACAAAGAAGAAACCAACAATGTACCGTGACGACATCCGCGACGCCTCCCGGTCCCGACTACCGACATAGCATATATGCGCTCGAGGACCGCTAGAATCGAACCCTACCACGACCTCGCCGCGCCGCCCATAAGTACCTCGGCCCGGCGCTCGACCATCAAGACGAAGATCCAAAGAATGCACTTCGCCACCAACTGTAACGCCCCGCCGCCAAGGACGGACAATCTCTTCGGGATGGCCCGCCGCCACAAGAGTAACACGCCCCAACCCATACGCACTTCGCCGGATGAGACCTACCGCATCGAACGCACCGTGATGTGGGTGGTCTCGATTGATGACGCCGCCTTGAAACCTCAAGTCCCGAGCTCGACCGCTTCCCGAATAACCCACCGATCGTACTCTCCCGCCGGAAAATCGAGAAGGAGCACTCGGCCGGGCCGGAATGTGGACCTAGTTCGCCACAGGCCGCCCGCCAAAATCGCCTCGAGACTCGCCCCGCCTCTGGCCGCCTAAATCTAGCCGATCCCGCTCTCTCTCTCAATCCTCAGACGCCGCATCTCGGCGATATCCATCCTCGGCAAGAGCCACCCCAAGCATGCAAGAATCATATGACGGTCTAACCCCATCACATATCGATGAACCCCGCTCGCCATGCCGCTACAATGGTGTGCGATATCTCGCCAAGGAGTCAAACTCTGTGTCAGACTTCTCTGATAGTCCTCCCGTCCTGTCTCAAGGTCAAGAACCTATCTACGCGGGCTATCCTCATCTCAGGAGGCAAAAAGTGATCCAGGAAAGCCTCTGTGAACTCCTCCCAAACAACTGGAAGAGCATCCTCACCCCTTGACAATACCCATGACTCAAACCAGTTCAACGCAATATCGCGTAACCGGTAAGAATCTAGTATAACAGACTCAGTCTGCGATACCCTAAGCACCTGCATGGTCCGTCAGAATCGCCGGACAAACTCCCGCGATCCTCCTCAATTCTCGAACCATAGAACTCGTGGGTGATAACTCAGAAGTCCCAATCCGTAAACCGTCGGCTCTGGTTGGTCGTCGCCGCTCTGCTGGGCGCCGCCGCCACTATATTGGTCAGTAACCGAATTTGTTCCCCGTAATCTCTATACTGCACTCGATCGGGACCGAGGCTCCGTGATCGCGGTCTCGCAGGCCGCCCGCCGCCGAACTCGCTGAGGCCGGGCGACGCCGTGGAACTCGCCGCCCTAAACACCATCTTCTCGTAAGTGATCGGCTCGTGCCTCGTGACTTACACGCCCCACTAGCAGCCTCCTCGCCGCTTTGCCCTTCCGGGCGCTGCCTTGGCGTGAGGCATAACTGATACATAAAGGAAAACGTCACAGGAGGTTCAACCTATAACTCAGCTCTATTGCACAATCTTAGAGTGAAAGAATGGAAACCAATCCTAAATATCCTGCAGCCTCCAGATTATAGATGTGGTGCACGACACACCGATAATCAAGACTTACTAGACACGCCTCAGACACTTTCCGAGGACTAATCGCTCGATACCACTTTTGTCACGACCGACCTCGAGCCGCGATCGCACTTACCGGTACCGTCGGTATACATCAGAGAATAGCAGCGGAACATACATAACACATAACTTATGAAAAGGTAAACATCACTGGCCAGCCGATAAGGCTGCCTTCCATAAAACATACTTAAACAAAAGTACAAAGAAGCATAACCGTTCTTATAGCCCAAAACACATATGTGACCACGCACTTAAAGATAACAATCGTATGGACAGGGCCCCGCCATACCCCTGAATGTACAAAATATCTATAACATCAGGGAATATCCGTACCAACAAACAAGCTTCCGGAGGAATTGAGCTTCTGACACCGGAACAGTGATCCTAAGAACGAGGATCCACAATCGCTACTTTACCATGCAGATTTAACGCGGCCAGGAAGGGGTCAAGACACAATATGTACCAAGTATGTAAACAGAAAATATCGTAATAATGATATCATAAGTCTAAAAGTAAGTTGGAGTCATGGAAGACAATCAAAATACCTTTTACTGTGCCTTACTAACAATGAGAGTGACAAGTATATATATAATACTGCATAAAATAGGGACCTCATGATCAAAACAGGGTACCTCGCCCGTAGTATCAATAAGCACCCCTACTCCTGGGACTATTTCACCCGCATAGGTCATGTGGACCCGCATGAGGTATTCCTCGTGATAGTCAGACTACCGCACGGGACTATTTCACCCGCATAAGCCCATAAGGACTCGCGTGAGGTATTCTCGTGATCGTGGGTAGCAAATCCACGGAACAGGTGGTATAACGATCTTGGGGACTTACCCCTCAGATATACTCTTACCCTGAAGCAGATGATATAACGATCTTGGGGCTTGCCCCTCAGATATACTCTTACACTGAAGAAGGTGGTATGACGATCTTGGGGCTTGCCCCTCAGACATACTCTTACCCTGGAGAAGGTGGTATAACGATCTTGGGGCTTGCCCCTCAGATATACTCTTACCCTAACTCAAACTGTCATCATATCATAATCATAAATAAGTTAAGAAAACTTATAACTTTTTATTAGCCTTGTTCATATACTCTCTCATTTTAGTTTACTTAAGGCACTTAATCATATCTTTAATAAAAGAAACCCGGGAATTTAACCCAAGTACTACATACTTCAACTCTTTTAAAAGTGACTCTCTTTTTCATACATAAAACCTTTGGGCAATTGATGCCTTAAAATCAATTTGCCTTTCATAAATCAAATCATTTGTCCTTACTTGTCTTACTTAGAGTAAACCTTTTCTCATTAACCTTTTATAAAGCTAATAAACCAACTTCCCATAAAGTTGTTATATTAACCCTACACTTTAATAAAATCATACTTTTCCCCTAACCAAGGGACTTATACATTCTTAACACGAAATAAGTCATTATATACTTAAAACAAGTAAGAATACTAAATCTTGTACGTCTACCGTACTACATAGTTTCATCTATTCATGCTCAAGAGATAGGAAAGCTCCACATACTTCTTTGGTCAATCCACTTGCTAAGCTCAACTACCGCAAGTAATATATCAACCTATAATAATCATGATACATTTATTAACCTCTAATTTCAATGTAGAATAATCCAAGTTCAAAGTCACTAAATTCTATGGAAAATTGGGAAGCATTTCCTTTGTTTCTACATACTTTGCCACATTTCTCAAGGCCGAATTTATCATCCAAACACCACATTTAAGGCTCAACAATCCAACATTTCAAAGGGGATTACACACCTAAACTTGGGTGTGTAAAATTCTGCCCCATAAGGTACAACAATTCACTTAACAATTCTAAGGTAGTTTTTAGGCTACAACATGCTCATAATATCTTCTTAACCAATTCTTTCATATCCAAACCACATTTCTTACATGCAAGGACTCTAAGTGCATTATTTACTACTACACATCCCTACTTCTTCACATGCAACATTAATAACTAACCATAAGAGAAGAAATGTTACCTTAAAGCTTTAGCCAAACTTATTCCCACAATTTTACTAGCCTCCTTGCCAAGAACACCACCACAATAACACCAAGAAGCTAGCCACAAGCTTCCTTCTTGTTCTTAACTTTTCAGATTTTTCTTAGGCTTGAATTCCTCTTGGAATTTTAGAGAGAAGTGAGAGCTTAGGCTTAGAGAGAGAGAGGGATTAGAAAGATGACCAAGTCTTCAAGACTTGGTCAATATAAGGCATGCAAGAAAATCAGATGGGGAGGGGACACTTGTCACCCTCCCAAGGTCTTTTAAAAGAGAAAATCTGATTTTTCCTAAGTTTTTCCGCCAGGAATCAGCCAGCCATGGGCGGAAACCTCTGCGGACTCGAACTTCCGGCGCGCGCTGTTCTCAGGCGGGCGCTGCAACTTCAGCGACCTCGCATTTCGGCGCCGCTGCCTCGCATCCGCGCCACTGCCGCTTTGTCCGAAACACATTCGTCCGATCACAAGATCGAACTTGTAACTCTCATAACTTTCTACTCCGACGTCCTATCGACGAACGGTTGGTTGCGTTGGAATCTAGACTCAACCAACTATGCCATAGACCTTTGAAACACTTAGGAACTCTCAATGTACCGGGTCATAACCCGCCTCAAAGTTGACTAAAACCCGTCCGGAACAATCCGTCAACCTATCCTTTGAAAATTTTAAGTATTACTCCCTTTTGCACGCTCTCACACGTGTGGCCAGAACTACGGGGTATAACAAGTTGCCTAGGTTATGAAAGTAGAAGTTACTTGGTTTTAAAACCTTGAAATGAATTGTAAAGGTGAAGTAACTTGATTTGAAAAATAGACATGCCTTGATACTACGGGTGTTAGTATCTTGGGGTTTTTATATAAAAAGGGTTCTTTTTAAAGGAACGGAAGTGCGTAGTACTTTGGGTTAAACTCCCCGATTTTATGTGACATGATAGTGCCTTATGTTTAAATAAAATGAGAGTGCATGTTAATTAAGTCTAATAAGAAGTTAAGGGTTTTTTTTAACTTGCTTATGATATTTATGATAAGTCGGTGGTGCTTATGTTGTGATGTTCATGATAGCCGGTGGTGCTAGTGTTATATTATTATTATTATTTTCGGGGTAAATCCCCGGGTCATTTGCATGTTACTGTTACACCCCGTAGTTCGGGTCATGCTTAGGAAGTACGTACGAAAGGGAGTAAGACTTAAATTTTAGAAAGATAGGTTGGCGAATTGTTTCGGATGGGTTTGTAGTCAACTTTGGGGCGGGTTATGACCCGTTGCATTGAGAGTTCCTAGGTATTTCAAATGCCTAGTGCGTAGTTCGTTGAGTCTAGTTTCCAACGCAACCAACCGTTCGTCGATAGGACATCGGAGTAGAAAGTTATGGGAGTTACAAGTTCAGAGCGCAGTCGAGCCGAAAGGTGTATTCGGTCAGGGGCTACAGCGCCGCGGCGCCGGATGCAGGGCCGCGGCGCCAGATAGTCTGGAGGACGCTGAGGATGCAGCGCCGCGGCGCCGGAAAGCAGGGCCGCGGCGCCGGAAGTTCTGTAGGGTTGCGGAAGATTCAGCGCCGCGGCGCCGGCTGCAGGGCTGCGGCGCCGAGGCGGAGTTTCTGGCGAAAAAACTGAGGAAATCAGATTTTTTTCTTTTTAAAAGGCCATGGGAGGGTGACAAGTGTCCCCCCCCCATCTGATTTTTTGCATGCACTATTTATTGACCAAGTCTTGAAGACTTGGTCATTCTTCAAGCTCTTTTCTCTCTCTAAATTAGAAGCTCTTCCTTCTCTCTAGAAAATCAAGGCTTGAGAAAAATCTGAAAAGTGTGGCAAGAGGGAAACTTGTTGGCAAGCTTGTAGGAGTTATTGTGGTGGTGTTTGTGGAAAGGAGGCTAGTGTATTTGTTGGATTAATTTGGCTAAAGTTCTAAGGTAACAATTCCTTCTCTCTTTGTTGGTTTTTGGTGTTGCATGTGAAGAAGAAAGAACTTGTAGTTGAAAATATTGCTCTTAGATAAATTGCATGTAAGAAATATGGGTTGGATATGAAAGAATTGGATAAGAAGGTTATGTGAGCATGTTGTAGCCAAAATACTACCTTTACCTTATTGATTTAGTTAACATGTATTATGGGGCAGAATTTTACACACCTAAGATTAGGTGTGTAATCCCCTTTGAATTGTTTGGATTGTTGGGCCTTAAAAGTGGCGTTTGGATGTTGAATTCGGCCTTGAAAAGGGTGGCAAAGTACGTAGAAACAAAGGAAGTGATGTCCAATTTCCATTGAATAAGGAACTTTGTGCTAGAATATTCGACGAAGAAGTTTAGACGTTAATAGAAATATTTGATTATTATAGGTTGACACTCTACGCACGGCATACTCGACTTGGCTTGTGGATTAAGCCGAAGAGGTATGTGATTCTTCCTATTCTCTTGAGCATGATATTTGTGAAACATATATATAGTGCGGTAGACGCACGTGTGTTAAAGGAGTTGGATTTTCCCTTTTATGTCTGTGACTTGATTCTAAAAGTTAAGTGACTTGTTATGAAATGTTAAGGACTTGAATTGTGTTAAAAAGTTGTGAAGCCTCATTCGTGAGTAATGGGTGCTTAGTCTTTTAAGAGAATAAAGTTATCTTGATTTCGGAAATAAGAGTAGTTGTCCTTGGTTGGTTTAAAACATAAAGGGTTATAATAGCTTTATGAGAAGTTAGTTATAACAACTTTATGAAAACGAAAGAATGATTTTATTATTGGATTTAAAACGATAACTTGACATTTTAAAAGTTAGGAGGTTGGTTTCCTTACAAGATATGAGATTTGATTCAAAGATTATGAGACTTAATTTTGAAAGTAAAGAGACTTGACTTTAAAAAAGGGGAGAAGTGAGTTGGTTAAAAAAATGTATGTACGTAGTACTTTGGGGTTAGAACCCGGATTTTTGACATAAAATAAAAGTACCTTAAGTGTGAGTAACTTGCCTATGTTCGCTCGTGATAGCCTTGTTGTGCAAGTATTGTGTCCTTATGCTACCGCGTCTCTCGATGGAGGGCCGGTCAGGTTATTCTTGATCACTTTGGGCATACTGACTCGATGGATGGTCCACGGGTATGCGGCCATGATGAGGGTTCGTTCCCTGTTGATAGTGTTATTCCATGGACTAGCTCTCCATGAGGTCTCGTGATGCAGGGTGGATCTGGTGGTTAGCCTACGTACTTGCCCCGGTCAGCGACGTGATGCAGGGTGGATCTGGTAGTTGGCTTTCGTACTTGCCCCGGTCAGTGTTAGGTCGAAGTTTCGTGATGCAGGGTCGATCTGGTGGTTAGCCTACGTACTTGCCCCGGTCAGCGACGTGATGCAGGGTGGATCTGGTAGAGGCTATCGTACTTGCCTCGGTCAGCTACGTGATACATGTATTTAGTATTGTTGGTACGGTGGGTTACGTAGGCAAGCTTTCGTACTTGCCGATCGATTGAGGATGCAGGGTGGATCCGTAGCTATGCCTTCGTCTTGCCCGCACGGTTCTTATGACACGTGGGACACGTGTTCATGTACTCCTCGTGTTGTTATATCATGATCACGGCGGTGAGGAAGGAATTCCACGGGCATGATTGATATTGTGGGCATGAAACCCATGGTTATATTTGAGTGACGACTTAGAGGGCGTGAGTCCATGACTTGACATGACTGCGTATATGTTGTGTACTGTAGTTTGGCTATCATACATGTCTCCTACTTTATATAGACTATTATAATTTCATTACAGTATTTTAAGTTTCACATACTTGGTACCTGTTATGACCCACTTTTCGGGGCCGCTCATGCCGCAGGTTGAGGTACATAGCTTGCTGATCCGCACTCTTAGGATCACTGTTCAGTTCTCGGGAAGCTCCACTTCTCCAGAGGCTTTGTCTTTTGGTACGGTACCCTGAAGTTGTAGACTTTTGTACATTCAGGGGTATGGCGGGGCTCTGTCCCGTCATAGTGGTTACACATTCTTAGAGGTCTGTAGTCCTGTTATAAATTGGGTTGTAAAGGATGTAACTGTTCAGTTTTAGTTGTATTCATATTTTCGGAAAGGTAGCTATTTTGGGTTAGCCTGATTCATGTGTTATATTGGTTCTTGTTTGTGAGTTTATTTCCGCTGGTTTTCTCTGATGTTGTATCACAAGGGTGCCCGGGGTAAGGCACCAGTCACGGATCCAAGGTCGGGTCGTGACAGTTACATTCCATGGATTTTCTACCCATGATGCGAGTGCGGCGTATGTACTCATTGCGGGTCCACTGGACCTATGCGGGTGAAATAGTCCCATGCGGAGCAAATTGCTCCATTGCGGGTCCACAAGACTTAAGCGGGTGAAATAGTCACAGGAGTAGGATTGCTTAATGATACTACGGGCGGGTGGCCCTAATGTGATCGTAAGCTTCCTATTTTTAAATGGTAAAGTCTACTCCTATTTACTCTCATTATTAGTAAGACACAATGTACTGTTAATGTGGTTATCATATATGTCTCCAGCTTTATTTTAGACTATTATGATTTCATTACAGTACTTTCAGTTTCACATACTTGGTACCTGTTATACTGACCTCCTTCGGGGGGCTGCGTTCATGCCGCAGGTTGAGGTACATAGCTTGTCGATCCTCGCTCTTAGGATCACTGATCAGTTCTTGAAAAGCTCCATTTCTCCGGAGGCTTGTCTTTTGGTACAGTTTCCCTGATGTTGTAGATTATGTACATTCAGGGGTATGGCGGGGCCCTGTCCCGTCACAGTTGTTATGTCAAAACTCTTAGAGGTCTGTAGTCATATCTTGTGGGTCGGTTTGAAAAAAAAAAGAGGTAACTGCTTTTGACTTTATATATATATATATATATATATATCCAGGGAGGTAGATTTATCGGCTAGCATGTTGTTTATTTCTTATTGAGTATGTATGTTCCACTGATTTTTCTCTGATGTATACCTGTAAGGGTGCCCAGGTGGGCACCAGTCGCGGGCCCGGGGTCGGGTTGTGACAATTATTTCGTACTGACCTACCTTTCCTCGGGGGGCTGCGTTCATGCCCGTAGGTACAGGTGATCGGTTAGGTGACCCTCCAGTTTAGGACATCTACTAGCTGCTAAAGAGCTCCCTTGTTCCGTAGACAACTATTTTGGTACAGATCCTTACATTCCAGACTTATGTATATTTTGGGCACGATGGGGCCCTGTGCCTTCATATGTCAGTATTGTACTCTTAGAGGTCTGTAGACAGTTGTGGGTTGGACGTTTGTACCTTGTTTTGGTTTTCGATGTTGCTACACTCTGTGTTGGGATGTTCCCGGTTATACTTGTTGTTATCTAGTGGTAGCCTTGCCGGCTTGCCTATTTTGATTATTCTTTTGTGTATATGATGCTATTTGGTGACAGCCTAGTCGGCTAGCCTGTTGTGATTATTGATTAGTTGTGTACGGCAGCCTTGTCGGCTCGCCTATTTTGGGGATATGTTATAGAAGCAGTGTTGTGCTGCCGAAATTTCTATAGATCTCAGTATTAAAGGGATTGAGAGTGGCAGGTCAGTAATGACATCCAATTAAGACGTTTAGTCGCGGCCCGTCGGGTCGGGTCGTGACATAAACTTCACAAAATCAGCCCCTAACTCGACGCGACAATATCCAACAATTTTAAGCAAGACTTCGGCCAACATTCTCAAAACCAACCCTTTTCTTAATTCCTTAGAGTCCAATTCTTGTTCCAATAATTTCTTGTGAACAACTATAACTTAAATGTCAAGATTTTCTTCTAATTTCAACATGCAAAGCAGCGACGAACTTCACAACACAATAATCGAATACAACAATTCCAAAATTAGTAAAATTAGTCATAATATCGGCTACAACATTCAAAATATTCACATGCAATGTCTAAATTCCAAATTTTCCTTAACACAAATTCATTTCCTTAATTCTAACAACATGCACTCCAATTATATCATAGAAAGAAGAATTCTATACCTCAAATTCGTCCAAAATAGTCCCCACGATTTGCCCAGTGTTTCATCGGGTTTCTTGCACCCATTTCTCATTTTTTCAACTCCGAATTGACATGCATAAATTCCACAATGTTAACCCATCATTTATACATGTTTTTTTCTCAAAATTTTCATCTTAAAATCTGAAAATTTGGAGCAAAATCTGCCCAGTTCACCGTGACTTCACTGCTTGGAGGTTTACCATTTTTTTCGAATTTAGAAGAAGGATTTAATTTTGGAAGAGAGAGTTGATAAAATTCCTAAGAAATTTTGCTAGGGAGAGGGGAGGGTATCGGCTGAAGTGAGGGGAGAGGGAGGGAGATGAAGAACTTTGATTTCAATTATAATGAAAGAGAAAGAGTATAGGTTTAATTAAAAAAAATCTGATTTTTTATTACACATTGGTCCCAAGTCCCCTAATTAATAATTCTTAAACCCCCTTCTTTTAAATCTTAACTCTCACTTCCTTTAATTCCCGAGAATTTCATAAAGCCTCGTATTCTCAATGTCATAATTATTATAATACGTTACCAACCCCTAACGGAAATATACAAGTATTATAATAAGTTTCCAACGTCACACTCCTTGTGACCAACATCTTTCCGGAATCATATCCTCTTGTATACTAATTTCCGATATTCAGATCATATTTCCTTAATTACGTTCTTAATTATCGCCTTAAACTACGAAGTGTAACATCCTACCCCCCTTAGAAACATTCGTCCTCGAATGTTCATCATAGGTCACATGCTAGAAAAATTTCGATAGAGTCTCCTTTATAACTATGTCTATCCACCTATATTCAGCAAACCAACATATGCCACACAGGGCCACAATATACATCACATATATCATTCACCAAATAATAGTTAAGTAAGGAATCAAATTACCCGTGAATATTCAACTGAATCTCATGTAACACCTTGAACAAAGTTAAAGATCCTCCATGCAGTACTATATTCCTTCATTTTCAAATTTGTCACTATATTCTAGCTGGAACTACCTTGTACACTTGCTTCAATTCGTAACGGCATATAGTGTTCCACCATATCTGTCACGCTCCGAACCGATGGGCCGCGACTGGTGCCCTACCTGGGCACCCTTATACCCACACATCACATATGACCAGCGGAAGCTAATGAAAACTCATAATCTCAAAACAAAGGGATATTGTCCCCAGAACTATCATATAATAAAATAGGCAAGCCAACAAGGCTGCCATTATATACACAAATCCGAAATAAACTACAAATGTACATGTCCAAGCCAAACATGACTACAAACCTCTAAGAGTATAACCGTAACTATGACGGGACAAGGCCCCGTTGTACCCCTGAATATACATAAGTCATAATGGAAGACCTGTACCAAAATGACTAGGCTCCGGAACAATGGAGCTATTCCAAAACGCTGAGCAAGGATCCTAAACTCGAGGATCACCAAACTATGTACCTATACCAGCGTGCATGAACGCAGTCTCCTGGAGAAGGAGGGTCAGTACAACAATGTACCAAGTATGTAAACATAAAGTACAGTAAATAAGATCATAACTGGCCAAAAGATGACAGGGACAAGTATGAAAATCAAATACCAGATCCAACCGTGCCATGTGAAATAAGAGCCAACTGTACATCAGTACATTGTACCGCACATCACTTTGTACCATTGTATCAGTACAATTGTATCAACAGCATTGTACTTTATAAAAATGAGAGTCAACTGTGCCTTTTTAAAATATAAAATCAACTGTATCTTTTCAAAATATGAAAGTCATGTCAAAATCAGGGACACCTGCCCATAAAATCATTATGCATATTCTATTCATGGGAATCGAACTCGCAAGGCTTCATTTTGTCCGATCGAAACGGACCAAAGAAAACGGTCGGTCTTGATCCATGTGATTTGAGAAATCGGTTTCGGTCCGGTCAGGTCGAGTCAGTCGATCAAAAGATATATATATATATATATATATATATATATATATTCCTAATATATATAATATATATAATTCCTAATATATATAATATATATAATTTATAATTTTCTAAATTCCTAATATATATAATTCCTAATTTCAAATATATAATATAATATAATTAGGGTTCAGGACATTTGTTTTTAAAATTGAATTTTCAATCAAAATTGACATTCTCGGACGTGGTGCCACGAAATTTTTACGTTGAAATCTATTGTACATCGTGAGATATTTAGATTTGAAAATGGGAAAACGTAACGATTTGGGAAAGTGAAATTGAGGCAAGATGGACGTTTTTGGTCGCCTCAGATCGAAAAAATACGTGAAATAAAAAATTAGGTAAAGCGGACGTCCGAGCGCAAAGTTATGGCCGTATAAAGTTTGATCAATTTACAACCTATATTTGATATGTCAATACGCCCGGCCATGGCGGGGAGGGTGGGGATGGTGAGGCGGGTGTTGCAGGGGGGGGGCCCGGGGACTAGGGCAAATTCGGTCCATTCGGTCGAAAAAGGACCGAAAATGGCCGGACCGAACACAGACCGACCGAGAAGTTGGTCGGTCCGGTCCGGACAATCCTACTGTTCGGTCCTCGATCCGGTCCGGTTTTAACCCTTTGTGCACCCCTATCTATACTCGCATCACGGATCTTGTATCACGACCCGACCCGACGGGCTGCGACAAAACGTCCTAATTGAACGTCATTACTGACTTGTCACTCTTAATCCATTTAATACCGAGATCTATAGAAATTTCGGCAGCACAACGCTGCTTTTACAACATCTCCCTAAAATGGGCGAGCCGACAAGGCTGCCAAATCAATAACAGAACAACAAACAAAACAGGCTAGCCGACTAGGCTGCCACCAACCAACATTATATACACAAAGAAATAGTCAAAATATGCAAGCCGACAAGGTTGCCACCAGATACCAACAGAAATAACCGGAAACGCCCCAACACAGAGTACAACAACATTAAAACCCAAAACAAGGTATAACGCCCAACGTCCACAATCGCATGTCTCTGGACCTCTAAGAGTACGATACTGACATATGACGGGACAGGGCCCCGTCGTGCCCAAAATATGAATAAGTCTGAAAGATGAAGATCTGTACCAAAATAGCTGGCTCCGGAACAAAGGATCTCTCAATCGCTGAGAAGTCCTAAGCGGAGGTCACCTATCGAACACTGAACTGCGGGCATGAACGCAGCCGAAAAAAGAGTCGATCTGAAATAATGTACTGAGTATATAAAACATGAAGTACTGAAAATGAAATCACAACTGTGTCAAGTAAAGATAGAGAGTCATCAAACTTAACAAAAATGAGAGTCATATCAGAAATAATGAATGCTTACTCATACTGTCACTATGTCTGTATATCAATCTGTATAACATGTCTCGGCCCTCTAGTGTGGGACTCGATGGAAGTATGTATATGTGCGCATATCATGTCTCGGCCCTCTATGGAGGGACTCGATAAAATCTGTATATATGTATATAACGTGTCTCGGCCCTCTAGTGAGGAACTCGATGAATTCTGTAAAGCTGCGCACGAACATGATCCGGCCCGGGACTCGGTGGAGTGAAACAATAATACTTAGCACGATTAGATATCATGAGCAACCATATGCAATTAAAAATCATCTTTGACTCTCGATAATATCATCATAATAAACTTTTTTACTGAAAATCATAGACACTAATCAACAATTATCCTTTAAAACTGAACTTATAGGAATTACGTACGTCCGCCGTACTTTCATTAAAATCATGCCAAAAAGGAGGAAAGAAGAGTTTTACGTACCTCTTAGTCGCTCAACCAATGTAAAACTAGGACGCGCCTTGTCTAATATGTCAGCCTATAATAACAATGATATGATCATTAATTCTAGGACTTCTAACGTAAGTTATATTGAATATCGTCTTCCTATTTCTATAAAACAAAAAATGGGCAGCACTTCCTCTGTTTATGTGCGTATCCACAATTTATCAACAAGCCAACAACACCAATAACCAAACATCATTCCAAGATATAATCAAATTAATCTCAAATACTCCTTTTACGCCATAGTGTACATTCCTTCTCTTTTACACTTATACAATTCAACAACTTCAATAACCAAGACGATTAAGTCCTATAGTTAGCATATAACACCTTTTCCATTTTAATCCTTTTAGGACATGTATTAGTGATTACCATAATGTGTATGTATATGCATAACTCATATTTCCGTCACCATAATTTCACCAAAACAACCCCTTAAATTGCAATACAACATGTCCACTAATTTCCATTCAAATTCGGCCAACAACATTACCAATTTCATATTTTCTTTCTTAACTTCTTATAATACAATTCATGTTCCAATAATTCCTTATGAACACTATGATCTAATTATCAAAATTTCTTCTTCAATTCCCACATGCAATTTGTGATAATGATAACAACACAACCATTGAACACAATAACTCCAAAATTGATAGAACTAACTTCAAAACCGGTCCAACACATTTCAACAATCACATGCATGTTTTAATTCTATATTTCTTCCTAACACAAATCCATTACTTCAACTACAACAATATGCAACTTCAATTATAGAATAGAAAGAAGAATTTTCATACCTTAATTTAATCCCCAAAACAGTCCCGATTTTTAGTCACTGCTTTGTCAGCTGAAATTGTAACGTCCATAACTCTCTACTAATGTGTCCTATCGATGAGCGATTTGTTGCGTTGGAAACTAGACTCGGCGAACTTCATTTTAGGCTTTTGAAACACCCAAAAACTCTTGATATACTAGGATATATACCCTTTCAAAGTTGACTAACAATCTGCCAGCAACCAGCGATTTTCTGCCCATTTTCTTGCCCCTCTTCTTGCCCAATTGTTCACTTCTTCCACTCCAATTCACCATGCAATCATTCCATAATGTTAACCCATCATTTATACATGTTTTCCTTAAAAAAAATCTTGTCCAAAACTTGAAGAAACCCCCAGCCCTTTTCTCGGCCAGTGGCACCGAAACCCCACTGTTTGGGTGTTAAAATTTTGCCTAGGATTATTGATGAATTAATCTAGGAAGAGAGAGATGAAAACTTAATTTTTTGGCTATGGATTTTTGAGTGTCTTGGCTGGTTTGAGGGGAGAGGGAGGAGAGAAATACATTTTGATTTTACAAGTGTGGAAGATGAAGTATTTAGGGTATTATTAGGATTTTCAGATTTTTCAATTATCCACTTTGGTCCCTCCACATATTACACTTTGATCCTCTAATTAATTACTTAACTAAATTAATCCCCCAAGTAGTAAATCTTAGTCCACTTCTTTTAATCTTAATTCTCATTCCCTTTAATTTCCGGGAATTCCATAAGGCCTCGTATTCTTCATGTCGTAATTTTTATAATATGATACTAATCCTTAATGGAAATATATAACTTATCATTTTAAATTCTCATTGACATGCTCATAGCTTGTGTAAATATTCTTACATCCATTATCCGAATCTTAATCTTAATGACATTCTTAATCCTCGTCCTAAACTTATGAGGTGTAACATATTGTCCGTGGAATCATATACATATACTATTCGTGGGAATCGAACTCGCATGGGTCTTTATACCCGCATCACAGATCTTGTCTGTGGAATCATATACATATACTATTCGTGGGAATCGAACCCGCATGGGTCTTTATACCCGCATGAGTATCTATACTCGCATCACGGATCTTGTCCGTGGAATCATATACATATACTATTCGTGGGAATCGAACCCGCATGAGTCTTTATACCCGCATGCGTATCTATACTCGCATCACGGATCTTGTCCGTGGAATTATATACATATACTATTCGTGGGAATCGAACCCGCATGGGTCTTTATACCCGCATGAGTATCTATACTCGCATCACAGATCTTGTCCGTGGAATCATATACATATAAACATTGTCAGCCCATTATGGACTCGGTGAAATGGAATAATAACACTTGCACGAATAGCTATCATGAGCAACCATAAGCACTTTAAATCATCTTTGACTCTCATTAGAATAAATAGAATGAACTTTCATTTTAGAAAAATCAAGGCACTATCATATCATGTAATATTAGGGACTTGAACCCAAAAGTACTATGTACTTTCATCGTACATTCATTTTATAAAAAAAATCATGCTAGAAGAAGAAAGAATAGTTCACATACCTCGAATATTTCCAATAATCCTGTATTTGATTGGTGATAACGGATCCGAATTTACCTAATTAATTCTTATATGGGTCGTGAATAATTATATGATGAAACCTTATCTAATCAGTTGTGAACTAGAAAATGTAAAACAAATTGGTTATATCTTAGCTTCTATGCAGATCCCGTTCTAATCATTTTAATATAATTGCTTGTCGATACCTTTTTCATTTAACGTTGCAATGACTTATTTCAACACGTCTATTAGAACATACCCAATTATTATTAAAACAGTCTCATCGCTTGATACTTATCAGTTACTTAAATTAGCAAGGTCGAACCGACTCCAACGCTTACTAAGAACTCTTATGAATATATTAACATCTCTCCTCATATGCCTTAATAAGGACTTAGGAACAACTTAGACATGCTTTTAGCATAGAATCAATAAAATAAATACCCCTTAACTTCTAAGAGTAGAATGAATTATGAAACAATACCACATGTATATTTCGTACGTAGAATATGCCAAAAGAATGAGGGATAGTTCACATACCTCATCGGTTGTACCAACACGATAAGTAGAATACGTCTCAATTAGTACTTCAACCTATAACAACAATAACACGTCTATCAACTTCATGCTTACTAGTATAAGACATATACCAAGTAAGGGTTCTCTTTTCATATAAAAATTTGGGTAGCACTTCCCCTATAAATGCTTTCATCCAGAACTTACAAACAAGGCCAAATACACCAATAACCGAGCACCAATTAAGGGCACAACTAAACAGTTAACCAAGGTGATTCACACACCTATTTCTCACGTAAAACAACCCCCTAATCCTTACTAAATCAGTCCACAAAAACAATCCATATTCCAACAACAATTAGGGTAAGATATGAAGTCTTTCTACATCTTTCTACACCCTCGTTCCTTTAGGACATACGTTAGAAATTACCACATCTAAACATATATAAATAGTGACTAAATATCCAACATATACACACATAAAACAACCCTTAAAACAACACGACAATATCCAACAATTTATATGAAGTTCTCGGCCACAACAAGACTTTAAGCCAAGGCCATTTTTCACGACTCTTTATAATCCAATTCGTTACAACACTTTCATATAAACAGTTTATACTTTCCATAACAATATTTCCTTCATATAACAACATGTAGCAAGTGGTGATAACAACCACAATAACCAACGAATCCAAGTAATGAAAAATAGCCAAGAATCGGCCAACATGCTAACAACAACCACATGCATTTTCTTGCTTCCAACCCTTCTAAATACATGTTCATCCATTAACTACAACATCATTTATCTACCAATAACTTATTAAGAGGAAGAACTCTTACCTCTACTTTAGCCAAAGTAGTCCTTAGGTTTTCGGCTCACACTTCACTTCCACACCACTTCTTCACGCTACAACCACATGCACATATCCTCTACAAGCTTGTAACCATCTTCCTTTCATGTTTTCCTTCCAAAAAGTTCATTTCCAAGCCTAGGGTTTCAAGACACTTTTCGGCCAAACCGTGTTTTAAAGTTCATGGAGAGTTAACTTGGCTTAGAACTTAGGTAGAGGGCTTAATCTTGGAAAATAAGTTGTCTTTGATCTTCACTTTTGCTATGGTTGGTTCGAAACTTGGAGAGAAAGGAAAGAAGAGAGAAAGGAATTTTGTGGTGAAAAGATATTATGAGCCAAATCTTGCAAGACTTATCTTATAAAGATAGAACTTGTAATCACAAGTGGGAGGGACACGTGTCACTCTCTCATTGGTCATAATCATCTCTTCACAAAAAAAAATCGACACTTAGCCAAAATATCTTAAAATTCGATGGGCCCACAAAATTGTGAAATTTTCGGTGGACCCCATATTTTCAATGCCAAGACTTAATAATACAATCATAAGTCCATAACTCTATTTGAAAAGAATTCAACCACTAATATTAATTCTCGTCGTCACATTTGTTGTATCCAAAATTATTCCACATAGAAAATGTAAATATACTTTCCTTCCAACATTCAAATCTTATTTCCTTACTTACGTTCTCACTTATGTGCCCTGAAATTACGGGGTGTAACAATATCCGTACTGCATGCTTAACATGACGACAATTCATGTGTATACCTGCTACATTGTTAAAATAGCTCCATATAGATTTGACAAACTCCCTTGTAAGAAACAAGTGATCTATCGTTTCTTGATGTAAAACATTATATCAGCAGCATCTTGATACTATATTAATTTCAATATTTTGCAACACTTTATCCACTGAAGTTTTAAATTTCCACATCGTCCATAGGAAGAAATATATCTTGAATGACACTCTTTTAACCCACATTTACTTATATACCTCATAAGGATATGATCTTTATCTCAACAAATCACATGCATTTGACACCGTAAATTTACTAGAACTTGTCATTATCCACCAAGGATTATTCTACATGGTGCATATCAGGTATGTAGTGACATGTGAGATAATGTTATCTCGTAGATACTGTCTTGGCTTTGACAAATCTCATCAATCCCCTCGTAGCAGTTCTTTGACATCTTTCACCCCTTTCATCAATAAGAAACTCTGTTAGTAGTACATAATGTAATGTTTTCAATTTGGTACGATTATTAATTCAAATGTTAGCAGTCCCACTCTTTGTTTTCCACCATATTTCTTGTTCAATGTTATCCCTTACCTCAGGGATCATTTCTAAGACCTGAGAACCACATTTCCAAGCCTGTAATTTGTCCCTAATCTTCTTAATTAATTCAACATAATCTATTTTCCTCTTTCTAACATGTGATACTGGACATCCTAAATACATATATGGAAATGTCCCCCTTGTGAAACTAGTAATACCTTTTACTCGATGAATCACGTTACTAGGAGTCTAAGCGTGCATATAAAAGAACCATTCCTTTTTATTGATCAATTGACCAGAAACTTCTTCATACTCCTTCAAAGTTTGCATTGATCAGATACAATGATTTGATATTACTGGGGAGAATATCATGGTATCATCTGCATAGGTCAGATGATTGAGATTAGCACCACTTGTCATATCAAGTTTTTTTAATGACATTAGCAGGTTTATCCCTCTTTCTTATATCATTCGCAAGTTCTTGAGTAAGTAAAACTATGAAAGTATCTTGTGTCTCTATCTCCCTTTAAGTTTCATTGAATTCCAGTTTTTACCTCTAATTTTTTTTCTAAAAGTGCAAAAGCACCATTTTATTTCCCTATGATGGATCTTCTTCAAACAACTGCTCCTTACTCTTGACAATATGCTCCCTGATTGTCAATTTCTTGAATAGATCACCAAAGGTATCCTTACTCCGTTTAGACAATGCTATGTTTAATCTTTTTATCTTCAATTTGAATGTAACAAAAGGGTCACCAAGGTAATCTGAATTGTAGTTTTGTTCCATCACCTCCATAAAGTATCATGCTTAAGCTAAAACTTTAAAAATCTGACGTATTTATGAAATTGTGGAACCTGATCTCGTGCAGTTAACAACAAAGGTGTATGATCTGAACTAGTTCTCGATAGATGCTCCATGCTTAAATTGCCTAGCCAATCCTGTAGTTGTTGATTAACTAAGATTTTGTCCAATCTCATAAAGATACAATTTTGACATGCTTTACCATTCCAACAAGTGAAAAGGGCTACCTCTAATGGTTTTATCAACTCAGGTTTATCCTGATTCTACTAGCAACAAGGGGAGATATGTATGACAAGGTGGAACCTGGATTAATCAATGCATATACGTCACAGAAAAAGACCGATAATATACCTGTAACAACGTCTGGTGACGCCTCTTGATCATGTCTACTGGCCAAGGAATATATACGGTGCGAAGGATCGCCAGAATTAGAAATTCTGCCATGAACTCTACCACGGCCTGCTAGAGCCTGAATACCTTACCTTGTGGGGCGCATAGCTATAGATGATGAAAAGCCAGCAACCGACCCCGTAGGCCGAGCCATACCACCTGAACCACCTATGGACGGACTTTCCCTCATCACATGGCCTTGACGGCCGCAAAAATAACAAACACCTATAGCAAAACGATATTCCCCAAAATGGGACATACCGCACCGAGAATACGGAGGCAAAAGTGGCCTCGACTGATTGGAACCCCCCATCGTGTGAACACGAAGCGGAGCTCGACCGCTCTGAATACCGTGCGATCAAATCTGCGGACTGTGAAGGTGCACTCTGTGCTGGCTGAGAAAAATATCGACATCTTTGTTGAGGCCAGCGCCGAGACTCACCCGAATACCCAGCTGACCTAGCCCTCTTATGCTGGTCCCTGTCACGACCTCTGTCCAGTTGCCGCCCTCTGTGTCGGTCCTTAACCCCCTGCATATGCCTGGATACGAGCAATATCTTTACCCGGCTGAAGAGCCACTGCCATACACCCATCGATCAAGTAGTGATCCAGCCCCATCACATAGCGATGTACCATGTCTGCCATATCCGCTACAATAGTGGGTGCATATCTGACCAATGAATCAAACTCAAGGTTGTACTCTATAATGCTCCTACCGCTCTGCCTCAAGTGTAAGAACCTGTCAAATCTGGCTCTCCTTATCTCTGTAGGTAGGAAGTGATCAAGGAAGGCCTCCGTAAACTCATCCCACATCGCTGGAGGAGCACCCTCGCCCCTAGATAATTCCCATGACTCATACCAGTTAATAGCTACGTCACACAACCGATATGATGCCAACACGATGCACTCGATTCAAGCCTTTATCACCCTCAACGACGCAGATTCCGCCGGATGAACTCATGTGGATCATCTCGCCTTGACACCGAAAAACTCGTGGACTACGATCAAGAAATCACTGCACTCACTATCTCGCCTGGGTCAACTCGTCCTCGTCTATAAGTCTGCCCCGCCACTAACCTAGTCAGCAGTTGCATCGCATCTCTCATGGCTCTGTCTTCTGCCCCTGGTTGAGGAGCTGGAGGCTTAAGTGTTGGGGCCTCGGAAACTGGTGATGTTGCCCCCTGAACTGGAGCCTCTGGAGGTGGCGACGAAGCAAAGCTCATCGGCTGGGGCACAATCTCCGGCATAGACTGAGTACGGGACCTGATAACTCTCTGAATCCGACTAGTATCCCCCGTTATAGATTTGCCCTTCTGGGCCGCTGTCGCGTTCTTCGGAGGCATAACTGTAAACATAGTAAGTCGTCAGAAAGGGGATTATCCTAATAACATAGCTTTATTGCACGATCTAAGAGATGAAAGAATAGAAATCAATCCTAAATGTCCGCCAGCCTCCTGCGTATAAGTATGGTGTGAAACATACCCATACACAAGACTCTACCAGACACGGTCTATAGACATTCCGATGACTAACTGCTCTGATACCACTTTTATCACGATCCGACCCGACGGGCCATGACTAAACGCCCTAATGACGTCATTATACTAACCTGTCACACATAGTCCAACTAACACTTAAGGAGTATGAAATCCGGCAGCATAACACTGCAATAATAACAAATGCCAGAATAGGCAAGCCGACAAGCCTGCCTTTACACAAGAATGTACCTATCTTCTGGGGAGTCACAACTAGCCAGCACAATATAATATGCAAGCCGACAAGGCTTCCACCAGATAGTATCACATATACACGGGAACACCACAATACATAGTATAATAACATGGCTGACCTAAATAGATTTATAACTCTACATAAGTACAATCCACAACTGTCTACAGAACTCTATGAAAAGGATAACAACATGTGACGGGACAGGGCCCCATCGTGCCCCTAAATATATACATAAGTCTAAAAAGAGGTTTTATACCAAAATGACAAAACTCTAGATCAAAGGAGTTTTCCAACCAGCTGAGTAGGAGTCCTAAGCCTGAGGATCACCAAATCGAGAACACGCATACGCGGCGTGAACGCAGCTTCGAGGAAAGGGGTCGATTTAAATAATGTACTGAATATGTAAAACATGTAATACTGTAAGGAAGATAATAAGTGGCCAATAGACAACATGAGACAGGTATAATAATCAGAATCAATTGTGCCTTATAGAAATAAGAATCATGAACATATATATATATATACTGTACCCAACCCCCCAGTGAGGGTCTCGGTGTGAATGAAACCATAAACACATGTATACCGTACCCGACCATTATGGGACTCGGTGTGAAATTATATACATACCGTACCTGGCCCATTATGGGAATCAGTGTGAAATCATATACATGCCGTACCCGACCCATTATGGGACTCGATGTGAACTCATCATTCGACTCTTAATAAAATCATTAAAATGAACTTTTACTGTAAACATCAAAGACACTTCTCATAACTCATATTACTAGGAATTTGACTGTATAGAAACCATGTACGTCCGCCGTACGTTTACTTAATAAAAATCATGCCAAAAGAAAGAAAGAATAGTTCACATACCTCGTCGTCTATATCAACTTGATAATCTAATAATCGTCTCGACTAGCACTTTGACCTATAATAATAACAACATGCCCGTCAACTCTATGACTCCTAACGTGAGTTATATTGAAAAACGACTCTCTTACTCTATAAAAATTCAGGCAACACTTCCCCTGTTTATATGTACATCCACAATCCACAATAAATGCCAACCAAACCAATAACCAAGCATAATTTCAAGATATAACCAAATTAGTCTCATGTACTTCATATATGCTACCATAATACATTCTTTCTCGTTTACATTTAGGCAATACGACAACTACAACGACCAAGGTGATTACTCCACCTATTTCTCATGTTAATTCAGTCCTTAATCCATATTAGAACAATCTTAAAACAATCCATCAACTCTAGTGACAACAACAATAACCAAGTAGTGCATGTCCTACAATCGTCAACCTAATACCCCTTTTTACTCTTTAATTCTTTAAGACAGGTATTAGTAATTGCCATATATATACATATTTATAATCAAATTTCCAACATTTAAACTTCACAAAATCAGCCCCTAACTCGACGCGACAATATCCAACAATTTTAAGCAAATCTTCGGCCAACATTCTCAAAACCAACTCTTTTCTTAATTCCTTAGAGTCCAATTCATGTTCCAATAATCCTTATGAACAACTATAACTTAAATGTTAAGATTTTTTTCTAATTTCAACATGCAAAGCAGCGACGAACTTCACAACACAATAATCGAATACGATAATTCCAAGATTAGTAAAATTAGTCATAATATCGGCTACAACATTCAAAATATTCACATGCAATGTCTAAATTCCAATTTTTCCTTAACACAAATTTATTTCCTTTATTCTAACAACATGCGCTCCAATTATATCATAAAAAGAAGAATTCTATACCTAAAATTCGTCAAAAAAAAACCCCACGATTTGCCCACTGTTTCATCGAGTTTCTTGCACCCATTTCTCACTTTTTCAACTCCGAATTGACATGCATAAATTCCACAATGTTAACCCATAATTTATACATGTTTTCTTCTCAAAATCTTCAACTTAAAATATGGAAATTTGGAGCAAAATTTGCCCAGTTCACCGTGACTCCACTGCTTGGAGGTTTACAATTTTTTTCGAATTTAGAAGAAGGATTTAATATTGGAAGAGAGAGTTGATAAAATCCTTGAGAAATTTTGCTAGAGAGAGGGGAGGGTATCGACTGAAGTGAGGGGAGAGGGAGGGAGATGAAGAACTTTGATTTCAATTAAAATGAAAGAGTATAGGTTTAATTAAAAAAAATCTGAAATTCTTTAATTATACATTGGTCCCAAGTCCCCTAATTAATAATTCTTAAACCCCTTTTTTTTAAATCTTAAATCCCGCTTCCTTTAATTCTCGAGAATTTCATAAAGCCTCGTATTCTCAATGTCAGAATTCTTATAATACGTTACCAACCCCTAACGGAAATATACAAGTATTATAATAAGTTTCCAACGTCACACTCCTTGTGACCAACATCTTTCCGGAATCATATCCTCTTGTATACTAATTTCCAATATATGGATCATATTTTCTTAATTACGTTCTTAATTATCGCCTTAAACTACAAGGTGTAACAGACATATCCGGTTGTTTTATCTAAAGACCTTTATTTTGATCAAATTACCCTTCCCGTATACTCTATGTGAGGTTTGTGACTTGCGGAGATGTGTAGCATGATTCCCGAGGTGCTTTTAGATATATTTTGGAAGAAAAATCCAAGTTTGATAGTTTTGAAATGAACTAATTGACCCAAAGTTGATATTTGAGTATATGGGTTCATTTATGGGTTTTGTCGCTTCCGATAGGTCCGGAATGTCATTTATGACTTAGTCGAGTCTTTGGTTTGCTTACTGTGGCATTCAAATGTGTTTTGTGTCTCTATTTGCAAAGTTGTGAAATTTAAGTATTTTGAGAAGTTTCATATAAAAGAGGGCCTTAGCTTGGTCGTATGAACAATTCGAGTGCGCGAGCGAGTTTGTAGCATTATTTACACTTGGGTATCATGGGTTTGTATTCGGGAGGTCTTGGAAGTTTTTCAATTGTTTGGTGGAGAGTTTACTAAATTACCTAAGTTGTTGATTTCTGGTGTGTCGCATCAGTGGTCATTTATGCGGAGCCGCTTCTGTGGAAGTTGGTCCGCACATGCGAGAACTGGCAATGTTTGGAAAGTCTACTCCTGCGATATTTATTGCGCAAATGTGATCCGCCTCTACGGTGTTTTCTTTGCTTTTGCGTCCCTTGGGTACATTAAGTTGAGCTACTTCAATGCTTTTTGTTTTCGAGCCAGCTGGCGAGGTCATTCCGCCAAAGCGGATCATGCCTGCATCTAGAAATAAAAGCCTATTACAAAATCTATTTCCCCATTTCATATTTTGATAGCTAAGCTAGGTGGCGATGCGATTCTTGAAGGAATTCATCATATTTCACCTTTGGGGTAAGATTCCAACTCTTTTCCATTACTATATCACGTTCATGTCTCAGAATCTCGGCTGTATTCCTTGTTTTGGGTAGAATAAACCTAGGGTTCTTATTTGAGAATTAGAGGCTTCACACAATGAAATTTGAGACTAAGAATTAATCTTTATGCTTTGATATTGTAGATAAGGGTTGGGTAATGATAGAATGATCTATTATAATTAATGTTCTATTTAGTGATTTGATTCCTTAAAAAGAGGGGGGGAATCTAGGGATTCCTAATTGAGCTTAGTTAATGCAATTGGAAGCCTAAAAGTGATTAGTTTCCTAATTAGCTTAAGGATATACTTTTTAGATCGCTATCATGATTCTAGAACACTAAGTTTTGATTTTTACCATTGTGGACCTGTGATTGATTTGGGAGTTGGATATTCGGTTGCCCTAAAGGATATGCCTCTGTATGCGTATTAGAATACTTTATTAACGTAGAATCTATAAGTTAGACTACGATCAATCAGTGGTACTTCGTAAGGACACTTTTGTCATGACCCGACACGACGGGCTGCGACTAAATTCCCTAATGACGCCATTATACTAACCTGTCCCACATAGTTCGACTAAGACTTAAGGAAAATATGAAATCTGGCAGCATAACGCTGCACAATAACGTATGCCAGAATAGGCAAGCCGACAAGGCTGCCTTTACACAATAATGTACTTGTCTCCTGGGAGTCACAACTAGTCAACATAATATAACAGGCAAGCCGACAAGGCTGCTACCAAATAGTATCACGTATACACGGGAACATCCCAACACAGAGTACAACAATAAGGCTAACCTAAAACAGATTTATAACTCTACATAAGTACAACCCACGACTGTCTACATACCTCTATGAGTAGGATGCGACATAAGACGGGACAGGGCCCCGTCGTGCCCCTAAATATATACATAAGTCTAAATAAGGGGTTCTGTACCAAAATGACCAAGATCTGGATCAAAGGAGCTCTCTAAAACAGCTGAGTGGAAACCCTAGACTAACGGACCATCAAACTGAGTACCTGTACCTGCGGGCATGAAACGCAGCCCCCCCAAGAAAAAGGGGGGTCAGTACTAAATAATGTACTGAGTATGCAAAACATGAAGTACTGTAAATGAGATCATAACTGACCAATATATAACATGAGACATGTAAAATTGTCAAATACCAATTCCAACTGTACCATATACAAAGGAGAATCAACTGTGCCTTATAGAAACTTTTCTTTGTACCCCTATGTGTTACCCCGAAGTGTATCAATTATTCTGTACAATTTAAAATCTACCTCATAGAGATGAGGCTTCCACAATAACCATATTCCTCCATTTGGATGCTCAATAAGATTAGTACTTAAAAGATCACCCCACTACACAAGTTAAGCGAGGTATTATGAGCTTCTTCCCATTTTAACCGTTGGTTCCAAGAGATCAAATAGCCCTGTTACACCTCGTAAGTTTAAGGCAATAATTAAGAACGTCATTAAGGAATAAGGTTCAGATATTGGATATAAAGTATAATTATACAAGAAAAATTCGGAAGTTAGTGTTCTCAAAGGATGTGATTCCGGAAAAAATCTTTTTGGTTACTACGAGCGTGTCAAGGGATTAAAAATGTTAGTTGTATATTCCTGTTATGGGTAGTAGCATATTATAAGAATTTCGACATGAAGAATACGAGACCTTATGAAATTCTCGGAAATTAAAGGAAGTGGGTTAATAGTTATTAATTGGGGAACTTGGGGACCAAGGTGTAAACACACCAAATCAGTTTTTTATTCTTATTAACCTAAAAACCTCCATTCTTTTCATTAGACTCCTAGAACACAAGATAGAAAAATCCTCACCTCTTCCTCCTCACCCACCCACAGTCGAGACACCCCCTTTTACTACAACAATTGAAGTTTATTTTACCCTTCTTGATTAAGAATGTTCACCTAGATTAGAAGCCAAAAATTAGAGAAAATTAGGGCAGAAATCGGAATTGCTGGCAGATTTTTAGTCAAATTTGAAGGGGTATATCTCCTAGTATATTAGGAGTTATTAGGTGTTTCAAATACCTAAAGTTAAGTTCGTCGAGTCTCGTTTCCAACGAAATAATCCTCCGGGGTAGAGTGTTATGGACGTTACAAGTTCAGCTGACAGAACAGTGAATTCCGCCACTACTGGGCCGATTCAGGCCAGGAAATTTCGGATTTTTGGAGACAAATTTTTGGAAGGAAAATGTGTATAAATGATGGGTTAACATTTTTAAATGGTTGCATGTTGAATTGGAGTTGAAGAAGTGAAGAATTGGACAAGAAAAATTGACAAAATAGTGGGTCTTCGGAAGATCAGTGGGTTCGGTCTTAGGGACTGTTTTGACATTAAAATTAAGGTAAAATTCTTCTCTTATGAATTAATTTAAGTTGCATGTTGTTGTAACCTAAGTAATGAATGTGTTTTAAGAAGAAACTTGGGATTTTAGAGAATGCATGTGAGGTTTGGATATGGTAAACAATTCTAGAACCCATTTTGTGTTCATTGGAATTAAGTATTGTGTTGTTGATTGAAGTAGGTGCTACTTTCATGGACTACTTTAATATGGACTAAGGGATTGAATGAACATGGTAAATAGGTGTGTTAATTATCTTGATTGTTGAATTGTTGTCTTTCATAAGTAAAGAGAAATGAGGTTGTATGATTGTGTATATATAGTATATAGAGCCTAACTTGATTATATAATGGGATGGTAGTTGATTGTTGGTTTGATTGGCTTATTGGTTAATTGCGGATACGCACATAAACATAGGAAATGCTGCCCAACTTTTTATAGAAATAGGAAGTCGTTATTCAATATAACTTACGTTAGAAGCCCTAGAATTAATGGTCGTATTATTATTATAGGCTGACATACTAGACGAGGTGTATCCTAGTATTGCATTGATTGCACGACTAAGAGGTATGTGAGACTATATTTTCCTTCTTTGGCATGATTTTGTGAAAATCTTTCTTCTTTCTCTTGTAATGATTTTAATGAAGGTACGACGGACGTACGTGATTCCTTCAAAGTCTAGTTTTAATAAAATAATGATTCATGATATGATAACTGCCTCGGCTTTCCAAAAGATGTTTTAAAATGATATATGATACGGTAAGCGCCTTGATTTGCCAAAAGATGATTTAAATGATTTATGATATGATAATGTCTTTTCTTATTCCGTTGAGAGTCAAATGATAATTTAAGTTATATATGGTTGCTCATGATATTCTGCTCGTGCCAAATGTTATTACTCATTTCACCGAGTCCCCACTAGAGGGCCGGGACACGTTATATGTACATATAGATGATAATGATTTCATCGAGTTCCTCACTAGAGGGCCGAGACATGTTATACATATATGATTTCATCGAGTCCCAGACTGGGCCGGGATACGCTATATTGATAATTCCATCGAGTCCCTCACTATAGGGCCGAGACATGTTATATTGATAATTTCATCGAGTCCCTCACTACAGGGCCGAGACATGTTATATTGATAATTTTATCGAGTCCCTCACTACAGGGCTGAGACATGTTATATTGATAATTGCATCGAGTCTCTCACTAGAGGGCCGAGACATGTTATATACATACATATGGACATGATGACTCTATGGATAATCATTCAGGATTACTGATATGATTCTTTATTTCACATGGCACAGTTATGATTTCATTTTCAGTATTTCATGTTTTCATACTCAATACATTATTTCGTACTGACCCCCTTTCCTTGGGGGGGCTGCGTTCATGCCCGCAGGTACATATATTCAGTTCGGCGATCCTCCGGCTTAGGATTCCTGCTCAGCTATTTTCTTAGGAGCTCCACTGTCCGGAGTTAGCCATTTTGGTACAGATTCGTTATTCTAGACTTATGTATATTTAGGGGTACGACGGGGCCATGTCCCGTCATATTATGTTATCGTTCTCTTAGAGGTCTGTAGACAGTTGTGGGTTGTACGTATGTAGACTTATAAATCTGTTTTGGTCAGCTATGTCATTGTACTCTGTGTTGGGATGTTCCCGTGTATGTGATATTATTCGGTGGCAGCCTTGTCGGCGTGCTTATTATATTATGTTGGCTAGTTGTGACTCGCGAGGCAAGTACGATCTTGTGTAAAGCGCACTTTTACGCCTATTCTGGCACATGTTGTTGTTACGGCGTTGTGCTGCCGGAATTCATACTCCCCTTAGTATTAGTTGGATTACGTGGTATAGGTTAGTAGAATGACGTCATTAGTATGCTTAGTCGCGACCGTCGGGTCCGCCATGTGATGGTATCGAGCGATTAGTCTTCTAATGTCTACAGAATGTGTCTCGTAGAGTCTTGTCTATGGGTATGTTGTGCACCATACTTATACGCAGGAGGCTACCAGACATTTAGGATTAGTTTCTACTCTTTCATCTCATAGATCGTGCAATAGAACTATGTCATTAGGGTAATCTCCCCCCTCCTAATAAATTATTGTGGTTGCAGCTATGCCTCTAAGGAAAGCGACAGTGACCCAGAAGGGGAAATCAAAGTTATTTGGACTTGACGTAGTGCATCAATCCATAAAGGGAAGTGGATGAATTTGAATCAAAATATGATGACCAAGTTTGGAGGTACTAGGTCCACGTCAGGTAAGGTAACTCTTCAGAATCTTCTATATATTGAATAATGGATGGTATCGTCAATGATTGGGACTAGGAGCAATGTCCAAGATTACGTATGTATATTAGAATCAGTTGGAATTATGAAAAGTACGACAAGTAAGAAATAAGTGAATAAGTGTTAAAAGAAATGGAGTTGCTTACAATTACGAGTAGTGAAGAGATCCCTTTCAGACCATGAATGAGGTGTCGACTTGTGAAATGAATTGCAGTAGTCTCTGTGTTATCTGCTCTATAGTTACAAAGATTGAACTTTTCCTTTCAAAGATAGAAAATGAAGTTTACCTACTCTTTTCTCCTTCATACCTCTAATTAAATGTTGAGCTCTAATTGTTAGAATCTGTGACTATTTTATGGTATACCATGTTGCTGGACTATGTGAAGGTAGGAAACTGCAAAAGAATATTGTTCCCATGTAAGGATAAGACGGGGCTATTACTTCTGGAATGGTAAGATTAATATAAAAGGATGAAAGCATTTTTCTTACTTTGGACCGAATGCTGGGAAGGATTGGATAGAGATTAATTGAGTTTCTTTTGCAAATGACTTAGAACTTGGGAATGATGAGCATCCTATTAGTGTGTAGTGGTGTCAAGCATTTTAAATATCATAACCTCTGGAGTTCATATTTTCAGTTAAGAAGTTATTTGAAGGATTGGTAACCAAGGTATGTATTCATGTACAGTTTCAATGCATTGGTTCACGCAGAATGCTAAGATGGTGTTATTTGGTCTCTTGGAATCCTCATCTCGATGAGGTAGATATTAAAAGTTGTACAGAATAGTTGGAACACTGCGGGTGACACATAGAGGTATAAATAAAAGTTTTCATATGACCTTAGTGAATGCATTTAATGATATGGCTCTTAAAAAGGAACTGTGGATAGATATTGGAAGGTTACATGGCCAGACACAAGGACCATAGGCAATAATGATTAATTTCAACTGGCATTAAAATGGAATAGAAGAGTGAAGTGTCATGTCGCTAAGACTGAGATAAGAGATTTTAAGCAGTATGGTAGCAGATTATGGTGAAATGAGTGGCAAGCAGGGTGTATAGCAACACTTACTAATCAAGAATGAGATGATAACCTACTTGCTTCTAAGGTGCCTTTCATGAAACCATGCCTATATGAACATTCTCTTTGGTTAATTAGGTGAGAAGTAGGCATAAAGGCTCAGTATAAGTTCATATACTTTAATAGGTAAAGGTTGAATCCTGAATTTCTACAGACCATAATAGAAGGATGTAAAACAAATAAGAGAGGTACAAAGATATAGATGAATTCAACGAAGTGGTAATAGATATTCAGTGTGATGTAGCCAAAGTGAAAAATGTTGACGCAGCCAAAGATACAACTGAGTCAGTAAGTCCAACAAGAGGATAGAACAAATGCCACTTGAGGAGACAAACGGTAATAATGAGAATAAGGAGGAACAAAGAGATACTGGGGAAGAAAATGGTAATAAAATAGAATAAGGAAGACGACAATGGTAAGGTGGTAGAAGTAAAACAACTCATCAAGGACCCACAATTGATGGAAGAATCAAAAGTAACTCTTACTACTAAAGAACAGGTTGAAGGAGCTTTTGTAGCAGCAAAAGTTAATGAGGAGCGGATATGTCTATCCTAAATATTGATCAGCAGAAAAACTTAACCAGAGATAATATAAGGGGTAATCAACATGGCAAACTTATGGACTCAAGGGTGAAGGAGTTACATGAACTAGGTAGATATACTATGGTATATGCAAAGAGTGATGCATTTGGAAGGTTATCTCTGGGATATTTTATACTATATTATCGACGATATGAGGGATCATTGGCTAGTTAGTGGGAATTTCAATGTTATTATAAATGGAAGAGAGACAATAGGCGATATTCATATATATCCTGCAGAGCGTGATGATTTTTGCATTTTGTACTAATTCATGTGAAATGTTTGAAATTGGATTTAAAGGGAGTCCTGTTAAATGGTGGAATGAAAGAGCTAATAATGACTGCATTTTTAAGAGGATCGATAGAATGATGGCAAACATTTATTTTAGATTGGCTTGGACAAATAGAAGTGGAATAAGTAATAAGAACCAGTTTAGACCATGCCCCTTAGTTGTTAACTTATGGTGATCAATCTATGCATGTGAGTAAATCATTTAGATTCCTCAAGTTTTGGACAGAATATGAAGCATTCTTTTAGGCGCTAAATCAAAATTGACACACTGATGTTGATTAAGATGATTTCGTTTCTTTTAGATCGAAACTGAAGAATGTCAAGAATGCCCTATTATTATGGAGTAAGGAAACTTTTGGAGATCGTTCCAGGAGGGATTGGGGACGCAGGTGAGTCCTAGCACAACATTCCATCCTCGACGTACTATTCAGACACTAGAGGATATGTTGAGGGCCTGTGTTATACTCACTTTTCCCTGTACCTCCAGATAATTCAATTCAATTCCTTATTTCGTTATAAACTGGTGAATTGCAAATGTATGATCAGGGAGATACCTCAAATATTGGTGATGTTATTTTGGTGTATAGTAAGGATGATGTTAAGGCTAAGCATTGGTTACATGGTTAAAAATGTATTTGCCTAAGGATAATAGTGGATTGGGGTTCAGATCTTATTTTGATATATCAAGGAATTGTGCGAAAAGCTATGGTGGAGATTTAGAACCACCAACTCTCTATGGGCTAACTTTATAGGGAACAGGTACTCTAAGAAGCATTACCCTCAATATGTGCAATGGAAAAATGGTTCTCAGGTCTTGAAAATGATTCTTGAGGTAAGGGATAACATTAAACAAGGAATTTGGTGGGAAAACAAAGAGTGGTTGAATTGATAATCGTACCAAATTGGTAACATTACACGATGTAATACTATCAGAGTTTTCAAGGAAGAGTGGAAGAGGTCAAAGAACTGCTACGTGGGGATTAATGAGGTTTGTCAAGGCTAGGGTAGTATTTGCCAGATGACATTGTCTCACATGTAACTACATACTTGGTATATGCCATGTGGATAATCCTTGGTGGATAATGACAAATTCTAATAAATTTACTGTGTCAAGTGCATGAGATTTATTGAGATAAAGATCATATTCTTATGATGTATATAGGTAAATGCGGGTTAAAAAAGTGTCATTCAAGGTATATTTCTTTATATGGACGATGTGGAAATCTAAAATTCCAGTGGATAAAGTGTTGCATAATATTGGAATTAATATAGTATCAAGATGCTGCTGATATAATGTCTTACATCAATGAATGATAGATCACTTGTTTCGTTCAAGGGAGTTGTCAAATCTATATGGAGCTATTTTAACAATACAGCAGGTATACACGTGAATTGTCGTCATATTAAGCATGCAGTACAGATATGGTGGGACACTATATTCCATTACAAATTGAAGCGGTAGTACCAGTTGGAATGTTGTGGCAAATTCGAAAATAGAGGAATATAGCACCGCATGGACTCTTTAACTTTGTTCAAGGTATTACATAAGATTCAGTTGAATATTCACAGGTAATTTGATTCCTTACTTAACTATTTTGAATTGGTGAATTGCATATGTGTTATATTGTGGCCCTGTGAGGCATCTGTTGGTTTGCTGGATATAGGTGGATAGACATAATTATAAAGGAGACTCTGCCGAAACTTTTCTAGCATAAGACTTGTTATGAACATTCGAGGACGAATGTTTCTAAGGGGGGAGAATGTTACACCTCGTAAGTTAAGGCAATAATTAAGAACGTCATTAAGGAATAAGATTCGAATATTGGATATAAAGTATAATTATACAAGCAAAATCCGGAAGTTGGTGTTCCAAAGGATGTGAGTCCGAAAAAATTCTTTTTGGTTACTACGAGCGTGTCAAGGGATTAAAATGTTAGTTGTATATTCCCGTTATGGGTAGTAGCATATTATAAGAATTTCGACATAAAGAATATGAGACCTTATGAAATTCTCGGAAATTAAAGGAAGTGGGGTTAATAGTTATTAATTGGGGAACTTGGGGACCAAGGTGTAAATACACCAAATCAGATTTTTATTCTTATTAACCTAAAAACCTTCATTCTTTTCATTAGACTCCTAGAACACAAGATAGAAAAATCCTCCTCTCTTCATCCTCACCCACCCCCAGTCGAGACACCCCCCCTTTACTACAACAATTGAAGTTTATTTTCCCCTCATGGATTAAGAATGTTCACCTAGATTAGAAGCCAAAAATTAGGGCAGAAATCAGAATTGCTGGCAAATTTTTAGTCAACTCTGGAGGGATATATATCCTAGTATATTAGGAGTTTTTAGGTGTTTCAAATTCCTAAAATGAAGTTCGTCGAGTCTAGTTTCCAACGAAATAATCCTCTCGTCAATAGGACATCGGGGTAGAGAGTTATGGACGTTACAAGTTCAGCTGACAGAATAGTGAATTCCACCACTGCTGGGCCGATTCAGGCCAGGAATTTTCGGATTTTTGGAGACAAAATTTTGGAAGGAAAAGGTGTATAAATGATGGGTTAACATTTTAAATGGTTACATGTTGAATTGGAGTTGAAGAAGTGAAGAATTGGACAAGAAAAATTGACAAAATAGTGGGTCTTCGGAAGAGCAGTGGGTTCGGTCTTATGGACTGTTTTGGCATTAAAATTAAGGTAAAATTCTTATCTTATGATTTAATTTAAGTTGCATGTTGTTGTAACCTAAGTAATGAATGTGTGTTATAAGACACTTGGGATTTTAGAGAATGCATGTGAGGTTTGGATATGGTAAACAATTCTAGAACCCAATTTTGTGTTCATTGGAATTAAGTATTATGTTGTTGATTGAAGTAGGGGCTACTTTCATGGACTACTTTAATATGGACTAAGGGATTGAATGAACATAGTAAATAGGTGTGTTAATCATCCTGATTGTTGAATTGTTGTCTTTCATAAGTAAAGAGAAATGAGGTTGTATGATTGCGTATATGTAGTAGATTGAGCCTAACTTGATTATATATTGGGATGGTAGTTGATTGTTGGTTTGATTGGCTTGTTGGTTAATAGTGGATACATATATAAACAGAGGAAATGCTGCCCAATTTTTTTATAGAAATAGGAAGTCGTTATTCAATATAACTTACGTTAGAAGTCCTAGAATTAATGGTCGTATTATTATTATTATAGGCTGATATACTAGACGAGGCGTATCCTAGTATTGCATTGAATGCGCGACTAAGAGGTATGTGAGACTATCTTTTCCTTCTTTGGCATGATTTTGTGAAAATCTTTCTTCTTTCTCTTGTAATGATATTAATGAAGGTACGACGGACGTACATGATTCCTTCAAAGTCTAGTTTTAATAAAATAACGATTCATGATATGATAAGTGTCTCGGCTTTCCAAAAGATGTTTTAAATTGATATATGATACGGTAAACGCCTTGATTTGTCAAAAGATGATTTAAATGATATATGATATGATAATGCCTTCTTATTCCGTTGAGAGTCAAATGATAATTTAAGTTATATATGGTTGCTCATGATATTCTGCTCGTGCCAAGTGTTATTACTCATTTCACCGAGTCCCTCACTAGAGGGCCGAGACACGTTATATGTACATATAAGATGATGATGATTCCATCGAGTCCCTCACTAGAGGGCCGAGACATGTTATACATATATGATTTCACCGAGTCCCAGACTGGGCTGGGACACATTATATTAATAATTCCATCGAGTCCCTCACTACCGGGCCGAGACATGTTATATTGATAAGTCCATCGAGTCCCTCACTACAGGGCCGAGACATGTTATATTGATATTTCCATCGAGTCCCTCACTACAGGGACGAGACATGTTATATTGATAATTGCATTGAGTCCCTCACTAGAGGGCCGAGACATGTTATATACATACATATGGACATGATGACTCTATGGGTAAACATTCAGGATTACTGATATGATTGTTTATTTCACATGACACATTTATGATTTCATTTTCAGTATTTCATATTTTCATACTCAATACATTATTTCGTACTGACCCCCTTTTCTTGGGGGGCTGCGTTCATGCCCGTAGGTACATATATTCAGTTCGGCGATCCTCCGGCTTAGGATTCCTGCTCAGCTGTTTTCTTGGGATCTCCACTGTCTGGAGTTAGCCATTTTAGTACAGATTCGCTATTCTAGACTTATGTATATTTAGGGGCACGACGGGGCCATGTCCCGTCATATTATATTGTTGACACCCAATTTTGTCCATCCCCTTAAATCAATAACCAATAAATTAAACATTTTCTTTTTTTAGAACCGCAATTTTTACGTCGCAAAATACGCATAATAAATCAAGATTTTTAACGGCGTCGCATTATAAATTATTAAGCACTGATTAAATAGCACACCCGTCTTTATTTTTGTAATAATTTAAACCCAACTTAGATTAATAAAGCACCTAAATAATTTAACCACAATCTAAATAACTTACCACTAATTAAATACCTAATACTTAAACTAATGCCTAAAACAAAACACTTTAAACTAATTCCCTTGCCAAACCTGCAGCCCAACTCCCTCATTTATTTTCTTAATTCCCAGCTCATTTCTTTTCCCCACCAAATTTCACTCCACGTCGCCCACCTCAAACCCGCACGCCACCCCTCTACCCTATATCCTTCCGCCCAGCAGCCCATCAGCCCTTTACCTTATCCTCTTCCCCGTCATCAAACAGCCCAAAACGAAAGAACGAAACCTTTACCACGAAAACCTAAACGGCGGGGCCTCATTTCGTCTTCCCCTAACCCTAGTTCGCCGCACCTTCCCCCATCGCCGCCATGCCCGAGATTCTCGCCGGAGAATCCGGGTTCTCCTTATCCACACATACCCAGCCAGCTCACCCCTTACCATAACAAGAATCATACAAATCTCACAAAAAAACGGTAATAATCAATCCGAGATTTTGCACCAAATACAACACAAATCGCAATCAATTAGCCCTAAAAGCTTTCATAACCTTACCAAAATCAGAACCCACAAAAGAACTATATATACGGGTGTTTAGTAACTTCAAAGACATCGATCTTTGAGGGCAAAACCAGCAGACGATCCGCATGCAGAGATCAAAAATGTAAAAAGAACAAAACAAAACCAAACTCTCTATTTTCGCACAACTTAGCAACAAAAATGGCCTAAGTCTTGCTTCCTGAAAATCGCATCACAACCAAACACCGGTGGATCGACGACTTGGTAAGTCGCCTCGTCATTGCACGAGAAGGTAAATCCATTCCTCTTCGTGAAACTCTGATTTTGTAGTCGACTATGTGAAACCTGTTTTATCCTGATTGATGTTGCTTCGTGTTACATTCGTGTTTGTTGTGGGTATTCTGCTGTCTAAGAATTCGTCTAATGAAAGTCTGAAATATGATCCACAAATAATTAATGTAAGAGATGTGAGTGGTCATTCGCTTTAATTTGGTTCTCGATTATCGACGATTGAATATTTATGTGAGGATGTTGTTTGTCTTAGAGACTGCGTAAGTAGAGGCATAGTATCATGACTCGTTTTGTATGAAAATGTTTGCGACTCGCATATAGAAATCTGGGTGTAATCATATCTTTTTTTTTATTTGAAAGAAACTGCCCTGTTTGTGTTAAGATTTCTGTACGTAATTTATTGTAAACTAAGATTCCGAATATAAAGGGAGAAGTCAGTTTCGAGCTTTATGCCTTGCCCCCATTTATCTGCATATGTACTCTCCATTCGCTTCTTGAGGATAGATCTAACCTTGTGTATTTCTTTAGCCTTGCTTCTAGGAGTTTAATTCTGGTCAAATGTCGTTTGCAGTGGTAATTTGTCTGATTGTCTTTGAACCTAATCTAAATAATTTCAGATGCCCATCTTATCCGACCATTTGGATATCACGGCTGTCATGTAGTAATTAGACTGATTATATATTCACTTTACATAAGTCGGCATGCTTAAGTATTTGGGATATATGTCTATGTATGTTTGGTTTAATTGTTAGGTTGTCTGCTAGAAGTACATGTCACTGTATCAGTGGCAAAAATTGTTCATGTTGAAACTGTTGGATAAGTAATGGTCCTGTTTGCCTACGATTTTATTCCCTGCTTCCCTTAGATGGGCATTTGATTCATTTCTTATCCTGTTTCAAAATGCCTACTGGACTATGTATTTACTTCTTCATTTGCTTTTCCCTTAAATCCTGTTGACCTACTGGTATGTTTAAGTGCTTATGATTTTATTTGGAAGACTTCATGTATGTTAGGGTTAATATGCTACTTAACTGGGAGTAAAATGGTATGCCTCTATGTATACGTAAGTAGTGATCGATTTTATGAATAATTGAGATTATTTAGGCTTGGTCCAGGCTTGATAGGTATTCCCAAATGAGGTCGGGAGAATACATGGCTTGCGAGTTGGTTTAGTTTGTATTATACCTTTGACAGGCTTCCTCTGAAAAAGTTTAAGCTTAATCTGTTAGGCTTGGACCCATTTGACCCATTTTGTTTGTTTTCACACATACTTCATCGCCCACAATCTGTGTCTGGCCCATACATGCTATTCTTTTACATTCACAAGGCTCAGCTCTACCGTCACAATTTCACTTAAATGTCAGGCATGTCCCGTATTGTCTCTGGCCCATGAAAGGCACTTCCTGCGCATGTTTACTTCTCATCCAGATCGCAATTATTTGTGTTATTTTTTTTGAGCGTATACTAATCCTTATCTTTCTTTATTTTTACATGAAACGCACCGGAGCAACAAAGAGTCTCATAATGAAACTCATCGTGGCAAACGTAAAGGCCTGCATCTACATCCATCGATTTCCCTCTTCGGCAATTCCTAGAAAAACAAATAGGACGGAGTCATCCGCTCCAATCTCTTCACTCTCTTAACCTCCTTATCTCATTCTTTTTTTATATCTTATTCGTTGTTGTAATTTAACTTTGTAATTAATAGGAGAACTTCGAGCAATTAGCCTTTGAACATATGAGGTGGGGAAGGTAATTTAAACTTAGAAATGCACTTCTACCTTATTTGCCTTTTAGGATTGTTAGGCATGTCTAAATTTTGCAAAAAATAATCTAAACAATTTAACTTTGCATCATAAAATCAACACTTTATTTCTTACTAAATCCATAACAAATCTTCCCTTGAACTCTTATCTAACATTATATGGGAAATCTATTATGTATAATAAAAAATCATCTTAAGTATTGGGTATATCATAACCAAGATTAATTAAGTAGATAAATGCATACATTTATCCAATAAAATCATTTTGCATCACATATTTTTTATAAATAATATAAGGCATGCTTTAAACTTTACATGTGTTTTATAGCACTAAACTTGTTAATCTTGGAATAAAAATACTTCCTATCAAATATCTTTCAAACATGCATTTTTCTTAGCACAAATAATTAACCCTAGGTTTGAACGGACAACCGCAAGTTAGCGGATCCTTTAGGGTGCCTGACCCCTTCCCTTTAGGATAATAAAGAATCCTTACCCAGAATCTCATTAAAGTTTAGCAGACCATTAAAATGGAGTTAATGTTTACTTTAAACTAGTTAACATTTAGGTGTCCTAATTCACCCAAATTAATTAGGTGGCGACTCCCTAGCAACCCTTTAGCATCTTAACACCTTTTACTTTTAAAATTAACCTTTAAACACACCCTTTAACATTTTAGCATCTTTTTAACATTTAGCTCTTTTATTTATTTTCTAACATTTTATTAAGCAGGAGATTCGCTAAAATGTGTCGCGGTCGAAAAAGGGCGCGACAGAATGACGACTCCACTGGGGATTTTAGGTTCTTAACCACAACAGACCTAGGGTTATTATTTGGCATTACTTTTTGCATTTAATTTTGTGTGCTGTATTTTATTTTATTTATTTTAATTGCTACCTGCTTTACTGCTTTCCTTAAACTGGCATTCCGCTCATATTTCTTCCACTCTGGAAAATTCACACAATCACACACTACATGCGAGGTGCGCTTGGTGCATCAGCGAAATTCTTTCTTCAAAACCCAAATTTAGGAGAGTTGGTAACATACGTGGAGTGTCCGGTCTAACCGGTGGCCGCGTAGCCCTTCTCACTCGAGTTGTCCGCTCGGAAACCTTGCGTCTAGAAAAGCCAAATCTTAGAAACTCAGGATAGAGCTATACCACCCTTTATTTTAAGGCATGCATGCATTTACCTTAGGTGGGTCGGTCCTTGGTATCGACACCACAATTAGGAAAACACCAAACTTGTCGACGGGTTCTTCAACCCAACGACCAACCAGCATACTATGTGTAGCGTGACAATGATAGACAAATCCAAACCTAATCGTGACATGCTGAAATTGGAAAAAGTGCACCGTCATTTGGTCGCCATTTCCAACAAAAGCATTACAGTTGGACGACTTGGACAAATCCGTCATAATCTCGCATAAGTGACGTTTAGGCCTACCTCTGGCATAAAGAGGTCCCAAACATGTTAGAACACGCACTTGATTAGCAATTTGCTTATTAGTATATATTGCCTGCAACTTTTTGCATATTATACTAACTTGGTTTGCTTCATTTGTTAAAGGGTTATTTTTGTCTAGCTTATCCCCAAAAGGTTGATTCGCGTTGACTGGTAGAAACACAATCATAAATGACTAATCCAGAGGCACCAGAACGAAACAACTTAGGACTCATCCCCGTTCCTGTAGAGGATGCAGAGGCGTTAGAAAGGAGAAACACCAATGATCAACACCTCGCCAAACTATTGCAGCAAATGGAAATCATGCAAGCCGAAATAGAAAGGCTCCGAAATATTGGAACTACGTTTGACCTGATTCCCTTGATGGATACGTAGGCGGCCGCCTCGGCTTCGGTCCCACCTTTAGAAATTTTTAATTTCACCCAATTTCGCTTGTAATGAACTACGTCATGACCTGATTCTCTCATGGGGATACGTAGGCGGCCTAAATCGGCTTCAGTCACACCATTATGAAACCTTCCATATTTTTGAAAATAACGAAAACACACATAATATACAAGCAACCCCATGAAAACCCACTTTTAGGCTAAATGCCCTTTGCAAATTCAAAACTGAGACAAGGCGGGAAACCAGGCAGGGGTTATGAGTCCCAAACAAGGCAGACGTCCGGCATCAAGAGTCAAAACTACAAAGTCAACGCGAATCAACCGCCCCCCCTCAAACTCACAAAATTTTCTTTGAGCGCAGGTCCTTCATATTAGCAGAAGGTACAACAAAGTTCTTCATACTAGTAGAAGCAGAAAATACAACAAAATTCTTCAGAAGCAGCAGAAGCAGACAGACATCAACAATCAGAGTTCAAATCCCGCAACAAATTCTAGCGCATCACTCGGCTCAGAGTCAAATCAGAACCTACGCAGTGCACAAACGCACAACAAAGACATCATGACAATCCATATGGTTCACAAATGCATCACAACAAAGGCATCATGTCAATTCGTCAGTGGAAGCATCTAGCATGTCCGCCCAAGGACAACATCTCAGCATTCACAACACCCCACATATCATACAGGGATGACATCCCTATTCACATAATTGCATTTCTCATATATTTATCATCTTGTTTTAACAGTTATACACTAATTTTTCTCAAGCTTAGCTTGCAGGAGCATTTATTCTACAGGAGCAGCAGCAACACGTCCGAAAACGACGCCGCGTCCGAAAACGACGCCGCGTCCGAAAACGACGCCGCGTCCGAAAACGATCCGAAAACGACGCTAAGTCCGAAAACGACGCCCAGTCCGAAAACGACTACACGTCCGAAGACGACGCCACGTCCGAAGACGACGCCACATCCGAAAATGACGCCACGTCCGAAAACGACGCCAAGTCCGAAAACGACGCCAAGTCCGAAAACGACGCCAAGTCGAAACGACGCCACGCCCAAAATGACGCCACGCCCAAAATGACGCCAAGTCCAAAACGGCGTCAAGTCCAAACGACGCCACGTCCAAAACGACGCCACGTCCAAACGACGCCACGCCCAAAAACGACGCTTAAGTCCAAAACGACGCTAAGTCCAAAACGACGCTTACGCCCAAAACGATGCCGGTCAAACGACTCCGAGTCCGAAAATGACTCCACGTCCGAAGACGACGCCACGTCCGAAAACGACGCCACGTCCGAAAACGACGCCACGTCCGAAAACGACGCCAAGTCCGAAAACGACGCCAAGTCCGAAACGACGCCACGTACGAAAACGACGCCACGTCCGAAAACGACGCCACGTCCGAAAATGACGCCACGTCCGAAAACGACGCCACGTCCGAAAACGACGCCAAGTCTGAAACGACGTCCGTACACGATGCCACGTCCAAAACGGCGTCATCAACACACCACATCTACTCAAGGACAATTTCTCTACTCTCAAATTTGCATTTCTTATTCATGTTTTATTATTCTGTCTTAGCAGTTATGCACTAACCTTTTCTATGAGCTTTAATCTACATGGCTTCAATCTAAAAGGGCAGTCGCAGCAAGGACAACATATCCGCATTCACAATCGCAACACATCCGCGTGCGGGCGAAAGTCACAAAGATTTACTGTGATCGCATCAACACAAATACGCATCACATTTTTGCAGGATAACATTTTCTACTCACAGTTACATTGCTTTTAAAATTATGCATCATCATTTTGTCTTAACAGTTATGCACTAACCGTTTGCTTAAGTCTTAGCATGCAGGAGCAGGAGCACAACGTGGATTTTCTCTTACAGCGAACCGGGGCAATTTGTTGGGGGGCCAACCTTCCAACAAATGGCAGAAGCGGCCTCAAGCGTCGATCCACTCGTTCCACATCACCATACACCCAGCAACATAAGTCGATACCGGTACACCCCAGGTTCAATTTTTATTTTTACACCATAGCCCAGTGTCGTCATAACTCGACACTGGGACAAATTTTGAGTCCGCATTAGCCCGCCTTAGTGTTGACCATGGTAGCCCGGTCGTCATAACTCGACACTGGGACAAATTTTGAGTCCGCGTTAGCCCGCCTTGGTGTTTTGACCATGGTAGCCCAGTGTCGTCATAAATCGACACTCGGACAAATTTTGAGTCCGCGTTAGCCACCTCGTGTTTTGATCAGGTAGCCCGGTCGCCATAACTCGACACTGGGACAAATTTTGAGTTTGCGTTAGCCCGCCTTGGTGTTTTGACCATGGTAGCCCAGTGTCGTCATAACTCGACACTGGGACAAATTTTGAGTTTGCGTTAGCCCGCCTTGGGGTTTGACCATGGTATCCCAGTGTCGTCATTACTCGACATTGGGACAGTTTTTGAGTCCGCGTAAGCCTTGCCTAATTGCCCAACATTTTAATTCTGAGGATCGAGACAAAATTGGCTATGAGTCAACGTCTTTGTCCGAAGATTCTTCCATCATCTCCATACAAAGAGGGACAACTGTTGACACCCAATTTTGTCCATCCCCTTAAATCAATAACCAATAAATTAAACATTTTGTTTTTTTAGAACCGCAATTTTTACGTCGCAAAATACGCATAATAAATCAAGATTTTTAACGACGTCGCATTATAAATTATTAAGCACTAATTAAATAGCACACCCGTCTTTATTTTTTGTAATAATTTAAACCCAACTTAGATTAATAAAGCACCTAAATAATTTAACCACAATCTAAATAACTTACCACTAATTAAATACCTAATACTTAAACTAATGCCTAAAACAAAACACTTTAAACTAATTCCCTTGCCAAACCTGCAGCCCAACTCCCTCATTTATTTTCTTAATTCCCAGCCCATTTCTTTTCCCCACACCAGCAGCCCACTCCACGTCGCCCCAGCCCAAACCCGCAGGCCCAGTCCCCCTACCCTATTTCCTTCCGCCCAACAGCCCATCAACCCTTTACCTTATCCTCTTCCCCGTCATCAAACAGCCCTAAAACGAAAGAACGAAACCTTTACCCTGAAAATCTAAACGAAGGGGGCCTCATTTCGTCTTCCCCCCTAACCCTAGTTCGCCGCACCTTCCCCCATCGCCGCCATGCCCGAGATTCTCGCTGGAGAATCCGGGTTCTCCTTATCCACACATACCCAGCCAGCTCACCCCTTACCATAACAAGAATCATACAAATCTCACAAAAAAACGGTAATAATCAATCCGAGATTTTGCACCAAATACAACACAAATCGCAATCAATTAGCCCTAAAAGCTTTCATAACCTTACCAAAATCAGAACCCACAAAAGAACTATATATACGGGTGTTTAGTAACTTCAAAGGCATCGATCTTTGAGGGCAAAACCAAAGACGATCCGCATGCAGATCAAAAGCGTAAAAGAACAGAACAAAACCAAACTCTCTATTTTCGCACAACTTAGCAACAAAATGGCCTAAGTCTTGCTTCCAAAGGAAAATCGCATCACAACCAAACACCGGTGGATCGACGACTTGGTAAGTTCGCCTGTCATTTGCTCGGAGAAGGTAAATCCATTCCTCTTTGTGAAACTCTGATTTTGTAGTCGACTATGTGAAACCTGTTTTATCCTGATTGTTGTTGCTTCGTGTTACATTCGTGTTTGTTGTGGGTATTCTGCTGTCTAAGCATTCGTCTAATGAAAGTCTAAAATATGACCTGTCAAATAATTAATGTAAGAGATGTGAGTGGTCATTCGCTTTACCTGTTGGTTCTCGATTATCGACGACTGAATATTTATGTGAGGATGTTGTTTGTCTTAGAGACTGCGTAAGTAGAGGCATAGTATCATGACTCGTTTTGTATGAAAATGTTTGCGACTCGCATATAGAAATCGGTGTAATCATATCTTTTTTATTTGAAAGAAACCGCCTGTTTGTGTTAAGATTGCACGTAATTTATTGTAAACTAAGATTCGAATATAAAGGAGAAGTCGGTTTGAGCTTTATGCCTTGCCCCATTTATCCGCATCTGCACTCCATTCGCTTCTTCGTGGATAGGTCTAACCTTGTGTATTTCTTTAGCCTTACAGGAGTTTAATTCGGTCAAATGTCGTCATAGTGGTAATTTGTCCGATTGTCTTTGAACCTAATCTAAATAATTATGTATGCCCATCTTATCCCGATCATTTGGATATCCCGCTCAATGTAGTAATTAGACCGATTATATATTCACTTTACATAAGTCGGCATGCTTAAGTATTTGGGATATATGTCTATGTATGTTTGGTTTAATTGTTAGTTGTTCGCTAGAAGTACATACGCCATCGTATCGATGGCAAAAATTGTTCATGTTGAAACCGCTGGATAAGTAATGGTCTGTTTGCCTACGATTTTATTCCCCGCTTCTTAGATGGGCATTTGATTCATTTCTTATCCTGTTTCAAAATGCCATCGGACTATGTATTTACTTCTTCATTTGCTTTCCTTAAATCGCCGACCTACTGGTATGTTTAAGTGCTTATGATTTTATTTGGAAGACTTCATGTATGTTAGGGTTAATATGCTACTTAACTGGGAGTAAAATGGTATGCCTCTATGTATACGTAAGTAGTGATCGATTTTATGAATAATTGAGATTATTTAGGCTTGGTCCAGGCTTGATAGTTATTCCCAAATGAGGTCGGGAGAATACATGGCTTGCGAGTTGGTTTAGTTTGTATTATACCTTTGACAGGCTTCCTTTGAAAAAGTTTAAGCTTAATCTGTTAGGCTTGGACCCATTTGACCCATTTTGTTTGTTTTCACACATACTTACTGTCCACAATCTATGTCTGGCCCATACATGCTATTCTTTTACATTCACAAGGCTCAGCTCTACCGTCACAATTTCACTTAAATGTCAGGCATGTCTCGTATTGTATCTGGCCCATGAAAGGCACTTCCTGCGCATGTTTACTTCTCATCCAGATCACAATTATTTGTGTTATTTTTTTTTGAGCGTATACTAATTCTTATCTTTCTTTATTTTTACATGAAACGCACCGGAGCAACAAAGAGTCTCATAATGAAACTCATCGTGGCAAACGTAAAGGCCTGCATCTACATCCATCGAGTTCCCTCTTCGGCAATTCCTAGAAAAACAAATAGGACGGAGTCATCCGCTCCAATCTCTTCACTCTCTTAACCTCCTTATCTCATTCTTTTTTTATATCTTATTCGTTGTTGTAATTTAACTTTGTAATTAATAGGAGAACTTCGAGCAATTAGCCTTTGAACATATGAGGTGGGAAAGGTAATTTAAACTTAGAAATGCACTTCTACCTTATTTGCCTTTTAGGATTGTTAGGCATGTCTAAATTTTGCAAAAAATAATCTAAACAATTTAAGTTTGCATCATAAAATCAACACTTTATTTCTTACTAAATCCATAACAAATCTTCCCTTGAACTCTTATCTAACATTATATGGAAAATCTATTATGTATAATAAAAAATCATCTTAAGTATTGGGTATATCATAACCAAGATTAATTAAGTAGATAAATGCATACATTTAGCCAATAAATTCATTTTGCATCACATATTTTTTATAAATAATATAAGGCATGCTTTAAACTTTACATGTGTTTTATAGCACTAAACTTGTTAATCTTGGAATAAAAATACTTCCTATCAAATATCTTTCAAACATGCATTTTTTTAGCACAAATAATTAACCCTAGGTTTGAACGGACAACCGCAAGTTAGCGGATCCTTTAGGGTGTCTGACCCCTTCCCTTTAGGATAATAAAGAACCCTTACCCATAATCTCATTAAAGTTTAGCAGACCATTAAAATGGAGTTAATGTTTACTTTAAACTAGTTAACATTTAGGTGTCCTAATTCACCCAAATTAATTAGGTGACGACTCCCTAGCAACCCTTTAGCATCTTAACACATTTTACTTTTAAAATTAACCTTTAAACACACCCTTTAACATTTTAGCATCTTTTTAACATTTAGCTCTTTTATTTATTTTCTAACATTTTATTAAGCAGGAGATTCGCTAAAATGTGTCTCGGTCGAAAAAGGGCGCGACATATATTATCCTTCTCTTAGAGGTCTGTAGACAGTTGTGGGTTGTACGTATCTAGACTTGTAAATCTGTTTTGGTCATCTATGTCATTGTACTATGTGTTGGGATGTTCCCGTGTATGTGATATTATTCGGTGGAAGCCTTGTCGGCTTGCTTATTATATTATGTTGGCTAGTTGTGTCTCTTCAGGAGGCAAGTACAGTCTTGTGTAAAGGCAGCCTTGTTGGCTCGCCTATTATGGCACATGTTGTTGTTACGACATTGTGCTGTCGGAATTCATACTTCCCTTAGTATTAGTCGGATTACGTGTGACATGTTAGTAGAAGGACGTCATTAGGGCGTTTAGTCGCGGCTCGTCGAGTCGGGTCGTGACAAGCCACATCTTAGCATTCTGCGTGAGCTAATGCATTGAAACTGTGCATGAATACATACATCGGTTACCAATTCTTTAAATAACTCTTTAACTGAAAATATGAACTCCAGAGGTTCGTTGCACGTCTTTGCTTTGCTTTTTTTCGACCCCTTTTTTTTGTGCGCTGAACACTACTCGTAATTATAAACAACTTCATTTCTTTTAACACTTGTTCACTTATTTCTTATTTGTCGTACTTTTCATAATTCCAACATATTCTAGTATACATACGCAATCTCAGACATTGCTCCTGGTTCCAATCCCTGATGATACCATCCCTTAAGTGATGAATTGTTAACTCATTCTCCTACCATAATAGGTGCTGATTTGGTATTGCTGGTTTTTGTATGATTATGTTACCGTTTGGGTGTTTATTGGTGAAGATTGGCAACGATTTGTTACCATTTTCGGAGTATATTCTGGTTAGGGTGATTTGGTTAAGGGAAGCTTGGTTACGCCGGATTCTCAGGCGAGAATCCCGGTGGAGGAGGCGGCGAATACGGGTTCTTGCCATTAGTTTTTTTTGTCGTGTTTCTCCATTGTGGACGATGGGGGGGTTAAGGTAAGGGAAATAAGGGGCTGGTCGCGATGGGCCAGCGAGCTGGGCCGCGGGTATGGGCTGCGTATAGTATAAAGATCTGGGGTATGGGCCGCGGGTTTGGGTAGTTGGGTTGCGAAAATTGGGCTGAGTATTAAGTATTTATTTTGGGTAGTGTATTATTAGTTATTAGTTATTTAATTAGTATTTAATTAGTGGCAAGTTATTTTAAATTGTGATTAAATTATTTAGGTGCTTAAATAATAAATGCGGGCGTGTTATTTAATTAGTGCTTAATATTTTAGAATGCGGCGCTATTATTTAAAATCTTATTATTGTGCATTATTATTTAAAATAAGTTATGAAATTGCTTTGCGTATTAACAAATGCGGCTATGCTATTTGGCGCGACATCACTGCTAATTTGACTTATTTATTATTAATTAAGGAATTGTTTGACATGGCTTAAAATTAATTAATGCGGGCGCGGGGCTCTAAGTACTTAATACTCTACTTAAGACGCGGTGCCATTATTAAATTATTTATTTATGTCTGTATCAATGTATTATTGCTGCATTTTATTATTTTAAAATTATTAGAATTATTGTTAAAAATTAGTGTAATTTTATAGCTACTGTCTGGACGGGAGGGTCAAAATTGGGTGTCAACAGTTGTCCCTCTTTGTATGGAGATGATGGAAGAATCTTCGGACAAAGACGTTGACTCATAGCCAATTTTGTCTCGATCCTCAGACTTGAAAGGTTTGGGCAAATAGACAAGGCTGACGCAAAAAATTAAAAAAATTGTCACAGTGTCGAGTTATGGCGACACTGGGCTACCATGGTCAAAACACCAAGGCGGGCTAATGCGGACTCAAAATTGTCCCAGTATCGAGTTATGACGACACTGGGCTACCATGGTCAAAACACCAAGGTGGGCTAACACGGACTCAAAATTTGTCCCAGTGTCGAGTTATGACGACACTGGGTATGCGGGGCTAAAAAATAAAATATAAAAAAAATAAAATAACTGGCTTGAACATGGGGTGTACCGGTGTCGACATATGATGCTGGGTTTTATGGTGATGTGGAACGAGTGGACCGACGCTTGAGGCCACTTCTGCCATTTGTTGGGAAGGTTGGCCCCCCAACAAATTGCTCCGGTTCGCTGTTAGAAAAAATCCACGTTGTGCTCCATCTTTGCGCCTGTAGATTGAAGCTAAGATAGAAGCATTAGTGCATAACTGTCAAAACAAAACAATGTAAGAATGTGAATTTTGTGTTGTGGTTGTAGTCAAATCGTATATAATATATAATGAAATGGTGTGATGATACGCGGTCTTGTATAGGCGAGATGCAGATGACGCCTTGTATGGGCGGAATCGTCTTGTATGGACGAAAATGCAAATGTTCGTCGTTGTATATTTAGATGCAAATGACGCCAGATAGATTTAAAATGTAAATGACGCCAGTATGAGCGCTTGTTGCCAGATGACGAATGCAAATGTTCGTTGTCAGATAGACGAAATGCAAATGATGCCAGTATGGGCGCTGCTGTTGCCAGATAGATGAATGCAAATGACGCCTTGTATGGGCGCTGCTGCCAGTATGGGCGAGATGCATGACGCCAGATGGGCGGAATCGCTTGTATGGACGAAATACAAATGACGCCTTGTATGGCGTTGTCGCTTGTATGGGCGAGATACAAATGACGCCAGTATGGCGCGTTATCGTCTTGTATGGACGAATGCAAATGACGCCAGTATGGCGTTGTCGCTCAGTATGGATTTAGACGCAGATGACGCCAGATGGGCGAAATCGCTCAGATGGACGAATACAAATGACGCCTTGTATGGGCGTTATCGCTCAGATGGACGAAATACAAATGACGCCAGTATGGGCGGAATCGCTTGTATGGACGAAATGCAAATGACGCCAGATGGGCGTTATCGCTCAGATGGACGAAATGCAAATGACGCTTGTATGGGCGGAATTGTTCATATGGACGAAATGCAAATGACGCCAGATGGGCGTTATCGCTCAGATGGACGAAATGCAAATGACGCCTTGTGTGGGCGTTGTCGTCTTGTATGGGCGAGATGCAAATGACGCCAGATGGGCGTTATCGCTTGTATGGACGAAATGCAAATGACGTCTTGTATGGGCGAATCGCTTGTATGGACGAAATGCAAATGACGCCAGTATGGGCGTTGTCGCTCAGTATGGGCGAGACGCAGATGACGACAGTATGGGCGGAATCGCTCAGTATGGACGAAATGCAAATGACGCGCCAGATGGGCGTTATCGCTTGTATGGACGAAATGCAGATGACGCCAGATGGGCGTTGTCGCCTTGTATGGACGAAATGCAAATGACACCAGTATGGGCGTTGTTGCTTGTATGGATTTAGATGCAAATGACGCCAGATGTATGGCGTTATCGCTCAGTATGGACGAAATGCAAATGACGCCAGTATGGGCGTTATCGCTGTATGGACGAAATGCAAATGACGCCAGATGGGCGTTATCGCTTGTATGGACGAAATGCAAATGACGCCAGATGGGCGTTGTCGCTGTAGATGGGCGAGATGCAATGACGCCAGATGGGCGTTATCATCTTATATGGACGAGATGCAAATGACGCCTTGTATGGGCGTTATCGCTCAGTATGGACGAATGCAAATGACGCCAGTATGGGCGTTATCGTCTTATATGGATGAAATGCAAATGACGTCTTGTATGGGCGGAATCGTCTTGTATGGACGAATGCAAATGACGCCAGATGGGCGGAATCGCTTTGTATGGGCGAGATGCAAATGACGCCAGTATGGGCGTTATCGCTTCAGATGGACGAGATGCAAATGACGCCAGTATGGGCGTTATCGCTCAGTATGGACGAAATGCAAATGACGCCAGTATGGGCGTTATCATCTTGTATGGACGAAATGCAAATGACGCCAGATGTATGCGTTATCGCTTTGTATGGACGAAATGCAAATGACGCCAGTATGGGCGGAATCGTCTTGTATGGACGAGATGCGCAGATGACGCCTCTAGGGCATAGATAAAAATCGTGTTATGCATAATCAAAGCTAGATGAAATAATTAAAGTGTAAATGATGTAGCTTTGAGTAACGATGTGGTTTTTGCGAGATGTATTTGATGTAGACTTGTTGCAGATGGACTTCGTGAGCGGATCTGTTGTATTGGAATATTGTTGTCCTCCTTGTTCCTATTGTCCTGCAAAATTCACTCAAAGAAAAATTTGTCCCAGTTTTGGGACATGGAACCCTTTGCGTAAATTAACCATGTCCATTGATGTCATTTGTAGTAAAACCCTTAAAATTGTCCCAGTTTATGTCGATCTTTCGAGCATATGGAATCATATATGTCGATGTCATTTCGTGGCGAAGTCCTTAAAATTGTCCCAGTTTTGACTGACGAAACTGGGTCGGATATATGTCGTTGCCTGGACATAATGCTGATAACGTCGTTATGCGACGCGTGTTACCGGGCGTCGTTTTGGACTTGATGTGGCCGATAACGTTGTTGCCGGACGATGTTCTTTGTTGTTCCTGTAGAATAAATGCTCCTGCAAGCTAAGCTTGAGAAAAAGTTAGTGTATAACTGTTAAAACAGAATGATAAGTATTTGAGAAAGGCAATTATGTGGGTAGAGATGTCGTCCCTGAGATGTTTCCTGACGAATTGCCATGATGCCTTTGTTGTGTGCTTTATGCCCGAGCTGATGTGTTAGACTTTGTTGCGGACTTTTGAATTCTGACTGTTGATTGTCGGTGCCTCTCTCTGCTTATGTTGTTTCTTTCTGCTTTTGCTAATATGAAGAACTTTTGTTGTATCTTCTGCTAATATGGACTCGCGCCAAAGAAAATTTTGTGAGTTTTGGGGGGTCGATTCAGATTTGACTTCGCCGCTTATTCCTTGACATCTGCGTGCCTGGCTTGTTTGGACTTGCAACCCCTGTCTGGTTTTCTACATTGTCCCAATTTTGAAAGGGTGTTTGGCCTAAGGGGGTCTCAATGTGGTTGCTTGTATGTTATGTGTATTTCTTGTTATTTTCAGGACGAAGGGAAAGTTTCCTAATGGTGTGACCGAAGCCGATTTAGGCCGCCTACGTATCCCCATGAGGGAATCAGGTCATGACGTAGTTCAAATTACAAGCAAAAGAGAAATTGGGATTTTCTAAACGGTGGGACCGAAGCCGATATGGCCGCCTACGTATCCCCACGAGGGAATCAGGTCACACGTAGTTCCAATTATTAAAGCTTAAATATGAGTTTTAAATTATTCTGCTAAACTAAATTGCTTTTTCTTATCCGCTTTAGCGGACGACAAGTGGTGCAAGCCCAACCAATACGCCTTTCTCGCATCACGGCCGGCCGGGTCTTCATGCTCTGTCGAAGATCTCCTTCTTTGGCTTCGTGGTGCATGCTTGGATAAATGATCGATTCAATGAGCGGCTCATCTGTGGAACACCTCTTCCTTTGGGGGTTCATTGTACTCATTGGGGTAAACATCCTCCACCGAATGACTCCTCCTCGATCGCCTCCTTACTTTGTCTCTGAGTGTATAACACCTTCCCATGTTGTGTCCGATGGCTCCAGAATGGTATGCACAGCTTTTGTTCCCATCTTGAGCTTTGGACTTGGGATTGGGCACATTCTTTGGAATTGGCCGGAGTATCCCTGCAAACCTCAACCTCTCGTACAACCGCGATGGCGGCTCGGCTAGGTGGGTGTATACTTTGGGCCGGCCTTTCGTGGCATTTAGGCGGGGTGTGAAGATGTTTGGTGGGCGGGCTTGGGTCGTGGCGTATACACGTGTGGATATCGCAAGGGGTTGTCATATGTATTGCGTAAATAGGTTTGTGGTGGCCTTTGGTTTGTGTTTAGCTGGAGTACGTTAGGCATTCGGTCTTGTGTGGGATATATGGGTGCATTGTATATTGGTTGAATGGGATATGTAGTAAGCGGGTACTGGTAATAATTTGGAGGGTTTTGACTGTTTTGGTTATTTGCAGTGACGAGTGCTCTGGTGAGGTTCTTGAGCCTTTTGATTTCGGCCTGCAGGGTTGCCATTTGCTGTGGTAATTGTGCGAGGTGTTCGATCGGGTCTATCCGCTTTCTTACGAGACCCTGCTTGCCTATAGGAACCAAGACAGTTCACTGCTCGCTTCAAATGCTTGAATCGGTCACGTCGCTGGACCGTGCCTTTGATCTTGTGAAATATCTATGTTCCGCCATTGCTTAGTCAAATACAAATCGACCTTTGGGGAGATGATAAATCCTTTAGTCAACATGTAGCAAACGGCGTTAGTGTAAAGCACGTGATTTTGCAAAAGTGTAAATAGCATTTAGCAAATACATGTTGCACATAAATTGTCAGCGAGTCCTAACATGCATGGGGACCCTTTTATGCCAGAGGTAGGCCTAAACGTCACATATGCGAGGTCATGATGGATTTGTCCGAGCCGTCCAACTGTGATGTTTTTGTTGGAAATGGCGACCAAATGACGGTGCACTTTTTCCAATTTCAGCATGACATGATTAGGTTTGGATTTGTCTATCATTGCCACGCTACACATAATATGCTGGTTGGTCGTTAGGTTGAGAAACCCGTCGACAAGTTTGGTGTCTTCCTAATTGTGGTGTCGACGCCAAGGACCGACCCACCTAAGGTAAATGCATGCATGACTTAGTATAAAGGGTGGTATAGCTCTATCTTAAGTTGCTAAGATTTGGCTTTTCTAGACGCAAGGTTCCCGAGCGGACAACTCGAGTGAGAAGGCTACGCGGCCACTGGTTAGACCGGACACTCCACGTATGTTACCAACTCTCCTAAATTTGGGTTTTGAAGAAAGAATTTTGCTGATGCACCCAGCGCACCTCGCATGTAGTGTGTGATTGTGTGAATTTTCCAGAGTGGAAGAAATATGAGCGGAATGTCAGTTTAAGGAAAGCAGTAAAGCATGTAGCAATTAAAATGAATAAAACAAAAATACAGCACACAAAATTAAATGCAAAAGTAATGCCAAATAATAACCCTAGGTCTGTTGTGGTTAAGAACCTAAATTCCCCAGTGGAGTCGCCATTCTGTCGCGCCCGTTTTCGACCGCGACTTTATTCTAAAAGCGAACCCTGCTTGAATAAAATGTTAGGAAATAAATAATAAAATGTTAAATGTTTAAAAGAATGCTAAAATGTAAAAATGTTAAAAAGAGTGCTTAAATATTAAAAGGTGTTAAATGCTAGAAATGCTAAAGGGTTCGCGGAGTCGCCACCTAATTAATTTGGGTGAATTAGGACACCTAAATGTCAACTAGGTTAAAGTCAACATTAACTCCATTCTTTATGGTCTGCTAAACTTAATGAGATTCTGGGTAAGGGTTCTTTATTATTCTAGAGTGAAGGGGTTAGGCACCCTCTAAGATCCGCTAACTTGCGGTTGTCCGTTCAAACCTAGGGTTAATTATTTATGCTAAAAGCATGCATGTTTTAAAGGGTATTCAAAATATTTAAAACACTTAAGATGTATTTTTGACTAAGCGAAAAATGTAAGATTATGTTTTAAATGTCCTTATTGGAAAACATGCGCTCATAAAAATGTTTTAATGACGTGAAAAATGTGTGTTTACAAAAATCATATGAAAAGTACATATTATGCAAAGGCTAAAAGGATTTATTATGCATGTTAGCAAGAATTCATAAAAAATAAATTTCTCCTGTTATTAATAATATCTTAGCTACTTGAATATTTATGCCGGTGGGAAATTGTTGGATGATTTAATATGATTTAAGCAATGCTAAAAAAAATAATTAACTTAAAGGAACAAGCCAATTTCTAATGCCGAATTAATTTCTAATGATGACCCAAAGTTTAATTATTCTAGGCAACTTACTGCTATGTACGAATGTTAGACGGTTAATTACACGAATAAACGGGGCGGGATAGGAAATAAAGGACTCGACAGAGTGGCGGTGCTATTCGGCGGCGGGTTGGAATTCCCCAATGTGGATAGAGAAATGCACATAGATGCGGATCTTCATTTGCTGTAGCTTTGTGATGAGTCTCGCCATGAGACTCTTCATTTTTGCTCCGATGTGTTTCATGTAAAATTAAGAAAAGAAAAGGATTAGTATATATCCAAGATTTTTATCAAAGGGTAAACCGAACATTGCCATAGGATTTTAAACATGTTGTAGTTACAGACACAATATGTTGTACTATTAACTTCACATAGGAGACAAAATATGCTGACCTTTTAAACTCACATGTAGGATAGATGTTTTAAATTAAGACAAGGAAAATAAATCTTAGCCTCTCCTTTGTGTTTACTCACAGTCGACTTCTAAGTTCACGTGTCTACGTCAAATAGATACAATGCTAAACTCCGATTGTAATATGAAACAAGAAGTAATCTTATTAAGCCAAGATGAACAGACTTGGGTTGTAAGCACTTTCAGAAACATGTTTAGATCATATCCTTGCAACCAAGATCCGGCACTTTGACACGATGGACACAATCCTTACTCTAGCCATATTTCACTCAAGCAGTCGACACATTAGGACAGAAAGAGTAACGAGATGGAACATTAGCAGAGAGACCATTCACTGTGTTTCTACTACCTTCACCAGGCAGACAACATATAACATAAGGCCCTACTGATCCTGCATACATATGTAAAGGAGGAAATAGCCATGATATCTAACATTATCGATTTCACATGATTCCAGCACATCGAGATGTCATACAAACAAATCTACTTTCATGCGGCGCCGCTACCTTATTATCAAATCTTTGAAACTAACATCCTGTTAATAAACATACCAGTAAACAGATTGACCTTCATTTTATAACCTTTAGATGCTCCAATATTCTTTAACTAACACGAACAGGTATGGGTACAAAATTAATTAAGCACTACACCCCTTGTAGATTACCTCATTGAGATGGTATGCAGGGGATAGACTATAGTCGGCAAATCAACCTTCAAATTCATGAGTCGGACTCTTAAGAGAAAACAAACATTATCCAACTAAACTTGGCTATCAAATTGGTTCTTAAATGACCCACAAGTTAGCTCCCTATCAATAAATAACAACAAAACATTACTGGCAAGCCACAATTCTAGCGCTGATGTACCTAATACCATCGTATAAATTCTGTATTAAAGACAAGTCTTATATTCGAATTCATCTACACTTGGACACTGATCTGTTGTTAACAAAGGTCACATATCCTTAGTCAGATGCGAATGCGAATATACGGTAATCGGACTCAGACAGACACTAGGAAGCAAGACATCGACATCTTAAGGCGACACACGCAGATATTAATATTTATATGCTTCAACAATAATCTGGACAATAACACTCAGCAGACTAAGTAAATCAATTCAAACCAACAATATAATAAACCAAATTTAAAGGCAAAGGGGATTGATTTTACCTTCTCCGGACAGCGACCCGGGGCAGCGTATCAAGTCGTCGATCCGCTCGGGGTTTTTTATTGTGATGCGTTTAGAAGAGGAATGAGACTTTTACCTGATTCTAGACTGGTATTGCGAAAAAAGAAATGCTTTTCGTTTTAATTTCTGTTCTTGCTGCTTCCCTAACGATTTTTTTTAGGATTCTTCTTGCTCCTTGCCAGCTAATTTCCCCTTTTATTTTCGGATGCCTTTAGTCGAGTTTTATTCTACGAGAATGGATGCCATTTCCTTTGCTGGTTTCGACGGGTTCCTTCTCATGGTCGTGATCTTTCTCACTTTTCTCCCCGGATGCCTTTGCATGTGTACATCGATTGGTATTTATACCCCTGATCTAGGTACTTAGTTATGGTAACTCTGATTTTGGGTATATGGTAAGCTGCGATTTCGGGTATTTCCTACCATAATAGGTGCTGATTTGGTATTGCTGGTTTTTGTATGATTATGTTACCGTTTGGGTGTTTATTGGTGAAGATTGGCAACAATTTGTTACCATTTTCGGAGTATATTCTGGTTAGGGTGATTTGGTTAAGGGAAGCTTGGTTACGCCGGATTCTCAGGCGAGAATCCCGGCTGGTGAGGGAGCGGCGATGAACATGGGTTCTTGCCATTAGTTTTTTTGAACGCGTTTCTCTTCCGCTTGTGGACGATGGGGTTAAGGTAAGGAAATAAGGGCTTCGGTCGCGATGGGCGGTAGTGGCCATGTAATGGGCCGCGTATAGTATAATGATCCGGGTATGGTAGCGGGTTTGGGTAGTTGGGTTGCGAAAATTGGGCTGAGTATTAAGTATTTATTTTGGGTAGTGTATTATTAGTTATTAGTTATTTAATTAGTATTTAATTAGTGGCAAGTTATTTTAAATTGTGATTAAATTATTTAGGTGCTTAAATAATAAATGCGGGCGTGTTATTTAATTAGTGCTTAATATTTTAGAATGCGGCGCTATTATTTAAAATCTTATTATTGTGCATTATTATTTAAAATAAGTTATGAAATTGTTTTGCGTATTAACAAATGCGGCTATGCTATTTGGCACGACATCACTGCTAATTTGACGTATTTATTATTAATTAAGGAATTGTTTGACAGGGCTTAAAATTAATTAATGCGGGCGCGAGGCTCTAAGTACTTAATACTCTACTTAAGACGCTGTGCCATTATTAAATTGTTTATTTATGTCTGTATCAATGTATTATTGCTGCATTTTATTATTTTAAAATTATTAGAATTATTGTTGAAAATTAGTGTAATTTTATAGCTACTGTCTGGACGGGAGGGTCAAAATTGGGTGTCAACAGTTACTATTATTAGAGTTGTTACCATTGGTACACGTCTCCTGCCTCTTGTCAACATTCCGCTCCTCATTAACTTTTGCTGATACAAAAACTCCTTCAACCTATTCTTTAGTAGTAAGAGTTGCTTTTGATTCTTCCATCAACTGTGGGTCCTCAATGAGTTGTTCTACTTCTACCACCTTACCATTGTTGTCTTCCTTATTCTATTTATTACCATATTCTTTCCCAGTATCTCTATGTTCCTCCTTGTTCTCATTATTACCATTTGTCTCCTCAAGTGACATTTGTTCTATCCTCTTGTTGGACTTACTAACTCAGTTGTATCTTTGGTTGCATCAATATTTGTCACTTTGGCTACATCATACTGAATATCTATTATCACTTCGTTGAATTCATCTATATCTTTGTACCTCCCTTATCTGTTTTCCACCATTCTATTATTGTCTATGGACTTTGTACCTGACCATGTAACCTTCCAATATCTATCCACATTTCCCCTTTAAGAGCCACATCATTAAACGCATATACACCAAGGTCATATGGAAACTTTTCTTTGTATCCCTATGTGTTACCCCGCAGTGTATCAATTATTCTGTATAGTTTAATATCTACCTCATAGAGATGAGGCTTCCACAATAACCATATTCCTCTATTTGGATGCTCAATAAGTTTAGTACTTAAAAGATCACCCCACTACACAAGTTAAGCGAGGTATTATGAGCTTCTTCCCCTTTTAACCTTTGGTTCCAAGAGACCAAATAGCCCCATCTTAGCATTCTGCGTGAACTAATGCATTGAAACTGAGCACGAATACATACCTCGGTTACCAATCCTTTAAATAACTCCTTAACTGAAAATATGAACTCCAGAGGTTCGTTGCACGTCCTTGCTTTGCTTTTTTTCAACCCCCTTTTTTTGTGCGCTGAACACTACTCGTAATTATAAACAACTTCATTTCTTTTAACACTTGTTCACTCATTTATTACTTGTCATACTTTTCATAATTCCAACATATTCTAGTATACATACGTAATCTCGTATATTGCTCCTGGTTCCAATCCCTGATGATACCATCCCTTAAGTGATGAATTGTTAACTCATTCTCTTATTCGGTATGTAAAAGATTCTAAAGAGTTATCTTACATGACGTTGACCTAGTATCTCCAAACGTGGTCATCATACTTCTATTCAAACTCTTTCACTTCGCTTATGGCTTGACGCACCAAGTCAAGTCCGAATAACTCTGATTTTCCCTTCCGAGCCACTGTCACTGTCTTTCGAGACATAGCTGCAACCACAATAATTATTAGGAAGAGGGGGGAATTATCCTATGACATAACTCTATTGCACGATCTACGAGATAAAGGAGTAGAAACCAATCCTAAATTACCGGCAGCCTCCTGCGTATAAGTATGGTGCACAACATACTCATACATAAGATTCTACTAGACACGGTCTGTAGACACAAAACAGCTGAGTGGAAACCCTAGACTGACGGACCACCAACCGAGTACTGTACTCATGTACGAAACGCGGCTCTCCAAGAAAAAAGTGGTCGACGAAATAATGTATCAGAATGAGATCATAACTGGCCAATAGATAACATGAGACATGTAAAATTGTCAAATACCAATTCCAACTGTACCATATACAAATGACAATCAAATGTGCCTTATAGAAATAAAAGTCATGAACTTATATATATCGTACCCGACCCCCCAGTGAGGGTCTCAGTATGAATGAAACCATATACACATATATACCGTACCCGGCCCATTATGAGACTCGATGTGAAATCATATACATACCGTACCCGACCCATTATGGGACTCGGTGTGAAATCATATGCATGTCGTACCCGACCCATTATGGGACTCGGTGTGAACTCATCATTCGACTCTTAATAAAATCATTAAAATGAATTCTTTTCTGGAAATCTAAGACACTTCTCAAAACTCATATTACTGGAAATTAGACTGTGTAGAAACCATGTACGTCCGCCGTACGTTTACTTAATAAAAATCATGCCAAAATAAAGAAGGAAGAGTTTCACATACCTCGTCGTCTATATCAACTCATAATCTAATAATCGTCTCAACTAGCACCTTGACCTATAATAATAACAACATGCCCGTCAACTCTATGATTCCTAACGTGAGTTATATTGAAAGACGACTCTCTTATTCTATAAAAATTCGGGTAGCACTTTCCCTGTTTATATGTACATCCACAATTTACAACAAATGCCAACCAAACCAATAACCAAACATAATGCCAAGATATAATCAAATTAGTCTCATATACTTCATATATGCTACCATAATACATACTTTCTCCTTACACTTATGGAATATAACCAAACAACAATCAAGGTGACTAACACACCTATTCATCATGTTCATCAAATCCTTTAGTCACAATAAAACAGTCCATTCAAGCAGTCCAATCTTCTAACAATATTGAGAGTTCAAGAATGTGAAATAACACTTTCCTACACCCTAATTCTTTCAAGACATGAATAGTTAACTACCTCAACATATATACATGTTTATAACCTATATTTTAAGCACTAAAACAACCCTTAATACATCACAATAATGTTTAATAATTTCCATGCAAATTTCGGCCACAACACGTCACAATTCTATAACTCTTTTCTTAATTCTTAATCCAACTCACCCTACAACAACTCCATATAACAAATACATCTTTAAACATCAAGGTTTTTTTCAATTCTCAACATGCAATTAGCAATAATAATAACAACAACAACACTTAAATCTAATGTATACAAAATGGTTCTAAAATCGGCTACAACACCAAATTAGTCACATGCATTGTCTAATTTCAAGTTTCTCTTAACACACATTCATTTCTTGAATTACAACAACATGCAATCCCAATTATACCATAAGAAGGAGAATTTTATACCTTAAATTTGGCCAAAACAATCCCTTAATCTTTCCTCACTGTTTCATCGAATTTGTTTGCACCAATTTTTCACTTCTTCAACTCCAATTCAACATGCATGAATTCTACAATGTTAATCCATCATTCCTTTTGTTTTTCTTCCTTAAATTTCCTCTTAAAATTTGAAATTCCAAGGCACAAAAACTGCCCAGTGGCCGTGAGTCTGTGACCCACTGGTAGCCTTTTTTTTTTTGATTTTTTTTTATTTTTCCTTGGCTTGTACTTGTAAAAGAACTTAATCTAGGAGAATGAGATAAAATAAACTTCAATCTTGCTATGGAATAGGGTGAGTTTCAGCCATAGTGAAGAGTAGGAGGAGAGAAGATATTGTTTGTTTTTGAAAGTGAAGTGTGTGAGATGGAAGCTGAAAGACTTCTTAAGATGTATTAAATATGGAAATCTATATATGCAATAAGGTCCCATTTCTTATACTTGTCTACCCACAATAATCCCTCTTCTAAATAATTCCCACATAACTCCTCTTTCATAAAATCTGAAAATTATAAGTTTAATTTAGTCCAATTCCCACAATTTATTCACCTTAGGTCCTACTCCTTTTTAGTCCTGAAAATTTCATATGACCTTGTATCCTAAATGTCATAATTTTATAATACAATATTATTCCATAACTCCATTGGAACAAATTCGACTACTTAGGATTAATTCTCGTCGTCGCATGTATAGTACTTAAAAAAAAGACTATCCCGGGATAACATCCGGTTATACACTAATTTTCCGTATTAACATATGTAAGTATTCCTTATATTCAATATCCGAATCTTACTTTCTTAATGACGTTCTTAATTATTATCTTAAACTTACGAGGTGTAATAAATACATTGGTTGAGGAGTAGCGTTCGTGGCACATGTTCGGCTCCGAGGTAGGCTACAATTTAATATTATTAGACTCCGATAGAAACATATAGTTGATATAAATATTGAAGGGTATTGAGCGTGTTGAGGGTCCCACTTTAGTTTTTGTGATGAGCGTTTGGGTGGGTACCAATGTTGAACTATTTTGATGGGTGGTTTGAAGAATTAGCCTTAGGGTTGATTCCGACTTCTGTTATGTAGGCTTGTCGCCATTACGTGAGCTTGTCGCTATTGGTTGATACTTGTTGTATTTACTCATCACATATGCTTCTGATGTGAAATACTGATTATATTGAATTACATGTTATTGATAATTCTGAAGCATGTGCTATCTCTTGAACTTGATTTCATTTCATACACCATGACTACTTGCCTTATTATTGTTGTATTCATTGTGATATTGAAACAGAGTGATATGGAATGTTGTGGGTCCAATGAGATCGGAAAGAAAAGGTAATGATAATATACGAGATGACTTGGAAACATTGAGATGATGATTTGACATGGCCCGACAAATGAATCTTGGACTGTTGTCAGATCGAGGTATTTCCGGTTACCTAGGAGTGGTATATGGACGACGGGGTCCTCCATGGGTCACTTATCTATAGAAAAGACCTATAGAGTGTATATACTAGTTGATGAAAAAGTACATTGCATTGCATTCATTCATTCATTCATACATATTATATATTTGAGAATTGTACTTGATTCATGTTTGGTATCATGATAATGTGAATTTGTATTGACTGAACTTACATGATTTATGAGTTATTTAAGTGTTGAACTATCTGTGACTGAAGGTGACTTACATGAATTATCAAACATTGTAGATTAGGATCATCTGAGATTAACAACAACAACAACATACCCAGTAAAATCTCACCATGTGGGGTCTGGGGTAGGATAATCTGAGAGTCAACTTGGTATTTATGTATGTTACATGTATTCCGTCGTTGTCGGCCTATGATACTTACGGGGTATTGTTAGTGGACTGTGTCTAATTGCTCACGCAAGTGTACGTATCGTTCACAAGTAATATAGTCTGATAAGATCGAATATCACCCTCAGAGACTGTTTCTAAGTATCGTTCATCTATTTTATGTTATCTATTTGACAATCGATAATTAAAGTGAGTTTTTGTTTAACTACTAAAATAAATGCAAGAGTTAACTAAATTGTTTAAGTTGTAATCAATTATGAAGGAATTATGACTTCCAAACTCCTCGACTATCCACTCTATTCAATCCTTATGCAACTAGAATGACTTCTTCTTCTTCGTTAAGATAGCGGTTAACTAGACTGTCTTATATTCCGGTTAGGATATATAATCGCACAACCCTAGTGCAGAACCCTTCTATATTTCTATGATAGGAGTTACTACATATGAGAATTAAGAACATTAACCTATAATGCTACACAAGTATCGGAGTACTTTCATCCGCGATTTTAACCTATGTCTATTCAATTACATCATATCCAAATCTCTCATTTCGATTCTTGATTCGAAATCATATAGATTATGATAATTAGTGATCAATTAACTATCAAGCATTCATACCAATTATTGAATAAATCTTAAACAAGTGAAGAAGAAATCAAACTACTGCATTAATTCATGAATAAGAGTTTCAAGCAATTCATAAGGAAAGCCCTAATAAGGTGTTTAACTCCTAGCCATAGTCACGCTAAGAACTAACACAAAATCCATACATAAACTGAATTAAAAAGAAAGAAAGAAAAGTTACGTAGAACTAAGTCTCCAATTGTAGCCTCAAAACCTTGCACTGAGTTGTGTTGTGTGATAGAATGAACTCCTCTCATTAGACTAATCCCTAGGGCTTAAATATGTTGCAAATTTCGTGCCCTATGGACCCTTCTGCCCTTGGCCAATTCTGTTTCGTATTCTCAAAATTCCGCACCGGCATCGCGGTGCCGAAAGTCCTGTAGCCTCTCAGTAAATATGGCACAGCGGTCCTGCTGTCCGGAACCGCGGTGCTGCTTAGCCTTCGTCCGAATCTCTAATTTTTCAACCTTTTTGTCTCGGGACCCTCCTTTTATGCCCATTTTCCGTTCCTTTTCGCCATTTTGTTTTTTTGAACCGCTGTGACTCAAAAGAAAGAAAAAATGACCCTAATATTATACTAAACACAACAAAAACAAGTAAAATACTAACTAAAAATGACTCAAAAAGCGTATACAAAATACGCCTAACAAACCCCTAAACTTAAACTTTGCTCGCCCTCGAGTAAAGTAGAAAACAAAAACAAAGAACTCAAAATCAAAAAAAAAAACTCAAAGACTCAAATCAAGCAGCTGCACAAGGTTACTTAGAAAAGCATGAACGTCAGTTGAGATAATATGTTGGAATATATGTAGCATGAATATATAGCAATCTAGAATTTCAAACCAGATATTTCGCAAATTCATTTCAATCACACTCAATGAAAATATGAACACTAAACCATACATGTCAATTTTATTTAGTTCTATGGGACTGTTTCCTTGCTATTCTCCACTAATCATAGACATACATTTTAGAGATCTTCAGGACTTTTCAGGGTTGTAACGTAGGCTTAGACATGGGTAGGTAAGAGTAGACATTTAAGCTCAATTTACGTAACATACGCGTTTTTCTCATTCAACCATTTTGTCTTTCTTTTTGATATTCTTTTTTCAGTTCGTACCTATCGTTCCACTCTTCTCTTTTTGAGAGCATGAAACACATTCACATAGGCACTCCCAAACTTAAGCTTTTATATTTTTTTCATTGGGGTGCATCAATTTTTCACTCTCTTTCGGGTATTTCTTTTTCACACTTCTTTATCCCATTTTTTCAATTACTGCTTATGGCACACAAGGGAATCATATGGTGTCAAAGAAATAACTTATTTTAGGCTCAAAGGGGCTGATTAGGGATACAATTTATTGCAAGGTAGGTAATGAAAGGTAAGAAGGGCTAACAAAGAAATGCATGAATCATCTCTCTAAGCATGTACATCCTAACTATTTCGCTTCAAATAACAAGCAAACAAACTCATAGACATTTTTCACACTTGACAACACATATGCTAAGCACCAATATCTCAAATAATCAAATTTTCATTAATTTTTGACATATCTGACTTAAGCACACATATTTTAGCTTCTAATTCCATTACATTATACACTTAATTCACTAGGCTTTTTCAGCAACTACAACATGCATGATAAAAAAAATTGACTCAATATAGGCACAATAAAAGACACAAAAAACTCAATCACAAAGACTCAAAAAATAGAAACACAAAAATAAAATAAAGTACCCCCCAAACTTAAACGACACATTGTCTCAAATGTGTAACGAGTCAAAAATAATAAAGGGACGACTTACAGACAAAAGCGGCTCAAAATGGTGATGGTGGCGGCGAATTGGGGATTTTAGGCCTTTTTATTTCTGAACTCGCCCCAAGACCGCGGCCCGCAGATGACAGACCGCAGATGCCATTAGTACTGTGGCCTCTCTGAACATTCGCATCATTGTCTGCGAGAATGGACCGCGGTCGAATTCTATTTCGTGTTTTCCACCCTTTTGTTCCTGCTCAATCTCCGATTCCCGCACCTGTGATCACATCACAACTAAAAAAATACCACAAGTGAGACTGTTCAATTTAAACTAATTGCATAATTTAAACATTGAGTTGCCTCCCAAGTAGCGTTGTCTTTAACGTATTTTAATCGGACGCATGTTCCTTATTCAATTATTTGGGTAAATTAGCCCCACATCCTATCCATTTGAAAATCCTCCTCATCTTCCTTACTCTATTCTTCTTTTTCACAGTATTGGGTTCAGTAGAATTTACCTGTTTTACAGCTTCCATTTCATGAACTTTTGTTGCAGCTTTGAAACTAGACAGTGAGTTCACAACTGTAGGAATGACCTCCCTACTTTTGGTATGTGCTTGCTGAGCTGATGTGTCAGTGGTACTTACTGCGAAACACTTGTTGCTGGCCAGGGACTCAATGGTGTGTTTGAACACCTTGAATACCATCTCTTCTTCCTGAACCCGTAGTCTCAATTCTCCCTTATTCACATCAATTAGAGCTCTGCCCGTGGCAAGGAATGGTATCCCCAAAATGATGGGGATTTCATCATCTTCCTCTATGTCAAGAATGAGGAAGTCTGCTGGGAAGAAGAACTTTCCCACCTTGACAAGCACATATTCCACTATGCCTCTGGGGTGCACCACGGTTCAGTCAGCCAGCTGCAGATTAACTGTGGTTAGTTTGGCTTCCCCCAAACCCAATCTCTTAAATACAGATAGAGGTATGCGGTTGATACTAGCCCCTAAGTCACAAAGTGTCTTGTTGGATGTTACTTTGCCAATAGTGCAGAGCAGGGTGAAACTTTCTGAATCTTTTAGCTTAGGAGGTAGTTTCTATTGTATGATGGCGTTACACTCCTCTGTCAGCGCTACTGTCTCATAATCTGCCAACCTTTTCTTCTTTCCAAGTATCTCCTTCATGAATTTGAAGTATGCAGACATTTGTTCTAACGCCTCAATGAAGAGGATATGTGAAACTTCTTAAATACCTCTAAGAACTTGGATAACTGCTTGTCTATGACCTTCTTTTGGAGCCTCTGAGGGTTAGGGATTCTATCAGTGTATTCCCTCAAAGGTGCTGGTGGATCTTTCTCAACTGTAGGGTGGTCCTCAATGACCCCTTCATTTCCTTCCTCAACTACTTTCTCACCCTCTTTCTCCTGAACCACTGCGGGTTGGGGAGCAACCTTCTCCAACTGCTTTCCATTCCTTAACAACACTGTCTAACAATGCTCTCTTGGATTGACCTCTGTATTGCTTGGGAGAGTACCCTACGGCCTGTTGGTTACCATCTTCACCAATTTCCCAACATGTGTTTCCAGGTTCCTGAGAGATGACCTGGTTTTAGACATGAACTGATTCTGCGAATTGGTGAGTGTAAGCAATGCAACCCTCAGCTCATCAGGCTTCTCATGTTATGCATGTGGTCTAAAATACTGGATGAGATAGCCTGATTCTGTACTTGTTGGTTCTGGTAATTATCCTGATATGGTTGCTGCTGGGCTTGGTCGTTCCTCCATGAAAAGTTAGGGTGATTCCTCCACCCTGGATTGTATGTGTTGGAATTATAAGGCCGATGAAAGTTTCCAACTGCCTGAACCTGCTCCATTGACACATTATTAGGGTCCACCGTTGTGCATCTGTCAAAGGAGTGCGGTCCACCACAAATCTCAAAATTTACCGACATCTGGACTGCATTCACAGACATAGTGTTCTGCTGCAGTTAGCCGTCGGCCATCAGGCATTCGTGGCGATGATGACATCTAATTTATGTATGCCCATAGTCTTCATGCTATTCATCGACCGCCATCCGCCTGATGATTGTCGCCATGTCTTCCAAAGAACTCATGTGCCTTATTGACACTCTTTCTCATAAAGGCCCCCTGTTGCAGCATCAATGATGGTACGAGTAATACCACTCAGCCCATTAAAAAAAATGTGGACCAGCATCCACTTCTCTATGCCATGATGTGGGCATTTAATTTGCAGATCCTTGAATCGCTCCCATGCATCATAGAGTGACTCACCATCCACCTGGTAATAATTGTTCAACTATCCCTTTAACTTTGCTGCTTTTGAAGGAGGGAAGAACTTCGCAAGAAACCTTTGGGCTAGGTCCTGCCAGGTGGTGACGAAGTTGGCAGGCAGTGAGTTCAAGCAGCTCTTGGCTCTGTCCCTAAGTGAGAACGGAGAGCCTCCAGTCTAATGGCATCGTCAGTAACGCCATTATATTTGAAAGTGACACATAGCTCCAGAAAGTTGACAATGTGCATGTGGGGGTCTTCAGATGACAATCCCCCAAAATGCATCGTGTTCGACCATGCCGTGACGATCGTCTTGATCTCAAAGTTGTTTGCCCTATCTTTGGAGCCCGATGACGCTCACGCACCAAGAATCGGCAACACATAATTTCCCAAGCTTCTTTTTGCTGAGGCCGGTATTTGCTCCTCTACATGTTCAGAGACCTCGTTGTTTGCCCCATTCTGATTCGGTGGTTGGTTTTCCATGGTTACCGAATCAACTATCCTTTTATTTCGCCCGTTTTGCTTGCACGTTTTCTCAATTTCAGGGTTGAAGGGAACAAGTGTATCTGCTCATCTCCTTCTTCACATACACTAAGCCATGAAATAGATCAAAATCAACAAACAAATCAAGGCAACAGGGTTCTAATAGTAAAAAGAAAATAAAAATAAAAATAAAAATAAAGCCAAAGTAGAAATAAAAATAGATGGTTCGATATTAGAAGTACGTCAGTCCCCGGAAACCACGCCAAAAACTTGTTAGTGGACCGTGTCCAATTTCTCACGCAAGTGTACGTATCGTTCACAAGTAATATAGTCTGATAAGACCGAATATCGTCCTCAGAGACTGGTTTCTAAGTACCGTTCATCTATTTTATGTTATCTATTTGGCAATCGATAATTGAAGTGAGTTTTTGTTTAACTACTAAAATAAATGCAAGAGTTAACTAAATTGTTTAAGTTGTAATAAGTTATGAAGGAATTAAGGCTTCTAAAATCCTCGACTATCCACTCTATTCAATCCTTATGCAAGAATGACTTCTTCTTCTTCGTTAAGATATCAGTTAACTAGACTGTCTTATATTTCAGTTAGGATATATAATCGCTCAACCCCAGTGCATAACCCTTCTATATTTCTATGATAGGATTTACCACGTAGGAGGATTAAGAACAGTAACCTATAATGCTACACAAGTATCGGGGTACTTTCGTCTGCGATTTTAACCTATGTCTATTCAATTACAGCATATCCAAATCTCTCATTTCGGTTCTTGATTCGAAATCATATAGATTATAATAATTAGTGATCAATTAACTATCAAACATTCATACCAATTATTGAATAAATCTTAAACAAGTGAAGAAGAAATCAAACTACTGCATTAATTCATGAATAAGAGTTTCAAGCGATTCATAAGGAAAGCCCTAATAAAGTGTTTAGCTCCTAGCCATAGTCACGCTAAGAACTAACACAAAATCCATACATAAACTGAATTAAAAAGAAAGAAAGAAAAGTTACGTAGAACTAAGTCTCAAATTGTAGTCTCAAAACCTTGCCCTGAGTTGTGTTGTGTGATAGAATGAACTCCTCTCATTAGACTAATCCCTAGGGCTTAAATATGTTGTAAATTTCGGGCCCTATGGACCCTTATGCCCTTGGCCAATTCTGTTTCGGATTCTCAAAATTTCTCACCGGCACCGTGGTTCTGCAGAATGGCACCGCGGTGCCGAAATTCCTGGAGCCTCTCAGTAAATATGGCACCGCGGTGCTGTTTAGCCTTCGTCCGAATCTCTAATTTTTTAACCTTTTTGCCTCGGGACCCTCCTTTATGCCCATTTTCCGTTCCTTTTCGCCATTTTGCCTTTTTGAACCGATGTGACTCAAAAGAAAGAAAACGACCCTAATACTATACTAAACACAACAAAAATAAGTAAAATACTAACTAAAAATGACTCCAAAGGCGTATACAAAATACGCCTAACAGGTATGTTGTGTACTCATACTACACTTGCTCATTCTTTTTGGATGTAGATACATCGCCATCGACTAGTACCGGACCACGCGTCTAAGTCCAGACTTGGTAGATTCGAGCAGTTGGGGTGAGACTGCACACCCTCAGCATGTCCTGAATTATTTTTTATCCACCGTTTGATTTGGTGTATTTGAAATAACATGCATTACATAATTTCTAAAAATAATTAGTTGTTGAAAAAAATACTCCATACTATACTATGTGAGGAACTTCATGAGCAATTGCGTTTTTAACAATACTTATGCATGCATTAAAATCCATTGCGTTGCTAATACCATAATTTCCCATGCATTAGTTATGCATAGGATAATATCAAATAGGGTGTATAACTAGTGTTTGCATTAATTATACACAAATTAAAAAAGTATATCAAATAATATATTATTAATCAGGGCCGTCTCAAATATTTTGGAACCATGTTCTAATTCGTAAAAATGAACCCTTAATTGAGTTAAAACTTGCGAATTATGTGCATTTATAGTAAATTATGGCTAATACTATTTAATAAAAAATGAAAAAAGAGGCCCTAAAAATTTTCATTTTCCAAAGGGCCTGTGCGGTAGCACATCACGGATCCAAAGACCGTCCTGTTATTAATATACAAAGCTAATGAATGCATTATTTTATCTAATACAATCTTACCAAACGAGCCCTTAGTTTTTGCAACAACTTGTGTGGCTTGTGGCCAAAAAATTAATTAATTACTTTTTCATTTGTCCACCAAACTACAGAACGCGGCAAGTCCCTTTTCCCCTTTCACCAAAATTCTAATGTTGCGATTCCAATCGGCTGAGCTGAGTTGGTGATTCTGATTAAAAAATACCACCGTTGGTGATTCTGATTGGCTGAGCTGCGACCAAACTTCCAGTTGTGATTTTCGAATTGTAAGTATTAGATTGCATCATTTGGATGAACTGTTGATTTGTTTCTAATCATTCATTGTATATAATTTGTAAGTTGAGTTGAGTGATTCCAATCGACTGACCAATATTTTGATTGTATTCTCTTGTGGTTGTAGAAGTAGTAGTAATTGTTCTTTCGATTTCGATTTCGATTTCCTACTTTGCTATCAATTGGATGAACTGTTAGTTTATTTCTAATAAGTCAAAGCATTACGTACTACTTGTCTAGTTTTAACGGGAGATACTCTCACCTTCTTCAGCTCATCGATGTTCACAACTTTCAATTCCGTCATGCTATATCAGTTTGTAGTATGGCGAATCCCTGGATTGGTGTGTGGGTATCACTTCAGTTCAAGTGGATTCAAATTGAGTATCTGATGACTGTGCTTGCTCTCGAGCAGCTGTTGTTTTCTTGTTGTCCTATAATTGGAATAGTGATTCTGCTTCAAGCACGAAGTGAAAAATCGAACTAATAATCATCCCCTTACCCCTAACCCCAACAAGGAAGTAAATGAAAGAATATGAGATTGATTCTATAACAATCCAGATTGTCTGAAATATCTGGAAATATATTGAATGTCATTCATCTAAGTATTTAAGAATTATCTACTTTGCTGGATTTTCTTTAGTTCATGTGTCCGAAACATTAGACTATATATGAAGGAGAATAACTGGTGGTCAATGTATAAGTTTATAGTCCTAGGTTATTTGTCTAGTGGATCTTCAATCGATAACTTTACAACTTTCTTTTTCAATTGATATGCAATTGTTTACGTATTTATAGCTTTATCTGTAAGTATAAACATACACTTAAACATTTTTTCTACTGCAGTTTTGGCCAAAATCTGCTGCGACTCTCGGAGTAAAATTTACAAATTCTATTAGCCAGCGATTCAAGTTATCCTTTTCTAATTGCTCGTCAGGTATTTATCTGTGTATGTGCGTGTGTGTTTTGAGTATCCGACCAAGCGTTCATAATCTGCTTATACTGAAAAGTGCTTTTTGTCAGAATGTTTTTCGTAGAAGTACTTATTGAGGATACCATTTTATGTTGGTTAATCAATTAGATAACACTTCTGTCGATATTAGTATACTTTAGAATTTGGAACTCCTTTCCTCCATCTCGCACTCACTTACACAGTTACACTGCATAAACTTACCTTGCATCCTGTAAGTTTGCTTTTGTCACATTTATTTAGCTGAACATTGTGAGTTTAAAATAGTAAGACTTGTGGATTCTTGTTTGATCTGCGAAACCAACTTTTTTAAAACTTATGTAGGCTGCATAAGAGCTCTCCTAGTCCATCTTGTTTTATGATTTGCCCCGTCTCAAGCCGTTGCCATCTCTAAATCTAATGCATATTATCTTTGATCATTACACATTATTTCCTACTGCACAAGTGAAGGACATATATGTTTTCTTCTCCCCCCCCCATAAATGTGGCTCCTCTTCTGCTCCTGCAAAATTTTAGTGTGTGCGAATGACCTTTGGAACTTGTTAAGGCAATGTTTGAAAGAAGTGTTTAAAAAGTCAATGGTTGAACAATCTGTTTTAAACTTAAAAAGAAGAAAGAGGACCTCATGTCATTTTGTTTGTCTTTAGTATTCCTATATATTGTTGGATCCAAATTCACCCCCATTCACCCCTTTTTGTTTCCTGATGAAAAGAACTATGGAAAGGGAAGTGCAAAGAGGATGAGTTGGACTTTATTTTCTTGTCCAGTTTTTTTTATCCAAACAACCAAATCCAATTAGAGTAGAATTTCGTTTTGACATGCCTAAACTCTAATATTGCAAAATATTATATGACACCTATATGATGGCATGTACGATTGCCATACTACACAGTTTATATTATATATGGTATATCTCATTTTAATACTCTATCCAATTTTTCACATATAGGGAGAGTTTTTGACAACTAAACTATAAAGGGTTTTAAGTCTAAATTCAACAAGGCAAACAAGTATTGAGAATGATGAAGTTGTATGTACGTGTTGTGGTTGCTATATTACATAAATTACAAGGAAAGGACGCTAATTGTATGGTAGAACTCACGAATAGGAAATACTAGGAGTAACTCTCTGAACAATTTCCTGGAAGTTTCTGACCTATAATTACTAAAATATGTATCTACTAGTAGCGTGCTAAGTAGGGGTGCACAAAAGGTTAAAACCGGACCGGACCGAAGACCGAAAATCCGGATTATTAGGACCGAAGACCGGACCGAATTTCTCGGTCCGGTCCGGTCCAGGTCATTTTCGGACCGAATGCACCAGTCCCCCAAAGACTTGTGCTCCACTTGGCCACCGGACGTATTGACATATCAAATATAGGTTGTAAATTGATCAAACTTCATATGGTCATAACTTTGCGCTCGGACGTCCGTTTTACCTAATTATTTTTTTGATTTCGCGTATTTTTTCAATACGGGGGCGGCCAAATTGCTGAAGCTGTTTGATTCCGCCGATTTCTCCAAAAACGTCCATCTTGCCCCTTAATTTCACTTTTCCCCCAAATCGTTACGTTTTTCCCATTTTCAAATCTAAATATCTCGCGATGTACAATAGATTTCAACGTAAAAATTCGTGGCACCGCGTCCGAGAATGTCAATTTCAGTATTGAAAATTCAATTTTAAAACAAACTGCCCCTAACCCCGAATTCTAATTATATAATATTATATATTTGAAATTTAGAAAATTAGGAATTATATATATTAGGAATTTAGAAAATTATAAATTATATATATTAGAAATTATATAATTCAATATATATTAGGAATTATATATATTAAAAAAAAAAAATCGGTCCGGACCGAACCGAACCTGGACCGGACCGGACCGAAAACCGAAAACTCAAATTATGAGGACCGAAGACCGGACCGAATTTCTCGGTCCGGTTCGGTCCGGTCCAATTTTTCGGTCCGGACCGATTTTTGTGCACCCCTAGTGATAAGAGCCAATAATCCAAAAAATGAACATATAAGAAGAATAACAATTCCTTTATTCTCCATGTGTACCTGATTCCTTTGAACGTTTTCCACCTCCTTCCTGATTTGGTTTCTATAAGAACGTGTAGTTTACCAAAACGAGCGGAAGGGATCACACAGAGAGTGCACTATCAGAGGAACCTTTCAAAACGAGTGGAAGGGATCACACAGAGAGGGCACTACTAGAGGAACTTTTAATGGGTCAATTACCCTGGCATAGACATCGTCTTAATTCAGAACAGATCCATAAAATGCCCTAACACCACCTTTGCTTAGCGGGCTAATAACAGGACCATCAGTCCGAGCTTCAAACATTCTGCCTGAGTAATTCTCTGCCCCACCTTAGTACCTTCTCATATGAATCATCAACTAATTAAAGCATTAGTACCATGACTCTTAAGCTTAATATAACATAGTTCAACACAAGATATTTAGCCTATCATTTAGTCTAGATTAAGATGTATAATTATAATTTAAATAAAAAGAAAAGAAAATTACCAAATAGTATAAGGTTGTTCTCAACAGAAGAAGAAATATCAAGTAAACTTCAAACTTTTATTTAGTAGAGAATTTTTTACAAAGTAGAGAGAGGGATGACAGAAAGCCTCTCCCAACTAAAACTAAGGATCCTTATATAATGAATCCTTCGTAAATACAGGCAAATAAAAGGGCAAAAAACGTGGCCGACAAGATTAAAAGATAAAAAGTAAAAGGAAAATCAGCCAAAACTTATGGGCCCTACGGTAGTACAATAATTTTTCTACTTTATTAAAGTAGATTCCATCTGTCCGGTGGCTTTTATGATGGGTCCGCCTACTGCTTTCCTGTGTATCACACCTTTTCTTTCCCCTTGTCGTTTCCTATGTTGGAGGATTCCTCCATCTTATCTTGAAACTTCCCTCAATGTCGAAGTCTACATCATAGGGGTCTTGAGAGTCCTGAATATTATCTTCCTCCTCTGTATGAATGGATGTTGTAGAAGTGCCTGAAGGGAATTCTCATCCAGATTTTTTATTAAATCTTTTTTTACTTCTGCCATATAAGATGCTATTATATCTGCTTTTGAAATTACTCCTTTTTAAGTTGGAGTTTTCTAGCAATATGCTGAAATGGACTATTAACCTCAGATTGGGGTTGGTTTTTTTTAACTCCGTATAAATCTCAATAGTTGAGGTTATCTGGTCTATAAGTTCTTGTCCATTCAAAATATCATCTTTATTCTTTTGTAATAATTTCTTCCAAAACCTTATATAAAAGGTTCGCTGCAAACAAGGGATATGTTCTGGGGTAAAAGGCCGTACATGACCATGGAGATTTTGAAGGCCTTATCAAACCTTTTTGTAACAGAGAAGCAGTTTCTTTTTTGCATAATTCCAGATATTCAGAATTCATTTGGTACGACCTAGCTTTTGTAGGGATATTACCCTCATCAAAGTCCTCCTCATAAGGAAGAGCAACAATATGTTTCTTTCTGTCCCAAAAAGAATTAGGATGGTCACTATAAATTTGGAGTGAAAACTGATTTTTTATAAAATCAAATTTTTGGCGTAACTTTGAATTTTTCAAAAGTTCTTCAATATTGAGAGTATAAATCTCTTGTTTTAAAAAACTGATTTGTTGATGTTTATGCATCAACCTATCTTTAATTTCATTTAAAACCCTTGAAAATGGTTCAGTTACAAACGGAAACATAATTGGTTTTCCTTGAAAGGTTCCAACTATCCCTTCTTTATCAATTTTTGTAACGAGAAACAATTTTTGTATAAAAGGTGTTCCTAATATAATTTGGCTTGAAATATCTTTAACTAAAATAAAACTTTCTGGTATACAAGTTTTGTTTTTACAAATATAAGCTTTTGGTAATTTAAAAGTAATTTGTAATTTCTGTCCATTCGCAAATCTTACACTATGAGTAGTTTTATGAAAATATGGAGAAGGAATAAGTCCTTCATGTATACGGTTTACATCTGCTCCGCTATCAACAAGAGCAGTAAAATCCTTTTTGAAATTATAATCAAGCAAGAGACTTATTTTTATATAAATGTTTTGAGAAGTAATCAACTCTAGGGTTTGTAAAATGTTTCCTGTATCATTACTTGGTTCTGCAAAGATTAAATCATCAAGAGCAGAAATATCATCCATAGTTGTTGGATTTATAATTTCCTTACCTTTGCCTTCAATACTGGAAATTCTCTTATCCAGTAACGTATTACGATTCTTCAATTCAGAAATTTCTTATTTGAGATTATCAATCTCTTTTTCCAAATCTCTTGGTGTACTTTTTGTACCTTTCCTTTGCTCAATCATCTGTTTGAGCTCTGACATGGTATATGCACCTGACTTCGCCAAGACCTTCTCTCCTTGTGAAGGTTGTGGAACATTCTGGTCTATGATTTTCAGCCTTGTCTCTGGATCTTTTATCATTTTCAATAATTCTACCAGGCTATTACCATTCAGGACATTAACATTCAGGTCCTTAAATTGAGAGAAAACATTATAAAACTCATCGTGTTCCTTGTTGGTATTACTGGAACAAGGTTGTCCTAATTGACATGACATACATTCTTCTTCTGTATCCGAAGTGATATGATTTTCATTGTTCAGGACTCTAATATCTTTATCAGAAGAATCACGCGTTGTATCAGATTCAAAACCTGAATCTTCTTGCTCCGAGTTTAATAATAATTTGGATAATGTATCCTTCATGTCTTGATCAACGTTAATGGCCTTAATATTCTCCTTAACTTTGTAATCTTTATAATAGTGGCCTGTTCTACCACATTTCCACATGCTTTTGGATCTTTAGACTTTATAAAGTTCCTTCGAGTTTTAAACTCTTTCCGGGCGCTTCGCTTTCCATTCTTGGAAATTTTTCTGGTTCTTCGCTTTACGTCTATGAGACACTTTGGCTTTAGGTTTGGGTATGTCCATCCTAAGTTGTCCACAAAACTCACCTTGTCTTTCAGTTAGATTCTGCCTTTTGATATGTTGATTCAACTTGTCTCATTACATAAGGATAAACCTTCTTGAGTGCAAGTTCCTATTAACTTTCCATAAGTATACTCATCATAATTAATACTTACTCATCTTTTTGTAAGATTCCTCCTGACTCTCTCAGCAAAGAGGTTAGACAGTCTATAAACTTAGACTTCCAATGAGAGCTATTACACTCAAGTAATTCCATAACCCTACTAAGGAATACATCCTTATACCACCTAAATGAGGTTAGGGTTTTACATCTAAGATTCTGGAGCAAGGTCCTAATGTTTTCACTATCATCAGACCATCTTCCAATAAAATGTTCTATAATGTTGAGGGCTAGTGAATACACTGCATTGGGTTCCTTCTGACTTGTCACAGTATTAACCTTTTCAGCACTTACAATCTTTATTCTTTGATCACGAGTCAGATAATTATCCCACCAACCTTTAAGTTGGCCTGTAAATCCAGATTTAATCATCTCTACAATGGTTTTCTCTGTATTATTATTAGCTTTACAGATAGTACTATACATCAGCATTCTATGAACAACTGATTTGTCGTTCAGTATAACCATCTATATTCCATTCATAAATATGTTTCCCACTATAACTATTATTATCAATTATCTCTTGTTCTTCAAATAAAACATCATGGGAGTAGGATGAGGATAGTAGTACATCCGTTGGACAGGTTTCCTAGCATATTTTTCTAGGTTATTAATCTCATTTGACATCTTTTCTTTATCACTAAAAAGGTCAGAATCATAATCGACGGTATTACCTTCACCTGTTAGAGGACTAATCTTTAATCCCTTAAACTTATCATCCAACAATTTTTCTAACTCAGAAAATGCTCTGGAGAAGGTTTACACCCGATTCCCGTCTATTAGAAGAATGATGTAATTTATCAATTTGAGAAATCAATTTCTCTACCCTCTCATGTAACCGAACAATATGTTCCCCTAATATGTTCATATAAACATTAGCATAATTTTGTTGTTTTAGCATGATATTAATATGCTTAGTAGTAATTTGCAAAGTATCATTTTTAAATAATTTTGAAAAAGCTGCAAAATGTATAACATTATTATCTTTTTCAATAACAAAAGGTTGTTGGGGAGGTAAAGTAGTATGAATAATTTCTCCATTTGCTAATTTATAATCTTTTTCCAAAACCAGATATAATCTCCTACATACTTAGCCATAAACCAAGGTACAAAAGATATGATCTTGTTGGCTTTCACAAGATCTGTATAAAATTCTTCTTGCAAAGAAGTTCTCTCTTTATTGTCAAAAGAAGCAAAAAACAATTTTTAAATGGCTCCCATCTGGGTTTAAAGAAATCCTCACTTATCAATTTTCTTGCGGGTGGCCCCTGACTAAAATCAATTTTTTGTGATGTATTCATCATGTCTCATGAAAATTCACATCTGACTAAGTTATTTATGGGTCTTCTTCCTGGATACCACGAACAATATTGTCCCTTTCAATTCTGATACTATCAGAGAAGTAGATGCTCTTGATGGAGACCTTACCACATATTCAACTGGTGAAGTATAAGAACGATTTGAAAAATCAGATCTAGATCTAAAGCTATTAGCATCAATTTTCCCAATAAATAATTTGGTTCAGCAAATCGTAATTTAATAGTCCCATTTGGGGTCTGCTCTATTTTAGTAATATCTGAATTAAAATCACTCTGAGGAGCAGCAGCTCCCTCTATGACCCACTCCTTGGGAAAATCAATTTCATCCCATTTGATAGGTCTTCTTGTTGTAATCTTGGATTTACCAAAATTAATTTCTATTAAAATAGTCTCATTCTTAAAATCCATGATCGTACACATAGGATTCATGGTATATAATGGTTTAAAATATATTCTATAACAAATACATATAACCTCAGTTCCTGGTATATAATCATCCCCATGTAATTTTGTGCTCAATATTAAAACATTTAAAGAATTCTCATCGTGCAAGTTAGGATAAGCATTAAAATATACAGGACCATAAGCCAAATTGGTTTGAACAGTCCCTATTAGAGATTTTTTGAAAAATATCAAATGGGTACTTTTGAAAAATTGATAAAGAAGGGATAGTTGGAAGAAATAAAAAAGGAGAAAAAGAATCATATTTTTTGGATTTCTTCTTCTTATCACAAATAAAGTGATCAATAGGAACGAAGTTACCGAATCTCTCGCTCTATAGGAGTAATAAGCGAAAGGGGATTCTTTAGGCTACTCCGCGGAAGAGTCAACGCGAAAGAATGAGTAGGCAAAGGTAGAGCTTCCGCTAAAATTCTGACTTATTTGGAAACTAGATTTGCTGCCCCTGCAGACTAAGCCGACTTATATGTATATAGGCGAGAGGCTGAAGCAACTGCCTTGCGATGAACCGGGGATCCCGTCATAGAATATTTCAAGGAAAACCAATTATGTTTTCGTTTGTAACTGAACCATTTTCAAGGGTTTTAAATGAAATTAAAGATAGGTTGATGCATAAACATCAACAAATCAGTTTTTTTAAAACAAGAGATTTATACTTTCAATATTGACGAACTTTTGAAAAATTCAAAGTTACGCCAAAAATTGATTTTATACAAAATCAGTTTTCACTCCCAAATTTATAGTGACCATCCTAATGCTTTTTGGGACAGAAAGAAACATATTGTTTCTCTTCCTTATGAGGAGGACTTTGATGAGGGTAATATCCCTATAAAAGCTAGGCCATGCCAAATGAATTCCGAATATATGAAATTATGCAAAAAAGAAATTGCTTCTCTGTTACAAAAAGGTTTGATAAAACCTTCAAAATCATCATGGTCATGTACGGCCTTTTATGTTAATAAACATGCTAAACAAAAAAGGGGAGTTTCTAGACTCGTTATCAATTATAAACCCCTTAATAAGGGTTTGAAATGGATCATGTATCCTATTCCTAGTAAAAAAGATTTACTTGATAGACTAAGTAGTGTAATTATATTTTCTAAATTTGATTTAAAATTTGGTTATTGGCAGATTCAGATTACGGAAGCAGATAAGTATAAAACTGCTTTCAATGTCTCTATTGGACAATTCAAATGGAATGTTATGCCATTTGGATTGAAAAACGCTCCTTCTGAATTTCAAAATATTATGAATGATATTTTTGTGCCTTATAGTAATTTTATCACTATCTATATCGATGATATTTTAGTTTTTACTAATACTATAGAACTCATTTCAAACATCTTGATTTATTCAAGAAAATTATTATTCAGAATGGTTTGGTAATATCAAAACCGAAAATGGCCATTTTTCAAACCAAAGTCAGATTTTTGGGTCATAACATTGAAAAAGGAAAAATTATTCCGGTTAATAGGAGTATTGAATTTGCATCCAAATTCTCAGATGTTACAAGCAGTTCCTCTTTCTCACTCCGAGAAATGCATTGTTGGAACTGGGTTGGAACGACAAGCAGCTCTAGATTCGGGGGCTCTTGCTATAGCCGAACGCGAGGGAACAAGAAATGGAGCTATTAAGTGTTGGTGCCGCTTTCCTTTTTCTAGCGGGTTATGTTATACATGACAAAACCCAACTTTAAAGGTTTTTGGGTAGTCTAAATTATATTTCGCCCTTAATAAAGATTTGGCAAAAGATACAACTATTTTATATGATAGACTAAAAAAGATTCCAAAGCCTTGGACTGAGATCATACCAAAGCAGTCCAAAGAATTAAGCAGAAGGTTAATAACCTTCCTTGTCTTACTTTAGCCAATCCTACGTGGCAAAATATTATAGAAACAGATGCTTCTAATATTGGCTATGGAGGCATCCTGAAGCAATATTCTTCGGTGATAAACATGAGTATTTAGTTCAATTGTATTATGGCAAATGGAATGATAGCCAGAAGAATTACTCAACTATAGCCAAAGAGATTCTTTCTATAGTTAAATGTGTTTTAAAATTTCAAAGAGATTTATACAATCAGAAGTTCATAATAAAAACTGATTGCCAATCTGCAAAATTTATGTTTAATAAAGATTGCAAACATGATGTTTCTAAACAAATGTTTGCAAGATGGCAAACTTTATTAGCACCATTTGATTTTGAAATACATTATAAAAAAGGGACAGATAATAGTCCGCCTGATTTCTTGACAAGTGAGTATTTGAGTCATAACTCAATTATTTGTTATAATTCCTTGCAGAATGATGAGACCTACGTGGCGAGGCGACCCAAATTACAGAGGCCGTGGTGGAAGAGGTAGAGGTATTGGATGAGGTAATACTCTCGTTCAGCATGGAAACAAAAAGCTTATATCAACAATTATGGCAGGGACTTTAAACATTGATAAAGAAGGTCTGTTATACCAACAATTCATGAATTTTATAAAATTAAAAGAAAAGGATAATAATCCACAACCTTCATATTCCGAGGTTGCTAATAATGTACAAGATGATAGTGATGATTATGAAAAGCATGAAGATAAAGAAGTTATACTTCTTTTTGATTATAAAGATCTTCAATGGAAGGATGAGCCATGGAAGCTCATGGAAAGATATTTGGAAACTGGGTCATATCCATCTCGACTTATAAATCAAGAATGCACTATGAGACTATACTCTCAACCACAGGGTCGGCTGAAATCCAGCACTATTTTTCTATGAATACCAGAAATCATTATAAAAAAAATCTTTACTCCAGAAGACTGTGGGTTTAACACCATGAAAGAACGAGAATATTTCCACCCTGAGCAAAAAATTCAGGTAAAATTTAATTATTGGGATTATGTAGATAGTTTTTATAAAACTGTTCTTTATGAAAATACAAACAAAAAACATTCATGGTTTATAAAGATATGTTCTCATGTTTATAGACAGGACATTCCTATTTGGTTTTGGCGTTTGTGGATAAATTATGGTTCATCCATTAATATCCTGCCCCAATCATTCTGAAGTTTATATACTGAATGGATTGATGTTTCTTCTAAAATTATAGTGTGAAAATAATAAAAATATCATAAAAGGAATTGCTAATATGCATTTCTTTGTTGAATTTTCCATTCCATGGATTATGCGATGGTCGGTAGATGTTTTTATACCCCAGAACAGATCCCTTGTTTGCATCGAACCTTTTATATAAGGTTTTGGAAGAAATTATTACACAAGAATAAAGATGATGTTTTGAATGAACAAGAACTTATAAACCAGATAACCTCAACTATTGAGAGTTATACAGAGTTAAAACAAAACCAACCTCAGTCTGAGGTTAATAGTCCATTTCAGCATATTGCCAGAAAACTCCAACTTAAAAAAAGAGGAATTTCAAAAGCAGAGATAATAGCATCCTATATGGTAGAAGTAAAAAAAGATTTAATAAAAAATCTGGATGGAGAATTCCCTTCAGACACTTCTATGACATCCATTCATACAGAGGATACAGAGGAGGAAGATAATATTCAGGTCTCCCAAGACCCCTATGATGCAGACTGACATTGAGGGATATCTAACGAAGTTTGAAGATAAGATGAAGGAATCCTTCAACACAGGAAAAGACAAGGGGAAAGAAAAGGTGTGATACACAGGAAAGACCCATCATAACAGACACCGGACAGATGGAATCTTCTTTACTAAAGTAGATAAATTATTGTACTATCGTAGGCCCCATAAGTTTTGGCCGATTTTCCTTTTACTTTTTATCTTTTAATCTTGTCGGCCACGTTTTTGGTCCCTTTATTTGTAAATATGAAGGATTCATTATATAAGGATCCTTAGTTTTAGTTGGGAGGCAGACTTTCCGTCATCCCGCTCTCTACTTTGTAAAAACTCTCTACTAAATAAAAGTTTGAAAGTTTGAAGTTTACTTGATATTTCTTCTTCTGGTGAGCACAACCTTATACTATTTGGTAATTTTTTTTCCTTTTTATTTAAATTATAATTATACATCTTAATCTAGCCTAAATGATAGGCTAACTATCTTGTGTTGAATTATGTTACAATAGGCTACTGAGAGTCATGGTACTAATGCTTTAATTAGCTGACGATTCATATGAGTATGTACTAAGGTGGGGCAGAGAATTACTAATGTTTGAAGCTCGGACTGATGGTCCTGTTGTTAGCCCGCTAAGCAAAGGTGGCGTAAGGGCGTTTTATGGATCTGTTCTGAATTAAGACGATGTCTATGCCAGGGTAATTGACCCATTAAAAGTTCCTCTGGTAGTGCTCTCTCTGTGTGATCCCTTCCACTCGTTTTGGTACCACTAAACCAGCTGGTCATGCTTGTTTAAGAGTTAAAATATTGTCTAGTCTAGTATTTAGTTCCTTGGATAGCGTGTTGTTATATGTTCATCCATCATTTTGATATTCTGATGGATTCCAGGTGTATGCAAATATTATCATATATATATATATATATGAATTCCTCTTCTCGGATGCGAAAAATGAAAACTGAGCAGTGTACGTTGCTTTGGAACAAACTTGTTCGCCCATTTTGGGCAAGGGCAATTAATGCTCTTGCCCTTATAGCACGCAGAACCATCACCACCCGCACCAAGGTGAGGTTGTCCCTCTCGTTACTTTTTCTGCTGCAATTTTATGATTTGTTGTCTCATTTGTTTTCAAACTCTGCGATTTGATTGGTTGAGAACTTTTGGGGAGGATATTTTCCCTGAATTTGTTCTCCCACATCCATTGCGATCTGAATTTCTAGGGTTTGGGTTTCCTATAAATTGAACCCCACCCTCTCATTGTCAAAGGTCTCGATTTCAAAAATATAGGCTTTTATATTCTTAAGAGCTAATTTTCGATCTAAATTATACTAATTTTGAGTGAATTGGATTCCAAACCCTTTGGTGGAATCCTAAGTCTCGAAATAGGTCCCCAGTTTTAAACCTTTTTCTCTTTTAATGTGTGTGCGAGTGTGATCGAATGTGAAAGTGAAGAATCAACTCTCAACCTTGACCCTAGTCTGCCACTAAGAGAGGTAATCCCATTCCCTTCTAAATTTCATGTCATTTTAGTTAAGTTTTTCAGCTGAATTATGTGATTTTCAGTGTGCTTGTATGTTAATGAACTTGTTTTAAGTAATTTGTGACTGTTAGTTGAATATGATGGTTGTTTAGGTTTAAGAAAAGCATGAAGTAATTTCTTGTGTAACTGAGTAATTATGAGTCTGTTTAGTTTGATTTTATTTGATATGTATGTATTCATTAACTATGCCAATCTAGTTTAGCTTAAGAATGGGCTTAAATCATTAGGTAGTGTGGCTATATCAACTTGTTTAGATGAATAATTGATACTTTAGTTGACATTACTGGTTTGAAAAGAAAACTGATATTGGCTATAGGTTGAAAATGATCTATTCTAAGTAGTATTGCATGCATAATTAACCAGAATTTGAATTATGCCTGTTTACCTTAACTTTGTAGCTAAATAATAGTGTTGGACTGATGCTGTATAAATTTGCTTTAAAAACTGTGTTTTAGGCATAATACATGTATGTTAGAATGGCTAATAACTTATCCAGTCTCATGTTGGTCTGTTTAAACCTAGAAACATCATTCAAGGCATGTTTTAGACAATCATAAGTTAAAATCTGATTTAGAATGGTAGTTTTGATATGACTTTTTGCGATAACAAAGTATTTTTAACCTTTAAGCCATATATACATTGTCTGAGATCAGTTTTAGTAAAAAATGAAAGTCAGTTTGCTCTAGCTCAATATGTTATTTGTCAATAAGGATAAAAGGGTAAAAATGAGGTAGGCATGAACTCAAGATGTCCCTTTAAGTGTTAGTAAGTCTGTTTGTTTATTTATGTTTTTACTGAATCATGTGCATGTTGGGATGACTTGAGCTTGGTATATGAGTAGTATGTTTCAAATGCGTATTTGTGTTCATCTTGTGTTAACCTATGCTCACAACTTGCTAAAATCTGAACCTAGTCTAGGTTAAAATGATCCCTGAAAACATGTTAGTTTAAATTCAGATGTCTTAAACTGCATACTTGCATCTATATCCCTTGATTAGTCTAAACTATGTATATGCTTGTTTGAACCCTGTAATGATAGCATGTTAAGCTATTAATATCCATGTTAGGATCTTTATTGATGTCTTTAGACCTAGGCGATCACTTGCATACCCTGACATGACCCTGTTTGTTCATGTGTGTTCTTGTTGTATGTTAGTTCATGTGACTTAGCTTCAGTATAATGTGTGACCATGTTTGCATGTACCTAGTTTTGTTTGTATGAGTGTCAAACCTTTAAGAACCTTAAAATGATATGGGACTGTATCACAGTGCCATGATAGGTATCTTGATTGCATATACTAGTATATCTATGCTAACATTGCTAATCTAAAGTGTAAATCATTTAGTCTAAACTTCTGTTTAAGGTAAATTCTGAAACCTGAGTTTTTTTTTTTATAAATAGAGATTTTTATTCAACCAAAAGTGATAGTTACAAAACCAAATAAGGAAGACCACTTGTTTCTCAAAATAAAAAAAACAAGACTCAGCTTACAAAGGAGCCTAACAACAGTACTAGCAAATACTGAAAGCAAAACCCAAAATAGACACCTTATAATTGAGGAAAATCATTCCCAGCAGTTAAGTACATCAAACTAGACCCAGTTCAAAACTAAAACAAGACACACAATAGCAGCTAGTCCACTCTGCAACATGAACTCCATATCAAGGTAGCTGGTTGAGGTGAAGCAAGTTTGGTTGCTATCTCTTGATGTACCTCCCTCTAATATGGATATGAATAACTATTTTCTTGCACAATTTGTCAGGGTGGAAAATGCCATTGTGGAACCTCAACTAATTTCTCTCTCCAGATAGTAGCATACAGCTCAGTATAGCCCCCTTCCTAGCTTTCTTCTTTGCCCAAGTGCATACCCACTGAACCTCTTCCTGTAAGTTGCCAATAGTTCTATAGAATCCCAGCCAGTGTAGTAGCCTAAGACAAACACCTCTAGCTACATTGCAATTGAAAAACATATGGTCAAGAGTTTCATTAGTAAGATCACAGAAAGCAGGAGGGACTTGCACACCAATCTTGAACAACCTGTCTACAGTGACAAGTCTTCTTAAAACAGCTAGCCACAAGATAAACTTGTGTCTAAGGTGTATACTGGGGTGAAGAGTGAGGCTCTTCCAAAGGGCTTTGGGCTGCAGAGGCAGTAGAGCCACATACATTTTTTTGATAGAGAATATCTGTTGCTCAATCACTGCATCAAGTCTGGTTAGTAGATCCCCTTGTAGAGTAGGTGCTTGCATCACATACTTTCTAGCTTCTAAAATTTTCTTAACCACCCAAGTAGCATTGCCAGGGATAGAGCAAGTATCCACATTATCAACCTTCATATAGTAAATGTGTACCCACTTTATCCACAGAGTCTTTCTTCTGAGCAACAACCCATAATTGTTTCAATACAACTGCCCTATTCCAAGTGATCAGATGGAGTATGTTTAACCCTCCTACTGCCTTAGGAGAAAATACTTTCTTCCATGACACAAGAGCCTTCTTAGACACCACAACAACACCTGTCCAGAGAAAAGACCTGCACACCCCCTCATTAAGCTTCATTATTTTCTTAGGCAAAATAAACACATGTGCCCAGTATGTTTGGACACCAAAGATCACAACCTTTATGAGTTGGAGTCTGCCTGCATAAGAAAGCAATTTGGCAGACCAACACCTCATCCTATCAGTAATTTTTTCTGCAAGAGGCATACATTTAGCAACAATTTAACTTCTTGGAGAACAGAGGTACTCCAAGATATTTGAATGGTAATGCTCCTTCACAGTAAGCGTAAATGATCAATTATCTCATGTTTAAGCTAAGAAGTGACCCCAGACATATAAATAGAACTTTTCTCAGTATTGGCCTGAAGCCCAGAAGCAGTAGAGAACCTCAAGAAAACATCTTGTAGAAGTGTTATAGATTGCAAATCAGACTTACAAAACATCAACAAGTCATCAACAAAACATATATGCATGACTCTCAATATCTTTCACCTAGGATGGAACTGGAACAACTTATTATCAGCAAGAACATTGAGCTCTCTTTGGAGATATTCCAATGCTATAACAAAGAGGTAAGGGGACATGTGGTCCCCTAAAAGGTTTGGTTAGGCCCCAATTGATAACCGGTGAATAAGTAACAGTAGAATACACTCTATAATCCACTTAATAAATTTAAAAGGGAAGCCTAAATAAAAAAGCACTCTCCTCAGAAAACACCATTCAATTGAGTCATATGCTTTTCTAAGATCAACTTTCATAACACATCTTGCAGACAAACATTTTCTTGTATACCATTTAAACACTTCATGACTAAACAGTATGTTATCTATGATGCTTCTACCCTCTATGAAAACAGACTGTGATGGGCTAACAATAGAGTTGATTACACCTTTCATTCTATTGGTTAAGATTTTGGTTGTGATATTATATACAGTAGAACAAGCAATAGGTCTATAATCCTTAACTTGGGTAGGTGCACAAACCTTTGGAACCAGTGTTATTACTGTGCAACTAACAACTTTCAAAATTTTGCATGATTAAAAAAACTCCATTACAGCTTGTATAACATCATGTTTGACCAAATCCTAGTGTTGAGTAAAGAACTCCAATTGGGTACCCATCAACACCAGGAGCTTTCTCAATAGGCATGTCCTTCACAACATAAGTAATTTCCTCTTCAATAACAGACTGGATGAGTAAGCATTTCTGTTGGTGGTTAAGGCATGGCCCATTTCTTATAACCTCTGCATTAGGGCAAGAAAGTTCCTCTGGATCCCATAAGGTTAGAAAAGAGATGAATGAATTCTTCTTCAATCTGTACAGGGTCAGTAAGTTTAGTGCCACCAATGTCGTATATAGAAGTAATAGAGTTCCTGCATACTCTCATTTTCCACTGAGCATGGAAATACTTGGTATTAGCATTCCCATACCTAATCCAATTTGCTCTTGATTTCTGTCTAAGAGCTTGTTCCTCCACCTTACTCCACAAGTGAATGTCACCCAATAACTTCTTCTCTTCATCAATAAGAGCATGAGCTATGGGTTGGGTAGCCATATGGGACTGAACAATATATAGACTCTGCCTAACTAGCTGAAGTCTAAGCCAGTTGAGAGTTCAAGTCCTTTAGTGCTACCTTTAGTGCTTTCAATTTCTGCCCTATGGAATATAGACTTAGACCTTAAGTTTGAGGTTTTGCCCATTCTTATTGTTTTAAGTGCCAACTGCCAAGTATGTTTCATTTTTCCTGAAATTCTGTGTTTCTCTGCATGAGTCCTATAATATAATTGATACATTGAGTATCATGTCTTTGAAGTAGCTTAAGAGAAATGCCCTTAGTTTTAGTTTTGATGACCTATCCTTTGCCACATACTATGTATGAACCAATTTCTATCAAACTGATTAGGCTCTAGACGGTATTTGAAGGCTGCTATACTTCTATATGTCTCACTGTTAAGTGTAGGGGTTTTGAACCATTAATTGAATGAAAACATAAATCACAGTAACATTTATAGGCTTGTTAAGGTGACTAAATATATTCCTAATGTCTAGTTATAAGAGAGCATGTGGTTAACTAATTTAAGATTTGTTTGCTGCTATTTGAATGTGAACATATGATTGAATGGGTTGTCTTTCTTTACATGCTGTGAATTCTGAATGATGAGACTTGTCCAAGTACCATCCTTGTCCCCTAAGTACTAGCCTAAAACAATAGTCATGCAACCTAACTTAAAAAGTCCTCAACCTACTCTACTTAGCTTTCCCTAACTGTCTTGGATATGTGGATGTTACTTGCTTTAGTAAAGGAGTTGAGCTCTATTGAGATAGCACATTCAAAATGAGACATGTTCTTTTATGATTATGGATTGCCCCTATGTGTTAGCTCTTGGTTCATATAGCTTGAATTTGAACTTAGGAGATGCCACGAGAAATGTTTATCATCTTGTGTATATTTGACTGTTGCCTTGCTAAATCTAGATGCCTATCTCTGGTGTTTCTTATCTTCTTGCTATGTGTTGAACATCTGTGTGATATACACAAGGGTATATTGACTATATACTTGGTATACTAGGTATTCAAGTCGAGTATACTCCCATGTATATCATTTCGGACCCTCTTAGGATGTGTCTGCTGGGCTCGGTCCAAATGCACCATGTGTTTTAAGTTATTCTCCCTAACTTCTTATTGCATACGCTGGGCTTGACCTATTTTCTTTGACTTCCTTGCATCATTCTCTGTTACTGTTATCTGTTAGTTGGGCCGGGCCATGTGCCTCGCATTTACTAACCGCACTATGCTATTTGCTTAAAGTTGGGCCCAACTCATTTTAATTACTTTTACACTGTTATATCTGAACATTGGGCTGTGCCTTGCGATTTCATTCTGGACCATGGATATTATTTCCTTGCTTTTGCTTGTAAATTATTTATATTGGTATGTGTTTAAAGTAGATAGGTTTGGGTACGTTCTAACTACTATTTTCTTTTTCCCCTCTCCTCCTCTACACGCATGGTACATGGGCCACTTGGGCCAAACCTTCATTGATCCAGTTGGGCCAAACACCCAACAAATTCCTTTCATCGAGTCCGAACTTGTAGCTGCGCATGAAGGCCCAACTATGGGTGAAAATAGTTAACTGGTGGGCTCGATAGGCCCACCAACTTAACTCTTCCCTTTTTATTTTTCTTGCATCGTATATTATTATATTGTAATGCATAAAAAATACTTGATAAGTTATTGGAACTCCTATGTTTATGACCTAGGATTTAGGCAAAAAGAAACTTACGTCGTTTAGAACGGATAGAGTCCCCAAAACATGTGTTTTCAAATCGGCCTAAAAGGATAAACATTTGTATTTCTTAAACAAATGAATTGAATTTCTAAACCCCAGACTTAGACGAATTGGGATATGAAAATCAGATTGTTTTGGTATAAAAGTGGACTGTTAACATAAAAACTGGATTGTTTTGAAAAGAAAACGGAAAGTTGATAAAAACTTTGGTGAAAATAATTTGGGTTTTAGAGACTGAATTTGAATGAAAAATGTGTTTATGAAACCTCTTTAGGACTATTTTTGGGCCAAGCCCAACTAAAATAATTTCTCGAAAGAAAGACCTTTTAAAGACTCAAGTTTAAAGTAAGGGTTCAATATTGGAATAAGGTTGGCCTTCAAATATAATAAAAATATAAACTTGTATTTCAATTTCTAAAAAATCTTAGTATGTTATTCTAAAGGGATTACATTTTTTTCGAAGGACTTTCAAAACATATATGAAAATTTAGACTATCCACCAGACTAATTTTAGTGGAATTTTACTCCATTTAAAATTTGAGTGTATCTTAATCCGAAAATGGATTGGCCAAAACTTTATATGAATTCTTTCTAAATGAATTTCAACTTTTGATTTTAAAACCTCTTGGAATGGGAAATGAATTGACAGTCTTTTGCGGAAAGTAAACACTCTTAAGATAATTTTTTAGTAATAAAACATGCTATAGAACTCGAAGGTCAACCGTATTCTATGGATCCTTAATATCGGTGTTTAACACATTCTCCGAGGATCACCAGAAACTCTTACCTCGAACTTTGATTTAAAAATGATTTCATGGATTTTTTGAATAAATTCTTTTACCAGGTTTTCCTAATTTTCTAATAAATTAGGTGACGACTCTAAACAATATCCGATAGAGTTCCAACAACCGTTTAGTAGCTTTTGTGTCTCCGCATAAAAGTAAACCTTAACAGATGACGACTCCGCTGGGGATAATCTTAGGTTCTAACCATAAGAGTGCTAATACAACATGTTTTAATTGCTATAAATTCCTTATGTGCTTACTTTATGAAAATATAACTGTCCGCCAAATGGCACGCACACACATTCACATCAGTGCACAAATACAGTTATGCGATTTCACAATCGTCCTCCAGTAAGAAACCACAATTATTTCTTTGGAATACATTAAAGACAGAATTGGTTCCCGGTCGTCCAACAATCGACAATGGTTCACCTCGAGTAGTCCGCTCGAGCTTCCAGTTATTCAAAATACCACTCTAGTTTGCCTAGAATAGAGCGAAGCCAAACCCTACTAAACTAGCGCATACTAGATGGGTCAGGATATTTTAGATGTATTTGGACCCATTAGGCGACTACCTCATGTCTTGACGGTCTATGATTCGATAACAACGCATCCAACTACTTGCTATGTGGAAACATGATTGTGTCTTATGTAATAAACTATTGTCCTTGGGGGTGGGGGAATTAACAGTGATCTGTTTTGTATATGCATACCAACATCATGTTCGACATGGTCATGGAAGCACCTGAGTTGCTAAGGTTTTGATGGTCATGGTTAGATGCCTCATAACAAATAGAGGTTACGAACTGTCTAGACACATGCCATCGTTGATGACCATGAAGGGTAATAGAGAACTAATAGAAGTCCTCACTGGATACTGAGATTGTGATAGGATGATGTTTAGGTTCGGGGATTTGGAGTTGACCCCAACTTTAGAGGAGATTCGGGAATGCATAGATAGCAATGAGACTTGCATGAGAAGGAGGAAGAAGCTCGACCATAACCTTTTTGTCCCACATAGGCCCACTCCTGATTAGATAATGAAATTGTTGTCCCTAGCCGGTGCCAATTGGATTTTTGGTTCAACCGTTGCCTTTAGGGAGCTTTATAACCACTTTGAGTCCAAAGGAGAGTTTTATAGAAGACTTAGTAGAGTTTCAAACTTATGTTGATTGGGAGGCCACTCGACCCCTAGCCTTTGCCATATGCCTACTAGGACTCACAGATTTTCTCGAAGTCCGAGACATTGCCATAGATACCCGTGTCATTTATGTTACCCAAACATTTTTTGGGACAACCTCAAATGGTGAAACCAAATACTTTGGCCTAGTTCATATCATCCTAACTGACATGTACCGAGCTTAGGTCAATGTCGAATCCTTCATAGGTACTTCCAAGGGTGTAACCTACTATTGTAATGGTGGGTTATCAAACACCTATACAAATCTGAGGGTCCCTCATACATAGACAAATAAAATAGAAAAGATAACATGTCCACTGCCCAAATTTTGGGAACCAAACCAAAGAGGGGTGAGCCTTCATCTTTTCAAGATTTCGAGAGGATAACATAAATAGATGTTCCCCAACTTCATATCCGAGAGTATTGTGGTTAGAGGTAGAAAATGCCTTTTCTTGCCACTTATGGGAATCTGAGGAATTCGTCCATATTAGGGTCCTAATATAGTTTGGTAGGAGATAAGTGATACCTAGTAGGAAACATGGGGGAGAATGTAGTCGACTACAAAGAAGATATGATCACAGGTGTTGCAAACATTATCCAAGAGTTGAATGGTCGAATAAGATGGGGTCCAGAGACTGTAGCCGACGATATGTTCCATCTGGGTTGCGCTGGGGACTATACCGATTGGTTAATGGCACATTTGCAGGGAACCCTCACTCAGGACCCAACCACTATCATTGTAGCCTAGATAGGGATTCGAAAGATGAGATCAAGACATGCCATATTCAAAGAAAAGTTGATGACTCAGATGCCAAGTACTTGGAAAAGATAGAGCATGATCAGACTGTCATAACTAGTTTGACCGAGGAGTTGAAGTTCACTCATGAGTGTTTAGAGGATCTTGAAGCTCGGATAAGAAGAGCTATGGACGGGACTGCACTTATGACCTTCACAAATAAAGGGTTCTGGGTTGATTCGTTGTTGATGTCTACTCACCTCCGGATTCAGACAACCCTTCGAAGGGCCAATAGAGCTCGGACAGAGAGAGCTTCATCATGAGCCACTAGAGGCCATTTATGCTGATTTTCACTTTATTACTTTGTAGTCCTTTATCGGCTTTATCATGTTTTGTTATCCCTTCGGGGAAAAACTCATTATTAATAAAGTTATGATTATGAGGGCAATGGTTTGAATCAATATTTGACACAATTATATTTCGAAATGATTACAGAACCTTGGTGCAAAAAGGTTTAGGAACACAAATATTACAATTGCTAATTATATGATTATGATTGCTTACATGCTTTCATGTGTTTCATCCAAACTCTTGATTGGTCCCACATTCCGGACACCAAGCCCAAAGTAAACACAAGAAAATACCGAAGCCTAAATTAGAGAAGAGAATTGACTTGGTCGAGGCTAAGATGAAGGAAGCCGACCGAATCCCGAACTTAGTAGGAAGCCCTCCGGAAGGGACCACTGAAGGAACATTACCACCAAAACCTCTCGGATGAGGTCTGAGGAATGCTAAGAGATTATGTACCACTATTCGAGACACCTAAGCGGGAGACTGAGGTGCCTAAAGAAGGTCCTAAGCCATATGTCGAGGAATCAAGTGGACTATTTAAGAAATCCACCATGAACACTTCTAATGCTGCCAACTACTATGGGACACCACAAGGGCCATCCCGAACATCATTCTCTATCTGGTGGGCAATTGCTCTTAAAACCCGCACCTCGTCCTTCAGAGTCACACCAAGGCCAGTGTGGAGTATCGAGGTGTTCAAAGGACTGACAACCGCCACATCATCGTGTTTCAGCCATGATGTCCTCCAAACATGTGCACCCGTCTATACTCATAAGAGGTGCCCTTTTCACTAGTACCAACCTGGCCACATCGCTGACGAGTGCTTGGCCCTCAAGAAAAGGATCATGAGGTTGATTTATGACGAAACTATATGCAACCTATGGAGACCACACTCCCTACTGATTCATGACCCCATCACGCCCTGTGAAGGAATCACCATTGATACATGATGCGCGAAAAGATGCACACACTTTAACGCAAGTGCACGTTATCGTGACAAGTAATATAGTCTTGGTAAGACCGAATATCGTCCATAAGGATTAGGGTTCAAGTACCAACTATCTATCTTTTGGTATCTATTTGGCAATTGATATTTGATTTTGTTGTTTATAACTAAGAATTATAAAGACTAATTTAACTAATGTGTTTACTTCAGTTGTGATGGGAATAGGGCTTCCATGTCTCCTCAACTATCCGCTTATGTTACTTATTAATGCAATGAAATATGGTTCTTCTTCTCTCGGAGCTAGCAGGTTTACAAAATCGTTTTATATTCCCGTTAAGGATATATAAACACTCAACCCCAGTATTGCTCCTTTCTACCTTTCGGTGATAAGGATGACTCTATAGGAGGATTAAGAACAAAACCTAGTTAACCGTCACGCACCATGCGTAAAATTTGGGTTTTTAAGCCTCTCATTAACGCTACATAAATAATTGAGGTATTTTCATCCCCAATCCAAAATATGTCTACCCAACTTACAGCATATTCACAACCTCCTCCTTTCGAAGTTTGATTAGAAATCATATAAATAATGATAATTAGTGATCATTTAATTACCAAGCATTCAAAGCAATTATTGGATAAATCTCAACAAGAAGAAGAATAACCATAACATGCATCAATTCATAACATGAGTTTCTAGTGAATTAACATGGAAAGCCCTATAGAAGAATTAGTTCCTAGCCATTGACATGACAAGAACTAATTCAAGGTTCATCATACAAAACTGAAATAAAAGAAAAGAAAGTTACTAAACAATGGTCTCCAATCTTCAATCCAAGAATCCTTGTGTTGTGCAAGAAAGGGAACCCTTAAAATCTGCCTAGGGTTCTCCTTTTATAGGCTGAAAACCGCCTCCAACTTTTCCTTCAAGCCTGGCCCAGAATTTCGTCTAAAACACGATTTTTCGCCGCTGGCGCATGCTCGGCCAGCCACGAACTTCAGATGCCGGGTGATTTGGCGCGACCGATCTTCGCTGTGGCAGCGCGCGCTGGAACCTCTGCAGCCTCTCTGATGATTAGGCACCGCGGCCCTGCTACTGTTGGCATGAGGCGCCGCGGCGCTGATCCGGGTTTCTGCCTCGTTCGCCACTTTCTCGTCTTTTAAGCTCTGGAACCTCCTCTTTTGCCCTCTTTTAGCTCCTTTTCCGCCATTTGGCCATTTTAACCACTTTGACTCAAAATAAAGAAAAGCTATCCTAATACGACACTTATTTGTACAAAAAGGGACAAAAGATTAACTAAAAATGACTCGAAAAATGTATATAAAATACACCGATCAATACACAAGTTTGGTGCTACAACTTCACTGTCTTTAAGTATTCATATGCAAGAATTTTCTCCACATTTCCTAGTACTGGAAAGATCCATCCAACTAAGACTGCTAGGAAATCCATGTCGGGTACCCCGAAAAGAAGAAAGATCTGCTTGTATCATTCAGAAACACTCGGACATGACATCGAGGATTGCGAAACCTTCAAGTTTGAGCTGGAGCACTTGGTCAGCACTGGCCAAATATGGGTAGTTCTACCCTACTGCTACTAGGTAAAACTGTTGGGAGAATATGTGGTCATAAGGATGACGACCCGCCATGGCTTCAGGGAGAAGCCATCTTTTGGGTAAATTTGGGCGTCCTTTTATTTCAATCAAATGTCATCCCCCCCCTTTATTGTCACGACTCGACCTTGGGCCCGCGACCGGTGCCCTATCTGGGCACCCTTACAGGTATACATCAGAGAAAATCAGCGGAACATACATGAAACTCATAACGTACATTTAACAGGAAATAAACAACAGGCTAGCCAATAAGGCTACCTTCCTGGACATATATATATATATATATACATACATAACAAAAAACAGTTACATCATTCTTCTTTACAAACCGACCCACAAGATATGACTACAGACCTCTAAGAATTTTTGACATAACCACTGTGACGGGACATGGCCCCGCCATACCCCTGAATATACATAATCTACATCAACAGAGATCCGTACCAAAAGATAAGCCTCCGGAGTGAACGGAGCTTCTTCTCAAAAACTGAACATAGATCCTAAGAACGAGGATCACCAACCTGGGTACCTAATACCTGCGGGCATGAATGCACGGCCCGGGTCAAGATAACAAAAATTTGAGTATGGAGCGGAAATAAGGTACAGTAATCAAATCATAATTTTATAAAAGAATGATAGGGGCAAGTATAAAAAGTTAGTACCAGATCCTACCGTGCCATTTTAACTCATGAAATCAATCGTACATTAGTCGTTCTTTTCCTTCTTTTAATAAGAATTAACATCATATTCTTACATACATACTTAATAATTTCATCAAGTTCTTTTCCACATAACTTCCGAATCTTACATACGTAATCCGACCCTTTATGGAGGGACTTCTCATTTTGGAGTTTGCTTTGATTATCCATACGTGATAACGTAACCCGACCCATTTGAGGGATACAGTGTACTGATGAATCATGTGACATAACCTTCTGTGCCACTCGCCTTGTCTTGTGGAATCGCGTAGCATAACCGCCCGCCCGGGCGCGCGGTGTCTTGAATTGGAATCAGTAGCATAACCCGCCCGCTTGTGGGCGCGGTATCTTGGAATCAGAAGCATAACCCGCCCGCCTCGGGCGCGGTGAATTGTGAAGCATAACCCGACCCGCCTGTGGGGCGCGGTGTACTGTGGAACCTGTAGCATAACTCGGACCGCCTGTGGGGCACAGTGTAAAATGACGTAACCCGACCCATCTGTGAGCTCGGTGTACTGATGGAATGTGTAGCATAACCCGGTCCGCCTGTGGGGCGCGGTGTAAAATGACGTAACCCGACCCATTTTGGGGCGCGGTGTAATATGGCGTAACCCGGCCTATATGTAGGCCCAGTGTATCTCATAACATAACCCAACATATGTGTAGGCTCGGTGTGTCTCATAACATAACCCGACCTATTTGTAGGCTCGGTGCATTACATAACATAACCCGACCTATTTGTAGGCTCGGTGTAACTTTCCTTACATGACGTAACCCGACCCGTTTGCGGGACACGGTGTAATTTTACTTACATAACATTTAAACCATCTTTTAACTTCTTCTTAAGTCGTTATAACAACTTTCCATAAAGCTATTATAACAACCTTTCATTTTAGAGAACTTAAGACACTTTTATTTCTTATTACATTAGGGGAAACTAAACCCAAAAGTACTACGTACATGCATACTTATAAAAGAATCATGCCACACCTTCTCTTTTAAATCAACAAATTTCTCCTTTTTAAAACTCAAGTTACATACTCTTTTGAAATCAATCTTCTTAGCTTTTGAAATAAATCAAGAAGCCATACTTTTTAAATCAAGTCATTTCCACTTATAAAATCAAGGCTTATAGTCTTAAAACCTCGTATCATATACTCTTTAAAATCATGTCGCTTATACATATAAAATCATTCCATCTATACTTTTAGAAATCAAGTCCCATAACTTGAAAAATAAAGTTTCATACACTTCCAAAACCAAGTAACTTATTCTCTTTAAAATCATATAACTTCCACTTATACAATCAGGTCCCTTTTCACATATAAATTCAAGTCATTTTCAAATATAAAATCAACTTACTTACTTCAAATAAATCAAGGCACATGGCTTTAAATCAAATCTCATAACTTTCTAACCATTCTTACCAACATCTCACATAAGACTTGGTAAGGACTTAGGATAATTTAGACATACTTTTTATATAGAGTAAATCAACATACATACCTCTTAACTTCTAAGAGTAGAAGGAATCATGAAATAATATCACATGGCCTTTTAGGCGAGCTACCTTCGTTCCTCATTAATTCAAATCAAAGGTAGATTTCATACGTAGGATCATGCCAAAAGAAGGAAGAGGTTCACATACCTCGCGACGACTAACGATACGTAGCAATATGCTCCAAAGTACTTCAACCTTGTTAGCTATTTCACCCTTCAAGTAGAATACACTACTCGTAGTACTTCAACCTATAAGGACCATAATACGTCTATCAACTCCTAGCCTTTTAAGGTAGAATCATACTAAGTGTAAGGTCTCTTATCCTACGGAAATTTGGGCAGCACTTCCTTTGTTTCTACGTACTTTTCCACCTTTTTTCAAGGCCCGAAATCAATAACCAACATGCCACATTTAAGGCTCAACAATTCAGCTACCCAAAGGGGATTACACGCCTTAATAGGACGTGTAAAATTCTGCCCCACAATTAATATAAAACTGTCCAATATTCAAGGCCACTTTCGGCTACAATGTATAACAACAAATAGTCTCTTCCAATTCTTTTTTCAATCCAAGTTGTTAGTCTAACATGTTATATAGTCGCAATCAATTATAACAACTAAAATCCCTTCTTTATACGACATGCGACGATCGTAACTAACAACTAAATTAATTACCATTTCAATGGCTAAGCATGCCAGGTCTCGAATTTAAGGCTTCCAAATTCCATAACAATTATAAACCTTCATTCCATAATATCACACGCTCATCTATCAACTACTACAACATGAAATCTTGAATTACAATAGCAAGACGGAGATTATTACATCTTTAAGACCAAATACAATCCAAAACCTAAAGTCGATCCATAACAACTTTAGCTCCTTTTTTCGACGTTCCAATCCGTTATTTACAACCCTTAGAAGCTTGTGAAGAACTCCTCTTCAAGTTCCAACTCCAACTATGATTGCGACTAACGTAAAAACGTAGTTTTCTGGGATTTTTGTGTTGAGATATCCTTAGAATACCTTTGGGGACCTTGGGTTTAAGTATTGTGATTTATGAAGCAAGATTGCAAAATTTTGTGTCCTAAAACCTTGCTTGGCCGAGAGCTCACTTAAGCACAACAATGTTGCCAATTTTTTTTCTAAGTGTGGAGTGCTAGTCTTTCACTAGTAGTAGTAGTAATATATAATACCATCCAAGGGCTAGGATTAATCCAAATGGAAGGCTAGGATCTTAGTCAAATGTAGTCAATTATGTCAAGCTTCAACTTGCACTACTTGACCATATTTTTGGGTCCATTTTCGTCCAACATTTCCCATGTGGAGGGTGACACGTGTCGCCCTCCCATTGGTCTATTCTATTTCATTTCCTGAAATTTCCATAATTTGTCAAAATATCGAAAACCTTGTGGGCCCCACAAAACGTAAAATTTCCTGAGTGGGCACCACGTGACCAAATTCGAAAATAAAAATTCCATCAGTCTCAAATAACAATTCTGGGAACCCAATTCTTACTAACAAACATTTTTCCTTCCCGAGGTTCGGAAGATTTTTCTTAGAAATAACAACTCTTTCTTTCGTTCAAAAATTTTGAAGTCCTGATTCCTTACGTACATTCTCTTTAACATGCCCTAGACTTACGGGGTGTAACATTTATCTTATAAAAAAAACTACGACCGACCTGATGTCCCAATGGGGATACGTAGGAAGCCATTATCGGGCTTGTATGGGAGATTATTTGGATACAAAGAAATTAGGGATAATTTCCATATAAGTCGAACTACAAAAGGGCGTGACTTTTCGCGGAGGGATATGTAAGTAGTCTACATAAGACTCGGTCCCTATATTATATAAATTATAATCTCTCTTCTATAAAGAAGATTCGAAGAGGTCGGTCCGGACAACGTCATGGTAGCAAATTAACCATAGACTCCCAAACTGAGACCCTTAAAAAACCAAAATGGCCAAAAAGACCAAGATACCATGGAATGAAAGATCAATCAGGTGTTCAGATCAAACGCATGAGTCCATGTGCTTTTATTGACCAATTTATCAATGTCATCTTATGTTATTATTTTGTCACTAACATTACTAACGTCACATGCCTATGTTTTTTCTTATCTTAAAGAGGGGGTCGACCCATATCGTGTCATGCTGACATACTTCACAAGATCCTAAGCTGCAACATCCCTTCCCGAACAAGACAAAGAAAACATGACTGGTACTTCATACGATTGACGTAACAAAGAAGCACTTGTCGTAGAGGACCCTGCGCCTCTGGATCCCCAACAAACATCACACCACAAGGATGTGATCAACATGTTGTTCCAAATAATTGTGGACCTCTAGGAACAGGTCACGAGAAATGAGATAGCTAGTGCCGCCAGAGAAGCGGACACTGAAGCAATAAGGCCTCCACCGCCTTTCCCATCTATGAGTTCGCCATTACGCGATCACTTTCCAGCTTACCCAACTGGACATGTGCCACCCATACAAACTCATAACAAAATCCCCCATATCGGTACTTCATACCAAACCCCACCACTGGTCAATGCCACTCAAATACATAAGACTTCCCATTTGGGGCCTTCATATCAGACGCCACCATCTACTCACACTGACCCAATCATACATCCAAATGTCATTACTCACCCGACGCTTAGAACTACCAGCACTACCAAAAATTTCCAAACACATCCCACAGTATCCTTCCACACCCCTATCACTGCAATTAACTCCTCACCAGAACTCGATCACTACGAGGAGATGTAAAGGGTGTAGAGAGCCAAACAAGATAAAGAAATGGAACGAAAAATGGTAGATTTGCTGGAATCGTATAATAGAGTCACTCAAAAGAAAACATGGCTCACATATGATTATCCAGACGTGGACCAACCCGAAGGCTTCAAAGAGCCTAAATTTGAGATGTTCAACGGGATAGGGGGAATCCCAAGGCTCACCTAAGGGCGTACTGTGATCAACTGGTCAGAGTAAGAAGGAACCAGGTTCTAATCATGAGGCTATTTAGCCGGAGCCTAACTGGAGAAAATTCTAAATGGTGCACCGCGCAAGATATACACCACTGGGCTATCTGGAAAGACATGAAAGAAGCCTTCATGGAAAGATTCCGGTTTAACGTGGAAACTGTGCCTGACTGATACTACCTAGAAAAGGTCAAACAAAAATTCACGGAGAATTATCGTGAATATGCAACTAGATGGAGGGCCAAAGCCGACCGAGTACAGTTGCCAATGAGCGAGGAAGAATTGGTCTCAGTATTCCTGCGATCACAAGAGTCAGACTTATATGACTGTATACTATCTATGACAGGGAGGCAATTTTCTGAGTTAGTTAAAATGGGAGAGGCCATAGAAGACGACCTCAAGTCAGGCATAATTATTAGCATAGCCAACAAAGCTGGTCAATAGAACACCGTCGGGGCTATGAGGAGAAAAAAAGAGGATGTGGAAAATATCTGCCATACAACTATCCCAAAAACGTGAAAGAAGGAAAGATCTCAGTTTTCCTTCGACATATATCAATCTCCACCTCCAAACAATTACATACCTATCCATACAACCCTATGCCGGTTTTCTAAGAACAACCTAACTACCAAATACCTTCCTACTTACCAAGCTCCACAACTAAATTACCAAATACCAGCCCCCACTTACTAAGCTCTACAATTGAATTTCCAAACTCCCGCACCGGCCTATCGAGACCCTCAAAATCACCAAAATCAGCCACATTCGGTCACATACGATTTTCCACATCCAAACTTTGAGAAAAACCCTCCACGGGTATTTACCTAACTTCTTGAAACTTGAACTAAGTTGTTCAAATTGATGAGCACCGCTGGAATCATCCAAGCTATTTCACCAAAGCCTGCCAATTATGGGAGTCACTTCTATTAAGCTGATCAAACATGTGCATACCATTCCGACGAAAGTAGGCACAACACGGAATATTGTATCAACTTGAAACACAAGATACATGATTTGATTGACAAAAAGGAGATCACACTACAGACAACAACACCAAATGTGAACATTAATCCTCTACCCAATCATGACGCTAATCACATCCATATGATTGAGCGAGAGGAAGACTTGTTGTCTACAAGCCGCTAATCCAGGGATCTGTTGAGAGCTCAGAGCAAATAGCAGTGTCTCTCACCCTTCAAGAATGACCTTAGTTCAAAGTGCTAATTCTGGCACCAGTCATGGCCCTTGTATCGCAAGAGATAATCCGAGCCTCAAGAAAAGAATTTATTATCCAGGAAGCGGTAGCTCATGGAATGAAATGGCCAGGGGGGGGGGAGCTATACTCGTGAAGAACAAGAGCAAGGAGTGCCACGAAAAGAAGAGAATCAGAAAAGGAATATTACTGAAGGAGAGGCTAAAGATTTCTAGAGAAGAATACAACTTAAAGAATACTCCATTGTCGAGCATCTGAAGAAAATGCTAGTCTAGATATCGGTGATGGCATTATTACTACTGATGTCCTCATAACACCGACAGACTCTAATGAGAGTGTTGGATGAAGCACACTTCCTAGCTGGTACAAGTAGTGACACTCTAACCGACATGGTTGGCTACGCCATCAGAGCCCATCAAATCTCTTTCACTCCAGATGAATTTCCAAAAGAGGTAACTGCGCATAACAAAGCTTTCTACATCACTGTCGAATGCAGACACAAGGTTGTAGCTCAATATATGCCCCGAACCCACACTCAAGAAATTGGGTTATGACATTGTAAAGATACGCCAGAGTCGTACAAATATGATAGCTTTTAATGGGGCTCAACGTTATCTTATTGGATAGGTGGACCTCAACATCCAAATGGGCACCACCGAATTCATTACAAAATTTCAAGTCGTGGCTATCCTCGCTAACTAACTTGCTGTTAGGTAGGCCTTGGATCCATATAGCCGAAACGGTACCATCTTCCATACACCAATCTTTGAAATTTATGTGGGAGAACAACGAGTTAGTAATTCACGAAGAAGGTAGCATCCATAACTACCATAACAATTCTATGTTGATGATCGAGGAAGTCCCCAAGGACATAGACTTCTATGTGGTAGAGCTGGTGGGAGCCGCCCATAAAGGAGACAATGACCAAAGTCCTATACCACCGGTCTACAAAATAATTGTCTCCACCATGCTCCAGAGCGAGTTCAAACCCGATAGGGGTCTGGGAAGAGATCTACAAGGTATAACAGAACCAGTGTCTATTCCGGAAAATAGTTTTCATTTTGGCCTCAGGCATGTCCTATACTCCAAAAAAAGCCTCCGAAGCAGATCAGAAGAAGAGCGGTCCTACAATTACACAAACCAATTCCAAACCCGTACCAGTAATTATTGGTTCGAATATCGATACACAATGACAGAGATAAAGAAGAAGAGTAAAAAATGTTGTTTCAAGAGGAAGATTGCATCGTGATACTGGAAGAGTGCCATGAAGCACCCACCATCCGCGATGTTGATCCAGGCGAGCAACTGTTCAACTAGACCTTTACCACACTTTTGGATTCTCGGTAGAGATTATGAATTTAATTTGCTTCCAAAGAAAATTGGTGAAAGTCGGTTAAGGCTCAAATGTTCACCATTTGCATATTTCATTTTCCTCGTAATGTTTAAAAAATGGAAATGACTCGATGTTGATCTGATTTAGGGCCACATTTTGTACTTCCTTTGTTAAATTAATGAAAGCCTAAGTTTATATGAAAATAGTTTTCTCATTTAATTTTATGTTTTATACACTAACAGTGCTTTGCCTTATTTTCAATAATAATAATAAAATAACTCATAATGTCATGACATGTCACGAGACGAGTGAGTCTACTGACATAGAAGAAGGAGAATATGAGGAATACCACGAGGAAACCATGTTTCTTGAGGATCTTATTCAGGAGGTTGAGCAATATAAAAATAGGCAAAAACCTAACTTGGATGAGATCGAAGTAATTAACCTATGGGGAGAGGAGACAATAAAATAAACTAGGATAAGCGCGCACTTGGAAGAAACCCAGAAAGTGGAACTAATAAATATGCTAAGAGAATATGTTGGCATCTTCACATGGTTATACACAAACATGCCAGTGTTAAGCACAAACATAGTAACCCATATGTTACCCATCAACGAAGGTTTCACTCTGGTCAAATAGAAAATTCAATAGTTTAAGCTGGACCTGAGCATCAGAATCCAAGACGAGGTCGAGAAACAAATCAAGGCGGGTGTAGTGGAAGTAACTCCGTATCTTACATGGTTGGCTAACATTGTGCTCATACCAAAGCAAGATGGAAAAAATTGGATTTGTGTGGACTACCACAACCTCAACAGAGCCAGTTCTAAAGATAATTTTCTACTTCTGAACATCCACATATTCATTGAAAACTGTGCAAAGCACGAGTTGCAGTCATTCATGGATTTATTTACCAGTTATAATAAAATCCTGATGAGAAAAGAAGACGTACAGAAGACAACCTTCATCACTACGTGGGGGTAACCACTATTATGTAATGTCGTTCGGGCTCAAGAATGTCAGCCCAACTTATATAAGATCAATGACCACCATCTTCTATGACATGATTCATAAAGAGATAGATATCTAGGTGGATAATGTCATAATCAAGTCGAGGGTAAGTTCAGATCATATCACGCACTTGTGAAAGTTCTTCGACAGGCTTCGAATGTTCAATTTAAAGTTAAACCCGACCAAATGCGCATTTGGAGTGCCAACCGGAAAGTTGTTAGGGTTCATAGTCAGCCGCAAGGCATAGAGCTAGATCCCCCGAAGATCAAATCCATCTAGGAATTACCACCGCCAGAGACTAAGAAGGATGGAATGAGTTTCTTAGGAAGGTTAAACTACATCAGATGCTTTATAATACAGTCTACGATAATCGTAAAGCCCATCCTCAAGTTGCTGAAAAGGACGCACCCACTAAATGAACGGATAAGTGTCAAATAACCTTTGACACTATCAAGAAGTATCTCTCTAATCCACCAGTCTTGGTCCCTCCCAAACCCGAAAGTACATTACTGTTATATCTATCGATATTAAATACCGCTTTTGGATGCATGTTATCACGACATAATGAAACTGGAAAGAAGGAATGAGCCATCTAATATCTCAATAAGAAATTCACTGCATGCGAGTCGAGGTATACCTTGGTGGAGAAAACGTGGTGTGCTTTGACATGGGTAACCCAGAAGCTGAGACACTACTTGTCATCTTACACTACCCATCTCATCTCCAAAATGGATCCTTTAAAGTATATCTTTCTCCAGCCTATGTCTATAGTGAAACTGGCCAAATGACAGATGCACTTGAGCGAATTCGACATCACGTATGTGGTTCAGAAAGTTGTTAAAGGTCAAGCACTGACTGATCTGCTCGCGGAGAGTCCGACCGATGAAGATTTCAAACAACTCAGGTCATATTTCCTGGACGAAGAAGTGTTGATGATAGAGGAAGATCCAATCGAAATCTACTCAGATTGGATAATGTTTTTTGATGGCATAGTCAATTACAAAGTTTAAACAATCAGAGTGACTCTAGTCTCGGGAATGGGTCAGCATTACCCAATGGCTGTGAAGCTCAACTTTTGATGTACTAACAACATGGTGGAGTACGAGTCCTACATCCTACGTCTCCGCATGACCCTTAACATAAATATTCAAGAGTTATTGGTAATATGAGACTCAAATATGTTAATTCATCAAGTCCAGGGAGAGTGGGCTATGAAGAACGAAAAGATCCTTTTAAACCTCACACAAAGGTTATGCAAAAAGTTTATAAAGATCGACTTCAGGCATACACTGAGAGCCCAGAATGAATTCACTAATGCCCTTGCAACCATATCATCCATGATACAACATCCCGAGAGCAGTCACATTGATCCTCTGGAGATCAACATTAGGGAAGAACTTGCTTACTATTCACACGTGAAAGCAAAACAAGATGACAAACCTTGGTATGCCGATATAAGAACATATTTAGAGAAGACAGAGTATCCCGAGAATATTATAAGTTACCAGAACAAAACCATCAGGAGAATGGCCAACAGTTTCTTTCTGAACAAATGAGTACTCTATAGGAGAATGCCTGATCTAAGGCTACTAAGATATGTTGACGCCACATAGGCCACGAAATTGCTAGAAGACGTACACGTCGGGACTTGTGGTCCTTATATGAACGATCTCATCTTAGCCATAAAGATCACGAGGGCAGGCTATTACTGGATGACCATGAAAATCGACTGCAGTAGATTTTTGCAAAGATGCCATCAGTGTTAGATCCATTGGGATCTAATCAGAGTCCTGCCGAGTGAACTCAAAATGCCATGGGCTCACCGTGGCCATTTGTAACTGGGACATGTATGTCATTGGGCCTATAGAGCCAGCCATATCCAACGAACATTGCTTCATCATGGTAGCCATAAAATATTTCACCAAATGGGTTAAAACGACTTCTCACAGGTTGGGAACGAAGAATGTGGTAGTTGGTTTACAAAACAACATCATATGCCGATTCAGCATCCTAGAGTCGATCGTAAATGATAATGGAGAAAATCTAAATAGTCATTTGATGAAAGATATTTGTGAAAAAATTTGTATAACCCATCGAAATTCTTCCGCCTATAGGCCACAAATGAACAGAGCCGTAGAGGTCGCCAACAAGAACATCAAGAGGATACTGAAGAAAATGACAGACAACTACAAGTGTTGGCATGAATAATTTCCCTATGCATTGCTAGGATACCGAACAATAACTTGGACCTCAACATGAGAAACACCATACTTACTTATCTATAATACTAAAGCAGTGATACCAACCGAGGTAGAGATATCGTTACTCAAAATCATATAAGAAGCAAAACTAGAGAATGCATAGAGGGTCAGGAAAAGATATGAGCAACTGGCTCTAAAGGATGAAAAACAGATGGTCGCCGTATGTCACGGCCAACTATACCAGCAGAGAATGGCATACACTTTCAACAAGTGGGTCACAACCCGACATTTTCAGATAGGACAATTAATATTCAAGAGCGTATTTCCGCATCAAGATGAGTACAAAGGAAAGTTTACACCCAATTATTAAGGTCCCTACATGGTTCTAAAGGTATTATCAGGAGGATCCATAATCCTAGCAGAGATAGATGACAAAGAATGGCCCAAACAATCAACTCGGACCTCAATCAAGAGATATTACACGTGAAGGCATGCTTTTCAATTTGTAATTACATTTATTTTACTTGTAATCACTACACAAGACCTATATCTTACGACAGAGATACATAAAAAAATCCTCATCGAATTTGGTCTTCTTCTGTAATAGAAAAATCAAATGACATTTTCTTGTAACATGAACTACGTTTCCTGAGATGGGATATGTAGGAAGTCCACTTAGGACAGAATCACATTATTATAAAAATTAATCACGTTTCCGAACCACGTTCAACTTAATTCCTACTGAAACATCATACGTAGGTGCTTTTTGAGGTCGGTCGCACCAAACAAAAACTAAAGAAACCCTTAGGAAGCCATCGAGATAAGAAGATTTCAAAATCTCATTGCAGAGTCCCTGGACCCCAAACTTGCAACTGAGGTAGAATTTTTGAGAGGGTCTTAAAAATTCCATTGACGAATCCGGCACAAGAGTTAGCCGACCTTAAACTTTCAACTGGGGTAGCGTCACCTCTAGTTAGCATGAGAGTTCACATCAAGACAACCTTCAAAACGAGTAAATTTTTTGAGGAGGTGTCAAAAATTTCATCAGACAAATAGGGAACGTGCCCCAGGGCACCAAAGACGGTCAAAGAACCTCGCTCGAAGCGTATATATCATGAGAATGAAATAATAATTTTTAATAAATGAAAATATCTTTTAGTCAAATGTTATTTAAATTTATTATCAATATTTTCAAAAATATTTTGTACATCATAAGTTAAATTCATCTCTCATAATACCTGGTCCAAGAGGGTCAACACTAGAAAGTCGAGGAATGACATAGCAGGAGGCGACGACACGGGTTGACCTCATAAAAACTAATAATTTTTCTATGATTGCAGGTTTCCAAAACGCATTCAGGAGGACGACGATTTATTCCACTAACTTGGTTGTTTTTGATGAAATAAGTAAAAGAAAAGAAGAGACTCCGACACCAGGAAACGATTCAATGTAGCAACAATGGCTTGTCGAAAGACAAAACACCGCAAGGGTGGCACAATTTGGTCCTGAAAGCCATAAAAGGAAAAAATAGCCATTTGACCGAGAGGGTCACACCGACAAAGGATGAAATAGAGACAATCTGACCATAAGAGCCACGTAAATAACAAAGCACCATAAGGGAGGCACAATCTCGCCATAAAAGTTGTATAAAGGACAAAAACAGATATCTGATCAGGAGGATCACAACTGACAAAAGTACGAAAGAAAGATGAACTAGTGTAACGCCCCAAACCATGTCTTGGGCGAAATAAGACACTCGATGCCTAACTACATGTCACCAAGCAAACCATGTGGCTTTCTTGTCAATATAGGCAACAATCGACTGTTTTGATTCTCTGTTTCTAACGATGATATTAATTCCCTTTTTTGTCCCTTCTTTTTGTTGGGCTTGGACCAATTAGTCTCTTTTTTTATTCTCTTTTTGTTAATTACCAAATAGCCCTTCTTTAAAATTGGGTTATTACAGAAGTCATCAATAAACTCATCCCAAGTTGCTGGAGATATATTTTCTCCCATGACTCATACTAGATATTGGCAACTCCTACAACTGATAAGCTCCAAATTCTGTTGCCTCTACCTCATTATCATGCATAACACAAAAGATTTTCTGAAGCTTATCAATGTAATTCTGTGGATCTTTCTTCTTACAAGACCTTGTGAACACTGGAGGATCCATACGAAGAAACTCACGAGTCCTGAAATTGGATAACTCTCCATTAGTTCCCATGCTTAGAGTCATTCCTTGACGTTGGGCTTGAGCAGCCACAAGTTGGGTGAGCAACTGAATAGTTCCCCTAACATCCGAATTAGTGGAACTAGGTGGCGGAACTGGGATCTCCACAAGCCCTATTATATTAGGTGGTGCTGTGCCCGAATTGGCTCCCTAAGCCTGAGCATTTTCCTCATGATCATAATTAGAAACAACCCTTTTGCTTATATATAATTTCCATTTCACGGGCATTTTCCTAAATACGTAATACACACGAGTTAGAAGGATACCTAAAGGTATAGCTCTAACTGCACGATCTAGAGTATGAAAGAAGTGAGACAATCCTAGATGTATTGGAGGTCAATTGTTTGTATATGTAGGGCCCTCACACATAAAATTGACCCCACTAGACACGGTTTCATAGACTCCCTAAGACACTTGAACCTGGCTCTGATACCAAGCTTTATAATACTCGAACCATGACCTGGGTGAAACACAATACTCGGTGCCTAACTGTATATGACCGAATGAATCACATGACTTGATTGCCAACATGGGCATCAAAACATTATATAATAATTTAAAACATTTAAAACATAATACTGTATTTGTATTCTGAAATAATCATAGTGGAAATAATATGAAAATAAGTCTAAAAACCAGTGCTGACATAACATACTAAACTAGTCTATGAAACCTCTGAACATGAGTCTAACCGCAAAAATGTTTACAAGGACAAGTCCCTGACATACCTCAACTAAGAAATCATAATCATGATATAACTAGACTGATACCCCGAATGAGATGAGGCTAACCAAATAGCTAATACTGAAGCAATCCTACTAAGTAGATCAGTCTCCCTAAAACTTAGCACCTGCACCATGAAGTGCAGGCCCCATGCAAATAGACGTTAGTAAATTATACCATATGTAAAACAAGTGAAAGAATAAGCAGGCATATGATATAATAGGAATATGAAAGTAAACATGAACATGAATATAATAACATGTGAAAAATATGCAAACTGCATATCTGTGGGAGAGCATTAATAAAACTGACATGAACCACCACATATGAATATGGGGTCTAATATATATGCCCGATCATCTAAGCCATCTCGTACTTTGTCGGAATACGAGATATGAAGAAATACATAATATAACTTGTATATATCATGAGAAATATATATGACTTCACGAAACTGAGTGATAATGATCATAATTTGTATTTAAGAACTCGTGGAAATTAAGACATGGGTTCATGGATTACGTACAACTTCATGACTATCGGAATGACATATCATGAATATATTAAACGACAACATGATATATATAGTTAAACATGAATATAAGGTTATTATAAACTTGCGTAAAAACTTTAGGTCTGAAGAATTCTTATTTCACGGATTACATATGGCATGGGGAAGAACAATGATATCCCCATGTGGATAGCAACTCTACATACCATAATCGCTCCAATACGTTTCTTAAAAATCTAAACTTGGAAGGATAACCCCAAAGCTTGAACCTTGAAACCTTAGAATGGTTTATCTTGAAAACCCCAAGTTAAAAATAGTGAACTTTGCTTAGGAATTTGTTATACTTGATTAGAATCGCCTAGAAATACATGGAAATGACTTACCTTGAGTTATGGGGATGACGTGAGAAGAGAACCTTCATGCTAGGGCTTGAGAGAAGTGAAATCTGATTTTTAAAACTAAGTCTAGGTATTTATACTTTTCAGCCTGTCGGAAAATGTATGACCAATTTGACGGACCATCGAATTTATATCGTCTACCAAGGGACCATAGAATTATGTACAATCAGTATAATTGGACCAACAAATTACATTAATTGATTTGTAACTTTCCAGTGACTTCAAAACTTGAGATGCTTCAGGTGGTAAAAAAGGACATACCATCAAATATTGTATGGTCCGTAAAAAGCTATTGAGTTTTGTCAACTTCAAAATGAAATTGATGGTTCATTTCGACGGACCGTAATTAATTATACAATTTGTGTAATCCAACGTCAAATTCATTATGTAGAATTGAAACTATTTTTTTCAACTTTAAACTCCCCATTTTGGTTTCCTAAACCCCTAATCATAAATATGGCTTAGTTTGAAGGTACGAGGTGTTACAATATCTCCCTCTTGGGATGATTCATCCTCAAATGATGGGTCATGGTTGAGAATGGGACTGGATATAGCATAAGTACACGAGGGTGAAGGAACATGACATAAAACATGATACTGAATGACATGATTACATGAAAATATGTACACGGGACATGAGTACTGAATACATGAACGTGAAATATGAGACATGGATACGCAATGGACATGACATGAATACTGAAGGCATTTATCTTGTTTGTTTTCTGCTTGCTCCTCAAATAAGTGCAGATATATGGACTTCATGTCCTATTTGGTTTCCCATGTAGCCTTCTCAACTATTGCACCCCGTAATTTCAGGACATGTTTAAGAGAATGTACGTATGGAATCAGGACCCTAAATTGGTACGAAAGGAAGAATTGTTTTTCTGAAGGAAAATCTTCCGAACGTCGGAAAGGAAAAATGTTCGTTGATGAGAATTAGATTCTCGAAATGAATTATTTTAGGAATATGGAATGTATTATCATTATAAAATTTATTTTTACGGATTTGGTCACGTAGGGCCCACCCGAGAAATTTTACGTTTTGTGGGGCCCACGAGGGTTATGAAATTTTATGGACGAATGGGAGGGAGACACGTGTCACCCCCACATGGGCTTGATACTACGGTAGTGCTTATGTTATGTATGATAAGCCGGTAGTGCTTATGTTATGTATGATAAGTCGGTAGTGCTTATGTTATGTATGATAGCCGGTTGAGCTAGGTTATGTTATTCTTGCGGGGTAAACCCCCGGGTTACTACTTATTCCATGAAATTGCTACCCATGATGCGAGTGCGGCGTTTGTACTCATTGTGGGCCCACCGGGCCCATGCGGGTGAAATAGTCCTATGCGGGTGAAATAGTCCCATGCGAGGCGGATGACCTCATTGCGGGTCCACAGGACCTATGCGAGTGAAATAGTCCCATGAGTAGGATTGCCAAATGATAGTATGGGCAGGTGACCCTAAGTTGATCATAAGCTTCCTATTTTTATGCAGTATACCTTTATGGGCAGACTTATATGACTTTATCGCATCCCAGATTGGGTCGCAGTATACCTTTATGGGCAGACTTATGTGACTTTATCGCGTCCCAGATTGGGCCGGGAAGTATACCTTTATGGGCAGACTTATGTGACTTTATCGCGTCCCAGATTGGTAAGGCGATATAGGCGTCCTGTAAAGGGCCATATTATGTTATGAAAGATAAGTAAGTTATATGGTTATGAACTTGATGATTTTTCCTAAGTATGTACGTAAGAATTTGACTATAACTCTTATTGAAAAAAATGGGAAAAGATAACGATGTACGATTAAGTTCATGAGTTGTAATGGCATGGTAGGATATGATATTTACTTTTTATACTTGCCCATGTCATTCTTTTGTACAATTATGATCTGATTACTGTACCTTATTTCCATTCCATATTCGGTACATGTGTCGACCCCGCCGAAGTGCGTTCATGTCCGCAGGTTTAGGTACACAGTTATGGATCCGCGAGCTTAGGATCCTGGTTCAGCATTTTGAGATGGCTCCAATGTTCCAGAGCTTGTCATTATGGCTAGATATATTCAGGGGTACGGCGGGGCCTTGTCCCATCATAGTTTTTGTCCAAAATCTTAGAGGTCTGTAGTCATATCTTGTGGATTGTGTTGTGTAAAGAAAAAAAAAATGTAACTGCTTTTGGCTGTATATGTATATATATGTCCAGGGAGGTACCCTTATCGGCTAACCTGTTGTTTATGTCTTGTTGAATTAATTTATAAGTTTGATGTATGTTCCGCTGATTATCTCTGATGTATACCTGTAAGGGTGCCCAAGTAGGGCACCAGTCGCGGCCCGGGATCGGGTCGTGACAAAAGTGGTATCAGAGCAGTTAGTCCTCGGAAAGTATCTACATACCATGTCTAGTAGAGTCTTGATTATCGGTGTGTTGTGCACCACATCTATAATCAGGAGGCTGCAGGACATTTAGGATTGATTTCCATTCTTCTCACTCTAAGATCGTGCGATAGAGCTGTGTTGTTAGGGTCGTCTCTCCCTAACGAGTTATGTTGATTGCAGCTATGAGAAAGGCAGCAGTGACCTAGGAAGGATTATGTGGATTGCGTATCCAGGTTGGTAATGATTGTAGTATAGTTGGTATAATGACGTACAACTATACAGATTTATATATGAGGGTCAGACGCGTGTTGGCTAGAGTGATTTTAGATTACCAGGATTTGGTAAGGACTAAATAGATACCGGGAAGGTATGAAACAGTTAATGAATTCTCGCCAAGGTCTTATGTTTTATTTTGAGATAATTGGGAAATGTTGAGCTGTCTGATAGGGTGATGAACCCTTAAGAAGTCATGTTAATGAACCTAACGGAATGCCATGTTAATAGATTAAGCTGCGTGGTAGGCTTAAGAGAATTGTACGGATGAGATCCGTATGGAGTAAGTAATGGTTGTTGTGATCAAGACAAAACAATTATGGTATTATGAGAAGTTATTGTACTGATGTGCGATTTAATGCACACACTTAACGCAAGTGCACGTTGTCGAGTCAAGTAATATAGTCTTTGAAGACCGAGTTATCGTCCTCAGGGATTAGTGCTCAATTACCAATTTCTACTCTTTGTTATCTATTTGGTGATCGAATATTGATTTGTTGTTTATGACTAATAATTATAAAGACTAATTAACTATGTTGTTTACTTCAGTGATGATGGAAATAGGGCTTCCAAATCTCCTCAACTATCCACTTATATTACTTACTAATGCAATTAACTATGGTTCTTCTTCTTTTGGAGATAACAGGTTTACTAATTTATTTTATACTCCTGTTAAGGTTATATAAACACTCAACCCCAGTACAGCTCCTTTCTACCTTTCGGTGATAAGGATGACTCTAGAGGAGGATTAAGAACAAAAACTTATTAATGCTACACAAGTAATTGAGGTATTTTCATCCCCAATTCGACCCATGTCTACCCAACTACAATATAATCACAACCTCCCCTTTCGGATTTTGATTAGAAATTATATAAGTAATGATAATTAATGATCAAGTAATTACCAAGCAATCAAATCATCTATTGGATAAATCTCAACAATAAGAAGAACAACCATAACATGCATCAATTCATAAAATAAGGTTCAAGTGAATTGACATGGAAAGCCCTATATTAGAATTAGTTCCTAGCCATAGACATGACAAGAACTAATTCAATATCCAACATAAAACTGAAAATAAAGTAAAAGAAAATAAAGAAATTACTAAAGAATGGTCTCCAATCTTGAACTCCAAGATGTCTTGTGAATTGGCAAGGAAGGGAACCCTTAATTCTGACCTAGGGTTCTCTTTTTATAGCCTCCAAACCAACATTAAGGTTTTCCTTCAGGCCTGGCCCATAATTCGTTCAAAACCCTGATTTTTCCCGCGTCGGCGCCGCGGCGCCGGAAGTTCTGCACTGTTCTGACGATTAGGCGTCGCGGCGCTGCACTCTGCTGTCTAGAGGCGCCGCGGCGCTGGAAATTCTGCAAGCCTCTGAAGATTGGGCGTCGGGGCGCCTGTCCCTGCTGGCTGGAGGCGCCGCGGCGCTGACCCTTGTCCGTGCCTGGTTCACCACTTTCTCGCATTTCGAGCTCTGGAACCTCCATTTTTGCCCTCTTTTCGCTCCTTTTCCGCCAAAGAGCCACTTTAACCAATTTGACTCAAAAGAAAGAAAATCTATCCTAAGACGACACGTATTTGTACAAAAAGGGACAAAAGACTCACTAAAAACGACTCAAAAAGTGTATATAAAATACACCGATCAAATACCCCAAACTTAACCTTTGCTCGCCCTCGAGCAAAGATCAAAAAGAAAGAAATAGAGATACAAGAAAAAGAAAATAGGCAGACTCAATGACATTGATCACTTTGCTGCATTGGTGTTACTTAGAAAAACATGAGGGTTAGCAGAATAATATGCAGAAACATATAGCATGAAATTTTAGCATTCTAAACACATTAAGCTAGATATTTCGCAAACTCATTTTAATCATACTTAATGGAAGTAAGAATATTGAATTATGCATGTCAATTTCAAAAGTCCTATGACATTTTTACTTGCTATTCTCCACTAATCATGAATATGCATATAAGAGCTCTTCAGGACTTTTCAGGGTTGTAATGTAGGCTTAGGCATGGGTAGGTAAAAATAGGCATTTAGGCTCATTTTGTGTACCATAAGCTCTTTAGCTTTTCAATTTTTCCCTTTTCTTTTGATTTCTTTCCTTCACTTCATATCTATCTTTCCCCTCTTTTGTTTTGAGAGAGTGAAGTGTATTATAAATCACAGGCACCCCAAAACTTAGGCTTTTGCCTATTTCTTATTACTTTTTATTGGGGTGCATCAACTTGTTCACTCTTTTTGTCTCTTTTTTAACACTTCTATTCCAACCATTTCACATTTTTACTTATGACACAAGTGTGGGAATATAGGGTGTCAAAGAAAAAGTTTCATGTTTAGGCTCAACGGGGCTGACTAGGGATATTTTTAAAGTCAGGGATAGAAAAGAGTGGTAAGAATTGGCTAACAAAGAATTGCCTGAGTCATCTCCCTAACATACATATCCTAACTATTTCGCCTCAAATAGCAAACAATCATACACATAGGTTTTAATCATTTAACATGCACAATTCAAGCAAGAAACCCCAAATAGACAGATTTCAAGAGTTTTTGGCATATCTAACCTAAGTGTTTAGATAGTTGCTTCTCATTCCATTACATTATTCCACCTTACTTCACTAGGTGTTTCTAGTAGCTACAACATGCATGATCTTTGACAGACAATTATGACTCAAAAAGAAAAAAATTATGACTCAAAAAATACACAAAACAAATAAAAAAGACTCAAACATACTACAACAATAGGACACAAATAAGACACCCCCCAAACTTAAATCACACATTGTCCCCAATGTGTGCAAGACTCAAAGAAAATAAAAGAAACAAGACACTTACAAACTTGGTTTAAAATGGTGGCGGTGGTGGTGGATAGTGCATTGACCACTGGTTGAACAAGGAACTCATCTCGTTAATTCTCTGCCTCATTTCTTGTTGTCCTTGTATCACTGTGTCAAAATTATGCATCATCCTTCTTTGGTTCTGGAGCAAATGCTCCATCATAGACACTGGAGGTTCTGATTCTGTGGGTGGCTGATGGCTGCTTCCTGCCTCATAGTGAGCCTCTGTTTCAGGCTCATCCTCATCCATGGCAGCCTCTGCTGCTGCTGCTGGTGGTGCTGCTGGTCTCCTTCTCGCTGCTGCTGGAGGGATTGGGTCTGGGAAGGAGTGCACTATCCCGTATGACACAGAAAGTTGGTTTTTCTCATAAGTATCAGTGGGTAGGGTTGGTGTCACGACCCGACCCCGGGCCGCGACTGGTGCCCTACCTGGGCACTCTGTTCAGGTATACATCAGAGAATAGCAGCGGAACATACACAACATAAACACAGGTGCAAATAATATGACAACACAGGCTAGCCGATAAGGCCGCCTTCCATAACATAAACAAAGTCAAAAGTACAACTCAGTTCTTACCTGACCACATATGAATACGCACCTCTAGGAATAACAAGCGTGGCGGGACAGGGCCCGCCATACCACGAATATACATGAATCTACTACCTCGGGAAGCTGTCAAGAGATAAGCCTCGGAGCAAATGGAGCTTTCTCAAAAATCAACCGAGATCCTAAGAGCAAGGATCGCCAACCTGGTACCTAAAACTGCGGGCATGAACGGCCCCGAAGAAGTCGATTACAACAGTACCAAATATGGAACAGAAATAACGTCTGATGCGGATCATAAGCGTACAAAGAATGACAAGGACAAGTATAAAAATACATACGGATCTGCGTGTCATTACCACTTATGAACTTAATCGCACCTTATTATCTTTTTCATTCTCTATAAAAAGCTATAGCCACATTCTTACGTACATGATTAGGAAAAATCATTAAGTTCATTACTATATAACTTACTTATCTCTCATAAGTATAACCCGGCCCTGTAAGGAGGGCCACCTATACTACCCGCCCGATCCAGACGCGATCAAGGTCACATAGTCTACCCGTAAAGGTATCTTGCGGCCCGATCTCGGTCGATAACGCCATCTAGTGCGCGTAAAGGTATCTTGCGGCCCATTCTCGGTCGATAACGTCATCTAGTCTGCCCGTAAAGGTATACTGCCCGGCCCATTCCTGGGTCGATAATGTCATATAGTCTGCCCGTAAAGGTATACTGCCCATCACTGTCGACAGCTAAAAGTGTAAAACATAACCATGGGTCTCACGCCCATAATATCAATCAAAACAGGTGGTATAACGTCTTGGGGCTTGCCCCTCATTTATACTCTTACCCTGGAGAAGGTGGTAAAGCAGGGGGTATAACGTCTTGGGGGTTTACCCCTCACTTATACTCTTACCCTGGAGAAGGTGGTATAACGTCTTGGGGCTTGCCCCTCATTTATACTCTTACCCTATCTCGACCGGTCGTCAAATAACACATAAAGCAGGTGGTACAGCGTCTTGGGGATTTACCCCTCACTTATACTCTTACCCTGGAGAAGGTGGTATAACGTCTTGGGGCTTGCCCCTCATTTATACTCTTACCCTAACTCAACCGGCCATCATACATAACATAAGCACTACCGACTTATCATACATAACATAAGCACTACCGACTTATCATACATAACATAAGCAAGTTAAGAAATCCCCTAACTTCTTATTAGCTTGTTCATATACACTCTCATTTTTGTTTACTTAAGGCACTAACATGTCATTATAAAATCCGGGAATTTAACCCAAGTGCTACAAATAACGGAAGCATACCCGTAGAATCCCACATCACTGTCGGTACGTCCAAGTAACTTATAACAAGACAGCCGGCCCTCCAACCGAGAGTCGCGGCAACGTAATAAAACATAATACTTGCACTCAAAGGCTATCACCAGCACATATAGGCTAAATCTCAATTAACCAAGCCAAAGTACTACGTACGTACATTCTTTTCAAAAGACTCCTTTCCAAATAAAACTTCCCCGATACTAACCACCGTAGTATCAAGTCCTATCCACCTTTCAAGACAAGTCACAATACCTTTTTAGAAATACAATTACCGACTTCTGAATCAAGTGACTTCTTTATAAAAAAAACCCTAGGCAATTGATCAGTAAAAACAAGTTGCTTTTTCATAGTCAAGTCATTTATCTTTCCATAAGGCAAATATAACTAACTTCCCATAAAGCCGTTATATTCACTTTATACCTTAGCCATAAACAATTTCCTACCCGAGGACTTATACGTTTAAAGCGGGACAAGTATCACATACTTTAAAACTCTTCAAGTCCCTTAACTTTAAAATCAACTTAAGACATCATTACTATTTTCAAAGAAGTGAGTTAATCTCTAACCCACCCGACTTGGCATTACATAAAACAAGTAAAGAATATCATAGTCTTGACGTCTCACCGTACTACATACGTGCAACTAGTCATGCTCAAAAGATAGGAAAAGTTCTACACAGAGTAAATCACATAACTACCTCTTAACTTCTAAGAGTAGAAGGAAACATGAAATGATACCACAAGTATATTCCATACATAGAATCATGCCAAAGGAAAGGAAGAGGTTCACATACCTCGCGACGATTATCGACACGTAGCAAAATGCTCCAAAGTACTTCAACCTTGATAGCTATTCCACTCTCGATAGGATACGCTATACTTAGTACTTCAACCTATAATGGTCACAATCGTCCATAACCTTGAAAATCAATTTACTTACTTCCAAGAATCAAGTCACATAGACTTACCAAAGTACTTCGATCCTCTAGACTTATCAAATTCATGTCAAAAGAAGTAAGAAGTTTACATACCTCTTGGCTAATCCACACGCTAAGTAGACAACGCGGTGATTGGAAAATTGTTGTCGGACTGCTGAGATCTTGTGGAATATTTACGTGTGGTTAAGCGGCTGAACTACCGCCATTTGTGGCGGAATTCCCACTGCGCCGCCACCCGTCGCCGGAATTGTTCGTCGGAAAATTCCATTTTTGATCTGTTGGAAGTGAATTCATCGAATTGTTGTTGCGTGGATGAATTAATGGAGGGAAAACAATTTTTGGAGGTCTGCTGGTGGTCCTGCGGCGGCTTCTTGGTGGTCTGCTGGCACGCGCCGCCGGCGAGCTCAAGGCGGCATCAATGGCGGATTCCGAAATACTGAGAATTGAGGCTCGGGATTGGTTGCAAACGTAGCTAAGATCAATCTGAACACAACGGTATACGCCTTAGCCCTCAACTGTACCGGAATCGATCGGAATCTTCCAACTTCCGATCGAAAAAAGGGTTTTAGTTGACGACGATGCAGGTTGAATTGGAGGTCGTGGGTGGTGCCAAAATGTCGGCCTTTCCACCTGAATGTTTCTACACTAGCCACGACCGTCGACTACTGTGGTGGCGGAAAAATGCTCGTCGACGGCGAGGTTTCGGCTAAAATCGATCCGTCGGCGAGTTTGAGCAAGAATCGAGGTCTGGTTTACATGGAAATGACGAGAGATGGTGGTTACGATGGTATACTCACTCCGTCGATTGCACCTCGGTTGGTCGGAAAATTAGAAAACCGAGCGGGAAGATGGATGAGCGATGGCCGAAACCGATCTGGCTGCCGGCGATTCGGAGAATCGGCGGTGGCGGTTGGTATGGGCGTGACGGGCTCGGCGAGACGAAGCTTTTGGTATATGTCTCGCCCCGTGATTCTGGTTTGGCGGAAATGGCGTTTTGAACAACGTTCATCGAACAACACTGTTCATGGACGGGTTTTCACTGTTCATACGTTTTGGGTATTTGTTCTGCGTTTTGCCTTCCCAAACTCCCAACATATACAAAATTTCTCGGGTGGTCCCACGTGACCAAATTTCTAAAATTAAATTCCCAATTTCTTACGTCGTTCTTAAAACATATCACGAAAATACGGGGTGTAACATTCTTCCCCTTAGAAACATTCGTCCCGAATGTTCTTTCGAGTCAATCTTTCTAATTAGCGACATAGTCTCTTTTACTACACCCTTCTTACAACATATGCCACCCATGGCCACATAACAATACTTATACTAAAAATGTCAACACAGGCACTCACGGCCAACTAGCCCATACTCATAATGCCCACAAAGTCCGTCGTAATCATCTCCACTAGGTCTACTAGGGTCGACGATGTATCATCAGGGCAATCTCATATACCCGGCTACCACCCCAAACACTGCGGGTGTAGTTACCGAAATGTTCTTATGGATTCGGGCTCTATTCCTTTACACTTGGTTGCTATCTTTCTTCTTGTGGTACTCTTTCCGTACTTCCAACTCTTACTAGCATACATACATAACTTCCATACGATTCTGGCCTCTAATCTTTGGAGTCACTCTATAAAACAATATACGATCATTTCCGCTTTCACGGCTGATTCGGTGGAGCGTGTCCACGAACCCGTAAAACAATTAACTAGACTTGGGCATTGCACTCGTGACCTGTTACGTGGCGGAACTACTACCAACTGATCCCACTCTATTCCGGGCCATGGGGAGACCCGTGAGGTCCTCAACCGACTCGGCGTCGCTTAACTCTTAACCTTGTCCGACTTAAAATCTTATGGCGAGAGAGCCTTATATCTAAGGTCTCGGCGGTTATCAATATTCTTAGGCTCGCAATTTCCATGCTCCAAGCCTACTTTACTAGTTCCCCGTAGCGGGTACAAAACTTCTCATAATACCATAACCATGTTGTCTCGATCACAACAACCATTACTTACTCTATACGGACCTCATCCGTACAATTCTCTTAAGCTACCACGAAGCTTAATATTTTAACATGGTATTCCATTAAGTTCCTTAACATGACTTCTTAAGGGTTGATCACCTATCAGATGACTCATCCTTCCCTAATTATAACAAAGTAGTACATAAACCTTGATGAGATTTCAATAACAGATCCATACCTTCCGGTATCTAGTTAGTCCTTACGACTCTTGGTAATCTAAAACCATTCTAGGCAACACGCGTCGACCCTCATACATAACTCAGTATATTTGTATGTCAAAATACCAACTATACTATAATCATTACCAACCGGATACACAATCCACATGGTCCTTCGGGTCATCGCGCTTTCTCGTAGCGATCAACATAACTCGTTAGGGAGAGCGACCTAACAACACTCTGTCCTGCGATCTCGAGTGAGAAGAATGGAAACCAATCCTAAATGTCCTGCGACCTCACGATTATAGATGTGGTGCACAACACCGATAATCAAGACTCTACTGAACACGATGCGTAGACACTTTCCGAGGACTAACTGCTCTGATACCACTTTTGTCACTTTGTCGCGAGCCTTGCTCCGACGACCCAACAAATGGTACCGGGCTGCTTGCGATCCCTGAGTCATGCCCTCACGGCCGTATTCTCAGGACGTGCCATACGGAGAGCCACGGTTCGGGTCTGTTCCCGTGGTAGAGGCTCTGGCCTCTTTATACGCTCAGCCAGAAGTCGATCAACAGTGCCGAATATGGAGCGAAATAACGTCTGATAAACAGATCATAACTGTACAAAAGAATGACAAGGACAAGTATAAAAATACATACCAGATCCTGCCGTGTCATTACCACTTATGAACTTAATCGCACTTATTATCTTTTTCATTCTCTATAAAAAGCTATAGCCACATTCTTACGTACATGATTAGGAAAAATCATTAAGTTCATTACTATATAACTTACTTATCTCTCATAAGTATAACCCGGCCCTGTAAGGAGGGGCACCTATACTACCCGGCCCAATCTAGGACGCGATCAAGGTCACATAGTCTGCCCGTAAAGGTATACTGCCCGGCCCAATCCTGGGTCGATAACGTCATCTAGTCTGCCCGTAAAGGTATACTGCCCGGCCCATTCCTGGGTCGATAACGTCATCTAGTCTGCCCGTAAAGGTATACTGCCCGGCCCATTCCTGGGTCGATAATGTCATCTAGTCTGCCCGTAAAGGTATACTGCCCATCACTGTCGACAGCTAAAAGTGTAAAACATAACCATGGGTCTCACGCCCATAATATCAATCAAAACAGGTGGTATAACGTCTTGGGGCTTGCCCCTCATTTATACTCTTACCCTGGAGAAGGTGGTAAAGCAGGGGGTATAACGTCTTGGGGGTTTACCCCTCACTTATACTCTTACCCTGGAGAAGGTGGTATAATGTCTTGGGGCTTGCCCCTTATTTATACTCTTACCCTATCTCGACCGGTCGTCAAATAACACATAAAGCAGGTGGTACAGATTATTTGGGGTTTACCCCTCACTTATACTCTTACCCTGGAGAAGGTGGTATAACGTCTTGGGGCTTGCCCCTCATTTATACTCTTACCCTAACTCAACCGGCCATCATACATAACATAAGCACTACCGACTTATCATACATAACATAAGCACTACCGACTTATCATACATAACATAAGCACTACCGACTTATCATACATAACATAAGCAAGTTAAGAAATCCCCTAACTTCTTATTAGCTTGTTCATATACACTCTCATTTTTGTTTACTTAAGGCACTAACATGTCATTATAAAATCCGGGAATTTAACCCAAGTGCTACAAATAACGGAAGCATACCCGTAGAATCCCACATCACTGTCGGTACGTCCAAGTAACTTATAACAAGACAGCCGGCCCTCCAACCGAGAGTCGCGGCAACGTAATAAAACATAATACTTGCACTCAAAGGCTATCACCAGCACATATAGGCTAAATCTCAATTAACCAAGCCAAAGTACTACGTACGTACATTCTTTTCAAAAGACTCCTTTCCAAATAAAACTTCCCCGATACTAACCACCGTAGTATCAAGTCCTATCCACCTTTCAAGACAAGTCACAATACCTTTTTAGAAATACAATTACCGGCTTCTAAATCAAGTGACTTCTTTATAAAAAAAAACCCTAGGCAATTGATGCCGTAAAAACAAGTTGCCCTTTTTCATAGTCAAGTCATTTATCTTTCCATAAGGCAAATATAACTAACTTCCCATAAAGCCGTTATATTCACTTTATACCTTAGCCATAAACAATTTCCTACCCAAGGGACTTATACGTTTAAAACGGGACAAGTATCACATACTTTAAAACTCTTCAAGTCCCTTAACTTTAAAATCAACTTAAGACATCATTACTATTTTCAAAGAAGTGAGTTAATCTCCTAACCCACCCGACTTGGCATTACATAAAACAAGTAAAGAATATCATAGTCTTGACGTCTCACTGTACTACATGCGTCAACTAGTCATGCTCAAAAGATAGGAAAAGTTCTACATAGAGTAAATCACATAACTACCTCTTAACTTCTAAGAGTAGAAGGAAACATGAAATGATACCACAAGTATATTCCATACATAGAATCATGCCAAAGGAAAGGAAGAGGTTCACATACCTCGCGACGATTATCGACACGTAGCAAAATGCTCAAAGTACTTCAACCTTGATAGCTATTCCACTCTCCCGGTAGGATACGCTATACTTAGTACTTCAACCTATAATGGTCACAATCGTCCATAACCTTGAAAATCAATTTACTTACTTCCAAGAATCAAGTCACATAGACTTACCAAAGTACTTCCATCCTCTAGACTTATCAAATTCATGTCAAAAGAAGTAAGAAGTTTACATACCTCTTGGCTAATCCACACGCTAAGTAGACAACGCAGGTGATTGGAAAATTGTTGTCGGACTGCACGAGAGTCTTGTGGAATATTTCGTGTGGTTAAGCGGCTGAACTACCGCCATTTGTGGCGAAATTCCCACCGCGCCGCCGTCGCGGAATTGTTCGGAAAATTCCATTTTTGATCTGTTGAAGTGAATTCATCGAATTGTTATTGCGTGGATGAATTAATGGGAAAACAATTTTGGAGGTCTGTGGTGGTCATGCGGCAAGATCTTTGGTGGTCTGCGGCGCACGCCCGCCGCGAGCTCAAGCGGCATCAATGGCGGATTCGAAATCGAGAATTGAGGCTCGGGATTGGTTGCAAGCGTAGCTAAGATCAATACGAACACAACGGTATCGCCTTAGCCTCAACTGTATCTGGAATCGATCGGAATCTTCCAACTTCCGATCGAAAAAGGGTTTTAGTTGACGACGATCCAGGTTGAATTGGAGGTCGTGGGTGGTGCCAAAATGTCGGCCTTTCCACCCGAATGTTTCTACACTAGCCACGACCGTCGACTCTACTGTGGTGGCGGAAAAATGCTCGTCGGCGACGAGGTTTCGGCAATCGATCTGTCGGCGAGTTTGAGCAAGAATCGAGGTCTGGTTTACATGGAAATGACGGCAAGGAGATGGTGGTTCGATGGTATACTCCACTCCGTCGATTGCACATCGGTTGGTGGAAAATTAGAAAACCGAGCGGGGAAGATGGATGAGCGATGACCGAAACTTCGATCTGGCTGGCGATTCGGGAGAATCGGCGGTGGCGGTTGGTATGGGCGTGACGGGCTCGACGAGACGAAGCTTTTGGTATATGTCTCGCCCGTGATTCCTGGTTTGGCCGGAAATGGCGTTTTTCCGAACACTGTTCATCGAACAACACTGTTCATGGACGGGTTTTCACTGTTCATACACGTTTTGGGTATTTGTTTTGCGTTTTGCCTTCCCAAACTCCCCAACATATACAAAATTTCTCGGGTGGTCCCACGTGACCAAATTTCTAAAATTAAATTCCCAATTTCTTACGTACGTTCTTAAAACATATCCTGAAAATACGGGGTGTAACAGTTGGGACCCCATTTATGGCGCATAAACTTGTAATAAGTGAGCCATGTCCCAACCCGCCTGTTGTTACCAACCTGCTGGTCTCTTCAATATTTTGCACTATCTCCTTCCCAATATCAATCGTCTTCCCCGTCATAATTCCATATATCAATTTGATTCTGTCTTCTGGCACTCTGGTAAAATGCGTTGATGGAATCGGTGAAGCATTTAAATACAACCAACCCTTGGCTGCTTTGTTGAACTGACACCTGCTCAGTCCTCTTGACCCATTTCTGGCAATTTCATATGCAGCCCCAGGGTAGCTCACTGTGTCTGCGACGGCATTCCAGTCGATTTTAGTGGTGCTTCTAGACCATGTTCTAAAATAGCTCCAATCACCATCTCCACCTTCAACATCAAATGTTTCCAATAACGCATTGACCTCTTCTGCCGTCACAGACACATATTTTCCCCTCACAAAGCATCCATTGTCCACTTTCTCCGGAAGGTTAGCATAAAATTCACGCACCATCACTGTGTTCATTGGTGCTATCTTTTCCGGGTTTACAAATCTTTTCCACTCCCCCATCTCAATCATCGCCCGAATGGGCTCATAGACATCCCCCTCCTCAAGCGAATCCCTTTGATAATCCATTCGTCTTTCAGGTATTAAGGGCCTAGTACTAAATTTTTGGTATCTATCATGAGCTCTTCGGCTGACAAACCTAGTATTATCATATTGAGGGGATGAGGTGGATGTGAAAGCTCTTTTCTTTCTGGTAGACATGTTTAGATCACTTTTTGCAGCGCTTCCTTAGTATCAACAATGTTACCCAACACTATCACCCAACAACTAGCATCTACAACACCTATTACCCCCAAACTTCACTTAAGAAGCTTCTACACAACACCCACACTCACCTCGTATACTCTTCCTCGAAATTTTACAACCAATTTCAACACCCCAACAACTTCACAGATACAACACTCCTCCAATCTACTACCTCCTCTGTCTACAGTAAAGCTTTCAAGAAAAGATAAAGATTACCTTTTGACGGTGTTCTTCAAGGTTTTCTTGCTTCTAATGGTGATTTGAGGTAATGGGATGAGGTTTGTTGGTTAGGATGGTTAAGGGTTTTAGGGAATTTAAGAACTTTGGTTGTGTTTGGGTTTGGTTTATGGAAGATTTTTAGGTAAGGTGTGGATTTTCGTGGGTTTTGTGGAGAAGAAGGTTTAGGTTTTTGATTTGTAATTGGGGTAAATCGGATTTGGGGCATCTTTTAATTTCTGGATTTCCGCCTCGGCGCCGCGGCGCCCAATTTACTGTGCTCCTTTGGGCTTCCTGCGCCGCGGCCCTGCTCATCGGCGCCGCGGCGCTCAAACTTCAGATTTTTTTCTGGATTTTTGGCGCCGCGGCGCTGAACTTCCTGCGCCTTTCTGCTCTTTTGGCGCCGCCACTCTGGCGCATGGCGCTCACGATTTTTCGAAATCCCTTTGCTTTATCTTCGGTTTTTCGCCCTCCAAATTTGTTGGTCCTGCACCTGTCATCACAACACAAACACTACCTCCGTGAGAATGTTCTTAGTAAAAACTAACTACATTTAAAATAAACAATTTAAAACACTTTGGGTTGCCTCCCAAGTAGCGCTGTCTTTAACGTCTTTTAGCCGGACACACGTTCGTTAGATCAAGAGGTGCGGGGTAGGTTAACCCCACAACCAATCCATTTTTTCAACATTCCCCTTTTTCTTCTTCTGTTTTTCTTTTTATAGTTATTTTCAAGTGAAGGTTCAGTGGCACATACCTGCTTTGGCGGAGGTTCAACATTATGTACTTGCTTTGGTGGTCCTATCTCCCTTGTTTTGGCTTGCACTGGCTCACAGGAGGTTCTGATGGTGCTGATTGCAAAGCACCTGCTCATGACCGGTGGCTCAATAACGTGTTAAACACTTTAAACACCATTTCTTCACTTTCTACCCTCAGTGTCAGCTCTCCTTTCTCTATATCAATCAGGGCTCTCCCTGTTGCCAAGAACGGTCTTCCCAATATGATGGGAATCTCTGCATCCTCCTCCATGTCAAGAATGAGGAAGTCCGCAGGAAAAAAGAATTTTCCTACTTTAACAAGCACATCCTCAATCTTCCCCCTTGGGTGCACCACCGTTCTATCGGCTAGTTGCAAGCTCACCGTGGTTGGTTTTGCCTCACCTAACTCCAACCGTTTAAACACTGACAAAGGCATCAAATTTATACTTGCCCCCAAATCACAGAGGGCTCTATTGCATGTCACCTTGCCAACTGTGCAAGGCAATGTAAAGCTCCCTGGGTCTTTTAGTTTAGGGGCAACTTCTGCGAGGATAGCCTTGCACTCCTCGATGCCAGTGCCATACTCTACCAATTTCTTCTTCTTCCCCAAAATTTCCTTCATGAATTTGAAATAAGAAGACATTTGCTCCAACGCCTCGATGAAGGGTATGTTGATATGTAACTTTCTGAACGTCTCCAAAAACTTAGAGAATTGCTTATCAACTACCTTCCTCTGCAATCTTTGTGGGAACGGAATCTTCTCAGTATACTCCTTCTCTGGAGCTTTCTCTACTATTGGGCGATCTTCAACAACCCTTTCTCTCTCTGTTTCCACCCTCTGCTCAACCACAGGCTGAGGTGCACACTGTTCCAACTGCTTTCCGCTCCTCAGCTGTACTGCCTGGCATTGTTCTCTAGGGTTCATCTCTGTGTTTCTTGACAGTGTACCCTGTGGCCTGTTGTTCGATAGCTTTGCTAGTTGCCCCACCTGTGTTTCCAAGTTCCTGAGCGAGGATCTAGTCTCTGCCATGAACTGGGTCTGGGAGTTGGTGAGTGTTAACAAAGCTGCTCTCAGCTCGTCTGGCTTTTCTGGTTGGGCAGGGCCGCTGAATTGCTGTGAAGATGAGGCCTGAGTAAATGGCTGCTGATGTTGGTACTGGCCTCTAAACTGATTTTGCTGCCCCTGCTCACCTCTCCATGTAAAATTTGGGTGATTCCTCCACCCTGGATTATATGTGTTTGAGTATGGGTTGTTCTGGGGCCTCTGATAGTTCCCTACAGCTTGGCACTCTGCTTGCTCAATCGACATGTTATTAGGATCAGCTGATGGGCATCTGTCGAAGGTATGTGGACCACCACACATTTCACAGCTCATGGGCATTTGCACTGCATTTACAGATATTGTATGTTGTTGCAGCTGCTTGGTCAAAAGGGCAACTTGGGCATTCAGGGCAGTGATGGCATCTATCTCATGAACTCCCACTGTTCTTCTCTCACTTACTTGCCTATCCTCTGTGACATGGTTATTGGTGGCCATGTCTTCCAGTAAGTCATGAGCTTCATGGGCTGTTTTCCTCATAAATGTTCCACCTGCTGCTGCATCAATAATTGTTCTGGTCGTTCCGCTCAGCCCATTATAGAAGATGTGGACCAAGTTCGACAACTCAATATTGTGGTGTGGACACTTCCTCTGCAAGTCCTTGAATCTCTCCCAAGCTTCATATAAAGACTCTCCATCGGCTTGATAGAAATTATTCAACTCCCCTCTCAATTTCGCTGCTTTGCATGGTGGGAAGAATTTTGCCAAAATTTTCTGTGCCAGCTCTTGCCATGTAAATATCGAATATGCTGGCAAAGAATTCAACCACACTTTCGCTCTATCCCTGAGTGAGAAGGGAAAAAGCCTCAATCTGACGGCGTCATCAGTACACCATTATATCTGAATGTTGCACACAGCTCCAAGAAATTAGCTATGTGCATGTGAGGATCCTCCGACGGCAATCCTCCAAATTGCACCGTGTTCTGCACCATACTTAGAATCGCCGGTTTGATCTCAAAATTATTTTCTCCTATTGTTGGGAGCCTAATACAAGTTTGTGCTCCGTTCACCCTCGGCAGCACGTAATCTCCCAAGCTTCTATCTGCTTGGACCTGAACTCTCTCCTCTACATCCATTGACACTCTCCGAGGCATTCTTGGGTTAGGTTGATGATCTCCTAACCCCCCATTCATCTCGTTATTGTTCTGTACGCCTTCCATCTCAATTAAAGCTGAAATTCGTTGGTTCATACATTACATTTACAAGTTTTCTCAATTTCTGGATTGAAGGGAACAAGAGTGTCTGCTCCTCTTCTCCTTCGCATAAACTGAGTTCCTGAAACAGATCAAAAACAGACAAACGGATCACGGCAACTGGTTTTCACAAAAAAACGTAATAAATAATAAAAAATAAAATAAAAACCAAATTAGAAATTAAGAATAGATAAGATTGATATTGAACTACGCCAATCCCCGACAACGACGCCAAAAACTTGATGCACGATTTAATGCACACACTTAACGCAAGTGCACGTTGTCGAGTCAAGTAATATAGTCTTTGAAGACCGAGTTATCGTCCTCAGGTATTAGTGCTCAATTACCAATTTCTACTCTTTGTTATCTATTTGGTGACCGAATATTGATTTGTTGTTTATGACTAATAATTATAAAGACTAATTAACTATGTTGTTTACTTCAGTGATGATGGAAATAGGGCTTCCAAATCTCCTCAACTATCCACTTATATTACTTACTAATGCAATTAACTATGGTTCTTCTTCTTTTGGAGATAGCAGGTTTACTAATTCGTTTTATACTCCTGTTAAGGTTATATAAACACTCAACCCCAGTACAACTCCTTTCTACCTTTCGGTGATAAGGATAACTCTAGAGGAGGATTAAGAACAAAAACCTATTAATTCTACACAAGTAATTGAGGTATTTTCATCCCCAATTCGACCTATGTCTACCCAACTACAGCATAGTCACAACCTCCCCTTTCAGATTTCGATTAGAAATCATATAAGTAATGATAATTAATGATCAAGTAATTACCAAGCAATCAAATCATCTATTGGATAAATCTCAACAATAAGAAGAACAACCATAACATGCATCAATTCATAAAATAAGGTTCAAGTGAATTGACATGGAAAGCCCTATATTAGAATTAGTTCCTAGCCATAGACATGACAAGAACTAATTCAATATCCAACATAAAACTGAAAATTGTCACGACCCGACCAGGGGGCGCGGGTAGTACCTGGGGTACCTGTCGGTATATGTCGGAGAATAGCGTGAACATACATAACACATAACTTATAAAAGGTAAACATCACCGGCGGTAGATAAGTTTGCCATAAAACATTCTTATACATAAGTATAGTAGTACAACGGGTTCTTATAGCCCAAAACACATAGGTGACCACAGACCTCTGAAGATAACAACTGTGGCGGGACAGGGCCCCGCCATACCCCTGAATGTACAAAATACCTATAGCATCAGGGAATATCCGTACCAATGATCAAACTTCCAGAAGAATGGAGCTTCGACAGGAATAGTGATCCTAAGAACGAGGATCCTCAATCGCTTACCCACTGCGGCATGAACTCGGCCCAGGAAGGGGTCGATTACACAATATGTACCAAGTATGTAAAGTTGGAAAATCTTGTAATAATGATATCATAAGTCTAAGAGTAGTGAGTCATGGAAGACAATAAAATACCTTTTCTTTGTGCCTTACTAACAATGAGAGTGACAAATATATATATATAATCTTTGCGTAAAATAGGGGCCTTAGGATCAAAGCAGGTACCTCGCGTAGTATCAATAAGCACCCTACTCTCGGGACTATTTCACCGCATAGGTCCCGGGGACGCGTGAGGTATTCCTCATAGGTGTACCGCCGCGTGGGACTATTTCACCGCGTAAGCCCATAAGGACTCGCATGAGGTATTCCTCGCATCGTGGGTAGAAAATCCACGGGCAGGTGGTATAACGATCTTGGGGACTTTCCTCGGATATACTCTTACCACAGGCGGATGGTATAACGATCTTGGGGCTTGCCGCCGGATATACTCTTACCAGGCGGATGGTATAACGATCTTGGGGCTTGCCCCTCAGATATACTCTTACACTGAAGAAGGTGGTATGACGATCTTGGGGCTTGCCCCTCAGACATACTCTTACCCTGGAGTAGGTGGTATAACGATCTTGGGGCTTGCCCCTCAGATATACTCTTACCCTAGCTCAAACTATCATCATATCATAATCATAAATAAGTTAAGAAAACTTATAACTTCTTATTAGTCTTGTTCATATACCCTCTCATTTTAGTTTACTTAAGGCACTTAATCATATCTTTAATAAAAGAAAATCGGGAATTTAACCCAAGTACTACATACTTCAACTCTTTTAAAAATGACTCTTCTTTATACATAAAACTCTTGGGCAATTGATGCCTTAAAACCAATTCGCCTCTTCATATACTTATCTTACTTAGAGTAAATCTCTTCTCTTTATCTTTTTATGAAGCTAATAAACCAACTTCCCATAAAGTTATTATATTAACTCTACACTTTAGTAAAATCATACTTTTCCCCTAACTAAGGGACTTATACATTCTTAAAACGAAACAAGTCATTATATACTTAAAACAAGTAAGAATACCAAATCTTGTACGTCTACCGTACTACATAGTTTCATCTATTCATGCTCAAGAGATAGGAAAGCTTCACATACCTTTTTGATCAATCCACTTGCTAAGTCCAAACTACCGCAAGTAATATGTCAACCTAAAATAACCATGATACGTTTATTAACCTCTACTTTCAATGTAGAATAATCTAAACTCAAAGCTACTAAATTCTATGAAAAATTGGGCAGCATTTCCTTTGTTTCTACATACTTTGCCACCTTTCTCAAGGCCGAATTTATCATCCAAACGCCACATTTAAGGCTCAACAATCCAACATTTCAAAGGGGATTACACACCTAAACTTGGGTGTGTAAAATTCTGCCCCATAAGGTACAACAATTCACTTAACAATTCTAAGGTAGTTTTTAGGCTACAACATGCTCATAATATCTTCTTAACCAATTCCTTCACATTCAAACCATAGTTCTTACATGCAATGAGTCTAAGAGCATTATTTACTACCACAAGTTCTTCCTTCTTAACATGCAACACTAGAAACTAATTCTAAAGGAAGAAATGTTACCTTAAAGCTTTAGCCAAATCTTTCCAACCACTTGCTAGCTTCCTTTTCAAGAACACCACCACAACAACCTTCACAAGCTAGCCACAAGATTCCCTCTTGCTTTTACTTTTTTAGATTTCTCCTAAGGCTAAAATATCTCTTGGAATTTTAGAGAGAAGTGGGAGCTTAAGCTTTAGAGAGAGAGAGAAATTGGAAGATGACCAAGTCTTCAAGACTTGGTCAATATATTGCATGCAAGAAATCAGATGGGGGGGGGACACTTGTCACCCTCCCAAGGTCTTTTAAAAGAAAAATCTGACTTTTCCTAAGTTTTTCCGCCCAAAAATCCCGCCTCGGCGCATGTGCTGAAACCTCATGACCTCTCACGAACTTTGGTAGCTGTTCAGCCTCGGCGCGCTGCAACTTCAGCGACCCCTCAGTACTTTCGGCGCCGCGACCCTGCATCCGGCGCCGCGGCCCTGTCGCCTTCGTCCGAAACACATTTCTGTCCGACTGCGCACTGAACTTGTAACTCTCATAACTTTCTACTCCGACGTCCTATCGACGAACGGTTGGTTGCGTTGGAAGCTAGACTCAACGAACTACGCCCCAGGCCTTTGAAACACTTAAGAACTCTCAATGTATAGGGTCATAACCCGCCTCAAAGTTGACTAAAACCCTTCCGGAACAATCCGTCAACCTACCCTTAGAAAATTTTAAGTCTTACATGCTTTCGTACGCTCTCATACGTAGGGTCAGAACTACGGGGTATAACATTCTCCCCCCCTTAGAAACATTCGTCCCGAATGTTCCTTCTAGGCTTACTCAAATCACAACATCGGCATAGACCCTCTTAACTATTCTTTTGCAAATAAAGAAGCTCCACGAGTCACAACATCTTGAGCGTAAATGCTAAATCAAAACTAACAAGCGGGAAAGTGGGTTACTGGAGGTATAGGAAATAGGTGAGGTACTTCTTCATCATGTCATCCTCTCGCTTCCGCGTCATTTCCTCCTGTTCTCGTTCCGCCATAGGACCTTGCGGAAGCCACGCCTTTCGTCGAAGTCGTCTAACGACGATCGAGTATCGCTATGGGACTCTCCTCATACGATAACTCCTCATCACTTGGACATCATGAACCGGGTGCACTCTAGATGGATCTCAATACATTTCCGCAACATGGACACATGAAAAAGCTGGATGTCCGCCTCGAATCGGACGACAGATCTAACTCATAGTAACCCGCCACCCTACGGACAATCGATCTGACCCGATGTACCTTGGGCTAAGCTTCCCTTCTTTCCAAATCTCATCACGCCGCCATGGGCGATACCTTTAGAAAAACCCAATCCTCTATCTCAAATTCCAAGTATCGACGCCGATGATCTGCGTCGACCTGGGCTACGAGTGTCAACAACCGCTCTGGATAAGCTTATCCTTATCACGCTGTGAACTAAGTCGGCCCGACTAAGCGAACTTCTCCCACCTCGAACCAGCCTATCGGTGACTGCACTTCCTCGTATAAGGCCTCATGGCGCCATCCGAATCTTTGGAATGATAGGCGTTGTTGTAAGCAAACTTCACAAGAGGCAAATGATCCTCCCAGTACCACGAAATCAATAACACAAGCCCGCAACATATCCTCGAGTGCGGATAGTGCGCTCGGCTGTCCGTCGATGCGAGGATGAAGCGTCGTCTGAGACTCACTGTGTCCCTAATCCGCCGAAAAGACCTCCGGAAGTTAGCGAGAAGCTGGACTCTCTATCGATATAATCGACAGGGACTCGTGCGGTCTCACAATCTCTCTAATATATAATCGGCATAGTCCTCGGTGAGCGTCGTTACGGAAGAAAATGGGCTGATTTAAATCGACTGTCGACAATCACCCAAATGGAATCATGCTTCCTCCGAGTGGTAGGTAGCCACGTAATAAAATCCATATTTATCACCTCCCACTTCAAGTCGAATATCAATAGCACTGAAACGACCACCGAACCACGGTGCTCAATCTTAACTGGCGACAATTCGCGTGCCACGAACTCATGGCGTCGCTTAAGGCCCGTCCACCAATACACGCATCGAGGTCATGATACATCTTAGTCGACCCGGATGAATAGAATAACGAGCCGTGTGCCTCCCGAAATCTGGACGAAGTCTGTCCGCATCGGGAACACACAACCCTCGAATCTTAGCACCCGTGGCGCTACCTCAAATAGACTCTTCTCCTGCGGAGGCTGCGTCGATCTGCGTACCAAAATCGGATCCTCATCACGCCTCTTCACCTCGCCGGCGATAGAAGACTGGCAACCTCTCGAACCGAACTCCATCACTATCCGAATCAACCAAGCGAACCCCAAGGCTCATTGGTGATGTAACTCTCGGACCATATCCCTTTTCTGCGGATGAACATCGACGGACTACCCGTCGATCTGCGACTAAGGGCATCTGCGACTACGTTGGCCTTCCTGGGTGGTACAAAATATCAACATCGTAATCCTTAAGTAGCTCCAACCACCGTCTCGCCGCAAGTTCACTCCTACGGTGAAGATATCCGGAGACTCTTGTGGTGCGTGTAAATGTCCACATGAACTCCGTATAAATAATGTCTCGGATCTTGAGGCATGAATCATTTGCCAACTCCAAGTCATGTGTGGGATAGTTCTTCTCATGCTTCCTGAGCTATCGAGATGCATAAGCTATAACTCTGCCGTCTTTGCGTCGACGCGCCCAAGCCCGACACCTGACGCGTCACAGTAAATCACATATCCATCTAAGCCCTCTGGAAGAGTAAAAACTGGGGCGGTCGTCAACTTCTCCTTTAGTAACTGGAAACTTTCCTCACAAGTATCCGTCCACCGGAACATAGCTGCCTTCTGAGTCAGCTTAGTCAAAGGTGCTGAAATAGAAGCAAACTTCTCTACAAACCTCCGATAATAACCTGCAAGGCCCAAAAAGCTGCGCACCTCCGTCGGTGTAGTGGGTCTGGGACAAGTCTTGACTGCTTCAATCTTAGCTGTATCAACCCGAATTCCGTCGGCCCCGATAACATGTCCTAAGAAAGCCACTGACGCCAACCAGAACTCGCACTTCGAGAACTTGGCATCTGTTGCCGGTCGGAGGACTCCCAATACCGTCCTCAAATGATCTGTATGCTCCTGCTCTGTGCGCGAATACACCAAGATATCATCAATAAACACTATAACGAGCATATCCAAGAATGGCCTGAACACCCTATTCATCAAATCCATGAATACTGCTGGGGCGTTGGTCAACCCGAAAGACATCACCCTGAACTCATAGTGCCCATATCGGGTCTGAATGCGATCTTTGGGATATCTATCTCTCTAACTACTTTGATGATAACCGGACCGCAGTCTATCTTGAAAAAACACTTTGCACCTGCTGTTGGTCAAACAAATCGTCAATCACGGGGAGGATACATTCTTGATAGTTACCTTGTTCAATTGCTGTAATCAATACACATCGCAGCGTCCCCATCCTTCTTCTTTACAAATAACCTGGTGCTCCCGAGGAGAAACACTTGGCCTAATAAAGCCTTTCTCGGCCAAATCTTTGGTGGTCCTTCAACTCCTTCAGCTCGGAGGGTTCCATACTGTATGGCGGAATATATATCGGTCGAGTATCGCGCCAAATCAATGCAAAACTCGATCTCCTCTCGGGAGGATACGGAAGCTTCGTGCGGGAATACGTGCGGAAACTCCTAACGGCCGGGCGAAGGTCGGTATCTCGACCTCGATGTCGAATACGAACCATATGGTAGATATACCCTTCCGCACCATCTTCCTAGCCTTGAGGTAAGAAATAAACTTACCTCGGCGATGCGGTATTCCTTCCACTCGATAACGGCTCGTGAAAGCGGAACCGAACTAATCTCTCTACGGTCACGTTGGCATAGCAAGATGCTACCCAATCCATACCCATAATCACATCAAAGTCTGTCATATCCAACTCTATCAAGTCGGGTGAAGTCGGCGGCTACCTATAGTCACGAGGCAAGCCTTATACACTCGGCTACGGCTGAATCACCTTACGGCGTAGTCACCTCAAAGGTCTTATGGACTCGGGCTCACATCCACTATCTGCGGCGATATGAGGAGATATGTAGGACAAGGTAGAACACGGATCTATCAAAGCATATACATCACAGCAAGAAACCAACAATGTACCTGTGACGACATCTGGCGACACCTCCTGGTCCTGTCGACTGGACATATCATATATGCGGTTCTGAGGACCGCTAGAACTGGAACCCATACCACGACCTGCGCGGCCTTGGCCATAAGTACCACGCCTCGGCGTCTAACCATCGAAGATGAAGATCCGACAACGGACCCGTCGGAATCAGAACGCTCCGCCGCTAAGGGCGGACAATCGTTCTTGGATGGCCTGTTGGCTACAAGAGTAACATGCTCTCGAACCCATCGGCACTCGCCGAATGAGACCTACGCGTCGAACACGAGAGGTAGGTGGTCTCGATTAGTCTTGGTCTCTGCCTCCTGAAAACACGAAGTCCTGGAGCCACGACGCTCACGAATAACGGTGATCGGACCTCGCAGGAAAAGCGAGAAGGAGCACTCTGTCTGGTGGAATGTGGACTGGTCTGCTGCTTGAAATGCCGCCTCAGCGCCCTAAGAACCTGCTGTCACGGCCTCTTGGGCTGGCCCAAATCTGGCGATCTGCCTCTCTCTGTCCTCGATCCACGTAAATGCGCTGCGTCTGACAATATCCATCCACGGTGAAGAGCCACCCCAAGCATCGATAATCATATGACGGTCTAACCCATCACATATCGATGGACCGCATGCGCCATGTCGGCTACTATGGTGTCGCATATCCGGCCAGGAGTCGAACTCGGTGTGCTCACTGATAGTCCTCTCGTCTGTCTCAGGTCAAGAACCTATCTACGCGGGCTCTCTCACCTCGAGGCGAAGTGGTCTAGGAATGCCTCTGTGAACTCCTCCGATCGGTGGAAGAGCATCCTCACCTCGACAATACGAGACTCAAACCAGTTCAACGCAATATCGCGTAACCGGTAAGAAGCTAGTATAACAGACTCAGTCTCCGATGCCCTAAGGACCTGCATGGTCCGCTGTAACTGCCGGAAAAACTCCTGCGGATCTTCCTCAAATCTCGAACCATAGAACTCGGATGGGTGACAACCCAAGAAATCCCGAATCCGTAAGCCCATCGGCTCTGGGTTGGCGCTTTGCTCTGTCGTGGCTGCCACCTTGCTATCTTTGGTGTCACGACCCGTTCGGGCGTGGTAGTGCCTACCGGACACCCAGTAGTCATACATCGGAGAAATCAGCGGAATATAAAACAACCAAGATATGAAACGGTATAATTAAGACAGTTTACGGGAAAAAGTTGCCTTTCGGCATATATGTATATAAATACCCCAAAATGACGATTACATCCCAACCTTACAGAGTCTACAGGACCTCTAAGAGTTTAGAACAACAATGGCGGGGCGGGGCCGCCATACCACGAATGCAAATATCTACAACGACGGGGACCGTACCAAAATGCTAAGCCTCGGAGAAAGCGGAGCTTTTCCAGCTGAAAGCGGTGATCCTAGAGCGAGGATCAACGTAGGAGTACCTTTACTGCTGCGTGAGCGGCCCGAAGGAGGTCGATCTGTACAGTGCAGTATGTGGCGAAAATCGTAAATGAAATCATAGTAGTCTATATAAAGCGGGAGACATGTATGATAACCAAAACTACGATTCCTGATAAATAGCGATCGTATGTCAAGTCGAGGACTCACGCCCTCAAAGTCATCATAAAGCGTGCGGGGTAAATGCGAAGGCATAGCCGGCTACTAAAACCCCGGTACAAACAAGGTAAAGCGTATCATGAGATCTGTCTGGCCGTCACATGATCAAAGGCGGCACTCGCGCGATATCTAATGTGCGCGTCTAGCCACAGAACTTCCGTAGCTCGCGTGGGCCACTCCAATAGCCCGCATTAGGTATTCCCGCATCGGTAGCTACTCCCGGCGTCTGGACTCGCCGTCGCGTAGCTACAAACCGCATGACCACAAGGGCGCATACTAACACGGAACTCCCGCTTGATTCGCGTGATCATCTGAACTGCATAAGGTATTCTCGAATCATAGGTCACTAGACGCTTTGAGTCTACCAGCGTCGGAGGCGGCTTAACCGGAATCATGAGTGATATAATATTAACATAACGACATCGTTAAACAAACTAAGCCTGACAAAGGAAAACCCTTTACACAAACATCATAAAATACTAACTCGCGTAGCATCCAACATGTTTACTTATCAAGTCAACAAGAAAGTATTACAAGACTATCACAAATCAATACAATCAAGTTATTCACACAAGGTACTTTCTACATTATGTTAACAAGTTGGGTTTTTAGCCCCAAAGTACTTCATGTATTACTCTTTTAAAAGATCCGTTTCTTTCACAAAAGTCACACTGATACGTAGTATAAAAATAGAGTGATTATCTTTTGAAGTGAATCAAAACACTTCTCTTTTAAAATCAAGTAACAACATTATTTTCCCAACGCTCAAGTTTGCCTAATTTCAATTACTCAAGTTTCTCATTTTCGAAAGGTTTCGTAGTTCACAGTTTAATCCTTTAAAACAATTTGAGAAACATATACCATATGTGTGAGTAGGTTATTATTGTTCATAACAATCTTATTACAATGACCGTGATCTAGGAAATGTAATATCATTTTGTCTCATCTTAGCTCCTATGCGGATGGAAGTTTCTCTTGGTTTAAATAATACTTTATTAGTCAAGCATTTCCCTTTATTAGTAACTTTGTGGTTTGTTCGACATTCATTACGATTTAGGAATTAGTAAAACATCATTCCTTTTGAAAACCAAAATACTCATTACTCACGAATGAGGTTTCACACTTTTAACAAAATTCACATTAGTATAATTAAGTCAAGTCTCTTATTTTCTTAAATCAATAAATTATTCTTTTTATCACTCTTGGCCGTTATACCTAACTTCCCATAAAGCTAGTATAACTCTTAAGCTTTTAAAACCAAGTGTTACTCTTCTTTCAAAAGGTTTCTTAATTCTTTTGAACTACTTGATTCTTTTTATTGGGCTTAAGTCAAAAGACATTGCGTAATTATTCTTGAGCTTAAGTCAGAAGACATTGCCGTAATTATTATTCGATTAACACACGTCGTCTCACTATATACATATTCTTTAAAATATCATGCTCGAGAGGATAGGAAGAATCACATACCTTCTCGTGAAATCCACCGCCAAGTTGAATATGTCGCGTGAGAATCGACTATAACGATCAAATCGTCTATCAGCGCCTAGGTATCTTGTACAAAGCTCTAGCGGAGGGTTCGTTATTCTATGGACATTTGGGCAGCAACTTCCCTGCAGGTGAGCTACTCGAGTCTCTTTGTGAAAACAGTCCCATGTAAATCTGATTCTATTATTCATCTTTTAAACCCTTCTCTTTGTGATAACAGTTCAATTCTATTCTTTAATATCCTTCTAAGTATTTATACTTATTCCTATACTTCTACAGTATGTATATCCTAATTACAAAAGGAGGATAAGGTTATTTACCTCGGTAAGCCCAATAATATCCTAGATAAAAGTCGCTCCTGAGCAAGGTTTAGCTCCTACTCCAAGACGCTCCAATGCGCTCGAGAACCATAGAAGTTCTTCACAACTTCAACTAAGTACTAAGGGGTTTGGGCCAGGGTAATTTGGGCATTATAACAATACTAGAAGGCAACATTTCTACCAAGGGAAGGGGGGAGTAGGTTTCGGCTAGGCTAGGGCGGGGGGCCCTCGGCCAAACTTTACACAAAGGGGAGGTGTTGGACGAAATGCGCCCAAAGGGAGAGGAGGATTTTCAAGACTTGGAAGTAATTTGTGGATGAAGAACTCTTCATCACGAGAGGGTATTTATAGGTCAAGGGATGGCCAACCAATGGCAAGATTATGCCAAGTGCAAGGCAAGTGTAAGGTAAAGATTTGGGCAAGTGTACCTAGCCAACTTGCACACAAAATATCCTACCAACTCCAAGACAAAAATGGCTATCCAATTCGTCCCAATGGACGCCTCAAGTCCATCAATTGGAGGGTGACAAGTGTCGCCCTCCCGTTGGTCCAAAATGTTCCGTCTCTCGGAAAAATCCATAAAATAATAAATGACATAGCGAATTTACCTACGCGAGTTTAGTAAAGCGTTTCTTGGCGACTCTGTCGGGTGTTGTGCACAAAGTGAAATTCGGCGAAGCCACGCAGGGGGTGACACGTGTCGCCCTCTACTCGTCAAAATATTTCATCTTAGAAAATATCCACAATGGCCAAAATCTTGAAAACAAAGTGGGCCCAAAGCAGTAAATTTCTCCGTGGGCCCAGCGTGACCATTCAGAAAATAAAATTCCATAAATCTCTAATAATCCAAGAAGTCAGAATACCAAATCTCGCAATCCAATTCCCAAAAACTAACCTTTCTACTTCACAAAAACCGCAAACTTTTACGTGGAAAAATCACCACTTTCTTACTTTCCAATTTCAATGTCGTATTCTCGTACGTACGTCCTCGCATACATACCCTGGAACTACGGGGTATAACATTCTCCCTCGCCAGAAACATTCGTCGAATGTTCTTCCTAAGTCTCAAAACAAGCGGCGCGATTATAGTCCTGCTTGCTATACTTACGGAAACAACCATGCCACGCTTTGGCCACACAACAAGCGCGCATACTTATCTCCAAGTCCACGAGGAATCACCTCTATCACAAAAAACTCTACTCGAGGTCTAAAAAGATACTCCGCACCTACTCTTTCTGAGCGAAATGATCACACCTATGCATGTAATACATGCTCGCTTCTTCCCTTACTCGTCGTACCCTTCTCGTACACTTGAACTCTTTCTCATAACTTACCATGTTTAGTCGCTTCCACTGACTCGAGTGCCAATGACCTCTTACGGATAAGCTTCACCTATTCACGCCTGTGAACAAGTGCGAACCAATTATTTGCACCTCGCTTACATCGAATCAATCGATCGGCAATCTTACACTAGCGACATAAAAGGCTCCAAACGGCGACACGAATCTGAAGCGGTAGCTATATAATACATACTCAACAAGAGGCGAAGAGTCCTTACACTACTCCGAAATCCAACCACTTGCAGGGTGAATGCGACAACGAGATTCACACGAGTTCCTAACCTTGCACGGTAACTCTTCGAGAGAAAGCAGTAGTAACTTGGACTCCGCATCGGCCATAAGGTGAAGGTAGGCACCGTGCAGCCTTACAACCTTCTTGAAATAATCATCTCGCAACTTACTCACCGAGTACACGGTTTGACTAAAAGATAAGGCGGGTTGACCCGTCGGCCCGACTCTTCGGTCGAACACGTCCACGAACTCGTCTAATGGTTAACTAAACACGGGCCTAACACCTCGTGATCCTAACACAAAGCGGGACCACCACCTGACCCCATCACCAAGCAGGCGTGGGTCGACCATAACACGGCCTCAACCCGACGGCAACGCGCAAAATACTAGCTCCGATCGGAACAATCTCACGAATCACGTTACGAAAACCTAGCGGTCTTCTAAGCTCAACTACCTCTTTCATTTCACATCACTCGAGGATTCATCCCACAAAATATCTCACGTAAACTATGCACTTTGATAAGGGTCAAACATGAAATAATTCTTTTACCAAAGATGGCCTCGCCTCTATGGTCCCTACGTATATATTCTAAGGCTCACACTTTTTCTATCCCCCAATCTTTCCCGGTTAACAAAAAAAGGTCTAATCACACTAACACCATGCTAACCGAAAACAATACTTAAGATATTCGCATCTTACTACGTATAAATCTCTAAAGGGTTAAGGATATACTGTATCTACGGCACTTCCCTAGGTCGTTCTAATCAAACCCGCCTGTTGCATGCATTGAGGAAGGTGATGAACTATCCACGATCCCGAAATCGAGTCCCTACATCCCGCCAACTCGGTTGGACAATTTCTCATAAAATGGCCTGTGTCGAAACATAACAGGTAGCGAAGCACGACCTCCACGATGAAATCGACCACAACGGCCACACCGAGGTGGGGGTGGCCTCCCCTGGCTAACACCCCCTCCTCTCCGAACCACTGCATCCACAACTGGTCTAGTAGGCTGAGTTCTCCTACTTGCATCCTTCCTCATAGAACATTCCCTCGCCATATGGCCACGGCGACGCAAGTAAGTAAAGCAGCGCCAATAAAAAGCGACATTCCCGGGATGGCGCACCGTGTGAACAACGAGGAATAAGCGAACCCGTGGAGGACACTCTGCACTGGCGGAGGCGCATGTCTAATCTGCTGCTGAGGCGGTTCGCCTCGAGAGTTACCAAATGATCCTGCCAATCGGGCCTCTTCTGATCTTGGTTGTCTGATCTCTACATCTCTCGGCCGCACACGTAATTCACGAGCATGGCTGGCTCATTCTCGATGAAGAGCTACTTCCTCACAACCCTTCTTTAGATAATCATCAATATCCTTGGTATCTGGTACATAAAATACTCTCGGCTGCCAAATCCCTTGCTAATGTAGGCGTCTCCTTCCAATCCATATTTTACGCTCCAAGCGGTGGGCGAAGGTCCGGATGTCATGGCGCGATGAGGCTGCTGCCGTGCCAAACTCTGCTTCTTGCTGGCGGCGTCTCGAACTCCCGCGTGAAGCATCACGGGTGATGATTGGGCTGTGCCGCTTCTAACTCTCTGAACTCCACTCGCGGCTCGCCGTTTGCCTTGCCTGGGCCCGAGTTGCTGGCGGAGGCATCATTGGTAAAGGAAAGGAATACGTTAGAGGTCCAACTTATAACACGGCTCTAAAGCACGATCTCGAGTGAGAAGAATGAAACCAATCCTAAATATCCTATAGCCTCACGATTATTGGTGTGGTGCACAACACACGATAATCGAACTCTACTAGATACGGTGCGTAGACACTTTCCGAGGATTAAGCGCTCGATACCACTTTTGTCACGACCCGTTCGGGGCGTGGTAGTGCCTTACCCGGCACCCAAGTAGTCATACATCGGAGAAATCGCGGAATATAAAACAACCAAGATATGAAACGGTATAATTAAGACACGGTTTACGGAAAAAGTTGCCTTTCGGCATATATGTATATAAATACCCCAAAATGAGCGATTACATCCCAACCTTACAACAGTCTACGGACCTCTAAGAGTTTAGAACAACAATGGCGGACGGGGCCGCCATACCTGAATGCAAATATCTACAACGGAGGACCATACCAAAATGCTAAGCCTCGGAGAAACGGAGCTTTTCCAATTTGCCAAACGGTGATCCTAGAGCGGGGATCAGCGGTAGGAGTACCTTTACTGCTGCGTGAACGCAGCCCAGAAGTCGAGGTCAGGTACCAGTGCAGTATGTGAAACTGAAAATCGTAAATGAAATCATAGTAGTCTATATAAAGCGGGAGACATGTATGATAACCAAAACTACGATTCACAATAAATAGCGATCATGTCAAGTCGAGGACTCACGCCTCAAAGTCATCATAAAACCGTGCGGGGTAAGTACGAAGGCATAGCCGACTACTAAAACCACGGTACAAACAAGGTCGTAAAGCGTATCATGAGATCTGTCTGGCCGTCACATGATCAAAGTGCCGCTCGCGCGATATCTAATGTGCGCGTCTAGCCACGGAACTTCCGTAGCTCGCACGGGCCACTCGATGGCCCGCGTGAGGTATTCCCGCATCGGTAGCTACTCTCCGGCGGCGTCTGGACTCGCCGTCGCGTAGCCACAAACCGCGTGACCACAAGGGCGCGTACTAACGGAACTCCGCGATTCCGCATAGGCCATCTGCACTGCATAAGGTATTCTCGAATCATAGGTCACTAGACCGCTTTGAGTCTACCCGCGTGGAGGCGGCTTAACCGGAATCATGAGTGATATAATATTAACATAACTACTTATCTTTAAACAAACTAAGCACAACAACGGAAAACCCCTTTACACAAACATCACAAGATACTAACTCACGTAGCATCCTAACATGTTTACTTATCAAGTCAACAAGAAAGTATTACAAGACTATCACAAATCAATACAATCAAGTTATTCACACAAGGTACTTTCTACATTATGTTAACAAGTTGGGTTTTTAGCCCCAAAGTACTTCATGTATTACTCTTTTAAAAGATCCGTTTCTTTCACAAAAGTCACACAATACAGTAGTATAAAAATAGAGTGATTATCTTTTGAAGTGAATCAAAACACTTCTCTTTGTAAAATCAAGTAACAACATTCTTTTCCCAACGCTCAAGTTTGCCTAATTTCAATTACTCAAGTTTCTCATTTTGAAAGGTTTAGTAGTTCACGTTTTAATCCTTTAAAACAATTTGAGAAACATATACCATATGTGTGAGTAGGTTATTATTGTTCATAACAATCTTATTACAGACCATGATCTAGGAAATGTAATATCATTTTGTCTCATCTTAGCTCCTATGCGGATGGAAGTTTCTCTTGGTTTTAATAATACTTTATTAGTCAAGCATTTCCCTTTATTAGCGCTTTGTGGTTTGTTCGACATTCATTCGATTTCTAATTAGTAAAACATCATTCCTTTTGAAAACCAAAATACTCATTACTCACGAATGAGGTTTCACACTTTTAACAAAATTCACATTAGTATAATTAAGTCAAGTCTCTTATTTTCTTAAATCAATAAATCATTCTTTTTATCACTCTTGGCCGTTATACCTAACTTCCCATAAAGCTAGTATAACTCTTAAGCTTTTAAAACCAAGTGTTACTCTTCTTTCAAAAAAAAGGTTTCTTAATTCTTTTGAACTACTGCAGAGTCTTTTTATTCGGGCTTAAGTCAGACGACATTGCCGTAATTATTCTTGAGCTTAAGTCAGAAGACATTGCCGTAATTATTATTCGATTAACACACGTCGTCTACCGTACTATATACATATTCTTTAAAATATCATGCTCAAGAGGATAGGAAGAATCACATACCTTCTCGTGAAATCCACCGCCAAGTTGAATATGTCGCGTGATGAATCGACCTATAACGATCAAATCGTCTATCAACGCCTAGGCACATCTTGTACAAAGCTCTAGCGAGAGGTTCGTTATTCTATGGACATTTGGGCAACACTTCCCTACCGGTGAGCTACTCAAGTCTCTTTGTGAAAACAGTCCCATGTAAATCTGATTCTATTATTCATCTTTTAAACCCTTCTACTGTGATAACAGTTCAATTCTATTCTTTAATATCCTTCTAAGTATTTATACTTATTCCTATACTTCTACAGTATGTATATCCTAATTACAAAGGAGGATAAGGTTATTTACCTCGGTAAGCCCAATAATATCCTAGATAAAAGTCGCTCCGAACAAGGTTTAGCTCTACTCCGCATGCTCGATGCACTCCAAGAACCCTTAGAAGTTCTTCACAACTTCAACTAAGTACTAAGGGGTTTGGGCTAGGGTAATTTGGGCATTATAACAATACTAGAAGGCAACATTTCTACCAAGGGAAGGGGGGGTAGGTTTCGGCTAGGCTAGGGGGGGGGGCCCTCGGCCAAACTTTACTCAAAGGGGGGGGGGGGGGGGAGGTGTTGGACGAAATGGTCACAAAGGGAGAGGGGAGGATTTTTCAAGACTTGGAAGTAATTTGTGGATGACGAACTGTACATCACAGAGAGTATTTATAGGTCAAGGGATGGCCAACCAATGGCCAAGATTATGCCAAGTGCAAGGCAAGTGTAAGGTAAAGATTTGGGCAAGTGTACCTAGCCAACTTGCACACAAAATATCCTACCAACTCCAAGACAAAAATGGCTATCCAATTCGTCCCAATGGACGCCTCAAGTCCATCAATTGGAGGGTGACAAGTGTCGCCCTCCCGTTGGTCCAAAATGTTCCGTCTCTCGGAAAAATCCGCAAAAATAATAAATGACATAGCCGGAATTTACCCTACGCGAGTTTAGTAAAACGTTTCGTCGAAAAACGACTCTAATCGGGTGTTGTGCACAAAGTGAAATTCGGCCAAGCCACCTGGGGGGGTGACACGTGTCGCCCTCCTACTCGTCCAAAATATTTCATCTTCCGAAAATATCCACAATGGCCAAAATCTTGAAAACAAAGTGGGCCCCACAAAACCGTAAATTTCTCGTGGGCCCACGTGACCATTCAGAAAATAAAATTCCATAATTCTCAAATATTCCAAGAAGTCCGAATACCAAATCTGGGAATCCAATTCCCATTAACGAACCTTTTCCTTCACAAAAACCGGAAACTTTTTCGTGGAAAAATCACCTCTTTCTTCCTTTCCAATTTCAATGTCGTATTCTCAAATGCGTCGTCCTCGCATACATACCACGGAACTACGGGTATAACGGTGGTCGATGGCAATCTTCTCCCGTAATCTCGTACTCGGACCATTTGTGGGATGGGGGCTCGTCTGCAGCGGTCTCGATGGCGCGTCCGTGCGCCGAACTCTGTGAAATTGGCGGCGGCGTGGAACTCGCCACCCTAAACATCATCTTCGGTAAGGGTGGGCACGTGCCTCGTGACTCTCCGCGTCCCACTAGCGGCACCTCGTTGCCTTGCCGCCCGGGCGCGGTTGCCTTGCGTGGGGCATAAGCGATACATAAAGGAAAACATCGGAGGAGGTTCAACCTATAACTTAGCTCATTGCACGATCTTAGAGTGAAATAATGGAAACCAATCCTAAATATCATGCGACCTCACGATTATAGATGTGGTGCACGACACCGATAATCAAGACGCTACTAGAACGCGATGCGTGGACACTTTCCGAGGACAACGGCTCGATACCACTTTGTCACGACCCGAGCCGGCGCGGCGGTACCTGCAGGGGTACCGTCGGTATATGTCGAGAGAATAGCGTGAACATACATAACACATAACTTATAAAAGGTAAATATCACCGCCGCACGATAAGTGCGCCTTCCATAAAACATTCTTAAACAAAAGTATAGTAGTACTGACGGGTTCTTATAGCCCAAAACACATAGGTGACCACAGACCTCTAAAGATAACAACTGTGGCGGGACAGGGCCCCGCCATACCCCTGAATGTACAAAATACCTATAGCATCAGGGAATATCCGTACCAATGATCAAGCTTCCGGAAGAATGGAGCTTCTGACACCGGAATAGTGATCCTAAGAACGAGGATCCTCAATCTGCTTACCACTGCGGCGTACGCAGCCCCGAGGCGGGTCGATTACATAATATGTACCAAGTATGTAAAGTGGAAAATCGTAATAATGATATCATAAGTCTAAGAGTAAGCTGGAGTCATGGAAGACAATAAAATACCTTTTACTGTGCCTTACTAACAATGAGAGTGACAAGTATATATATATAATACTGCATAAAATAGGGGCCTTAGGATCAAAACAGGGTACCTCGCCCGTAGTATCAATAAGCACCCCTACTCCTGGGACTATTTCACCCGCATAGGTCCTGGGGACCCGCATGAGGTATTCCTCGCATAGGTCGCACTGCCGCACGTGGGACTATTTCACCCGCGTAAGCCCATAAGGACTCGCATGAGGTATTCCTCGCATCGTGGTTAGCAAATCCACGGGCAATTGGTATAACGATCTTGGGGACTTTCCCGCCGGATATACTCTTACCAAAGGCGGATGATATAACGATCTTGGGGCTTTCCTCGGATATACTCTTACAGCGGATGGTATAACGATCTTGGGGCTTGCCTCCGGATATACTCTTACACTGAAGAAGGTGGTATGACGATCTTGGGGCTTGCCCCTCAGACATACTCTTACCCTGGAGTAGGTGGTATAACGATCTTGGGGCTTGTCCCTCAGATATACTCTTACCCTAGCTCAAACTGTCATCATATCATAATCATAAATAAGTTAAGAAAACTTATAACTTCTTATTAGTCTTGTTCATATACCCTCTCATTTTAGTTTACTTAAGGCACTTAATCATATCTTTAATAAAAGAAAACCGGGAATTTAACCCAAGTACTACATACTTCAACTCTTTTAAAAATGACTCTTTTTTATACATAAAACTCTTGGGCAATTGATGCCTTAAAACCAATTCGCCTCTTCATATACTTATCTTACTTAGAGTAAATCTCTTCTCTTTAACTTTTTATGAAGCTAATAAACCAACTTCCCATAAAGTTGTTATATTAACTCTACACTTTAGTAAAATCATACTTTTCCCCTAACTAAGGGACTTATACATTCTTAAAACGAAACAAGTCATTATATACTTAAAACAAGTAAGAATACCAAATCTTGTACGTCTACCGTACTACATAGTTTCATCTATTCATGCTCAAGAGATAGGAAAGCTTCACATACCTTTTTGATCAATCCACTTGCTAAGTCCAAACTACCGCAAGTAATATGTCAACCTAAAATAACCATGATACGTTTATTAACCTCTACTTTCAATGTAGAATAATCTAAACTCAAAGCCACTAAATTCTATGAAAAATTGGGCAGCATTTCCTTTGTTTCTACATACTTTGCCACCTTTCTCAAGGCCGAATTTATCATCCAAACGCCACATTTAAGGCTCAACAATCCAACATTTCAAAGGGGATTATACACCTAAACTTGGGTGTGTAAAATTCTGCCCCATAAGGTACAACAATTCACTTAACAATTCTAAGGTAGTTTTTAGGCTACAACATGCTCATAATATCTTCTTAACCAATTCCTTCACATTCAAACCATAGTTCTTACATGCAATGAGTCTAAGAGCATTATTTACTACCACAAGTTCTTCCTTCTTAACATGCAACACTAGAAACTAATTCTAAAGGAAGAAATGTTACCTTAAAGCTTTAGCCAAATCTTTCCAACCACTTGCTAGCTTCCTTTTCAAGAACACCACCACAACAACCTTCACAAGCTAGCCACAAGATTCCCTCTTGCTTTTACTTTTTTAGATTTCTCCTAAGGCTAAAATATCTCTTGGAATTTTAGAGAGACGTGGGAGCTTAAGCTTTCGAGAGAGAGAGAAATTGGAAGATGATCAAGTCTTCAAGACTTGGTCAATATATTGCATGCAAGAAATCAGATGGGGACACTTGTCACCCTCCCAAGTCTTTAAAGAAAAATCGACTTTTCCTAAGTTTTTCCGCCCAGAATCCCGCCTCGCGCGGCTGAAACCTCATGACCTCTCTGAACTTTGGCGCGCGCCCTGTTGCCAGCGGCGCTGCAACTTCAGCGACCCCTCGATTTTGTGCGCCGCATGCCCGCGCCTTTGTCCGAAACACATTTACGTCCATTGCGCCGAACTTGTAACTCTCATAACTTTCTACTCCGACGTCCTATCGACGAACGGTTGGTTGCGTTGGAAGCTAGACTCAACAAACTACGCCCCAGGCCTTTGAAACACTTAAGAACTCTCAATGTATCGGGTCATAACCCGCCTCAAAGTTGACTAAAACCCATCCGGAACAATCCGTCAACCTACCCTTAGAAAATTTTAAGTCTTACATGCTTTCGTACGCTCTCATACGTAGGGTCAGAACTACGTGGTATAACAAAAATAAAGTAAAAGAAAAGAAAGAAATTACTAAAGAATGGTCTCCAATCTTGAACTCCAAGATGTCTTGTTAATTGGCAAGGAAGGGAACCCTTAATTCTGACCTAGGGTTCTCTTTTTATAGCCTCCAAACCGACATTAAGGTTTTCCTTCAGGCCTGACCCATAATTCGTTCAAAACCACGATTTTCACGGCGTCGGCACCATGGCGGAAGTTCTGCATTACGGCGATTAGGCGTCGCGCGCACTCTGTCTAGAGGCGCCGTGGCGCTGGAACTTCTGCAAGCCTCTAAAGATTGGCCGCCGGGGCGCCTGGCCTCTTGGTGGGCGCGGCCATGTGACCCTTGTCCGTGCCTGGTTCGCTACTTTCTCGCATTTCGACCTCTGGAACCTCCATTTTTGCCCTCTTTTCGCTCCTTTTCTGCCAAAGAGACACTTTAACCAATTTGACTCAAAAGAAAGAAAATCTATCCTAAGACGACACGTATTTGTACAAAAATGGACAAAAGACTCACTAAAAACGACTCAAAAAGTGTATATAAAATACACCGATCATGTACCCGTTTACGGGGGGACTGATAGGGTAGGCTTGGAGCATGGAAATTGCGAGCCTAAGAATATTGATAACCGCCGAGACCTTAGGTATATAAGGCCTTCTCGGATAATAAGATTTTATTCAGACCAAGGGTAAGAGTTGAGTGCGACGGTGGGTCGGGTTGAGGACCTATTACGGGTCGCCTCATAGTTTGAAATGGAGTGAGATCAGTTGGTAGTAGTCCCGCTACGTGACAGGGTCACGATGGTGCAAGGCCCAAGTCTAATTAATTATTTTACGGGTTCGTAGATGCGTTCCACCGGAACCAGGTCGTGAGAGCCGGAAATGGCCTTATATGGTTCTATTTAGTAAACTCCAAAGATCGGAGGCCAGAACCAGTATGGAGGTTATGTACGTATGCTAGTATGAGTTGGAAGTACGGAAATAGTACGACCAGTAAGAAAAAGGGCAACCAAGTGTATAGGAATAAAGCTTGAATCCATAAGAACCTTTCAAGGTAACTACACCCGTGAGTGTTTGAGTGGTAGTTGAGCGGGTATATGAGATTTGCCCGGTGATGATACAGTCGTCAGACCCTAGCAGACCTAGTAGAGCTAGATACGATAAGCTTTAAGGTCATTATGAGTATGTACTAGTTGACTTCGTGGGTGCCAAGATTGACTGTAGAGAGAGGTTGGTTCACCGTAGGCGAGGTTCAGATAATTGGCCCAGACTTGACTTAGCGATGCATGGATGAAGTAGCTTACCCAGGAAAGATTATTAGTAAAGCTCTGAGTCAGTAGAAGCTTTAGGCGGATAACCGACGTCGACACTTGGAGTCAGATTTACGTTTTAGTATAAGTATTGTTATGTGGCCATGGGTGGCATATGCTGTATGAAGGGTGTAGTAAAGGGAGACTATGTCACTATCTATTTAGATTGGGCTACGAAAGAACATTCGGGGATGAATATTTATAAGGGGGAAGAATGTTACACCCCACAATTCCAGGACATGAATAATAGAATAGACGCGAGAGTGCAAGACTTGAAAATTGGTACGAAAGAAAGAATTGTTTTTCCGAAGAAAAATCTTCCGAACGTCGGAAAGGAAAAATGTTCGTTGATGAGAATTAGATTCTCAAAATGCATTATTTGAGGAGTATAGAATTTATTATTATTATGGAAATGTATTTTACGGATTTGGTCACGTAGGGCCCACCCGAGAAATTTTACGTTTTGTGGGGCCCACGAGGGTTACGAAATTTTATGGACGAATGGGAGGGCGACACGTGTCACCCCCCACATGGGCTTGTTCGAAATGTACCAAGGACAAAGGGGTCATTTGACCAAGTGTAAGATGATCAAGTCTTGCAAGCCTAAGCTTGAGATAATTGACAAAGTCAATAAGCCCACTTGGCTAAGATATTTAAGTCATCCTATTCATCCAAACCTCACAAGTGTATTGATATTAACCCTCCATTTAATTATATATTCACCCACATAGCAAGACTTGTCTCCACACTTAGAAAAATTAGAGAAAACTTTGAGCTTGAAATAGGAGTCTCTCTCGGCTTTGAGCTTATTTGAACAAGAAATTTTTTCAATTGTTGTCCAATATTCACAAGACTTTAACCCAAGGTTCCTAGGGGTATTGTAAGGATATCTCAATAGAAATATCTCGGAAAAACGACGTTTTTACGTTAGTCGCAAGGCGAAACTCTAAGGTGTTCTTCAACTTTGAAGATGGAACTTGAAGAGGAGTTCTTCATGAGCTTCTAAGGAGTGCTTGGAGCGGATTGGAACACAAGAAGAGGAGCTAAAAGTTGCTAAGGATCGACTTTTACACTTGGACATTATTAGGGCTTATTGAGGTAAAAATCTCCATCTTCTTAATGTAATTGAAGATTACATGTTATAGTAGTTAAGAAATGAGCATGTGGTATATAGAATGAAGTTTGGAAAGATTTGGATCATGTCTACATGTTAAAATCCGAAAATGGACAAGTTAGCCATTAATGTTGTAATTAATTTGGACGGTAGTTATAATCGTCGCATGTTAAGGAAGAAAGGATTTATAGTTGATGTAATTGTTATTATGTATATAACATGTTGGAATAACAACTTGGATTGAAAAAGGAATTGAAAGGAAATTGATAATTGTTGTGACATTGTAGCCGAATATGGCTTGGAATTATTGGACAGTTTTATATTGATTGTGGGGCAGAATTTTACACGTCCTATTAGGCGTGTAATCCCCTTTGTATTTGCTGAATTGTTGGGCTTTAAATGTGGCATTTGGTTATTAATTTTCGGGCCTTGGAAAAGGTGGAAAAGTACGTAGAAACAAAGGAAGTGCTGTCCGATTTTCCGTAGAATTTGGTGACTTTACACTTAGAATATTCTACGTTTGAAGCTAGAGGTTAATGGACGTATTATGGCCATTATAGGTTGAAGTACTACGTATAGCGTATTCTACTTAAAGGATAGAATAACTATCAAGGTTAAAGTACTTTGGAGCATTTTGCTATTTGTCGATAATCGTCGCGAGGTATGTGAACCTATTCCTTCTTTTGACATGATTCTATGTATGAAATATACATGTGGTGCTATTCATGATTCCTTCTACTCTTAGAAGTTAAGAGGTTTGTATGTTGATTTACTCTATGTAAAGGTTACGTCTAAATTATCCTAAGTTCTTACCAAGTCTTATGGGGGATGTTGGTAAGAGTCGTTGGGAAGTATTTGGAGTCAAGTTGACTTTGCTAAGTACTACACGAATGAGAATAAGTATCGAACAAGCCATTGCAGCGTTAATAAAAGAAAATGTATCGACAATCAATTATATTAAAATGAGTAGAATTCTCCATCTGCATAGAAACTAAGATAAGACAAAATTGTATTACATTTTCTAGATCATGACTGCTTTAATAAGATCGTTATAAATAAGTATAACCTATTCAAAATGCATAAAAGTATATGTTACTTAATTTAAAGAGTTTACGTTAAGAAGTTTTAAAGACTATGAACCTTGAATTCTAAAAAGGTTAAGAGACTTTATTTTTCAAGTTATGAGACTTGATTCTTAAAGGAAGAAATGACGTGATTTAAAAGTATAGAATATTTGATTTGGAAAGTATTGATTTCTTGATACTCTAAGTTAAAGAGACTTGATATTCTAAGTTAAGAAACTTGATTTCTTAAAAATTAAAAGACTTGAAGTATTTTGAAAGCTATATAACTTGATTTGAAAGTATAAGTCTCTTGGCTATAAAAGGAATGAATTTGTCTAAGACATAAAGAGTTATAACGACTTTATGGGAAGCTGGTTATAACAACTTTATGGAAGGTTAAAAGAATGGTTTTCTCCAGTAATGTAAACAAAGAATTGACTTGAAATAAAGAAGGGCAATTTGTTTTAAAGGTACCAATTGCTTAAAGTTTTAAAGTAAGGGTCACTTGATTTAGAAGCCTAGAAATGTATTTCTAAAAATGTAGTGACATGTTTGAAATGTATACATGCCTTGATACTACGGGTGTTAGTATCTTGGGGTTTTAATATAAAAAGGGTTCTTTTAAAGGAACGGAAGTACGTAGTACTTTGGGTTAAATTCCCGGATTTTATAAGGACATGTTAGTGCCATAAGTAAACTAAAATGAGAGTGTATATAAATGAGGTTAATAAGAAGTTAGGGGATTTCTTAACTTGCTTATGTTATGTATGATAAGCCGGTAGTGCTTATGTTATGCATGATAAGCCGGTAGTGCTTATGTTATGCATGATAAGCCGGTAGTGCTTATGTTATGTATGATAAGCCGGTAGTGCTTATGTTATGTATGATAGCCGGTTGAGCTAGGTTATGTTATTCTTGCGGGGTAAACCCCCGGGTTACTACTTATTCCATGGAATTGCTACCCATGATGGGAGTGCGGCGTTTGTACTCATTGTGGGCCCACCGGGCCCATGCGGGTGAAATAGTCCTATGCGGGTGAAATAGTCCCATGCGAGGCGGATGACCTCATTGCGGGTCCACAGGACCTATGCGGGTGAAATAGTCCCAGGAGTAGGATTGCCAAATGATAGTATGGGCAGGTCGCCCTAAGTTGATCATAAGCTTCCTATTTTTATGCAGTATACCTTTATGGGCAGACTTATGTGACTTTATCGCGTCCCAGATTGGGCCGGGCAGTATACCTTTATGGGCAGACTTATGTGACTTTATCGCGTCCCAGATTGGGCCGGGCAGTATACCTTTATGGGCAGACTTATGTGACTTTATCGCGTCCCAGATTGGGCCGGGCAGTATAGGCGTCCCTCCATAAAGGGCCGGATTATGTTATGAAAGATAAGTAAGTTATATGGTTATGAACTTGATGATTTTTCCTAAGTATGTACGTAAGAATTTGACTATAACTCTTATTGAAAAAAATGGGAAAAGATAACGATGTACGATTAAGTTCATGAGTTGTAATGTCATGGTAGGATATGGTATTTACTTTTTATACTTGCCCATGTCATTCTTTTGTACAATTATGATCTGATTACTGTACCTTATTTCCATTCCATATTCGGTACATGTAATCGACCCTTCGGGGCTGCGTTCATGTCCGAGTTTAGGTACAGATTGTGGATCATGAGCTTAGGATCCTGGTTCAGCATTTTGAGATGGCTCCAATGTTCCGGAGCTTGTCATTATGGCTAGGTATATTTAGGGGTACGGCGGGGTCTTGTCCCATCATAGTTTTTGTCCAAAATCTTAGAGGTCTGTAGTCATATCTTGTGGATTGGGTTGTGTAAAGAAAAAAAAAGGATGTAACTGCTTTTGGCTGTATATGTATATATATGTCCAGGGAGGTAGCCTTATCGGCTAACCTGTTGTTTATGTCTTGTTGAATTAATTTATAAGTTTGATGTATGTTCCACTGATTACCTCTGATGTATACCTCTAAGGGTGCCCAGGTAAGGCACTAGTCGTGGCCCGGGGTCGGGTCATGACAGGAATCCCCCATTACTGCCGACAGCCATAAGTGTAAAATATAACCATGTGACGCGCCTGTGGCATCCCACCTCACTGTCGGCGTACACATATACAATACATATATATATCTCCTGCCCGTGGAATTCTAGATCACTGTCGACAGTCGTAAGTGTAACATATAACCAAGTGACGCGCCCGTGGCATCCCACCTCACTGTCGGCGTACACATATACAATACATATATATATCTCCTACCCGTGGAATCCCATCATCGCCGGTAGTAAGTGTAACATATAACCATGTGACGCGCGTGGCATCCTACCTCACTGTCGCGTACATATATATATATATATATATATATATATATATATCTCATGCCCGTGGAATCCCTCATCTCGGGTACATGACTTCATGGAGAGATAATCCATGGGGTAATAATCGTATATAACATGCCCATGGAATCCCTTATCTCGGTTACATGTCTTCATGGGGAGCTAGTCCATGGAGTAATAGTACATAACATGGTCGCATGCCCCGGAATCCCTCATCGTATAAGCATGGCCATGGGGTAATAATCGTATATAACATGCCCGTGGAATCCCTCATCTCGGGTACATGTCTTCATGGGGAGCTAGTCCATGGAGTAATAATCGTATATAACATGGTCGCATGCCCCGGAATCCCTCATCGTATAAGCATGGCCATGGGGTAATAAAATAAATCGGGGAATCTAACCTGCCTCCTGGTTGCATGCCCCGGAATCCCACATCGTATACGCATGTCCAAGGAGTAATAAAAACAATCCGGAATATAACCCGCATCCTGGTTGCATGCCCCGGGATCCCACATCGTATAAGTATGTCCAAGGATCAATCACAATGGAAGCATACCCGTGGAAGCCTCCGTCACTGTCGGTACGTCCAAGTAAATTCACAACAAGACAGCCGGCCCTCCAACTGAGAGTCACGGTAGCGTAAACATATAATACTTGCACTCAAGGCTATCACAAGCAAGCATAGGCAAGTTCATTAAATCTTTAGACTTTCATTTTATATACTCAAGGCACTTTTCGTTTCACATAAAAATCCGGAAATTTAACCCAAAGTACTATGTACTTCCATTCTTTTCAAAAGACTCTTTTTCATATAAAACTCCAAGATACTAATAACCGTAGTATCAAGTCATATCTACTTTTCAAGACAAGTCACAATACCTTTTAGAAATACATTTATAGGCTTCTAAATCAAGTGACTTCTTTCTTTAAAACTTTAAGCAATTGATGCCTTCAAATCAATTTGCCTTTCTTCATATCAAGTCATTTATCCTTATTTACATCACTAGAGTAAACCATTCTGTCATCTTTCCATAAAGCTATTATAACCAACTTCCCATAAAGTCGTTATACTAACTTTATGCTTTAGACACTTACATTCTTCTTTTTTATAACCAAGAGACTTATACTTTCAAATCAAGTTACATAACTTTCAAAATACTTCAAGTCTCTTAACTTTAGAAATTAAGTTTCTTAACTTAGAATATCAAGTCTCTTTAACTTAGAATTTCAAGTCTCTTAACTTTAAAAATAAAGTCTCTTAACCTTTTAAGAATTCAAGGTTCATGATCTTAAAACTTCATAACGTAAACTCTTTACTATTAAGTAACATATACTTTTATGCGTTGTGAATAGGTTATACTTATTATAACGATCTTATTAAAGCAGCCATGATCTAGAAAATGTAATACAATTTTGTCTTATCTTAGTTTCTATACAGATGGAGAATTCTACTCATTTTAATATAATTGATTGTCGATACATTTTCTTTTATTAACGCTGCAATGGCTTGTTCGATACTTATTCTCATTCGTGCAGTAAATTAGCAAGTCAACTCGACTCCAAATACTTCCTAACGACTCTTACCAACATCCCCCATAAGACTTGGTAAGAACTTAAGATAACTTAGACATAACTTTCACATAGAGTAAATCAACATACATACCTCTTAACTTCTAAGAGTAGAAGGAATCATGAAATAACACCACATGTATATTTCATACATAAAATCATGCCAAAAGGAGGAAGAGGTTCACATATCTCGCGACGATTATCGACAAGTAGCAAAATGCTCCAAAGTACTTCAACCTTGATAGCTATTCCATCCTTTAAGTAGAATACGCTACTCGTAGTACTTCAACCTATATTAATTATAACATGTCTATCAACTCCTCACTTTTTAACGTAGAATCATACTAAGTGCTAGGTCTCTTATTCAACGGAAAATCGGGCAGCACTTCCTTTGTTTCTACGTACTTTTCCACCTTTTTCAAGGCCCGAAAATCAATAACCAAACGCCACATTTAAGGCCCAACAATTCAGCAAATACAAAGGAGATTACACGCCTAATAGGACGTATAAAATTCTGCCCCACAATCAATATAAAACTGTCCAATAATTCCAAGCCCTATTCGGCTACAATGTCACAACAATTATCAGTTTCCATTCAATTCCTTTTTCAATCCAAGTTGTTATTCCAACATGTTATATACATAATAACAATTACAACAACTATAAATCCTTTCTTCCTTAACATGCGACGATTGTAACTACCGTCCAAATTAATTACAACATTAATGGCTAACTTGTCCATTTTTCGGTTTTAACATGTCGACATGATCCAAATCTTTTCAAACTTCAATATATATACCACATGCTCATTTCTTAACTACTATAACATGTAATCTTCAATTACATTAAGAAGATGAAGATTTTACCTCAATAAGCCCTAATAATGTCCAAGCGTAAAAGTCGATATTAGCAACTTTTAGCTCCTTTTCTTATGTTCCAATCCACTCCAATCACTCCTTAGAAGCTCATGAAGAACTCCTCTTAAAGTTCCATCTTCAAAGTTGAAGAACACCTTAGGTTTTCGCCTTGCGACTAACGTAAAAACGTCGTTTTTCCGGGATCTTTCTATTGGGATATCCTTAAAATACCCCTAGGAACCTTGGGTTAAAGTCTTGAGAATAATGATCCACAAATGAAATTCTTTCTTCTCCATTGATGCCCAAACCCGAGAGCATCTAAGCCTAGCTCAAGTTTTCTCTAAAATTTTCTAAGTGTTAGAGACAAGTCTTGTTACTTAGGATGATTATATAAAACAATTGAGGGTCTAGATTAACACATATGGGTGCCTTGGATGCATTACATTAAAAGATCAAGCCAAGTGGGCTCTTGACTTAGTCAATTATCTCAAGCTCTTAGCTTGCAAGACTTGGTCATCTATACTTTGGTCAAATGATCATTTTGCCCTTGGCATATTTCGAACAAGCCCATGTGGGGGGGGGGGAGGTGACACGTGTCTCCCTCCCATTCGTCCATAAAATTTCGTAACCTTAGTGGGCCCCACAAAACGTAAAATTTCTCGGGTGAGCCCTACGTGACCAAATCCGTAAAATACATTTCCACAATGATAATAAATTCCATACTCCTCAAATAATGTATTTTGAGAATCTAATTCTCATCAACGAACATTTTTCCTTTCCGAAGTTCGGAAGATTTTCCTTCGGAAAAACAATTCTTTCTTTCGTACCAATTTTCAAGTCTTGCGCTCTCGCGTCTATTCTCTTATTCATGTCCTGGAACTACGGGGTGTAACAACCTTGATAGTACTTTGACTTGTTTAAATGAGAATTATTCTATTTGTGCCTTGATAGTACTTTGGCTTGTTTAAATGAGAACTATTCTATTTGTGCCTTGATAGTACTTTGGCTTGCTTAAATAAGAATTACTCTTGGTTTGTGTAAAGACATGGTAATTGTCTTGGTTTATATAAAAAGGAAAGGCATGGTATTGTCTTGGTTTATGTAAAAAAGGAAAGACATGGTAATTGTCTTGGTTTGTGTAAAGGCATGGTATTATCTTGGTTTATGTAAAAAGAAAAAGGCATTGTGTTGTATTGGTTTGCTAAAATGATGGTTATTCATTTTATAAATAAAGGTCAAGAATGGTTTTCTTGCATATGGGTTGCTCATATAGACATTCGTGCAATTGTCATATTTCCACATCTCCGCGTCCCTCCACAAAGGGCCGACAACTTGGTTCGAGAGATATCATGGGGTAGCTCCCCATGGTGGTGAGTCGTACACACTCACGGCGGGTCGGTATTTGACTCGGACGGGTTAAATTCCCAGGATATATATATAAGCCATGGATTAGCTATCCGTGATGCGAGTATCGTGTACCGATGACTCATTGCGGGTCCACATGACCTATGCGGGTGAAATAGTCCCTTGCGGGTGAAATAGTCCTATGATAGGTTGCATTATAACACAGAGGGTGGTTGACCCTGGCACTGGCACGACCTTCATGTTTTGAAACGGTAGTGATTTCATTAATGAAAGGGTGCAGTGTGTTTATGACTTAAAGTGGAACAGTTGGTCTCATTGTTAAAAGCATAACTTAAAAAATAAAAATGATTGCATTACTCTCATGATTGCAAGGTTCAGTATGCTTATTGATGTTATATTATATCATGGACTGCCGGCAGTGAGGAAGGATTCCACGGGCATGATTGATATTATGGGCGTGAGACCCATGGTTATATTTGAGTAATGACTTTAAGGGCATGCGTCCCTGATTTGACATGACTGCTTATGTATTGTGTACTGTAGTTTGACTATCATACATGTCTCCTGTATTGTATAGACTGTTATGATTTCATTACGATTTTCGGGCCACATACTTGGTACATTCTTCGTACTGACCTCCTTCGGGGGGCTGCGTTCATGCCGCAGGTTTAGGTACGCAGTTTGGTGATCTGCAGGTGTAGGACCCTGCTCAGAGTTTTTGGGATAGCTCCATCTGTTCAGGAGTTTATCATTTTGGTATATATCCTTCAGTACAGGCTTTGTACAGTTATGGGTACGGCGGGGCATTGTCCCATCATAGTTCAGTAAAACTCTTAGAGGTCTGTATTCATATGTGGGATTGGACTCATGTACAGTGTAGTACTTTTTGTTATGTATATTATATGGCAGCCTTGTCGGCTTTGCCTTTGTACGTTCGTTGATTTTTAAAAGAAAAAAAACAAGGTGTTATTTAGTTCCGCGATTTACTTGTGTCAGTTAGGTAGAAGGGTGCTCAGGTAGGGCACCAGTCACGGGACCGGGGTTCAGGGCGTGACAGAGTGGGATCATAGCAGTCAGTCCTCGGAATGTCTACAGATCGTGTCTAGTAGAGTCTTGATTATCGGTGTGTTGCGCGCCACACCCATAAACATGAGGCTACAGGACATTTAGGAGTTGGTTTCTATTCTTCTCACTCTGAGATCGTGCCATAGAGCTGTGTTATTAAGATAATTCCTCTCTGACGTATTATTATGTTACAGCTATGCCTCCAAGGAGGGCAACAGTCGCCCAGAAGGGCAAAATAGTAGCAGGAGCTACCAGTCAGACTCAGAGAGTTGATAGGGCTCATGCCCAGGGTATACCGGATATTGTGTCGCAGTCGGCGAGTTCTTCTGCGCCATGTTTTGAGGCCCCAGCACTAGAGCCTCCAGTTTCTCAGTTAGGGGAAGACTATAGAGTCATAAGGAAAACAATTATGTTATTGACCAAGATAGCGGTGCTACAGTTTTATTACAGAAGGTTATTCGGCCAGTACAGACAATTGTACAGAGGATAGAGGGCCAACGCAGAAATCAGCGTAAGAGGGCTAGACCGGTTGGTTATCCCGGTGAGTTTTTGGACGAGCAGCCTCAGCAGCGAGTGAGATATTCATCCCAACCTACCCAGTACATACCCCCACAACTCACAGGTGGTAGATTTGATCCCACAAGGTATTTAGGAGTCAGTCCAAGCTCCAGGAGACGAGGTTCTCAGAGGAGCCGAGGATTTTCTCAGTCGAGGACACCTATTCCTCAGTGTTTTCGATGTAGTAAGCGTCATATGGGGAAATGCTGTTATGGCACAGGTGTTTGTTTTTATTGTGGCCGTCCGGGCCATATACTGAGAGTATGTCCTTTTAGAAAGAGCACCGGTAAGGTGGCTCAGCCTATGAGGCCGGTGATTGGTTCCTTTTCATCTACAGCTGTGCGCCCCCCAGGGCAGGGTGTTCATATGTCAGCCAGCCGTGGCAGAGGTCAGGGTGGATTTTATAGTTCTGGCGGTCCTTTGAACCTCATAGATGACGTGGCTACTGGGCAGGATCAAGAGGCAACATCGCATGGGGTTACAGTATATTTCGATTCTTTTGAACCATACATGCATTGATAGATTCAGATTCCGCCCTAGCATATATATTTCCCTTGTTGCTAGTAGTTGTTTATTGATAGCACCACCAGAGGTAGGGACACTTTGATTAGTAAAGTGAAAAGTGGAGAATGTTGACAAGAATGATAAAGTGAACTGAGACTATAGTTGTGTAGGGTTCACAAGTTGTAATTACCCCATAATAAGTGTAAGACCAATAGTGGAGGATGTACAGTAGAAATACTTCGGCCTAGTTGACGAACCTCTAGTAAATAGGAGGATAGGGTGAGAAATACCTTGAGATAAGAGAGAAATTTATTTCAGACTAAGAATGAGAAGTTAAGTGTGATGATGGGTCGGGTTATGGACTCATTTCGGGTCAACCGATAGTATGGAATGGGGTGATGTCAGTTGGATATGGTCCCTCTATGTGATAGGGTCATGAGGATGCAAGGACCAATTCGAGTTAATCGTTGTACGAGTTCGTGGACGCGTTCCATCGGAACCAGGTCGTAAGGGCCGAGAAGAGCCTTAACGGGAATGCAAGTAGCATGATGACCAAGTTTGGATAGTAACTCCAAGGATTGGAGAACATAAACAATATTTGAAATTTTGTACGTATACTAAAATAAGTTTGGAAGTACGAGAAAGTATGACAAGTAAGAAAAGGAAGGAACAAGGGTTAAAAGAACTATATTGATTATAGTTATGAGTAATGAATGTGCGTAGAGAAAATCCATTTTAGGCCATGAGTGGAGGTTAAATTGTGATGATACGCATGCCTTAGATTCAGTAACATTGTCCATAGGTGCTCATGATGGAGATGTTACTAGTATTAGAGTTTACACCGGTTGGTAAACTAAGCTAGGCAGGTTATATGTTCATGTCCCAACTAGCATTATGACTAAGTGAGACAGAGAAGGGAAGTAACACGGGGAAACACATCAGTTAGCTAAGTGGGAGTCCGACTGAAGGATTCAGATAGTGTTAGTCCCATGACTTAGAATACGACAGGGCCATCCCTTTATGTGGGAAAAAGAAAGGAACCTCTAAGGATCCCGTTTTTTATAAGACTGTAACCTTCGAGTTTTGTGAGAAGGGACCGCGGATGGAAGGTCCATTGATATATTTACGTATGTTATGTGGTGGCCATGTGTGGCATCGTTGGTCTTGTGGTGTATTGATTGATAGACATAGTAAAGAGACTATGCCGGGGTTTGTATAGCTTGAAAACCGACTAAGAACATTCGGGGACGAATGTTTCTAAGGGGGGAAGAATGTTACACCCCGTAATTTCAGGACATGTTTAAGAGAATGTACGTATGGAATCAGGACCCTAAATTGGTACGAAAGGAAGAATTATTTTTCCGAAGGAAAATCTTCCGAACGTCGGAAAGGAAAAATGTTCGTTGATGAGAATTAGATTCTCAAAATGCATTATTTGAGGAATATGGAATGTATTATCATTATGGAAATTTATTTTTACGGATTTGGTCACGTAGGGCCCACCCGAGAAATTTTATGTTTTGTGGGCCCCACAAGGGTTACGAAATTTTATGGACGAATGGGAGGGCGACACATGTCACCCCCACATGGGCTTGCACGAATTGGGACAAGGTTATTATGGTCATTAACTCATGTAGATGATCAAGTCTTGCAAGCTTGAGATAATTGACTTAGTCAACTTGTCCACTTGTATAGATATTAAGTATCATTCATCCTAGCCACACAAGTGTTGTGATCTAAGCCCTCTATTGTTTTATATATACTACACAAGATGCAAGACCAAGTCTTCAACACTTAGAAAAATTTCACATGTTATTGCACATTTCTAGTGCTCTCGGGTTTGAACAATTTCCCACACATTTTTTTTTTGTAATTTTGGTTCATTATTCACAAGACTTTAACCCAAGGTCCCTAAGGGTATTGTAAGGATATCTCAATAGAAATATCTCAGAAAAATGACGTTTTCACGTTAGTCGCAAGGCGAAAACCTAAGTCGTTTTCATAGTTTTGGATTGAAAATGGAAGAGAAGTTGGTTGTGAACTTCTAAAGGCTTCAAATAGCGGATTGGAGCGTAAAGGAAAGGAGCTAAGAATTGCTAAGGAGAGACTTTGAATCTTGGAATTTTATAAGGGCTTATCAAGGTAACAATCTTGTCGTTTTAGTAATTAAAGATTACTTATGTTGTAGTTATGGACATTAACAAGCATGAGATGTATATATTGAAGTTTGATAAGTGTTAAGGATATTAGAACCCTAATACGAAACTAGCATGTTTAGCCTTTGAGATTACAATTCAATTTGGTTATTAGTTTAGTCGTCGCATGTTATATAAAGAAGGAATTATAGTTGTTAAAGTTGTTTATGACTATATAACATGTTAGACCTAAGAACTTGGATTGAAAAAGAATTGGAAAGGACTTAGGATTGGTTATATTGGTGGCCGAATGCCCTTATAAGTGTTGGATTGTTTTATATGAATTGTGGGGCAGAATTTTACACGTATTGTAAGGCGTGTAATCCCCTTTGATTGGTTGATGTATTGAGCCTTAAATGTGGCATGTTGGTTATTGATTTTCGGGCCTTGAAAAAGGTGGAAAAGTACGTAGAAACAAAGGAGGTGCTGCCCGATTTTCCGTAGAATAAGAGACCGTATACTTAGTATCATTCTACGTTAGAAACTAGAAATTGATAGTCGTGTTGTGGCCATTATAGGTTGACACTTCTACGTGCGGCGTATTCAACTTAGCTTGGGATTAAGCCGAAAAGGTATGTGAACCATCTCCTCTTCTTCTAGCATGATTCCTTATGATAAAGAAAGTAAGTCCTACTCCTTAAATGATTCATTTCTTGATTGTACTTGGATTGCCTAATATAGAAGTTGTTCTATATACTTCCTTGATTGTACTTTGGATGTTTAAATTGGAAGTTGTTATAATCCATCCCCTTAATGAAGTTTGGATTTTCAAAAGTGAAAGTGTTTTACTTGAAGTACTTAGAGTCTTAAAAAGGAAGTGGTTTCCAAATCTTTTGGATAGTGCCTTAGTCCTAAAACCTAAAGGTTGTTATAATGGCTTTAGGGGAGTAAAATGAGTGATTTACTTAATTGATTTAAAAGAGGAGAAATGATATGATTTAAAGAGAAGTAACTTGTTTTAAAGGTGTGAGTTACTTGAGATTTAAAAGTATAAGCTACTTGATTTCTAAAGTTAAGAAACTTGATTTCTAAAGTTAAGAGACTTGAAGTATTTTGAAAGTTAAGAAACTTGATTTGAAAGTATATGATACTTGGTTTTAAAAGTATAAGTCTCTTGGTTATAAAAAGAATAAATTTGTCTAAAACCATAAAGGGTTATAACGGCTTTATGGGAAGTTAGTTATAACGGCTTTATGGAAGGTTAAGAAAATTGTCTATTTTAATTGATAGGCATGCGTTGCCTAGGTTGTGAAATTAGAAGTTAATTGGTTTCAAAGTATTGAAATGAATTTCTTAGTAACTTATTTTGAAAAATAGACATGCCTTGATACTACGGATGTTAGTATCTTGGGGTTTTATATAAAATGAGTCTTTTGAAAAGAATGGACGTACGTAGTACTTTGGCTTGTTTAAATGAGAATTATTCTATTTGTGCCTTGATAGTACTTTAGCTTGTGTACATGAGAATTATTCTATTTGTGCCTTGATAGTACTTTGACTTGTTTAAATGAGAATTATTCTATTTGTGCCTTGATAGTACTTTGACTTGTTTAAATGAGAACTATTCTATTTGTGCCTTGATAGTACTTTGGCTTGCTTAAATAAGAATTACTCTTGATTTGTGTAAAGACATGGTAATTGTCTTGGTTTATGTAAAAAGGAAAGACATGGTATTGTCTTGGTTTATGTAAAAAAGGAAAGACATGGTAATTGTCTTGGTTTGTGTAAAGGCATGGTATTGTCTTGGTTTATGTAAAAAGAAAAAGGCATGGTGTTGTCTTGATTTGCTAAAATGATGGTTATTCATTTTATAAATAAAGGTCAAGAATGGTTTGCTTGCATATGGGTTGCTCATATAGACATTCGTGCAAGTGTCATATTTCCACATCTCTGCGTCCCTCCATAAAGGGCCGGCAACTTGGTTCGAGCGATATCATGGGGTAGCTCCCCATGGTGGTGAGTCGTACACACTCACGGCGGGTAGGTATTTGACTCGGGCGGGTTAAATTCCCGGGATATATATATAAGCCATGGATTAGCTATCCGTGATGCGTGTATCGTGTACCGATGACTCATTGTGGGTCCACATAACCTATGCGGGTGAAATAGTCTCTTGCGGGTGAAATAGTCCTATGATAGGTTGCATTATAACACCGAGAGTGGTTGACCCTGGCACTGGCACGACCTTCATGTTTTGAAACGGTAGTGATTTCATTAATGAAAGGGTGCAGTGTGTTTATGACTTAAAGTGGAACAGTTGGTCTCATTGTTAAAAACATAACTTAAAAGATAAAAATGATTGCATTACTCTCATGATTGCAAGGTTCAGTATGCTTATTGATGTTATATTATATCATGGACTGCCGACAGTGAGGAAGGATTCCACGGGCATGGTTGATATTATAGGCGTGAGACCCATGGTTATATTTGAGTAATGACTTTGAGGGCATGCGTCCTTGATTTGACATGACTGCTTATGTATTGTGTACTGTAGTTTGACTATCATACATGTCTCCTGTTTTGTATAGACTGTTATGATTTCATTACAGTATTTTCAATTTCACATACTTGGTACATTCTTCGTACTGACCTACTTCAGGGGGCTGCGTTCATGCCACAGGTTTAGGTACGCAGTTTGGTGATCTGCAGGTGTAGGACCCTGCTCAGAGTTTTTGGGATAGCTCCATCTGTTCAGGAGTTTATCATTTTGGTATAGATCCTTCAGTACAGACTTTGTATAATTATGGGTACGACGGGGCCTTGTCCCGTCATAGTTCAGTAAAACTCTTAGAGGTATGTATTCATATGTGGGATTGGACTCATGTACAGTGTAGTACTTTTTGTTATGTATATTATATGGCAACCTTGTCGGCTTTGCCTTTGCACGTTCGTTGGTTTTTAAAAGAAAAAAAAACGAGGTGTTATTTAGTTCCGCGATTTACTTGTGTCAGTTAGGTAGAAGGGTGCCCAGGTAGGGCACCAGTCACGGGCCCGGGGTTCGGGACGTGACATCAAAATTCTGACTTCTCTGGGCACCAGTCACGGGCCCGGGGTTCGGGGCGTGACATCAACATTCTGACTTCTTCACAACACTTCTCTACGGCAACTTTCTTAATTCTCAACTTTTGAATCTGATGATCCAAAATAACCATTGGGATCTCCTCATAGGTCAAACCATCCCTAATTATAATGAATTTGGTACGACAACCAATGACGGGTCCCCCATACACTTCCTCAACATGGATACATGAAACACTTGATGAACAACAACTAACTCTCGTGGTAATTTAAGTTCATAAGCTAATAGACCAAATCTCGTCAAAATCTTGTAAGGTCCAATATATATGGGATTGAGCTTCCCTTTCTTTCTAAATCTCATGACACCTTTTATAGGAGAAATTTTCTAAAAACCCAATAATCAACTTGAAACTCCAAATCTCTACGCCTCAGATCTAAATAGGACTTCTGGCGGCTCTGAGCTATTTTCAAATGCTCCTGATCAACTTGACTTTCTCTATATTATGATGGACCAAGTATGGTCCTAATAATTCTACTTTGCCAACTTCGAACAAACTAATTGGCGATCTACACCTTCGCCCATAAAGAGCTTTGAATGATGCCATCTAGATACTAGCATGGTAACTGTTATTATAAGAAAATTCAATAAGAGACAAATGATCATCCCAATTACTTTTGAAATCGAGAACACATGCCCTAAATATATCCTCAAGAGTTTGAATAGTACGCTTTGCCTGGCCATCTGTCTGAGGATGAAAAACTGTGTTGAGATTTACCTTGGTACCCAATTCTTTCAAAAAATAGGCTATTAACTGAGCACCACGATCTGAAATGATGGACAATGGGATCTCATAAAGCCTGATAATTTCTCGAATATACAACTTAGCATAATCCTATGCTAAATCTATGGTTTTGACTGGCAAGAAGTGGGCTGATTTAGTGAGTCGATTATATAATCACCCAAATCAAATCATGCCTTCGGGCTGAGCGAGGTAGACCTGTTATGAAGTCCATATTTATCATCTCCCATTTCCAAATAGAAATATCAATATTTTGAGCCAACCCACCAGGCCTCTGGTGCTCGGCTTTCACCTGCTGACAATGCGAACACTTGGCTACAAAATCTTCCACATTCCTCTTCATATTGTTCCATCAATAAATCTCCTTAAGATCATAATACATCTTTGTAGAACCTGAGTGAATAGAATACCTGGAATTATGCGCTTTTTCCATGATTCACTCTTTAAGTCGGTCCATATCTGGAACACATAATCTGCCTCGCTACCTTAAATACCGTTATCTCCATCTTGTTCAAAAGTCATAGTCTTATGCTTGTGAATTCCCTATTTCAGCTGCAATAAGTAGGGATCACTAAATTGCTTCTCCTTCACTTTGGTTGCTAAAGAGGATTCAGATTTATTTTGGACAATAACACCACCATCTTCAGAGTCCATGAGTCAGACTCCTAGACTGGCTAGTTGATGAATCTCATTCGTCATGATTTTTTACCTCCCTCAACATGAGCTAAACTCCCTATGGATCTCCGAATAAGAGCATTGAATACAATATTCACCTTCTCTGGATGATAGAGAATATCTACATCATAATCCTTTATCGATTCGAGCCATATCCTATGCCTAAGATTCAACTCTCGCTTCTTGAAAATGTACTGAAGGCTTTTGTGATCTGTGAAAATATCAACGTGAACTCCATACAGATAATGACGCCATATCTTGAATGCAAAAATCAAAACTACCAATTCTAAGTCATGAGTCGGATAATTCTTTTTATGAGGCTTAAGTTGTGTTGATGCATAAGCTATAACCTTACCATTCTGCATTAAAACACACCTAAGACCAACTCCTGAAGTATCACATTATACAATGAACCTCTCGATTCCTTCTGGTAATATTAACACTGGAGCTGAAGTCACTATCATTTTCAATTCCTCGAAACTATGCTCACAGGCATCTGACCACTAGAATTTAACTTTCTTTTGAGTTAATCTAGTCAATGGAGTTGCAATGGAGGATGCCAATGACTTAAGCCAAAATTCACACTTGGAAAATTTCTGATAAAGCTCGCGGTCCTGAAGTGTATGCAATACAATTTTGAGATGTTTTGCATGATCAACCTCACTACGGGAATAGACTAAGATATCATCAATGAAGATAATGAAGATAATGGCGAAAATATCAAGATAAGGCTTGAAGACCCTGTTCATAAGATCCATGAAAGCAGTTGGGGCATTCGTCAATCCAAACAACATGACACAAAATTCAAAATTACCATAACGAGTTTTGAAAGCATTTTTTGGAATATCAACTTCCTTAACCTTAAGCTGATGGTACCATGGTCTAAGGTTAATCTTGGAACAACACTGAGCACCCTGAAGTTGATCAAATAAATCATCAATTCTGGGAAGATGATACTTGTTCTTAATTGTGACTTTGTTCAACTGCTGGTAGTCAATGTACATACGCAAAGATCCATGCTTCTTTCGAATAAACAAGATTGGTGCATCTCATGGTGAGACACATGGTCCAATGTATCCCTTATCAAAGAGATCTTTCAATTGGGCCTTTAGTCCTCTTAACTCTTCCAAGGCTATTATGTATGGAGGAATAGATATCGGCTAGGTACCTAGAAGTAGATCGATTCCGAATTTAATCTCCCTATCATGGAGGAACTTTGGAAAGATCTTTAGGAAAGACTTCTGGAAACTCATTGACAAATGGCACTGACTGAAGAGTTGAGGTCTAGGTATCTGCATACCTAACCCAAACTAGATGGTAAATGTACTATTTGGATATCATCTTTCTATCCTTAAGATAGGAAATAAACCTACCCATGGGTGCTGCTGTATCACCCTTCCATTCTATGATTGTATCACTGGGAAATTCGAATTTTATAATTTTAGTTCTACAACCTACCGTAGCATAACATAAGACAATCAATTCATACCCATAATTACATCGAAGTCTACCATTTCTAACTCTACCAAGTCAGATACTGTAATACGGTGATAGACTTTAACTAGACAACCCCTATAAATTCTCTTAGCTATAACTGACTCTCCTACTTTAGTGGATACTTCAAAGTGTTCATGCAATTTTTCGTGTTCTATCCCAAATTTCTTAGCAACAAAATGGGTTACGTATGAAAGAGTGGATCCAGGATCCATAAGCGCATAAACATCAAAAGTGAAAACAGTTAATATACATGTTCCCATATCTGCACGAGCCTCTGTATGCTGACGACCTGATAATTCATACAAATGGTTTGGAACTCCGCCTGTACTACCGTACTTAGTTGGACCACACCCAAAACAAACATCCATACTTAGGTGACACTTCCCTGGGTGCCTCTTACCATATTTAGCATAAATTAGGTACTGAAAGAACTTTGACCCACACTGGCATATGACTGGGAGCCTAATGCTCTGAAGTTCTGCTTCTTATTATCATTCCTGGATTTTGGGGCTGGGGCATTAGCTGATGATAGAGCAAGTCCGAATGACATGTTCTTGAAGTACTATCTGCCTCCACACCCCATAACTGAAGTGACCTGAAGACATAACTCTCTTATTAAACTCCATTCCTTATCTTTCTGTAAGGATTCCTCTTCCTTTAACCTGCTCTCATCACCCTGTATGAAAGCAACCATATTGGTTATAGTCATCTTTTTGTTCTGAGCTGTGATATTAGTGGCTTCGTATGAATAGGGATTAAGACCATACATGAAATGCCTTACTCTGGCCCTCATGTCTGTAACAATATACAGAGCATACTTTGCCAAAGAGACAAGATGAAGATACTACTCTTGTACACTCCTTTTGTTTTACTTAAGCTTTTCAAATTCCACAACCTTTGTAACCCACACCTCTATTAGCAGAAAGTGCTCAATGAAGGTGTCATGTCCCAAAATACCATTTAGACGCGACTGACACTCGCTAACACCACCCGCCAGGCGAATCAGTTCTCTATAAACTTTACTATTTCTATAAGCATTGAGAGAAGTTGTGCAAGTCCAAACACATAAAAAAATATTAAATACAAAATAATAATCCAACCAAAATAATGTAAGAATTTTCGCAATCCAATTATCGTCAACTAATAATCTCTAGCCCAAATCCCACACTATGACCATGTATCATCATTGTAACAGAGTAACATGTGTTTAACTGAAGGGCATGTAAACCCAAGGAAAAAAAATAAATGATATAAACTAGATATAACTAAAACAAAAGTCTCCACGAACAATGCGAAGGCTCACCTCAATAACAGAATCTACGCGAACAAACTCGTCAGCCACTAGTCTCATCCCTAAGCAACAATATCTACAGGGACATGCAGGTAAGGAGTGAGTTATACATAAATATAACCCAGTAAGATTCTCAACCCGCCACTTTAAATACTCCTGGAGCAAGTGTTAGAAAATACAAATACATAACCACACAAAGATAATATGCACAAAAGTATATCATATAATATGTTGCTCAATAAGTTCTAAACAAATGTTCGATAGGTACACTATATATCTCTATACATTCTACGTTCAGGACCTGTCATAAACGACAGCGAAAAAGATTAACCTAACACCCCGATGAGTCTACGACAACATATATAATGCCCCCAAATTATACTATGGTAGCAAGTACAAGGCCCATAACATATTACAACAACATGTGTATACCACTAACATATTACGACAGTGTATGTAAGCCCCTAGTAAATATATAACGACAACGAAGGAATGATATCCGACACCCCACGCCATGGTACGAGACCATGCCACACCACAAACCATTCAATAAATTAATTTTAATACTCTTCACAAAATAACATAGTCACAGCTGGTCAAAGACCACCGATTCTGCTAAGCACATGCTTGTCCCAACACATGGACTAGGTAGACAAAACTTATTTTTAAAGTAGGTTTTGAAAGACAAGTACCTAAAGCTTAAAGTCTCACTTACCTCAAATTCACAATTCAAACAAACTTTCCAATGAATCAAAACTGATCTCTCGAGTCTCCAAATCACCTCAAACTACATAAAAATATATTCAAAATGGTCAAAATCCTTAGGGTAAATCACTTCTATATTTTAGAGGTTAAACGATCAAAGTTAAATTTTAAAGGATGAAAACGCCCTCTGGTCAATGAGTTCAAAACCTGACAAGACAATTGTTTTTGAAAATATCTTGACGAGAGGATTCCAACGATATATAGAAGTCTAAAATCCAACACGATTTGGCCCTTCAAATCGATGATTTAGGTTGAAGAACCCAGGTCTAAACTTTCTCAATTACTCAAAATATCCCCATGTTTTCACCATAAATATTCACCCATAATTACGTACTAAACTTAAATAAAGATTTGAGTCATTACCTTGATTATTTGGGTTTGAAATCTCTATTTTCTCCCCTTTTTTCTTCTTTCTCTCTTTTTTCTTTTTCTTCTACTGCAGTTTATTTTTCAGTTTCTACATTTTTGTTGCTGCTTTGATTATGTGTTTCTAATGATGGGATTAATTCCCTTTTCTTTGATTTTTTTTTGTTGGGCTTCGTCCACTTAGTCTCTCTTTTTATTTTTATTTTATTTGTATTCCCTTTTTAGTTAAATTATCAAATAGCCTTTGTTTAAAATTGGGTTATTACATTCTCCCTCACTTAAAATGACGTTCGTCCTCGAACGGGTCTAGAATCATATTTGTAGTGTCAAATAAGTGAGGATATTTATCTTGAATGTCCGCCTCAGACTCTGAAGTAGCCTCATCGGTTGGATGGTTTTGCCATAACACTTTAACTAAAGTTACCGTCTTCGATCTCAATTGTCACACTTGCCTATCAAGAATAGATATCAGACCTTCCTCATATGTCAAATTCTCATCAAGCTCCACATCATCTAGTTGAATCTTGTGACTATCATCACTAAAATATCGTCTAAGCATGGACACGGGATGAACAACAAACAATCTCAGAGGTAAAGCAACAATCTGCATAAGACATCTATTTTCTTTGTGTTGTCTTAAGTCGTTCTCGTATCAATGCAACTTTCTCAAAGGCTTGCTGAACAAAATATGGACCTAATAGGTGTGCTTTATCAGGTTCAAACCATCCAACTGGTGAACGACACATGCGACCATATAGAGTTTCAAAGGGCGCCATTTGTATACTCGATTCATAGCTATTATTACAAGAAAACTCCGCCAAAGGTAATTTATCATCCCAATGACCACCAAAATCAATCACACAAGATCTAAGCATGTCCTCCAAAATCTGAATAAATCGTTTGGAATGTCCGTCAGTTTGCGGATGGAAAACTGTACTCAACTCAACCTGAGAGCCCAACGACTTCTGAAAATACTTCAAAAACTCAGTTGTGAATTGTGTACATCGATCATGTATTATAGAAATAGACACACCATGAAGTTGAACTATCTCACGAAGCTAAATATTCGCTAACTGCTATGCGGTATGAGTAACCCGAATTGGTATGAAGTGGGCGAATTTTGTAAGTCTATCCACAATCACCAAAATTGATTCGTGATTCTTGAAAGTATTCAGCAATCCAACTACGAAATCCATCGTAATCCTTTCCCACTTCCACTATGGGATAATCAAGTTTTGCATTATTCCACTGGGTTTTTTTATGTTCGTATTTAACCTGTTGACAATTTAAGCAACTAGTTACATGTTTCAAAATATCAGCCTTCATACCTTTCAACCAGTACAATTGTTACGCCCCGTAATTCCAAGAGGATGAGATGAGAACGTACGAAAGGAAATAATATTCGAATTTGGAAAAAAAGAAAAAAAAAGTTGTTGGCAGAAAATATTTTTAGACAGATTTTCAGTCAACTTTGGAGCAGTATATCTCCTAGTATATTGGGAGTTTTTAGGTGTTTCAAAAGCCTAATATTAAGTTCATTGAGTCTAGTTTACAACGCAACACACCACTTGTCGATAGAGCAACGGAATAGAAAGTTATGGACGTTACAAGATCAGCTGACAGAAGAGACAGGGTCAGGCGCCGCGGCGCCGAAGCGGGATTTTTTGCGGAAATGGGGCAAAATTAGAAGATATTTATGTAAAGAACCTATGGGATAGCGACAAGTGTCCCTCCCAACTTGTATAACAAGATAAAGGCTATATATGACCAAGTCTTGCTAGATTAGAATCATTTCCAAGACTTCACCCAAAATTGCTCTTCTCTTCCCTTCTCTCTCAAATGGTTAAAACCCTAAGCCTAAATGAGATTTTTGGAAAGGCAACAAGAAGGAAATATGTGGGCGAGCTTGTAGGGGGTTCGTAGAGATGATTTTAGCGGGAAGAAGAATTTCGGAAAGAGGGCTAAAGTGGGCGAGATTGTTGGACTATTTTGGGCTTATCAAGGTAACCACTTTGTCCTCTTAAGTAATTGAAGATTTCTTATTGTTGTAGTTATACATTTTAACAAGCATGATATATATGTATTGGAGATTAATAAGTGTTATGGATATTAGAAGCCTAAATCCGAAATGACCTTGTTAGCCATTTGAAATTGAAATACAAGTTGGTCGATAGTTAGAATCGTCGCATGTTATCTAATTGAAGATTGTAGTTGTTATAATCGATTGTGGCTATATAACATGTTAAACTAAACAACTTGGATGGAAAAAAGGAATTGGAAAAGACTTTACATTGTTGTTGCATTGTAGCCATTTGGCATTGAAATGTTGGACTGTTTGGATATTAATTGTGGGGCAGAATTTTACACATCCTGTTAAGGCGTGTAATCCCCTTTGGTTACCTGTTTGGTTGAACCTTAAATGTGGCGTTTTGGTTGATGAATACGGGCCTTGGAAAAGGTGGAAAAGTACGTAGAAACAAAGGAAATGTTGTCCCATTTTCCGTAGAATAAGGGACTTTACAATTAGAATATTCTACGTTGAAGCTAGAAGCTAATAGACGTATTATGGTCATTATAGGTCGACATACTACGTGCGACATATTGGACTTAGCAAGTGGATTGAACCGAAGAGGTATGTGGAAACTTTCTTATCTCTTGAGCATGAGTAGTTATAAATGTATAGTACGGTAGACGTACGAGATTTAAATGAAGTTAGTTCATTTGATATACTTGACTTGTTTTAAGAATGTCTAAGTTGGTTGAGTTAGTGAATTAACTCACTTGTTTTTAAAGAAAGGTTAAAAAATGGTTTATTCTAATAAGGTAAACAAGGATATCCTGACTTGAAAAAGTATAGAATACTTGATTTGGAAAGTATTGATTCTTGAACTATTCTAAAGATAAGGGGCTTGACTTCTAAGTTAAGAAACTTGATTTCTAAAGTTAAGAGACTTGAAATATTTTGAAAGTTGTGTAACTGGATTTGAAAGTATAAGTCTCTTGGTCATAAAAAGAATGAATTTGTCTAAGACATAAAGAGTTATAACGGCTTTATGAGAAGTTAGTTATGACGGCTTTATGAAAGGTTAAAGATGTCTTAGCTTCTAAAGCATAAAATTGGTATAACGGCTTTATGGAAAGTTGGTTATAACAACTTTATGGAAGGTTAAAAGGATGGTTTTCTCTAGTAATGTAAACAAAGAAATGACTTGAAATAAGGAAGGGCAATTTGATTTAAAGGCATCAATTGTTTGAAGTGTTAAAGTAAGGGTCACTTGATTTAGAAGCCTAGAAATGTATTTCTAAAAATGTAGTGACTTGTTTGAAATGTAGACATGCCTTGATACTACGGGTGTTAGTATCTTGGGTTTTATATGAAAATGAGTCTTTTGAAAGAATGGAAGTACGTAGTACTTTGGGTTAAATTCCCGGATTTTTAAGTAATACGAAAGTGCCTTGAGTTTATAAAATGAGATTCATCTTTGTATGATAATGAAAGTCTAAAGATTTTATGAACTTGCCTATGCTTTCTTGTGATAGCCTTTGAGTGCAAGTATTATATTTTTACGCTGCCGTGACTCTCAGTTGGAGAATTCGGTGTCTCGTTAATGAATTTACTTGGGCGTGCGAAGCGGTGTGGAGGATTCCGCAGTGCGCTTCCATTGTGATTGATCCTTGGACATGCTTATACGATGAGGGATTCCGGGGCATGCGACCAGGATGCGGGTTAAATTCTCGGATACGATTATTACCCCATGGCCATGCTTATACGATGAGGGATTCCGGGGCATGCGACCATGTTATATACGATTATTACTCCATGGATTAGCTATCGATGAAGACATGTACCCAAGATGAGGGATTCCACGGGCATGTTATATACGATTATTACTCCATGGATTAGCTCTCCATGAAGACATGTACCCGAGATGAGGGATTCCACGGGCATGTTATGTACGATTATTACTCCACGGACTAGCTCCCCATGAAGTCATGTACCCGAGATGAGGGATTCCACGGGCATGAGATATATATATATATATATATATATTGTATATGTGTACGCCGACAGTGAGGTAGGATGCCACGGGCGCGTCACATGGTTATATTTTACACCTACGGCTGTCGGCAGTGATGGGGGATTCCACGGGCAGGAGATATATATGTATATTATATATGTGTACGCCGACAGTGAGGTAGGATGCCACAGGCGCGTCACATGGTTATAATTTACACTTACGGCTGTCGGTAATGATGGGGGATTCCACGGGCACGCTTTGATTTTTGTGGACTTGAGACCCTTACCGGGTTGTGTGATGATATTTGAGGGCTTGTGTTCATAGCCCTGGTGTGACTATTGTTCAGGTGTTGAAATAGTCTGTACAAGGTAAAATTGACTTTCATTACTTTCACTTCGGCAAGGCACCGTGTACTGTTATTTTGGTTATCATACATGTCTCCAGCTTTATATAGACTGTTATGATTTCATTCTGATATTTTGATTTCACATACTTGGTACATATTTCGTACTGACCTCCTTCGGGGGGCTGCGTTCATGCCGCAGGTTGAGGTACATAGCTTGTTGATCATCGCTCTTAGGATCACTGCTCAGTTCTTGGAAAGCTCTATTTCTCCGGAGGCTTTGTCTGTTGGTACAGTTCCCTGAGGTTGTAGTTTTATGTACATTCAGGGGTATGGCGGGGCCCTGTCCCATCACAGTTGTTATGTTAAAACTCTTAGAGGTCTGTAGTCATATCTTGTGGGTCGGTTTGTAAAAAAAAAAAGAGGTAACTACTTTTGGTTTTACGTATGTATATATCCAGGGAGGTAGCCTTATCGGCTAACCTGTTATTTATTTCTTGTTGAGTTTATGTATGTTCATTGATTATCTACGATGTATACTGTAAGGGTGCGGGTAGGGCACGATCGTGAGCATGGTCGGTCGTGACAACAATCCAAGCAAGTCTTGGTACATCTTCATAGCACTTGGGTAGATGGAGTATCGCGAGCTATGAACTTCTTCAAGAATTAGCTGATTCACATCGCCCACCATGGGAATACACAGTATGCCAGGTCGATGTAACATACCTTATCCATCAATAGAAAATGACTTGACACCCCCATTCTACACTCAATCTCATAGTCTAGCAAGACAAGAGTCTTCATATTGGCGAGCCTTGACTTGAGCAATTAAGGATGATTGTGCCACCATACCTGCAAGTAACTTGCCCGAAACTGTGTGATAAATCCGAACTCCATAGTTGGCCAATGCCTGAATATCCCTAACCATAGGTTGTTTTTCAGAAGTAAACCTAGCCAAGCTACCCATAGACTTTCAACTCAAGGAATCTGCCACTATATTAACCTTCCCAAGATGATACAAAATATTAATATCATAATCTCTAAGTAGTTCCAACCCCCGTAGTTGTCTCAGATTCAAATCTCTTTGCTTGAATATGTATTGTAGGCTCTTGTGATCAGTATAGATTTCACAGGCTCGCCATAAAGATAATGACACCAAATCTTGAGTGCAAATATGATAGCGGTCAATTCTAGGTCATAGATCAGATAATTATTTTCATGATTCTTTAGCTGTCAAGATGTCACGACCCGATCCCGGGCCCGTGACTGGTGCCTTACCCCGGGCACCCAAGTAGACATACATCAGAGTAATCAGCGGAAATAAAAACTTAAACATGAAACAAGAGATATGATAATAAAACAGGTCAACCAAAACGGTTACTGTTACACCCCGTATTTACAGGACATGTTTTAAGAACGTACGTAAGAACTCATAATGTTAAGATTTTGAGACTTGTAAAAATTTATCGGAATTATGAAATTGTCGGAAAACGTACCATTGTGACGAATGGGAGGGCGACACGTGTCACCCCCCCTTAGTGAATGCCTTGGACGAAATGTCAAGGCTAAAATGGTCATTGACCATAGTCTTGAGATGACAAAGTCTTGCAAGTGTGAGCTTGACAATCTTGACCAAGTCAAAGGACCCACAATAGCTTGATATTTGCTAGGAGCTTATCTAGACCACCCATTTGTGTGTATCATGACCCTCCAATACACTTTATAATACTAGTAGTGCAAGACTTGACTAACACTTAGCCAAAATTCACAAAAATTTGAAGAACACTTAGGGCATGCTCTCGGGTTCACAAGAAGAAAGAAAGAAAAAATTTCTTTCCTCGTTCTTTTAGCCCCACACTTTAAACCAAGGTTAATGAGTGTTATGTAAGTGTATCTCAATAGAAAAATCTTGGAAAAAGATAGTTTTCGGGTTAGTCGCAAAGTGAAAACCTAATGGTCTTTCTAGGTTTTGGATTGGAAGTTGAAGGAAAGTTGTTGGTGTTGTTCTAAGGGTCCCAACTAGCGGATTGAAGTGTCTTGGAGAGGTTCTAAACTACTAAGGAGCGACTTCGGATTTGGAAGTTAGATTGAGATTCGTGGAGGTATAATCTTGTTCTCTTTAAGTGTTACAAGATTATTTATTTTGTTGTTAGCTTTGCATGTTGCTAGCATGAAGTTGATATGTAGAAGTTTTTAAGGATTTTGGATTGATTGTAGCCTTGAAAATCCGAAATGAAATGTAAGCCATGTTAAGTTGGATTACAATTTAATCGTTGTTAGAATCGTCGCATGTTATTGACTTGAAGATTATGGTGGTTGTAATCAAATGCGACTTGATATCATGTTAAGCTACCAATTTGGATTGAAATGGAAATTGGATAAGAATTGGTATTGTTGTATTCATTATGGCCGAAAATTGGACTAGTAGTTTGTTATTCGTTGTATTGGACTACCGTCTATATTGTGGTGAGCCAATTGGGGATGTATGGTTATTTATTTGTATTGTACTACCTTATAGATTGTGGTGAGCCAATTGGGGTTGTTTGGTTATTGTAATCGACCTTGAAAAAGGTGGCTAAGTTAGTAGAAACAAAGGAGGTGCTGTCCGATTTTCCGTAGAAATTAGTGACTTAGCACTTAGAATAATATTCTACGTGTGAAGTAAGAGGTTAATGGACATATTGTGACCATTATAGGTGGAAGTACTAAGTATAGCGTATCCTACTTGAAGAATGGAATAGCTCAAGGTTGAAGTACTTAGGAGCATTTTGCTACTTGTCGACAATCGTCGCGAGGTATGTGAACCTCTTCCTTCCTTTGGCATGATTATATGTATGGAATATACCTGTGGTATCATTTCATGTTTCCTGTTACTCTTAGAGATTAAGAGGTAGTTGTGTGACCTACTCTATGTAGAACTTTTCCTATCTTTGAGCATGACTAGTTGCACGTATGTAGTACGGTGAGCGTCTGACACCTTGATATCCTTTACTAGTTTTATGAATAGCCAAGTCGGGTGGGTTAGGAGATTAACTCACTTCTTTGAAAGTATAAAGGATGTCTTAAGTTTTATTAAGGTTAAGGGACTTGAAGAGTTTTAAAGTATGTAATACTTGTTCCGTTTTAAACGTATAAGTCCCTTGGATAGGAAATTGTATATGGCTAAGGTATAAAGTGAATAAAACGACTTTATGGGGAGTTGGTTATATTTACTTTATGGAAAGATAAATGACTTGTTTTATTGAAAAGGCAATTTGTTTTTAAGGCATCAATTGCCTAAGGTTTTATAATAAAAGGAGTCACTTGAGTTCTAAAGGGTAAGAGACTAATTGTATTTTTGAAAGTTAAGAGAATTGATTTGAAAGTATTTAATACTTGGTTTCAAAAAGTAGAAGTCTCTTGGTTATAAAAGGAATGAGTTGGTCTAAAACCATAAAGGGTTATAACGGCTTTATGGGAAGTTGGTTATAACGGCTTTATGGAAGGTTAAAAGAATGGTTTTCTTCAGTAATGTAAGCAAAGAAATGATTTGAAATAAGGAAGGGCAAACTGTTTTTAAGGTACCAGTTGCTTAGGGTTTTTAAGAAAGAAGTCACTTGTTTTAGAAGCCGGTAATTGTATTTCTAAAAATGTATTGTGACTTGTCTTGAAAGACGGATAGGACTTGATACTATAGTTGTTAGTATCTGGGAAGTTGTAATTGAAAAAGAGTCTTTCTAAAGGAGTAGAGGCGCGTAGTACGTTGGGTTAAATTCCCGGATTTTATATGACATTATCGACCCAGGAATGGGCCGGGCAGTATACCTTTACGGGCAGACTATATGACATTATCGACCCAGGAATGGGCCGGGCAGTATACCTTTACGGGCAGACTATATGACATTATCGACCCAGGAATTGGGCGGGCGATATACCTTCTGCAGGCGGACTATATGACATTATCGACCGAGAATGGGCGGGCGGTATACCCACGCGGACTATATGACATTATCGACCGAGAATGGGCGGGCGGTATACCTGCAGGCGCACTATATGACATTATCGACCGAGAATGGGCAGGCGGTATACCTGCACGCGGACTAGATGACATTATCGACCCAGGAATGGGTCGGGCAGTATACCTTTACGGGCAGACTAGATGACATTATCGACCCAGGATTGGGCCGGGCAGTATACCTTTACGGGCAGACAATGTGACCTTGATCGCGCCCTAGATTGGTAGGGTAGTATAGGTGCCTCCTCGCCAAGCGGATTATACTTATGAAAGATAAGTGAGTTATATAGTAATGAACTTAATGATTCTTTTTCTAATAATGTACGTAAGAATGTGGCTGTAACTTTTATTAAGAATGGAAAAGATAATAAGGTGCGATTAAGTTCATAAGTGGTAATGACACGGCAGGATCTGGTATGTATTGTTTTATACTTGTCCTTGTCATTCTTTTATCTGATTATGATCATTTCTTGTCGTTATTTACATTCCATATTAAATTTTTGTTATCGGACCCCGGGGCTGCGTTCATGCCCGCAGGTTTTAGGTACCCAGGTTGGTGATCCTTGCTCTTAGGATCTCGGTTCAGTTTTTGGGGAAAAAGCTCCATTTGCTCCGGAGGCTTTATCTCTTGGTACGGTTTTCCCTGAAGTAGTAGATTCATGTATATTCAGGGGTATGGCGGGGCCCTGTCCCGCCACAGATGTTATGTTAAAACTCTTAAGTGCAGTAGTCACATGTGTGGGTCGGTTTGTAAAGAAAAGGAAAAGCTTGCCGGTTGTATATATGTATGTCGGGAAGGTAGCCCTATCGGCTAACTTTGTTGTTTTACTACATTGTTTTATTTTATTAGTTTCATGTATGTTCCGTGATTATCTCGATGTATACGTAAGGGTGCCTGGTAGGGCACGATCGCGATCCCGGGTGGTCGTGACAAAAGTGGTATCAAAGCAGTTAGTCCTCGGAAAGTGTCTACAGACCGTGTCTAGTAGAGTCTTGATTATCGGTGTGTTGTGCACCACATCTATAATCAGGAGGCTGCAGGACATTTTAGGATTGGTTTTCATTCTTCCCTCTCTAAGATCGTGCGATGAGTTTGTCTTATTAGGTTGAATCCTCTCGACCTATTCTTATGAAATAGTTATGCCTCCTGGAAGGCGACCGAGGGCCAGAAGGGCAAGCGGCAGCGAGGCGCAGAGTGCTGTGAGAGGGTTACGGGACTCGGGCACAGTTATGCACGGGGTAGTAGGCGGGGCGGCGAAGTTCACCCAGCGTGAGATAGAGGCAGGCGGCGATGGCGCCAGAGGTTCCGTGCGGGCCTCGATTCCTCGGCCAGAGTCACGAGGATTATGGAGAACGGTCGGACTATTGATCGACATAGTGGTAGGCGGCGCCAACAGGAGCGAGTAGCTAACCCAGAGCCGGCGGTTTGCGGATCCGGATTTTCGGGTTGTCATCCGCCCGAGTTTTATGGTTCGAGGTCAGGAGGATCCGCAGGAGTTCGTTCGGCACTCTGACGGACTATGCGAGTTCTTAAGGCTTGGAGACAGTGCATTATACTAGCCTCTTCTGGGTTCTGCGATATTGCGTTGAACGGTTTGAGTCATGGAGTCTTGACGAGAGGGGATGATGCTCTTCCGGTGTTTGGGAGGAGTTCACAGAGGCCTTTATGGATCACTTTTGCCTCCCGAGATGAGGAGGGCCCGCGTAGATAGATTTTTGACCTTGAGGCGAGAATGGTAGGACTATCGGGAGTATAGCACAGAGTTTGACTCCTTGGCGTGCACGCACACCATAGTGGCTAGCATGGCGGATAGAGTTCATCGTTATGTGATGGGGCTAGACCGTCATATGATTCTGCATGCTTGGGGTGGCTCTTCACCGGTATGGACATTGCTAGGATGCGAGCCTATGCGAGGATAGAGGATAGAGAGAGGAGGATCAGTTGACTCGAGCCGGCCAGAGGCGAAGACAACGAGTCTCAGAGCGATTTTGCGAGCGACAGCGGCCAGAACTAGGTCTACATTGCGGCCAGCGAGTGCTCCTCGCGATTTTCAATGGGGTTTTCACAACCCCGGGAATGCGGGCGGTCAGTCTCTAGAGCTTGAGTCTCGGGAGATGGGGTTCCGATCGATCGAGGCCACCTTTGCCTCAATGTGCCCGATGTGGTAGGTTACATTCGGGGTATGTCGCGATGCGGGTGCTTGTTTTTCTTGTGGTCGTCTAGGCCATATGTTAAGAGAGTGTCCTTATAGAAGTGGCACTGGTGGGACATCACAGTCTACTGGATCAGTTGCGGGTTCTTCGCCTTCAATAGCTAGGCAGGATGTTTATGCACCGGTGTGGCGAGAGTCGTGGTGGGAGTCCCTAGTTTTAGCGGTCCTTGAACCGCCTATATGATTTCAGGTATGTCTTTGGCCTTTAGAAACTTGTTTACATGATAAGTTATGGTATGTTTAAGTTTTATGAACAGATTATATTGAGACTATATATATGTTAGAAGGTGTTGGAAGTACGAAAAGATAATCCCTGTTTGGGCTTATGATGGACAGATATGTGTGTGCGAGGTATTAAGGCCATGTGTGGCATTGTTGGTATGTCGGGGGTGGTGAAAGGAAACTATGTTGTTAATTTTAAGTTTGACTCCGAAGGAACATTCGAGGACGAATGTTTCTAAGGGGGGAAGAATGTTACACCCCGTATTTACAGGACATGTTTTAAGAACGTACGTAAGAACTCATAATGTTAAGATTTTGAGACTTGTAAAAATTTATCGGAATTATGAAATTGTCGGAAAACGTACCATTGTGACGAATGGGAGGGCGACACGTGTCACCCCCCCTTAGTGAATGCCTTGGACGAAATGTCAAGGCTAAAATGGTCATTGACCATAGTCTTGAGATGACAAAGTCTTGCAAGTGTGAGCTTGACAATCTTGACCAAGTCAAAGGACCCACAATAGCTTGATATTTGCTAGGAGCTTATCTAGACCACCCATTTGTGTGTATCATGACCCTCCAATACACTTTATAATACTAGTAGTGCAAGACTTGACTAACACTTAGCCAAAATTCACAAAAATTTGAAGAACACTTAGGGCATGCTCTCGGGTTCACAAGAAGAAAGAAAGAAAAAATTTGTTCATCGTTCTTTTAGCCCCACACTTTAAACCAAGGTTCATGAGTGTTATGTAAGTGTATCTCAATAGAAAAATCTTGGAAAAAGATAGTTTTCGGGTTAGTCGCAAAGTGAAAACCTAATGGTCTTTCTAGGTTTTGGATTGGAAGTTGAAGGAAAGTTGTTGGTGTTGTTCTAAGGGTCCCAACTAGCGGATTGAAGTGTCTTGGAGAGGTTCTAAACTACTAAGGAGCGACTTCGGATTTGGAAGTTAGATTGAGATTCGTGGAGGTATAATCTTGTTCTCTTTAAGTGTTACAAGATTATTTATTTTGTTGTTAGCTTTGCATGTTGCTAGCATGAAGTTGATATGTAGAAGTTTTTAAGGATTTTGGATTGATTGTAGCCTTGAAAATCCGAAATGAAATGTAAGCCATGTTAAGTTGGATTACAATTTAATCGTTGTTAGAATCGTCGCATGTTATTGACTTGAAGATTATGGTGGTTGTAATCAAATGCGACTTGATATCATGTTAAGCTACCAATTTGGATTGAAATGGAAATTGGATAAGAATTGGTATTGTTGTATTCATTATGGCCGAAAATTGGACTAGTAGTTTGTTATTCGTTGTATTGGACTACCGTCTATATTGTGGTGAGCCAATTGGGGATGTATGGTTATTTATTTGTATTGTACTACCTTATAGATTGTGGTGAGCCAATTGGGGTTGTTTGGTTATTGTAATCGACCTTGAAAAAGGTGGCTAAGTTAGTAGAAACAAAGGAGGTCTTTGTCCGATTTTCCGTAGAAATTAGTGACTTAGCACTTAGAATAATATTCTACGTGTGAAGTAAGAGGTTAATGGACATATTGTGACCATTATAGGTGGAAGTACTAAGTATAGCGTATCCTACTTGAAGAATGGAATAGCTCAAGGTTGAAGTACTTAGGAGCATTTTGCTACTTGTCGACAATCGTCGCGAGGTATGTGAACCTCTTCCTTCTTTGGCATGATTATATGTATGGAATATACCGTGGTATCATTTCATGTTTCTGTTACTCTTAGAGATTAAGAGGTAGTTGTGTGACCTACTATGTAGAACTTTTCCTATCTTTGAGCATGACTAGTTGCATTATGTAGTACGGTGAGCGTCTGACACCTTGATATCCTTTACTAGTTTTATGAATAGCCAAGTCGGGTGGGTTAGGAGATTAACTCACTTCTTTGAAAGTATAAAGGATGTCTTAAGTTTTATTAAGGTTAAGGGACTTGAAGAGTTTTAAAGTATGTAATACTTGTTCCGTTTTAAACGTATAAGTCCCTTGGATAGGAAATTGTATATGGCTAAGGTATAAAGTGAATAAAACGACTTTATGGGGAGTTGGTTATATTTACTTTATGGAAAGATAAATGACTTGTTTTATTGAAAAGGCAATTTGTTTTTAAGGCATCAATTGCCTAAGGTTTTATAATAAAAGGAGTCACTTGAGTTCTAAAGGGTAAGAGACTAATTGTATTTTTGAAAGTTAAGAGAATTGATTTGAAAGTATTTAATACTTGGTTTCAAAAAGTAGAAGTCTATTGGTTATAAAAGGAATGAGTTGGTCTAAAACCATAAAGGGTTATAACGGCTTTATGGGAAGTTGGTTATAACGGCTTTATGGAAGGTTAAAAGAATGGGTTTCTTCAGTAATGTAAGCAAAGAAATGATTTGAAATAAGGAAGGGCAAACTGTTTTTAAGGTACCAGTTGCTTAGGGTTTTTAAGAAAGAAGTCACTTGTTTTAGAAGCCGGTAATTGTATTTCTAAAAATGTATTGTGACTTGTCTTGAAAGACGGATAGGACTTGATACTATAGTTGTTAGTATCTGGGAAGTTGTAATTGAAAAAGAGTCTTTCTAAAGGAGTAGAGGCGCGTAGTACGTTGGGTTAAATTCCCGGATTTTATATGACATTATCGACCGGGAATGGGCAGGCGATACCTTACGCAGACTATATGACATTATCGACCAGAATGGGCGGGCAAGATACCTTTACGCAGACTATATGACATTATCGACCCAGAATGGGCGGGCGATACCTTTACGCGCACTATATGACATTATCGACCGAGAATGGGCCGGCAAGATACCTTACGCGCACTATATGACATTATCGACCGAGAATGGGCGGGCAAGATACCTTACGGCGGACTATATGACATTATCGACCGAGAATGGGGCGGGCAAGATACCTTTACGCGCACTAGATGACATTATCGACCAGAATGGCGGGCAAAGATACCTTTACGGGAAGACTAGATGACATTATCGACCCAGGATTGGGCCGGGCAGTATACCTTTACGGGCAGACTATGTGACCTTGATCGCGTCCTAGATTGGGCCGGGTAGTATAGGTGCCCTCCCCAAGCGCGGATTATACTTATGAAAGATAAGTGAGTTATATAGTAATGAACTTAATGATTCTTTTCTAATAATGCACGTAAGAATGTGGTCAGTAACTTTTATTAAGAATGGAAAAGATAATAAGGTGCGATTAAGTTCATAAGTGGTAATGACACGGCAGATCCGTATGTATTGTTTTATACTTGTCCTTGTCATTCTTTTGTACGATTATGATCTTTCTTGTGACGTTATTTCTGTCCATATTCGGCACTGTTGTCGACCCCTTCTGGGCCGTTCATGCCCGCAGGTTTTAGGTACCCAGGTTGGTGATCCTTGCTCTTAGGATCTCGGTTCAGTGTTTGGGAAAAAGCTCCATTTGCTCCGGAGGCTTTATCTCTTGGTACGGTTTTCCCTGAAGTAGTAGATTCATGTATATTCAGGGGTATGGCGGGGCCCTGTCCCGCCACAGATGTTATGTTAAAACTCTTAGAGGTCTGTAGTCACATATTGTGGGTCAGTTTGTAAAGAAAAGGAGGCAACTGCTTCGGTTGTATATATGTATGTCCAGGAAGGTAGCCCTATCGGCTAACCTGTTGTTTTACTTCTGTTGTTTTATTTTATTAGTTTCATGTATGTTCCGCTGATTATCTCTGATGTATACCTGTAAGGGTGCCCAGGTAGGGCACCGATGCGATCGGGTCGGTCGTGGCGATTACCTTCTGCATATATACAGAAATTGAAGCATAACCTTTACAACCCCGCCAACAAAGATTACATGCACCTCTAAGAGTGTTATAACAACAATGACGGGACAGGGCCCCGCCATACCCCTGAATGTAAGTACCTACAACGAAAGGGGACTATACCAAAGATAAGCCTCCGGAGAAACGGAGCTTCCAAAAACGCTGAACTGTGATCCTATGAGCGAGGATCAACAATCGTGTTTCTACTGCGGCATGAACGCACTTCAAGGAGGTCAAGACAACATGTACCAAGTATGTGGCGAAAATATCAGAACGAAATCATAACGGTCTAAATAAACAGAGACATGTATGACAACCAAACTACGATTCCACGACATAAAGCGATCATGTCAGCGGGGACTCACGCCTTCAAAGTCATCACTCAAATATAACCAAGGGTCTCACGCCCACAATATCAATCATGCCCGCATCATGGCCACACGCCCCCGGAATTCTCCATCGGTGTAGACATGTCCAGGATGCAATAACAGTATACCGGGTAATCAACCCTGCCGCATGGCCACATGCCCCCGGAATTCTTCATCGATGCAGACATGTCCATGTAACAACAATAACAATATATCGGGTAATCAACCCGCTTTGCGCCACATGCCCCTGCACTGCAGTGCGGGCATGTCCATGTAACAACAATAACAATATATCGTAATCAACCTCGCCACGGCTACATGCCGGAATCTGCGACGGTGCGTACATGTCCATGTAACAACAATAACAATATACCGGGTGATTAACCCGCCGCATGGCCGCATGCCCCCGAAATTCTTCATCGGTGCAGACATGTCCATGTAATAACAATAACAATATACCGGGTGATTAACCCGCCGCATGGCCGCATGCCCCCGGAATTCTTCATCGGTGCAGACATGTCCATGTAACAACAATAACAATATATCGGCCCTCCATCGAGAGACGCGGTAGCATAGGAATACAACTTTTCACACAACAAGGCTATCACAAGCAAGCACAAGCAAATTACCATACTTCAATTCCCTTACAAATATCCATTCTTTCACAAGAAGTCACCTGATACCAACACTCGTAGTATCCAAAACAGAGTAACTATTTTCTTAAGTAAACCAAAATAGTTTCCCCTTTTTAAAGATAAGTAACAACCTTCTTTTCCAAAAGTTCAAGTTTGCCTAATTTCAAATACTCAAGTCTCTTATTTTCGAAAGGTTTCGTAGTTCATAGTCTTAATAACATAATTCTCTTTTAAAACAATTTGAGTAACATATGCCTTATGTGTGAGTAGGTTATTCTTGTTTATAACAATCTTATTAAAGCAGCCATGATCTAGAAAATGTAATACAATTTTGTCTTATTTTAGCTTCTATATAGATGGAGGTTTCTACTGGTTTTAATAATAATTAATTAGTCAATACATTTTCCTTTATTAACGCTGCAGTGGTTTGTTCGATACTTGTTCTCATTTCCGAAATCAATACAACATTATTCCTTTTTAAAACCCAATTACCCATTTCTCATTAAAACGGTTTCACAACTTTTTAACACAACTCAAGTCCTTATTAATTCACATCCAGTCTTTTATCTTTTAAAAACCACAAACCATTTCTTTGCCCACATAAAGTTGTTATAACCAACTTTCCATAAAGCCGTTATAACACTTTATGTTTTAAACCAACCAAATTCATTTAACACATGTACGTCTACCGTACTACATAGTTCACAACATATCATGCTAGAAAAGATAGGAAGAGGTTCACATACCTCGCGACGATTATCGACAAATAGCAAAAAGCTCCAAAGTACTCTAATCCTGCTAGCCTTTTCCACCTTTCAAGTAGAATACGCTACTCGCAGTACTTCAACCTATAACGGTCATATAAGTCTATCAACGTCTAGACTACTCTGTAGAACATTCTAAGCAGAAGGTTCTTAATTCTACGGAAAATTTGGGCAGCATTTCCCTACCCGTCAACTACACATGTCTACTGTAAATACAACCCTATGTAAGTACAGTTCAATTCTCTTCTCTTATACCATCCTTCTATAACTTATACTCATTTCTATACTACTACAGTATGTAATCTCCAATTACAATAGAAGGACAAGATTAATTACCTCGTTAAGCCCAAAATTATCCAAGATTTAATGTCGATCCTGAGCAACGTTTAGCTCCTAATTTGCACGCTCCGATAGCTCCAAGAAACCCTTAGAAGTTTCTAAACCACTTCTACTTAATACTTCAACCAACTATGAAGATTTTCCTAGGGCTTCGTTTAGTGACTAAAGGATATAAAGTAGCATTTCCGGGCTTTTTGTATAGAGGTAACTTGGGAATACTACAAGGTATTTGGGCTAAGGTATTTTGGAATAACAACAATACTTGGAGACATTTTCTACCAAGGGGGTGTTTGGCTAGAACACTCAAGAGGGGGGGGGGGGAGAGAGTGCTTTGGACGAGAACTTCTAAGAGAGGGGAGGGATTTTGAGACTTGGAAAATGTTTAGAGGATGAAGAATTCTTGAAACTTAGGGGGGGTATTTATAGGACCTCCAATGGTCAAGATTCAAGCAAGTGGAGGGAGGAGATTTGGACAAGTGTGTGTGGGTCCCACCTTATCCATCTACCCACAAAATATCTCACCAAACATTGACCAAAGGTTTATGGCCTTTAAAACACTAAAAACGTGCCAATTAATTCCCCTCAATGCCGTCCACTTGAGGGTGACACATGTCGCCCTCTCGTTGGTCCAAAATATTTCATTTTCCGAAAATATCCGTAATGCCAAAAATCTGAAAATAAAGTGGGCCTCACAAAACCGTAAATTCTCTCGTGGGCCCCACGTGACCAATTCCGGAATTTAAAATTTCAATACTTCTAAAATATTCCAAAAAGTCCGAATACCAAATCTGGGAATCCAATTCCCATTAACGAACCTTTTTACTTCACAAAAACCGGAAACTTTTCCGTCGAAAAAATCACATATTTCTTCCTTTCCAAAATTACTGTCGTATTCTCGTACGTACGTTCTCACATACATACTCTGGAACTACGGGGTGTAACATTCTCCCCTCCTTAGAAACATTCGTCCCGAATGTTCCTTCTAAGTCTCGAAACATACAAGCGCCGGTATAGTCTTCACTACTATACTTACAAAACCAATTATGCCACACATGGCCATAATATAACATACGCGCAAAACTCAATCCAAGCCAACGAGGAATCAACTCGAAGGTGTAAAACAACACCACTCTCGCTCCTGGTCCAAAGGATACTCCTTTCGCACATTTACTTCACAAAAAATGATCACTTCTATCTCTCAGCACATGTTCACTTCTCTCCTTACTCGTTGTACTCTTCTCGAACACTCGAACTCTTTCTAGTACACATACCATACTTCAGTCATCACTTCAGTTTCCAAAATCTTTGGAGTCACTACCTCCAAACTTGGTCATCTTACAAGCCTCGAATTTCTTCAAGGCCATTCCCGGTCTTCATGGTCCGATTTTGGTCGAACATATCCACGAACTCATACGATGGTTACCTAACACCTGGGCCTAGCACCCTCGTGACCCCATCACCTGGCGGGACCACCTCGAGCTGACCCCACCTCATGCCGGGCTACGGGTTGACCCGCGAATGGTCCTCAACCCGACCCATAATCGCGCCAAACTCTTGTTCCCCGATCCGGAACAATCTTACCTATTCAAGTCCTGAAAGCTACCACTTTCATCTTACACAACCCAAGGAACTATCCCACTGGTACACCCTATGTATATAATGCTCTCTGACAAGGATCACCCGCAAAATCTTCTACTCGAGACGACCTTACATCTAAGGTCTCGACGTGTAATATTCTAAGGTTCACACCTTCCATACCCCCATACTTACCTTTTCAACTACCCATGTTCTCTAGATCACAATTTTACACAATGCTATCCAAACATAACACTCAACATAAAATCATCATATCAAGCATACTAATCTCTAGAGGGTTAAGGATATACCTGTATCTACCGCTTCACTCTAGTCATAGGCCTGCAGGCGATACGCATGGTAGAAAGCGATGAACCACCATAGATCCCGGCGCCGAGTCGTAAAATCCGTGCTACCCCTGGTTGGACAGTTCCTCGCAAAATGGCCCTGCTGGCTGCAAAAATAACAAGCTCCCTTGGCACCACGACACTCCCCAAAATGCGGTCTACCACATCGACCACACCGAGGTAGGGCGCGCACCGCCAACACCCTACTCGCGAAAACTGAACCTCGAGCTCGACCGCTCACGAATACCTGGGCCGAAGGTTGTGGAGGACCACTCAGATTGGCGAAGGTGCATAACTAGCTTCTTCGAGGCGGTCCGCCTCGAAAGTCACCAAAGGACCTGCTGTTTCGGCCTCTTCTGCGATCTCGGCCATTCCGTCGACCTCTCCGCTCACATCTAAGTGCATAAGCTCGCATGCGCGGGCAATGTCCATGCCGGTGAAGAGCTACACGAACAAGCCTCGCCAAGTAGTCATCGAGCCGGTGGCGTGGCGTGTACTCGTCCTCCATATCGCCTACTAACGCGGGGGCGTCGAGCTAGTGATTCAAACTCCACATTGTACTCCGAACCGCACGCCTGCGTCTCGTCAAAGATCATAAATCGCCGGCCGTGCCCTCCTCATGCGGAGGCAAGAAGTGAGTGAGAATGCCTCCGAGAACTCGTCCCATCTGCTTGGAAGTGCATACTCTCCCGGGACAGCTCACGAATCAAACCCGATCATTGCGGATCACGCGGCCGACGCGAACCTAAGACCACCGACTCGGTCTCCAAGCCTTGATCACTCTACGATCCAGAATCGCTTCGGATGAACTCCTGCAGATCATCCTCGGGCCTCGACCGTAGAACTCGCGGTCGCAACTCGAAAATCCCGTAGCCTCAAACTATCCGATCTCGGGTGAACCACGGGTGCTCTTTGGGCTGCTGCGTCCGGCCTATCTCGTGTCTGCCACAATCACGGCCAATAATCGGGCCATCTCGCTTGTAACCCATCTCCTATGCTCCGGTTGTGGGGACCGGAGGCTCGGTATCGTGGCCTCGGTAGCTACCGCCGCTCTAAACTTCTTTGGGTGGCGGCATCGTAGAATCCGTCTGTAGCACCACCTCGGGTAAAGACGGGCCTCGTCTGGTAACCCTCCGTGCTCTACTCGCAGCCTCCTGCGCTTTGCCGCTCGGGCTCTGGTTGCCTTGCGTAGAGGCATAACTGGTACAAACGAAATACGTCAGAGGGGTCCAACTTATAACACAGCTCTAAGGCACGATCTTAGAGTGAAAAGAATGGAAACCAATCCTAAATGTCCTGCAGCCTCCTGATTATAGATGTGGTGCACAACACACCGATAATCAAGACTCTACTGTATTAACATGCTCAGACACATTCCGAGGACTAACTGCTCTGATACCACTTTTGTCACGACCCGATCCCGGGCCCGTGATTGGTGCCTTACCCCGGGCACCCAAGTAGACATACATCAGAGTAATCAGCGGAAATAAAAACTTAAACATGAAACAAGAGATATGATAATACAATAGGCCAACCAAAACGGTTACCTTCTTGCATATATACATAAATTGAACAGTTACAACCTTTACAACCCTGCCCACAACAGTACTACAGACCTCTAAGAGTGTTATAACAACAATGACGGGACAGGGCTGTCACGACCCGAACCCGGACCCGTGACCGGTGCCTTAACCCGGGCACCCTAGTGACACAACATCAGAGAAAACCAGCGGAATGTAAACTCAAGATAAACAACCATAAGATATAGAATAGTCTAGCCCAAAATGGTTAACCCAAAAGTACATAAACCAAACAGTTACATCCTTAACGAACCAAGTTCTGACAAGACTACAGGCCTCTAAGAATGAATAACACTATGACGGGACAGGGCCCCGCCATACCCCCTGAATGTACAAAAGTCTACAACCTCAGGGAATCGTACCAAAAGACGAGGCCTCCGGAGAAATGGAGCCTTCCGAGAACCGAACTGTGATCCTAAGAGTGCGGATCAGCAAGCTATGAACCTCAACCTGCGGCATGAACGCAGCCCCCCGAAGGAGGTCAGTACAACATGTACCAAATATGCGGCGGAAAATCGTAATAATATCATAAGTCAAAATATAAGCCGGAGTTATAGGCGAAAATCAGTTTTACCTTGCCTTTGTGTCTTACTAACAATGAGTAACAAATGTATATATATATCTGCATAAAAATAGGAAGCTCATGATCAAAGCAGGTACCTCGCGTAGTATCATTAAGCAATCCTACTCGCGGGACTATTTCACCCGCATAGGTCCTGTGGACCCGCATGAGGTCATCCGCCTCGTCGTGGACTGTTTCACCCGCATGGGACTATTTCACCCGCATGGATCTCGTGGATCCGCATGAGTACCATCACAGACTCGCATGGGACTATTTCACCCGCATGGATCCTATGGTCCAGATCCGCATGAGTACAAGCGCCGCACTCGCATCATGGGTAGCAAATCCATGGCATAAATAGTAAACCATCCTATTGGAGCATACCCGTGGGCCACCCATCGTGTCAGTATGTCCAAAGGAAATAACAAGAATAACCCGGGGTTTACCCGTAATAATATATATATAACATAGCTCATCCGGCTATCATACATAACATAAGCACTACCGGCCTATCATATCATAACATAAGCACTACCGGCCTATCATATCATAACATAAGCACTACCGGCCTATCATATCATAACATAAGCAAGTTAAGAATCACCTAACTTCTTATTAATAGTATTAATACATCCTCTCATTTTAGTATACCTAAGGCACGATCATGTCTTTTAGTAAAAATCCGGGAATTTAACCCAAGTATCATGTACCTCTAACCTTTAAAAAAAAATAACTCTTTTTATACAAAAATTCCAAGATACTAATCACCATAGTATCAAGTTACGATTTCTTTTCAAAGCAAGTCACATTTCCTTTTAAAACTATCTCAAGCTTCTAAATTAAGTGACTTCATTTCTTGTAAAACCTTAGGCAATTCATGCCTTAAAACCATTTTCCTTCCACAAGTTCAAATCATCAAAACCTTTCTCCATTAAACTTTCACAAACTAATATAACCAACTCCCCATAAAGCCGTTATATTAGAGTTAAACAATAGTAAAACACATTCCCTTAAGTCCAAGGGATTTTTATACTTTTCTTTTAAACGAAGCAAGTATCAAATACTTATAACAAACGAAGATTTCCAAATCTTGTACGTCTAACGTACTACATAGGTACAACTAATCATGCTCAAGAGATAGGAAAGCTCCACATACCTCTTCGGTCAATCCACAAGCTAAGTCCAATTTACCGCACGTAGTATGTCAACCTAAAATGACCATAATACGTTTATCAAGCTCTAGTTATAATGCAGAATTTTCCAAGTTAAAGTCACCAATTTCCTACGGAAAATTGGGCAGCGTTTCCTTTGTTTCTACATACTTTGCCACCTTTTCCAAGGTCGATTTTTAACGCTCAAATGCCATGTTTAAGGCTCAACAACCAACCAACACCAAGGGGATTACACACCTAAACTTTGGTGTGTAAAAATTCAGCCCCACAAGTTACAACAACTAACCCAACAAGTCTAATGTAGTATTTAGGCAACAACATGCTCATAAAATCCCCCTAATCAATTCTTTCATAATCACACCTCATTTCTTACATGCAACTACTCTAAGTGCATTTTCCAACTACAAGTTCTTCCTATTAAACATGCAACACCCAAAACCAACTACAAGAGAAGAAATGTTACCTTAAGTTTTAGCCAAACTTATTCCAACACCTTGCTAGCCTTTTCTCCAAGAACACCACCACAATAGTCTTCACAAGCTTGTAATAACCTTTTCTTCCTATTACACTTTTCAGATTTTTCCCTTAGGCTAGAATTCCTCTTGGGAATTTAGAGAGAAGGATGAGCCTTTTAACTTAGAGAGAGATGGAGTGTAAAGATGAAAAGTTGAAAGAAATAACCAAGTCTTGGTCAATATAATGCATGTAGAAATCGGATGGGGACACTTGTCACCCTCCCATGGCCTCTTTTAAAACAAAATCAGACTTTCTAAGTTTTTCGCCCAAAATTTCCGCCTCGGCTCGCGGCCTGCATCCGGCGCCCGGCAACTCTGCGGACTCTCGGAACTTTAGGCGCGCGGCCCGATTCCGTGCGCGGCATGAATTCCGCCATGGCGCGCGGCCACGCCTCGGCCAGGCCCTCGACCAAGTTTCGATTTCAGTCCTAACTCCTTCGCGTGGCCCGTACGCCGCGGCACGAACCACGAGGTATAACATTCTCCCCCCCTTAGAAACATTCGTCCCGAATGTTCCTTCTAGCCTTACACAAAACACAATATAAACATATCTTCTTAACTATTCCTTTGCAAATAAGAATGCTCCCCGAGCCACAACAAAACTCAAGCACAATTGCTAACCAAAACTAACAAGCAGCAAAGTAGGTTACCTGGAGGGGTAGGGAATAAGTGAGGATACTTCTTCATCATGTCATCCTCTGCTTCCCACGTCATTTCCTCCCTGTTCTCGTTCCGCCATAAGACCTTGACGGAAGCCACGTCCTTCGTCCGAAGTCGCCTAACCTGTCGATCGAGTATCGTTATGGGACTCTCCCCGTACGATAGCTCCTCTGTTACTTGGACATCATGAACCGGGTGCACTCTAGATGGATCTCCAATACATTTCCGCAACATGGACACATGGAAATCGGATGTACCGCCTCCAATCGGACGGCAGATCTAACTCATAGCAACCGCCACCCCTACGGACAATCGACACGCCCAATGTACCTTGGGCTAAGCTTCCCTTCTTCCCAATCTCATCACGCCGCCGTTGGGCGATACTTTGAAAAAAACCCAATCATCTATCTCAAATTTCAAGTGTCGACGCCGATGATCTGCATACGACTTTTGTCGACTCTGAGCTGACAATAACCGCTCCTGGATAAGCTTCACCTTATCCACTACCTGTTGAACCAAATCTGGCCCGATTAACTGCACTTCTCCCACTTCAAACCAACCTATCGGTGACCTGCACTTCCTCCCGTATAAGGCCTCATAAGGCGCCATCTGAACACTAGAATGGTAGATGTTGTTATAAGCAAACTCCACAAGAGGTAAATGATCCTCCCAGCTACCCTCGAAATCAATAACACAAGCCCGCAGCATATCCTCAAGTGCCTGGATAGTGCGCTCGGCCTGTCCGTCCGTCTGAGGATGAAACGCCGTGCTGAGACTCACCTGTGTCCCTAATCCCTTCTGGGAAGACCTCCAGAAGTTAGCCGTGAACTGGGCTCCTCTATCTGATATAATCGACGCCGGGACTCCGTGCAATCTCACAATCTCTCTAATATATAATCTGGCATAGTCCTCGGCTGAAAACGTCGTCCTGACTGGAAGAAAGTGGGCTGATTTCGTCAGCCCGTCAACAATAACCCAAATGGAATCATGTCTCCTCTGGGTGCGAGGTAACCCTGTAATAAAGTCCATGTTGACCACCTCCCACTCCCACATCGGAATATCAATAGCCTGTAATAGCCCACCACGGTGCTCAACCTTAACCTGCTGATAATTAGGACACTGGGCAACAAAACCGGCCACGTCCCTCTTCAAACATCCCACCAATACATGCACCTGAGGTCATGGTACATCTTAGTCGACCCCGGATGAATCGAATAACGAGCACTGTGTGCCTCCCGAAATCTGGCGGCGAAGTCCTGTCACATCGGGAACACACAACCGGCCCTCGAATCTTAGCACCCCATCCGGTGCTACCTCAAATAGACTCTTCTCTTCCTGGAGAGCTGCATCTCGATACCGTACCAAAATCGGATCCTCATACTGTCGCCTCTTCACCTCCTCGACGATGGAAGACTCGGCGACCTCTCGAACCCGAATTCCGTTACTAACAGAATCAACCAAACGAACCCCAAGGCTCGCTAGCTGATGTAACTCGCGGACCATGTCCTTCTTCCCTGGCTGCACCCCCGACAGACTACCCATCGATCTGCGACTAAGGGCATCTGCAACTACATTGGCCTTCCCTGGGTGGTATAGGATATCAATATCACAATCCTTGAGTAACCCTAACCACCGCCTGCGCAAATTCATTGCCTCGATCGAAGATATACCGGAGTTTCTTGTGGTCTACGCAAATATCTACATGAAATCTATATAAGGAAATTGCCTCCAAATCTTCAAGGTGCGATTAACTGCCGCCGACTCTAAATCGCGAGTAACGTAATTCCTTTCGCTTCCCTAACCGCCGGAAACATAAGCTCTAACCTTATCGTGTTGCAAAGACACAACCTAGCCCAACACCCAACGTGTTACAATAATAACACCCTAACCTCTAGTCTCTCAAGAGGGTTAGAATCAGAGTCGTGGTCAACTTCTCTTTCCAATAACTGGAAGCCTCTCTTGCACTTGCAAAATATTCGAGCATCCTTAATCTTAGTTATGGTTCCTGCTTTCCTTTCTCTGCAACCAAACTTGGTTACTATACTTGGATCTCGATTCCTTTGCCGCATGGCTAAGACTTCGCCAATCACAATTTGGGGAAGACTTCCTGATCTTGTCACAAGTAGTAATCCTATTATCCTCTCTCACTGTAAAGCTTATAGTCCTGTTCAACCTCAATTCACTAGATACATAATCCAATGACTTGTCAAGATTTCTTATCGTTCGAGTGTCTACTCGTCTTTCCTTTATAAGTTATTTCAAGTTGTCTGGGTCCCCTACCTCCGTATTCTCTTACTATCTTTATCGCAAGACAGATGCTACTACCTTTCCTCGAGGTGTTCCTACCGCCCATTACCTACTAATGGTCTTACACTAGTCCGGTAATCAGATCTCGTGCAACTTACATAACCATAGTGGTATTCTCTTTTATCCTTCCGGTCATAACCTACCTTATGCTTATTAATAGTAAAGTGTTTCTAATTTGATCTATAATCGCATGCTTTCAAATATGTACTACTACTGCATTTTTCTTACGACACTTCTCCGACCGCTTCGTAACGTCGTTCTTAATTACCCCCAACATAATACTTTTTCCACGGTTATCTAAAATCAGAACTTATGGCGTGACGACATCAAGACCTACGGTCTCCCATCCTTCGTCTAACTACATGGGTACACATAACCCCATAATACGTAAGACTATCCTTTTATGTATGGGAGAGAACTTATCTCCCTTCAAAAAACTTTCTTTGGTGTCACAACCCTAATCACCGGGTCCTCTCGTGGTCCTGTAAATATCTAATCATTACGCACCGCCTTAAAATCGTGTAGATTTTCAAAACCTACCAAAGATGCCCTCAGCTTTCCGTCGGCAGCGCCCGTACTTATTTTATTCTTGCCTTGCACATTTCCTTGAAATTATCCGGAAGGTCGTGGCCCTGACCGCCACACCAAACCAACTCCAAGTACCTCCAAGGGAACTTAACATAAATTCCTTCAAATTCAAGTATTACTTACTTTCTGCGTCAATTTTTCCCAATGGACAAGTCACACAGACTTATTAAAAACAATGATGCCAAAGAAGGAAGGATAATTCACTGGTTACTACCACTTCCCTTCCTCTCCACTCGATAACCGGCTTACCGGGAAACTGGTACCGAATCAATCTCTTCTGTAGTCCACGTTGGCATAACATGAGGCCAACTAGCCCGTACTCATAATGACCTCAACGTCTGTCATAATACCGCTAGTGGTCCGACGATCGTATCGTTATCGATAATTATTATTCGCCCACTCGGCTACCACCCAACACTCACGCGTGGTTACCCTCAAAGGTTCTCATGGATTCGCTTCATTTCTTTCACACTTGGTTGCTCACTTCACGGCCGCATTTTTCCGCATTTCCAAACTTATTCTAGCTTACGCATAACTTCCATAATAAAGTCGGCCTTCGATCTTGAGTTACTAAGTTAAACAATATAAGGTCATTTCCGGCCACAACCCGTTCCGGTGGAATACGTGCGAACTCGTAAAATGATTAATTAGACTCGCTTGTACTGCGTGACTCGCCCCGTAATGACTACTATTAATCGATCCCACCCCATAAACGGGTATACTAGCTTCTCATAATACCATAGTCGTGTCGTCTTGGTCACAACAACCATTACTTACTCCACACGGATCTCATTCGTACTATCCTCTTAAGCATACCACGTAGCTCAATTTACAAACATAGTCTCCCATTGAGCCCCTTAATTAAGCTTCTTAAGGTTCCATTACTTTTTCCGACAACTCATCGTCTCCTAATTTTCTCAACTAGCACGTAAAACCTCGAGAGTTCCTTAACCGCCATACCTTTCCGGTATCTATTTAGTCCTTACCAAATCCTGGTAATCTAAAATCATTCTAGGCAACACATATGTGACTCTCATACATAAATCTGTATAGCTGTATGTCACAATACCAACTATACTACAAGTATTACCAACCTGGATACGCAATCCACATAATCTTCCTGGTCATCGCTTCTTCCTCAGAATGCGAACACCATAACTGTTAGGGAGAGACCACTAACCACAAGCCTCTATCGCACGATCTTAGAGTGAGAAGAAATGGAAACCAATCCTAAATATCCTGCAGCCTCCTGATTATAGATGTGGTGCACAACACACCGATAATCAAGACTCTACTAGATACGGCCTGTAGACTCTTTCCGAGAATTAACTGCTCTGATACCACTTTTGTCACGACCAACCCGACCGTGGCCGTGCCTTAACCGGCACCCTAGTGACACAACATCGAGAAAACCAATGGAATGTAAACTCAAGATAAACAACCATAAGATATAGAATAGTTCAGCCCAAAATGGCTAACCCAAAAGTACATAAACCAAACAAGCATATCCTTAACGAACCAAGTTCGACAAGACTACAGCCTCTAAGAATGAATAACACTATGACGGACAGGCCCCGCCATACCCCGAATGTACAAAAGTCTACAACCTCGTGGAATCGTACCAAAAGACGAGGCCTCCGAGAAATGGAGCCTTCCGAGAACCGAACCGTGATCCTAAGAGTGCGGATCGCAAGCTATGAACCTCAACTGCGGCATGAACGCGGCCCGGGAGGTCAAGACAACATGTACCAAATATGCGAACCGAAAATACTGTAATAATATCATAAGTCAAAATATAAGCTGGAGTTATAGACGAAAATCAGTTTTACCTTGCACTGTGCCTTACTAACAATGAGAGTAACAAATGTATATATATATACTGCATAAAAATAGGAAGCTCATGATCAAAACAGGGAACCTCGCCCGTAGTATCATTAAGCAATCCTACTCCTGGGACTATTTCACCCGCATAGGTCCCGTGGACCCGCATGAGGTCATCCGCCGTCGTGGGACTGTTTCACCCGCATGGGACTATTTCACCCGCATGGATCCTGTGGATCCGCATGAGTACCATCGCGTACTCGCATGGGACTATTTCACCCGCATGGATCCTATGGTCCAGATCCGCATGAGTACAAGCGCCGCACTCGCATCATGGGTAGCAAATCCATGGCATAAATAGTAAACCATCCTATTGGAGCATACCCGTGGGCCACCCATCGTGTCAGTATGTCCAAAGGAAATAACAAGAATAACCCGGGGTTTACCCGTAATAATATATATATATAACATAGCTCATCCGGCTATCATACATAACATAAGCACTACCGGCCTATCATAACATAACATAAGCACTACCGACCTATCATATCATAACATAAGCACTACCGGCCTATCATATCATAACATAAGCACTACCGGCCTATCATATCATAACATAAGCAAGTTAAGAATCACCTAACTTCTTATTAATAGTATTAATACATCCTCTCATTTTAGCATACCTAAGGCACGATCATGTCTTTTAGTAAAAATCCGGGAATTTAACCCAAGTATCATGTACCTCTAACCTTTAAAAAAAATAACTCTTTTTATACAAAAATTCCAAGATACTAATCACCATAGTATCAAGTTACGATTTCTTTTCAAAGCAAGTCACATTTCCTTTTAAAACTATCTCAAGCTTCTAAATTAAGTGACTTCATTTCTTGTAAAACCTTAGGCAATTCATGCCTTAAAACCATTTTCCTTCCACAAGCTCAAATCATCAAAACCTTTCTCCATTAAACTTTCACAAACTAATATAACCAACTCCCCATAAAACCGTTATATTAGAGTTAAACAATAGTAAAACACATTCCCTTAAGTCCAAGGGATTTTTATACTTTTCTTTTAAAACGAAGCAAGTATCAAATACTTATAACAAACGAAGATTTCCAAATCTTGTACGTCTACCGTACTACATAAGTACAACTAATCATGCTCAAGAGATAGGAAAGCTCCACATACCTCTTCGGTCAATCCACAAGCTAAGTCCAATTTACCGCACGTAGTATGTCAACCTAAAATGACCATAATACGTTTATCAAGCTCTAGTTATAATGCAGAATTTTCCAAGTTAAAGTCACCAATTTCCTACGGAAAATTGGGCAGCGTTTCCTTTGTTTCTACATACTTTGTCACCTTTTCCAAGGTCGATTTTTAACGCTCAAATGTCATGTTTAAGGCTCAACAACCAACCAACACTGCGGGATTACACACCTAAACTTTGGTGTGTAAAAATTCAGCCCCACAAGTTACAACAACTAACCCAACAAGTCTAATGTAGTATTTAGGCAACAACATGCTCATAAAATCCCCCTAACCAATTCTTTCATAATCACACCTCATTTCTTACATGCAACTACTCTAAGTGCATTTTCCAACTACAAGTTCTTCCTATTAAACATGCAACACCCAAAACCAACTACAAGAGAAGAAATGTTTCCTTAAGTTTTAGCCAAACTTATTCCAACACCTTGCTAGCCTTTTCTCCAAGAACACCACCACAATAGTCTTCACAAGCGTGTAATAACCTTTCCTTCCTATTACACTTTTCAGATTTTTCCTTAGGCTAGAATTCCTCTTGGGAATTTAGAGAAGGATGAGCCTTTTAACTTAGAGAGATGGAGTGTAAAGATGAAAAGTTGAAAGAAATGACCAAGTCTTGGTCAATATAATGCATGAGAGAAATCGATGGGGACACTGGTCACCCTCCCATGGCCTCTTTTAAAACAAAAATCAGACTTTCTAAGTTTTTCCGCCCAAATTTCGGCCCGCGTGCGCATCCGGCGACTCGCTACGGACTCTACGGACTTTAGCGCGCGCGCCACGCCGTGCCGTGCCATGCCGCCCCGCATGGCGCGCGCCACGCCTCGGCGCCGGCGCTGAGGCCCCTGACCGAAGTTTTCTGATTTCGAGTCCTAACTCCTTCCGCATGGCCCCATACGCATGGCCTGAACCACGAGGTATAACAAGGGCCCCGCCATACCCCTGAATGTAAGTACCTACAACGACAGGGGACTATACCAAAGATAAGCCTCCGGAGAAACAGAGCTTCTCAAAACGCTGAACTGTGATCCTATGAGCGAGGATCAACAATCGCGTACTTACCGCTATGAACGCACTTCAAGGAGGTCAAGATAACATGTACCAAGTATGTGAAATCAAAATATCAGAAACGAAATCATAACTAAATAAAACAGAGACATGTATGACAACCAAACTACGCCACGACATAAAAGTATGCAAAGCGGGACTCACGCCAAAGTCATCACTCAAATATAACCAAGCGGTCTCACGCCCACAATATCAATCATGCTCGTGATCACGGTCACACGCCCAAATTCTCCATCGGTAGACATGTCCAGGATGCATAACGATACCGTAATCAACCCGCGCGTGGCCACATGCCCCTAATTCTTCATCGGTGCATATGTCCATGTAACAACAATAACAATATATCGGGTAATCAACCTCGCCGCATGGACACATGCCCTCTAATTTCGTGCGGTACATGTTCATGTAACAACAATAACAATATATCGGGTAATCAACCTGCCGCATGCCACATGCCGACTGCAGACGGCGTATGTCCATGTAACAACAATAACAATATACCGTGATTAACCCGCGATGGCCGCATGCCTCAAATTCTTCATCTGCGGACATGTCCATGTAATAACACAATAATATACCGGGTAATTAACGCGCCAGACGGCCGCATGCCGGAATTCTTCATCTGCGGACATGTCCATGTAACAATAACAATATATCGCCTCCATCGAGAGACGCGGTAGCATAGGAATACAACTTTTCACACAACAAGGCTATCACAAGCAAGCACAAGCAAATTACCATACTTCAATTCCCTTACAAATATCCATTCTTTCACAAGAAGCCACATGATACCAACACTCGTAGTATCCAAAACAGAGTAACTATTATCTTAAGTAAACCAAAATAGTTTCGCCTTTTTAAAGATAAGTAACAACCTTCTTTTCCAAAAGTTCAAGTTTGCCTAATTTCAAATACTCAAGTCTCTTATTTTCGAAAGGTTTCGTAGTTCATAGTCTTAATCACTTAATAACATAATTCTCTTTTAAAACAATTTGAGTAACATATGCCTTATGTGTGAGTAGGTTATTCTTGTTTATAACAATCTTATTAAATCAGCCATGATCTAGAAAATGTAATACAATTTTGTCTTATCTTAGCTTCTATGCAGATGGAGGTTTCTACTGGTTTTAATAATAATTAATTAGTCAATACATTTTCCTTTATTAACGCTGCAGTGGTTTGTTCGATACTTGTTCTCATTTCCGAAATCAATACAACATTATTCCTTTTTAAAACCCAATTACCCATTTCTCATTAAAACGGTTTCACAACTTTTTAACACAACCCAAGTCCTTATTAATTCACATCCAGTCTTTTATCTTTTAAAAACCACAAACCATTTCTTTGCCCACATAAAGTTGTTATAACCAACTTTCCATAAAGCCGTTATAACACTTTATGTTTTAAACCAACCAAATTCATTTAACACACGTACGCGTCACCGCACTACATAGTTCACAACATATCATGCTAGAAAAGATAGGAAGAGGTTCACATACCTCGCGACGATTATCGATAAATAGCAAAAAGCTCCAAAGTACTGTAATCATGCTAGCCTTTTCCACCCTTCAAGTAGAATACGCTACTCGCGATCTTCAACATATAACGGTCATATAAGTCTATCAACGTCTAGACTACTCAGTAGAACATTCTAAGCGTAAGTTCTTAATTTACTGAAAATTTGGCAAGATTTCTACCCGTCAACTACACAAGTCATCAGAATACAACCCTATGTAAGTACAGTTCAATTCTCTTCTCTTATACCATCCTTCATAACTTATACTCATTTCTATACTACTACGATGTAATCTCCAATTACAATAAGGACATGATTAATTACCTCGATAAGCCCAAAATTATCCAAGATTTAATGTCGATCCTGAGCAACGTTTAGCTCCTAATTTGCACGCTCCGATAGCTCCAAGAAACCCTTAGAAGTTTCTAAACAACTTCTACTTAATACTTCAACCAACTATGAAGATTTTCCTAGGGCTTCGTTTAGTGACTAAAGGATATAAAGTAGCATTTCCGGGCTTTTTGTATAGAGGTAACTTGGGAATACTACAAGGTATTTCGGCTAAGGTATTTTGGAATAACAACAATACTGAGACATTTTCACCTGGGGTGTTTCGGCTAGAACACTCAAGAGGGGGTGTTTCTAGAACACTCAAGAGGGGAGAGAGTGCTTTGGACGAGAACTTCTAAGAGAGGAGGATTTTGAGACTTGGAAAATGTTTAGGATGAAGAATTCTTGCAACTTAGTGGTATTTATAGGACCTCCAATGGTCAAGATTCAAGCAAGTGGAGGGAGGAGATTTGGACAAGTGTGTGTGGGTCCCACCTTATCCATCTACCCACAAAATATCTCACCAAACATTGACCAAAGGTTTATGGCCTTTAAAACACTAAAAACATGCCAATCAATTCCCCTCAATGCCGTCCACTTGAGGGTGACACATGTCGCCCTCTCATTGGTCCAAAATATTTCATTTTCCGAAAATATCCGTAATGCCAAAAATCCGAAAATAAAGTGGGCCTCACAAAACCGTAAATTCTCTCGTGGGCCCCACGTGACCAATTCCGGAATTTAAAATTTCAATACTTCTAAAATATTCCAAAAAGTCCAAATACCAAATCTGGGAATCCAATTCCCATTAACGAACCTTTTTACTTCACAAAAACTGGAAACTTTTCTGTCGAAAAAATCACATCTTTCTTCCTTTCCAAAATTACTGTCGTATTCTCGTACGTACGTCCTCACATACATACTCTGAAACTACGGGGTGTAACACAAGATGCATAAGCTACCACTTTTCCATTTTGCATAAAGACACAACCTAACCCCACTCGAGATGCAACACAATAAATGGTGAAACCATCCACGTCAGTAGGTAAGGTTAAAATTGGAGCTGAAGTCAATGCAATCTTTAATTTCTGAAAACTTTATTCACATTAATCTAACCACTGGAATACCACACCTTTCTGAATTAAATGTGTCAATACGGTGTCACGACCCGAACCCCGGGCCCGCGACTGGTGCCCTACCTGGGCACCTCTTTTACCCACACTTAATATTTTATCAGCGGAAGCTTAAGAAACGACTCATAATCATAATAAAAACAGGCAAGACAAGAAGGCCACCACTGTATATAGAAATACCCAAATAACTGCAACTGTACATATGTCCAACCCACACATGACTACAGACCTCTAAGATTATAACAATAACTGTGACGGGACAAGGCCCCGCCGTACCCCTGAATGTACATAAGCCTGTAATAGCAAAAATGTACCAAAATGATATACTCCGGAATAATGGAGCTATCCCAAAAGCTGAGCAATGATCATAAGCATGCGGATCAACAAACTGAGTACCTACACCTGCGGGCATGAACGTAGCCCCCCGGAGAAGGGAGTCAGTACAACAGGTACCAAGTATGTAAACATAAAGTACAGTAAATAAAATCATAACTGGCCAAAGAATGACAGAGACAAGTATGAGAATCAAATACCAGATCCAACCGTGCCATATAAAATAGAGCCAATTGTACCTTTTTGTTTAAAAACGGAGAGTCACTTGTGCCTTTTTAAAAATAGAGAGTCAAGTCAAAATCATGGGACGCCTGCTCATCTACTTATCATATCCCTATGTTTATGTGTATATATGTTTAGTGTTGCGGATCGTGCAACCCGTCCCAATATATAATAATGTTGCGGATCGTGCAACCCGTCCCAATATCTAATAATAGTGTTGCGAATCGTGGAACCCGTCCCAATATATGTATACAAGTGTTGCGGATCGTGCAACTCGTACCAATAAATATACATATAACTATCATAGAAACCTTGAACAATTTAAATCACCTTTTGACTCTCAATAACATTATTTTTAAAATGAACTTTCATTTTAGGAAAACCAAGACAATACTATGCCTTTCAATTTAGAAAAACCAAGACAATATTATGCCTTCCAATTTAGAAAAGAAAATCAATAAAACCATGTACGTCCGCCGTACACTTACTTTATACAACTAACAATACAATGGACTTTCATTTTAGAAAACCAAATATCATGTCAAAGAAGAAAGGATAGTTCACATACCTTATAGGCTATACCAACTTGACAACTAGAATACGTCTCAAGTAGTACTTCAACCTATAATGACAATAACACGTCTATCAATTTCATGATACTAGTATACACTTATACTACAATGACTCTCCTTTCGTATAAAAATTAGGCAAAGACTTCCTGTTTATCGCATTTTCCACCTTTCAAGAAGGCCAATTTCAACAATAACCAAGACACCAATTAAGGGCACAACAAAACAACAACCAAAGGGGATTACACACCTACTTTACGTGTAAAATTCAGCCCCTTAATCCATATAAAATTGTCCATAAAAACAGTCCATACTTCTACAACAATGAGGGCAAAATGTGAAGCTTGCAACACCTTTATATACCCTTATTCCTTTAGGACTTACATTAGAGATTTACCACATTAAACATGCATAATGATACTGAATTTTCAGCATTATAACACCACAAAACAGTCCCTAAAACTGCACAACAATATCCAACAGTTTTAGGCAGTTTTCAGCCAATAATACAACTTAGGTCCTTTTCACAATTCCTTATAATCCAACTCACATTTCAACATGTGTATATAAACCATAACAACTTGTAACAACATGATTTCCTTCATTTTAACATGCGATTAGGGACGCTAAATAACAACAATAACCAACGAAATTTAAGGCGACAAAACTGTCCATAAAATCGGCCCAACTCCAAAATGTCACATAGGTTTCTTATACTCCATTTTTCTTGTTACAAGCTCTTCCCCTAACTACCACAACATGTAATATATAATTACTTCAAGAGGAAGAAGAAAACTTACCAAAATATTAGCCCAAACAGTCCCAAGGTCACGGCAATACCACCCTGTTTTGCACCACTTTCTCACGTTGCAATAACACACACGTAACCCCTACAAGCTTGTATCCATCTTGCCTTCATGTTTTTCTTCCAAAAAGTTCATAACAAGCTAAGGGTTTCAAGACCTCACTCTCGGCCAAACTCGTGATCACCAACTTTGATGTGTTAAACTTGGCTTAGAACTTAGTCTAGGTGCTTGATCTTGGAAAGAAAATAGGTTGATCTTGTTATTCTCTTTTTCTATGGTGATCTCAAAAATATTGAAGGAGAATGAGAGATATGAGGGTTTGAGATGAAGATATTTGTGTGAATGAAGTCTTCAAGACTTGGGTTTAATATAGGTGTACCACTACAAGTGGAGGGGGACCCATGAAACCCCACTTGTCCACTTGTCTTTCTTTCACAAAATAATATCCCACACTTAGTCAATTTTTCACCACATTTTCGATGGACATGTACCATAATATACCAAGACTTAATAATTTCACTAAGTCCATAATTCTATTGAAAATAATTCCCTTAGTATTAATTCTTATCATCACATTAATCTCGAAAATTTTCCGTATAAGAAAATGTAAAAATCCTTTCCTTCTGACATTCCAATCTTATTTCTATAATCATGTTCTCACTTAGTAGCTATGGAATTATGGGATGTAACATACGGTGTCTATCTTCGAGAAACCCACCACAAACCTTCTGTAATAACTAGCTAGTTCTACAAAGCTACATATCTCTGTAGGAGTGCTAGGTCGAGGCCAATCTCGAACTGTTTCGATCTTCTTTGGATTAATTTGAATTCCATCTTGTGACACCACGTGTCCTAAAAAGGAAATTGTGCTTAACCATCACTCATATTTTGAGAACTTGACATAAAACTTCCGTTCATTAAGTGTTTGTAGCACAATTCTCAAGTATTGTTCATGTTCAACTTCACTCCGAGAGTAGACCAAAGTATCATCAATGAACACAATCACAAAATGGTCTAAGTATGACTTGAATACCCTATTCATGAGGTCCATAAATGTTGCAGGCGTATTAGTCAACCCGAAAGACATCACTAAGAATTCAAAGTGCTCATATCTGGTCTGGAAAGCTATCTTGGAGATATCCTCAGTTTTGATTCTCAGCTGATGGTAACCTGATCTTAAGTTAATCTTGGAAAAATGAGTAGCACCCTACAGTTGATCAAATAAATCATCAATACGAGACAATGGATACTTATTCTTGATCATCGTCTTATTTAGTTGCATGTAGTTAATGCACATTCTCATCGTACCATCTTTCTTTTTCATAAATAACACAGGTGCATCCCAAGGCGATACACTAAGCCTAATAAACCCCTTATCAAGTAGCTCTTGTAGTTGAACCTTCAATTCTCTCAACTCAGCTAGAGCCATACGATATGAAAGAATAGAGATAGGTTGAGTCCCTAACACTAAATCAGTGTTGAACTCAATTCCCTCAACGGAGGTAGGCCAGGTAAATCTTCGAAAAACACATCCGCAAGTTTAGAAATAAAATGAACACTGTCAATTATAACATTCTCTGCTCGAGTATCATGAACGGTATATAAGCTTAACATAGCAATCAACCAATACATAACATGACGCCAACCGATCCATGCCCATAATCACATAAAAAATGGATATCAGTTGCACACATAGATCAACTGCGATGTCCCTGCCCTGAACACATATCACACAATCTCTATAAACTCTATCCACTAATATACTTTCTCCACTGGGGTTTCTACCACATACGGCACATTAAGAGACAACTCGCCGTTCTAATATAGCAAAAGAATGAGATACATAGAACCGGGATCAATAAGAGCATATGCACCTTGAGAACCGACAGTTAATAATACATGTGACGACTACATTAGATACCTCGACATCCTATCTGGTCACACTGTCCTTTTCGCGATTGGAATAGGGGAACCCTATGTTCTCTCTCTTGTCCTCTTCTCCGATGCCAAATATGGCAAATGAGTAGTTTATGTTGCTTTGGAGTAGAGCTATTCACCCATTTTGGGTAAGAGCAATTAATGCTCTTTCCCTTATCGCACCAGTTTAGCGTAGAACCACCCCCACCAAGGTGAGGTTGTCCCTCTCGTTACTTTTTCTGCTGCGATTTTATGATTTCTTGTCTCATTTGTTTTCAAACTCTGTGATTTGATTGGTCGAAAACTTTAAGGGAGGGAAATCCCCCCCCCCCCCCCCCACCATTTGTTCTCCCAAATCGGTTGCGATATGAAATTATAGGGTTTCTATAAATTGAACCACACCCTCTTATTGTCAAGGTTCTCGATTTCAAACATACAGGCTCTTATATTTTTTAGGAGCTAATTTTTTTTTATATCTAAATATGACTAATTTTGAGTGAATTTGATTCCATGCCCTTTGGTCGAATTCTAAGTCTCGAAATTGGTTCCCAGATTTAAACCTTTTCCCCTATTTGTGTGTGTGTGATTGAGTATGGAAGTTAAGAATCAACCCCCAACCTCGACCCTGGACTGCCACTAAGGTAATCTCATTCCCTTTTAAATTTCTTGTCATTTTAGTTAAGTTTTTTCAACTGAATTATGTGATTTCCAGTGTTCTTGTATGTTAATGAACTTGTTTTAAGTAATTTGTGACGGTTAGTTGAATATGATGATTGTTTAGGTTTAAGAAAAACATGAAGTAGTTTCTTGTGTAACTGAGTAATTATGAGTCTGTTTAGTGTGATTTTATTTGATATGTATGTATTCATTAACTATGCCAATCTAGTTTAGCTTAAGAATAGGTTTGAATCATTAGGCAGTGTAGATACATCAATTTGTTTAGGTGAATAATAGATCCTTTAGTTGACATTACTGGTTTGAAAAAATAATAATATTGGACATAGGTTGAAAATGATCTATTCTTAGTGGTATTGTATGTTTAATGATCCAGAATCTGAAGTATGCCTGTTTGGCTTACTTAACTTTGTAGCTAAGTAATAGCGTTGGGCTGATGTTGTATAAATTTGCTTTAAAAACTGAGCTTTAGGCATAATACAAGGATGTTAGAATGGCTAATAACTTATCCAGTCTCATGTTGGACTGTTTAAACCTAGAAACATCATTCAAGGCTTGTCTAACTTATCCAGTCTCATGTTGGACTGTTTAAACCTAGAAACATCATTCAAGGCTTGTTTTAGACAAGCATAAGCTAAAATTTAGAATGATAATTTTGATATGACTTCTTGAGACAACAAAGTAGTTTAAACCTTTGATCCATATATACCTTATCTGAGATCAAGTTTAGTAAAAAATGAAAGTAAGTTTGCTCTAGCTCAATCTGTTATGTGTCAATAAGGATAAAGGGTAAAAATGAGGTAGTCATGAACTCAGGATGTCCCTTTAAGTGTTAGTAAGTCTGTTTGTCTACGTTTTTGCTGAATGATGTGCATGTTGGGATGGCTTGGGCTTGGTATCTGAGTAGTATGTTTCAAATGCTTACTTGTGTTCAACTTGTGTTAGCATGTGCTCACCACTTGCTAAAATCTGAACCTAGTCTAAGTTAAAATGATCCCTGCGAACATTTTAGTTTAAATTCAGATTTCTTAAACTGGCATACTTGTTAGAACCCTATAATGACATCATGTTAAGTTATTAATGTCCATATAGGATCTTTCTTGATGTCTTTAGACTAAGGTGATAAATTTCATACCCTGACATGACCCTATTTATTCGTATGTGTTCTTGTTGTATGTTAGTTCATGTGACTTAACTTCAGTATCATGTGTGACCATTGCGTGTACCTATATCAGTTTGTATGAGTGTCAAACCTTCAAGAACCTTAAAATGATATGGGACTGTGTCACAGTGCCATGATAGATAACTTGATTGCATATACTTGTATATCAATACTGAATTTTTAATCTAAAGTCATAAACTTCTGTTTAAGGTTAATTCTGCAACCTGAGTTGCTAGGCTAACATTTTGGTAATCATGCCTGCTTAGTTAGCAAGCTAGTGTAGAGGTTTAATTTGACTATCTACATCATCCCTGTGGAATATAGACTTGGACCTTAAGTTTGAGTTTTGAGGTTTTTCCCTTCTTGTTGTTCTAAGTGCTAAGTATGTTTCTTTTTTCCTGAAATTCTATGTTTCTCCACATCAGTCCTATTATATATTTGATAAACTGAGTACCATGTCTTTGAAGTAGCTTAAGAGAAATGTCCTTAGTTTTAATTTTGACGTCCTATCCTTTGCCCCATACTATGCATGAACCAATTTAGTTATGTGTGGAAATTTTGAACCATGAATTGAATAAAAAACATAATCAAGTAGCGTGAATAGGCTTGTTAAGGAGATTAGATATATTCCTAGTGTTTGGTTATAAGAGAGCATGTGGTTAACTAATTTAAGATTTTTTTGCTGCTATTTAAATGTAAACATGTTGTTGAATGGATTGTCTTTCTCGGCATGCTATGAATTCTCAATGATGAGACATGTCCAAGTACCATGCTTGTCACCTAAGTACCAGCCTAGAACATTAGTCATGTAGCCTAACTTAAAATGCCCTCAACCTGCTTTGCTTAGCTTTCCCTACTTGTCTTAGATATGTGGATGTTACTTGCTTTAGTAAAGGAGTTGAGCTCAATTCAGATATATATATGTAAAGCATGAGTGCATTCAAAATGGGACATGTTCTTTTATGATTGTGCATTGCCCCTATGTGTTAGCTCTTGGTTCATATAACTTGAATTTGAACTTAGGAGATGCCATAAGAAATGTTTATCATCTTGTGTGTATGTGACTGTTGCCTTGCTGAATCCAGATGCCTATCTGTTGCTTCTTCTCTTCTTTGCTATGTGTTGAACATCTGTGTGATATACACAAGGGTATATTGATTGTATACCAAGTATACTTAGTATACTAGGTATACAAGTTGAGTATACTCCCATCACATGTATATCATTTGGGACCCCCTGAGGATGTGTCTGTTGGGCTCAGCCCAATACCTCGTGTGTTTCAGTTATTCTACCTAGCTGCTTATAACATACGATGGGCTTGGCCCATTTTCTTTGCTTTCCTTGCATCATTCTCTATTACTGTTATTTGTTAGTTGGGCCGGTCCCATGTGCCTCACATTTTACTAAATACACTTTGCTATTTGCTTAAAGTTGGGCCCAACCCATTTCAATTACTTTTACACTGCTATATCTGAACATTGGGTTGTGCCTTGCAATTTTATTCTGAATCATGGATATTATTTGCTTGCTTTTGCTTATAAATTATTTATATTGGTATGTGTTTAAAGTAGATAGGTTTGGTATCGTTCTAACTACTATTTGCTTTTTCCCTCTCCTCCTATACACACATAGGACGTGGGCCACTTGGGCCAAAACTTCATTGATCCTATTGAACCAAAGGCCCAACAAATTCCTTTAATCGAGTTCGGACTTGTAGCTGCGCATGAAGGCCAAACTATGAGTGAAAATAGTTAACTGGTGGGCTCGGTAGGCCCACCCGTCTAACTCTTCCCTTTTTATTTCTCTTGCATCGTATATTATTATATTGTAATGCATAAAAAATACATGATAAGTTATTGAAACTCATATGTTTATGACCTAGGATTTAGGCAAAATGATACTTCACTACAAGAAAAATGACCTACGGTGACGGTTAAAAACTGTCATCGAAGGGGGTGCATGACAATTTTTGTAAGTGTTATTGTAGTCTGTGTCACCGTAGGTCCTTCATCGATGACAATTTAAATAACTGTCACATAGTATGTAATGGACATAAACCGTCACACATTTGGTCGTTGACTTTGACTATTTCCTTTTTTTTTCCCCGGGAAAATTCATTTTGGCGCATTTTTTATTTAATAATTAATTTAATTAATTAATTTTTAAATTTTTTAAATAATAGTAAAATTGATGAAAACATAGCATATTGTAACTAAAATGTAATTGATTAATCAAATCATTTTAATACATAATATTGAATCATTTACGATTGTAACTAAAATGTAACTAATTAATCAAACATGTTACAAATCTTGTTCCCAAATGTATCCAAAATAAAATGTTTTACAAAACAAAATGAGCCTAAGTACATATTATCCAAACATCATGAAGGTGACACAACTTCTGTAGTATGGAGAATCTTTGAAAAATGATGCGTCCATTCAATTCGGACTTCATCAAATCATTTTAATACATAATATTGAATCATTTACGATTGTAACTAAAATGTAACTAATTAATCAAACATGTTACAAATCTTCTTGTTCTCAAATGTATCCAAAATAAAATGTTTTACAAAACAAAATGAGCCTAAGTACATATTATCCAAACATCATGAAGGTGACACAACTTCTGTAGTATGGAGAATCTTTGAAAAATGATGCATCCATTCAATTCGGACTTCATCAAGCTCATGCGATTTTTTTTTCCATTGTACTGTTAAACAATAGAGATCAATTAAAATTTCTAATCATAATTAGGCCATTTTAATGTAATTACATCTAAATATAATTCAACATGTTAGATCAATTATAATACACAATAGAGATCAATTAAAGTATATATAGACAAGTACATAAACAAGAAATAATGTTAGATACTTACATTTTTTTAGAGCAGAGATAAATCATTAATGAGGTCTTTTATGAAATGCAACATATAGTAACCGCACTCGTATTCATTAGGTTGTTGTAATACCTTAAAACAAATTTAATGTAAACATTTAGTGAACAAATTTGAACTTACATATGTCTAGTCCAAACAAAGAAAAGCACTTGCAGGATCAGCCCATTTGGCTGCAATGGCCTCTGAAATCTTCTTCCTCTTTCAACAGATTTGGGAGCTCTCTTCTTACCCTTAAGCCTGGGCATATTTTTTCTTTCCTCGACACACTCTTTATCCACTCCTGCTCAAGCTGTTTGCTCAAAATCTTATAAGAGTCCCACTGCAACTCTTCCTCACCCATAAGGCCACATCGAGAAGCTTCTGCAATCAAATTTTGCCACTCATAATGGCAAGTTTCCTGGAGCATCAGCTTTCCACGGTGGCTTTCCCATCCCATCCTTACAGCAACACCAATTTTCAATCTTGTTTCCTCACTGCAATTAAGAAAAAAAATCTCCTTTAGCAAGTTCGAAACACAAAAATTCACAAATCTTTAATTTTCATTTGAGATTATAGAAAAAGAGGGTGATTTTACAATTATGAATATGAAATACTCCGTAATGAATTAGTACAACATTGGTAGTTTCAATTGAATTCCCAAGCAAGAATTAAGTGATGTATAATTAGAGCTTATCAGTAATATTGTCAAACAAAAACTCTGAACCGTGAAGTTAAATGGATAAGTATAGCTGACGAAATATTAACGGGTTATCTCAGGGTCCACTAGATCGTTTGCACGATCTGAACAGAATGAACAATATCTTATTATGTTGTTGACTGAATCAAATTGGTTATTTCAGATGCCAAAATGAAGGGAAAGAAGAAGTCACACCCTGTCCAGGGAAAAAATGTTGCAGCAAGATTAACAACATAGCTATAGTAAATGAGACTAATTGATGTTTGTGAGTAGAAAGTTGTCTAACATACAAGTTTAACGATTTTGCCTGAATCATCACCTAACCACATCTTCCTCCTCTTAAAGAAAGACACACTCTACCTTTACATCGGAACATTTTGAATGCGAGCTTTTCAAGTATAAAACTGGTGAGTTCGCAACTGGATTCAAACTTGAAGCAAATACTCAGTTTCAAGTACTATGAAAGAAATTTCCATATGCATCATCTCAGTCATCATGCTTTAGTATTTAGAGTCTTTCTCTTTTCCATTTTTATAAATTGAAAGCTTGAACCATATAGACACGAGTATGTTATTTTGATGCAACTTACAAGTTCAGCAGATATGTATATTACTAGTTACTAGGATAGAGTGAACTTCGACAGTCCTATGTGGCATGTAAAGAAAGTAAATCTAAACTTGAAAATCTTCATTAGCAAATCTAAGAAATCTCACTGTGAGGAATTTCTCCTCAACTAGTCAGCTCAGTGCACACTACAAACACAGTAGCTAGTTAGGCTAAAAAAAATACATCAGTAATGAACATCAAATGTGCTCAAAAGTGCAGCAACAGTTCGGCCAGAATGCAGTATCAAACAGTAGCAACAAGGCAGTAGGACAACATCTTTAGCACAATAAAGGCTCAATCCCAAATGCAGCAACCGTTTGCCCCAATATGCCTCAAGAATGCAATTTATTAACACTCAAAGAAGGAAATTACTTACCTCAAAGGGGCAGTGACAACTTTACCCAACTAGCAGCCCAGAGCAACATAACAGCAGGTAGCACTGGCAAAGCAACAAACATCAAGGTAACTCAAGTGTAGCAGTTGCTTCAGCTTGTACAAGATGGTATGTATATTGAGATTTGGAACTTCCCCCAAGTTATGCAAAGGAGGAGGGGGGTAAAGAATGAGTATCAAGAATTACCTATCTTTAACAAACTAACAACTTAGAAGAAACTTAGTAGTTAATCATTTGAAGTAGTTATCAAAGAGAAAAGACATCAAACACCTCAATGTTTTAAGGTAAGCTTAAAGACTTGTGATAACCAAACTAAACCTCAAATTTGAAAGACAAGAAAGCAAGGGGGATACCACCATTCATATTCCGATGCTGTAACAAGATCAAAAGGTTTTTAGAACTTAAGGCATGACAGGTTATCGGATGAGGCTAACCAAATCCCTAAGCTTAGTGATTAAACATGGTTCAAAACAGACAACATGGTAATTCACACACAAAGCTGGACTAGATCCAAGGTTAGCTACTGATTTAAATAACAGATAACTTTAAACTTGCCAATAAACACAACTAAGCATCGCTTCATTTTTTAGGCTTCTAAAATAGTAGTTCAGCTCTTAATGCACTTACTGGATGTATCAATAAGCAAACAGGAGATTAAGGCAACTTAGAAGTTTTAGGCGAGAGTGGTCTTCACTTCTGGATTCACTTAGTGTAGACAGACCAACAAATACTTAAATATACCAAATAAAAAAAGAAAACAACCTTCTCTTTAACATACTTTACTAGATTATTCTATATTAGAACAACATGTTTAATGGTAAATCATCTCAACATTTCTAAGAGCATACCTAGGTTATAAGAGACTTAGGCCATGAGAGATATAAAAACATTCGAGCAGAGATGACATATCATTGCGTTTTAAAAGATTGAAAACTAATCTCAGCAACCTCCAAACTAGTATAGGATATCATAGGCTAATAACATCGGATTGAAGAAGCAGACAAACAAAACCAAAGCTGACCAAACAAGGGCCACAATGACTAATATACCTGTATCTCAGCAACGAAACCAACAATTTTAGGGCACACAGTGATTTTAGGGCTCAAATTTCGGTTTGCATATGCTCAGATTTCAGTTTGCATACATTGAGAATTTTAGGGTTCAGATTTAGGGCTAAGAACTAAAGGTGTCTAACGGGCCGAACCGGTCCGGACCGGTAGCTCCTTACCGGGTTTAACCGGTTTCGAACCGGTTACCGGTCCGGTTCACCGGACTACCGGGCCAACCGGTCCGATTCATTATCGATTAGTCGGCGTGCGCATGTCGGTGCGAACAGTCCTCTGGTCCGTTTTTTTGTAATATTTATTTTTTATAATATAAACTAAATTCAATTTAAATATATAATATAATAATATAATATATAATTTAGTTTTATATATTAAAATTGAAACTTTAAAGTTAACTTTCTATTTCTATTTATAACTTTATAGTTTATAGTTTATAACTTTATACTTTATATTTATTTTATAGTTTACTTTATATATTTTATACTTTATAAGATCAATTATAGTTATACACTTATAGTCTTATACAGTTATACTTTATAGTTTATAACTTTATATTGTAATTATACTTTTATTAATTTATTAGATTAGTAGATATAAGTTAACAAATAAGTAATAACATATTAACAACTAAATAGATAGTAAAATTAAAATTAATGATAAGATGTAAACTTTTGAACTTTCATAATGTTAATAAGAGTATATAATGAAGTAATAATAATTTTATTTACATGTTATGCATCCTTCTTGCAAGTTCTTCGTAATCTATAGGTTGATTGAATTGGTTATGCCCATAGCCTCTAAATCGGAGTATTAATTCGATCCACTCCGCTCCGCCTTTCAAAATATTGCCTATTTCTTCATCTTCCGAGAATTAACGCGTCTCTATATCCTTGATTTCTTCTCTGCGATCGATCCGATCCATGCGGACTAACACTTCTAATGTGCTTACCCGATGAGTGGCGTGTGTCTCCTATTTGATCTCGTGCTTGGCTAAATGCACTTTGAAGCCATTTGTTGAGATCGACACGTTAAGAACATCTCGCCATCGCAAGTACGGAAATTGCCTTTTGTTATCCCGCCACCATTGTAAAGGGTCAAAACTTTTCTTGGCTCATTGACTTTTGCAAATAAAATTGCATCTCATCGCAAGATCGACTTGGCTTGCTTGTGTTGTAAAAGTGCTTCATATGTCTAAAGATTCTTCTTCATCGTCATCAAGATTGAATCTCGCATGTAGACACGAAGCGAACTAGAAGAAATATTAGTAACGAGTTGTTGTTATCGTGTAATGTAGCATAATATTCATATATAATGTAGTTAAATTAGTATCAAGTGTACTTATGCAATCAAATGAAGATGGAGTTTCTGCTTCACCAACTTCCATATAATTATATAAACTAAATATTAAATTATGACAATCTACTTTTTAATAGAAGGATTTAAGGATTTAAGATCGCACTAATACAATAAATATCGGGAATAGATAAAAATATTTTTAAACTTTTCAAACATAAGTGTAATCGCATCGTATATTTCACATTTGATTTTAAACCATAAAGTAAATATGAAATTTCAATTTATATGAGCTAAAGCATTACAAATGTTGGGTAATAAGATCACGAAAATTCAACGATGGCGATGTAAAATTTACGTAATTTTTAAAAGTTCACCAATTGATTTCCAATGTTCGTCGGTTAACATATACATCACGTTCTTACAATGCGCATTTGCAACATGTGTTATGAGGTCTTTATACTTATAACATTCTTTTAAAAATAAATAAGTATAATTCCACCGTGTAATAATCTCTTCTGGCATGAATTTAGGTCTCAAATTAAATTGTTTACATTTTTCTTTAAATTCTATAATTATATTTATCCAATTATTACTCTGAATAACTCCAATGACTCTTTTGACAAGTTTTATTTCAGGTGAAAATAAATCAAGATCACTTTTAACAATTAAATTATAAATATGACAAGCACAACGAACATAAAATATATGAGGAAGTGGTGGGTGTAGCTCCGCTTTTAAAAGATCTACAACAACAATATTATTAGATGCATTATCGAATGATACACAAAGTATTTTATTATAAAGATTATATTTTTGGGCATAAGAACAAATAGTTTCGCTTATATATTTTCCAGTATGACTTTGATCCTCGTCATACGCAAAAGAAATAATACGTTTTTCCATTCTAAAATTTTCATCAATCCAATGACAAGTAATTGTTAAATAATCATAAGCTTTAACGTGTCCAATGTCTGAAGTAAAACTAACTAGGCATGGAAGGTTAGCAAACAAATATTGCAAAAAAATAACATAATCATTATGAAGTCTAAAAATATCGGCTCTAGTAGTACTACGAGGAACACCTTTAAAAAAAGATTATATACTCTTTGAATATATGTAATTAAATATGAAGAAGAAGCAAAAGAAAAAGGTAAACAACCTCCGACAATCATTTTTGCTAATTCAATGCGATCCTTTTTTGGATCGTACTTAGTCACCCCCCCAGTTAATGGATTAAGTTGTTTTTGGCGGGTTCTAAATCAGAGAAAACATTCAATTGTGTCGTATGATAGTGTTTTATATGTCTACCTATAGTGCCTGTCCCCCTTCTCCACCCCCTGTCTTTTGTTTATAAGTTCTCCCACAAATATTACATCTATCTCTATCGCATCTACAACTTTATCATAAAAGAGCCACACTTTACTCCTTTTTTCTTGCTACCGGTTCTGCAGGAGGTCTACGATCATTTACTACGACTACTACCACTACAGCATCAACAGCGATGTGAAGGAACACTAGTAGGTGTAGGAGGTTCTTGTTCTTCAAGTTCAACAATATTATCTAATTGAACGTTATCATATTCATTATCTTCTATTCCAAAATCTTCTTGCATTTGATCATAATCTATATTTTGATTAGATGATGAAGAACCTACAAAATTTTTACCTCTTGAACTAGATTTACGGCGCAGTCCCGACGCAATTCCCCTTAGTAAAGACATTATAAAATATTTAATTAATCAACAAATAAATATGACAATTTAATAAAATAATTAGAGAATGAAACGAGTGTACCAAACTTCGGGATTCAGAATTCAATTGAAACTCGAAGCTCGAAGTCTTGCGTCTTGCTACTTTGAATTTGAAAACTAATAATAATAATAACTTGAAAATTGATAATAAAGATGATTAAGAGAGTATGAGAATAAGAGAATTGAGAGAAATGTTGTGTGATAAAAATGAAAAAAATGTAGAGAATTTATAGATTTTTTAAAGGGTAAAGATGTAATTAAAATAAAATAATAAACAAAAAACAAAAAAAAAAAACCCAGCCAAACGGTCGAAATGACCGTTGGCACTCCCCCCCACCCATCCCCCACCCCTCCCAACGGTATTGTTACCGTTGGGATTTTTTTTATTTTTTTTTATTTTTTTTGTTACCGGTCCGGTCCGGACCGGTTAACCGGTAAGGGAACCGGTTTTCCGTTACCGGGTCTAATCGGTCCGGGCCTTACCGAATTTTTCCTAACCCGTGCGGGTTGGGGTTGGGGCCCAATCCAACCCCCAACCCGGTATGTCCTTACCGGTCCGGGTCGGTCCGGATATTCTACCGGGTCAATCGGTCCGGTTCCGGGTCAACCCGGACCGGTAGACAGGTATACTAAGAACGAAAGAATCAAGGAAGAAAGTAAGATTTAGGGCTAAGAACGAAAGATGAAACTCATATTTCGGTTTCTATGGAAGAAAGTAAGATTTAGTAGCAGATTTTGGTATGGAATTTTAGGGCTCATATTTTGGTTTGATATGGAAAGAAAGGTTATGGAAAGAATTCCACCTAATGATTTATTTAGATGGGCCGGTTTTTAAGAGTTGGGTTAGGTCGACTTCAAAAAAATGGGTCAACGCTAACAAACCGTCACACAATATGTGACGGTGCAAATAACTATCATATGTGTGTCATAAATTTATGACAATTTATATAACTGTCACACTTATGTGTTTGTTGACCGAGAAGTAAAAGGAAAAACTGTCATACTATGTGACAATTGCAAAAACCTCACACTCTTGACTGTCATCGTAGGTCATTTTTTTTGTAGTGATTATGTAATTTAGAACAGATAGAGTCCCCAAAACACGTGTTTTCAAATCATCCTAAAAGGATAAACATTTGTATTTATTAAACAAATGAATTAATTTTCTAAACCCCAGACTTGGACGAATTGAGATATGAAAATCGGGCTGTTTTGTGTAAAAGTGGATTGTTAACATAAAAATTGGATTGTTTTCAAATGAAAAAAAAAACCCCAGAAAGTTTGATAAAAACTTGGTGAAAAAAATTGGGTTTCAAAGACTGAATTTGAATGAAAAATGGTTAAGTTTATGAAATCTGTTAAGGACTATTTTTGGGCTAAGCCCAACTAAAATGATTTCTCGAAAGAAAGACCTTTTAAAGACTCAAGTTTAAAGTATGGTTTCAAAATTGCAATATAGTTGACCTTCAATGACAATAAAAAGATAGACTTGGGGGCGAACGCGAAATTCCTCGCCCACAGGATCCCTACCTCCGGCCCGACAGAGATTGGTGGAGGAGGTAAATTATGGTGATTCAGTGGCCCACTACAATGTCTGGTGCCCACAAGGAGTAATCCCTCACAAAGGAGAAATGAAACTCCCACACTGCGGTTGCCAGAGCTCGAACCTGCCTATTTGGGGGCAATTTACCACCCTGGAACCAACTGAGCTATGCCCATACGGGCAATAAAAAAAAAAAGAAGATAAACTTGTATTTCAATTTCTAGAAAACCTTAGCATGTTATTCTAAAGGGATTACATTTTTTCAAAGGGCTTTCAAAACATATAGGAAAATTTAGACTATCCATCGAACTAATTTTAGTGGGATTCTACTCAATTTAAAACATGGGTGTATCTTAGTCTAGAAATGAATTGGTTAAAAACTTCTATGAATTCTTTCTAAATGAATTTCAACTTTTGATTTTAAAACCTCTTGGAACGGAAAATAAAATTACATGCTCTTTTGCTAAAAGTAAACACTCTTAAAGACAATTTTTAGTAATTAAATATGCTAACCCGAAGGTCAATCATATTCTATGGATCCTTAATACCGGGGTGTGTAAACCTTCCTCGTGGAATCACTAGAACCCTTACCTCGAACTCTGATTTAAAAAAAGTTCACGGATTTTTAATAAACCCTTTTACCCGGTTTTCCTAATTTCTTTATAAATTAGGTGTCGACTCTAAATAATATCCGAAATAGAGTTCCAACAACCTCCTAGTAGCTTTTATGCCTCCGCGTAAAAGTGAACCATAACATCGATGATTAAGGATCAACCTACAGATTATGGACCAGTTCAGTGATGATTTGGGTTATCGCTTGGGTACTAACTGGTTTTTGGTTGGAATAACCAGAGTGGGTTGGTACCTTTCTAGTGGAGGAGCTTTATAAAGGATAGTGCATATGGTGTACCGTATTGGGAGGAGCTTTTAGTTTTTAAGTTTGAGTGAGGCAAAGGAAACTCTCAGTTGTCTGGGCATGCAGTGTTCTAATATCTCCAGGGTCGGTTCAGCTATTTTGCGAGACCTATTATATTTCAGTACACTTTGAAGCAGGTTTGGATAATGATCGGTCGTTAGTGGTGGTGGTGATTTGAATGGAAGGTGGAAATTGAAAAACTAAGATAAATTCATGGTTGACCTAATTTGGAATGGGTAAGGTACCTCTTCGAGAAAGGGGAGAAATTTGATTCAAAGCAACAATTTTTTTTGGGTTAGGTATGGATTATGGTAGCATTACTTTCACATCTTTCAGATGGAGTATAATTATTTAGTACGCTCGAAAGAGTAGATCTATGGTAATTGAGTAAGTGTTATGACGAGTGCTCTATGGGGGTTTTGGATTGGCGATTGGCGTTGTATCAAGATGGATAATTATGCGGCATTCTTGGATTAATGCTCTAGAGTGGATGGATGAGAGGGAATCTTGAGAGTCTCTTCAGTTGAAGGTTAATGTTATATTTTTTAGGAGAGGTTGTGATTGTGATGGTAGGTTATGTTGAAGCATTGTTGACTAATAACATGAATGAGTAGATCAATACTAAAGACTTGAAAGTAAATACATAAGGTAAGATAAATGGATTGTAAGGTTCATACATCACGATTTGGTAAGGCTGATAAATTGTGAGATTCGATACATTTTAAATGGTTAAGATGTAGTTCTATATTACAAATAGAGGTTCGATGAGGTGTCCAGAGTTATGGGCGAGTTAAGAGAAAGTACAAGGAAGAGTTGATGTATTTAGAGTTTAGGGTTTTTTATGAGACTTGTGTATCGGGTGGAAGTTGAGAAACATCAATCATAAGGTATAGTCGTCGATACTAAGTAGACAACTTGTATATAATTCAGTTTTTAGAGTCGAGATAATGGCACATGAATGGTTATTTAAGAGAAAGGTGGTGAAAGAGGTTACAACAGACTTATGAAAATCATATTATTTATTTCTAGAATCAGTTTGAGTGATTTTGACGATTTAGGGATTTAAGCATTTTATTCTGGGTTAGAATTATTCAATTAAGGCCAGGTAGCCTATGTTTATATCACCTGGAGGACTTTTGGTATTCTAGTAAGAGTTAGTTTTACCTCCAAGCTTTCGGTAGGTCATCCCGTATTTCATTTTTCCATGATAAAAATATACCATTAGGATGATTCTCATGTTATTCAATGAGACTCGATATTGCTTGATCAAAATTTGACATTTGAGGAAGAACCAGTTGCTATTTTTGAAAGGCAGATTCAGAAGTTGAGGTCCAAGGAAATTGCTTCAGTAAAAGTTCGATGGAGGCATCATCCGATTGAAGAGGCTAATTGGGAGACCAAGCCAGACATGCATAGTAGATACCCTCAGTTTTTTGACGATTCAGATACTTCCTTTCTCTTTTATGTTCGAGGACAAAGATGTGTTTAAGTGGTGGATAATGTAACGACCCGATAAGTAATTTTGGATATTTTTCTTGTTTTCTCATAAATAACCTTTCCCCTAGCTTTGTTTAGATGTAATTATCTTTCATGAATGGGTAGTGCAATTACCGAGGTAACCGGGTGAAGTTAATAGAAGAAATCCTATATTTTGGAAATTGGATGTTTTAAATTTGAAAAGTTTAACTAAGAGTTAACTTTTTGAAAGAACGTGCTCGAAATCAAATTTCGATGGTTCTATTAGATCAAGAACGTGATTTAGATGGATGATCTTGACAAAACCCGAGTGATTTGGGTGAGATTTGGTAGGAATGTGGATTTTAGAAAATTCTTAAGTTAAAAGATGAGTTTTGATGTGTTACCTATGGATTGAATTGTAACTTAAGTGTGCAACTAGTGTTGTCGGTGAATGTAACCTACGTGAATTATCAATTGCGTGTATTAGGACTGTCTGGGAGTCAACTTGATATTTATGCCTAATATGTATTATCTGTCATTGTCGGCCTATGATGCTTACATAGGTACGTTATGTACTCATACTACACTTGCTGCATCAGTTTTACGTGGATGCAGGTATAGAGAATGGTTCAGGTTGCAGCTTCGGTGTACGCGAAGGTTAGGCATGCCACTCATCCTATCGGCGGACTTGGTCTTCATCTTAGTTAGGTTGTTTTTAATAATTCAAGACACTGACTTGTTTTATTTCTGTACCTATTTGTACTCATAGTAGTCTTTGTATGAGTCAAGCTAGGTTTTGAAAAAGTGTTTTGTAAGAGATTTGACATTTAGTAAAGTGAATGAGAATTATTATATCTATGTAATTTCTTAATTTATTTCCGTAATTTCTTAATTTATTTCCGTAATGTTTATTCGTGTTAAAAGGGTTGTATATTTGGGATGCTTCGCCTACTGGGTCGGATCCGGCTCCTCTGTAATTTCTTAATTTATTTTCGTAATTTCTTAATTTATTTTCGTAATGTTTATTCGTGTTAAAAGGATTGTATATTTGGGATGCTTCGCCTACTGGGTCGGATCCGGCTCCTCTGTAGTGCACAATTTTAATGTGTTGATGTTGTTAAAAACTATTAGATCATTTAAAAAAATAAGATCAATGTGCACTTTACGTAAAATGCACTACAGAAAGTACAAAATCATCATTTTCAAGAACCTATAACCAAACAAAGAGTTAATTATATTATAGGAAAAAATTGGTTAAAGTAAATAACTACTAAAAATTACCTCAGATTCCACCAACAAAACATCACAACCTTGTATCACAGGTAGGGCTGGCGATGGGCGGGCCGGCCCGACCCTCGGTCCAGGCGACCCGAACCACGACACGGTATTAAAAAAAAAAGCGGGGCCAGGGGCTCGAGCAGGCGGGGCAGTATGGTCGCTTGCCCGCCGCCAGGCCCGATCCGCCCAGCCCGCCCGCCCAAATCCCGGCTCGACCCACTGCACAAAATAGCCGTTGTCCAACGGCCATTTTACATTTGGTAGTTGAATGACGGCCATTTTAGGCTCCTCCCCAACCCCTACCCCCTTTATATTTATTTTTAACCCTATAAATACCTCATTCCTCTTCTTATTATTTTCACAAATCTTTCTACTCTCTAATCTCTCAATCAATCTCTAATTCTCTATACAACATTGTCTACATATTCAATCTATTTATTAATTTGAGAATTGGGAGTGAAGTTGGCAACTAGCTTGAGGATTATCTATCGAGCAAAGTTTCAATTTTCAACCTCTCGATTACGTCGACTACGTCGGCGTTTGGTACATCGTTCTCTCATTAAATTATTATTTTGTCTTTATTTCATTTAGCACATTTAATTTCATTATCTTTAACTATTTATTAGCATAATTAAAATGAAAGGACTAAGAGGCATGTTGGGTAAGGGTAAGGGTCGGGCTTCTACAGTAGGGGTGGTAACAAGGGCAAAGTACTTCTTCTAGTATTCTGTTCGATTATTCCTAGACAAGATGATTTTATAGATCCTGAAATGTTTCCTGAAATACCATATGATCTTGACACAAATGATTATCATGAAATTGAAGAAGATTTTAATTTAGATGACACTCTAGTTGATGATACACCTATTAATGAAGATGATGATACACCCACTAGTGAAATGCCTCATATCCCCTACTATGAGGCGAGTCAAAAAAGCGACCATTAAAATCGGTTGTATGGAAATATTTTGACAGACGTAGCTAATCAAGTAATGTATGTAAAACTTGTAAAAATGTTTATTCTTTTAAAAGCTGGACAAGGTCATGGTGGGACGGGGTTTAGGAAGACACACTGTTGCAAAAACACAAAGCCTTGCATGCCCGATACATGATTGAAAAAGCGGTGAACAAACGTCCTCTCAATCGGGACAAGGTTCACATACTCTGTCTGGAGAAATGCGAGGTCAAATTAACCTATGTGGGGAGTTGTAGGCCTAAATATGATAAACATAAAGATAGGGAAGCCTTAGCAAAATTAGTTCTTTGTGGAGGGTTTGCCTTTTCATTTCCGAATCTCTGGTTTTATTCATTATATTAGAGATATGTATAATCCCTTATAAAGGTTTTCCTAGATCAATTGTTAAAGAGATGTATTTAAATTTGCACATAAATATCAACAATATTTACGTTATGCATTATATCATTTAAATTGCAAAGTTGCTTTAACTTCGATATAGGTCGTAGTACTAACGACCATGATTATTTAATGACTTTGTCATTGGATAGATTATAAATGGTCTATGCAAAACGTATTTTAGCATATAGATATATAGATAGTAGGCACCTTTGGTGAGTTTATTTGAGAAAATATTTATTGATCGCGATTATTACGGAATAACCGATAAAGTTATGAGTATTACATTAGATAATGCATCTTAACAATTACGCTATTAGTATTTTAAGAAATGTTTTAACTCAGTCTTTTCCAAAACATTTTCATATCAAATGTCGTGCCATATTTATAACTTAGTTGTAAAGGATGGTCTTTCACTTTTTCAAGATATTCTTGAAAAATACAATTTGATATACACTTTATTTTTAAAAATAATAGAATTCAACAAAGAAAAGAATATAAAAACTTGCCACGATTGTGGACTATCTTCTGAGAAAAATTCAGAAGAAGTACCAACTAGGTGGAATTCTTTATATGACCAACTAGTTGTTGCTTATGACTATAGAAAACCTATTACTTTATTTTTAACGCCCATAATCAAAATTCAAATGATATGATTGTGGATACTGATTGGGAGAAAATTAGAGAACTTATTGTATTTTTAGAAAATTTTCAACGAGCAACAAAAGAATTTTCTACTTTATATTATCCTACTATTTCAACTATGTTGTTTTATATAGCTATAATATTTTACTTCTTAAAGAATATATGGAAAAACACCTTATCTATGACTATTAAAAAATGTTTATGAAATTAAAAATATTTTATTCCTATTCCCTATTTATATTATTGGTCTTTGTATTAAACGACTATTAAAGTAGAGGGTTGTAAAAGTCTTATTGAAAATATATATAACTGTATGGACGTACTACCACCTCCAACTCCCAAAAATTTAAATGTTGAACCACCTATTGAACTAACGCTAGAAGAAGTGTTGAATAGCGTAGAAGATGAATGCAAAAAAGTATATCGGCATTACCAGCAAGAAAGTGCTAGTAACCAACCGACTTTTGTATCATCTTCTTCTTCAACACAACCTAAAAAACGACAAGCAGTTTCTGTGGCTAGGCCTAATATTAATTCTATTGAAAGCCTCAGAAATAAAATGTGCGGTGGTAGCAGTGCTAACCAAATTAGTGAGTTCGATGTTTTTGTTTTGCAGGGTAATTTACCTTACCAAGCAGTTATCAATGAAGAAGGAAAGGAAGACTTGCTGAAATATTGGACCAAGAATGAGAAGACATTTCGACACTTTCAATGATGGCGAGATATTTTGAACATTCAGCGTCATCGATCGACACGAAGCGCTTTTACTGCAGATTTCAAATAGGAAACCTGGACACTCATTAGCGGGAGCGGCTTGGAGATGGCGATACTATTCAGAGATTGGATACGAGCGGAGGCGAAGGAGGTGCGATCAACAGTGCGAAGAAGATGGCGACAACTACAGCGACATTTTATCACGAAGGCATGAGTAGCGGCGTGGAACAATTTGATCAAGATATACCAATCCAATAGAAGAACCACAAGAAATTATAAAGAAATTAGAAAAAATATTTTCAAATTGGTAATTTATTTCATTGCAATTTTTAAATTTTTCTATGTCTTTCACTCTTTTGCAATTTTTTTCAACAACAGTACACTACAATGTAATTTTGAATCTTGTATATTTGATATTTCAATGAAATTAATAATATAAAAGGCACAAAAACAGACTTGGGATGTTTTTTTTACACTAGTCTTGTCTTTGTTTAATTATTTAGTTTATAACTTTATACTTTATACTTTATAGTTTATACTTTATAGTTTATAGTTTATACTTTATACTTTATAAATATATTATAAATTATAATACTATAAGTCTATAATATGACAAGTATATGTTAATGTTACTTTGTTAGTACTTAGTAATTTATTATTTTTAATTTAGTGAAAAAATTTAAAAAAAAAAAAAAAAACCCGCCAAATCCGTCCGACCAGGCCGTCCGGCCGTCCAGGCCCTACCCAGCGGGCGGGATCGGGACGGGACATGGTATGGTCCCGCCCGAACCACTCCGAGCGCCCGGCTCGACCCGCCCTTTTCGGCCAGGCCCGCCCAAACCCGCGAGCCGATCGGTGGGCCGTCCCATTGGCCAGCCTTAATCACAGGTAACCAAACAGTTAAAGAAAAAAAATTATTTAAGGAAAATAACAGAGAACATCAGAAAATCATAAGTTCCATTCTGATGCATTGTCACATCTTGAAAACACATAAAAGGGAGAAAGTTCTTGATAAAAAGGAAATAAGAAATTCAACATTATTTGATAAAAGAAGATAAGAAAGAAACAAGAGAAGTAATTTGTTGAAATTTACGGTTTAGAAAATAAGAAAACATACCATTTTGATCCAATTGATAAAAAGCTTAAAAACACAGAAATGGAGAAAGTTCTTGATAAAAAGAAAGAAGAAATTCAACATTGTTTATAATGAAGTTTGATAAAAGAAGATAAGAAAGAAACAAGAGAAGTGATTTGTTGAAATTCATGGTTAAGAAATAAGAAAACATACCACAATACTTTGATCAATTTATACAGCTTTCAGAAAAGACGCCATAGGCATTTTTCGATTTATCTATTGGATGTAGAAACCTTAATCAAAGTGGTAAGGAGTGAGAAATGAGGAGCAGAAGAAGAGAAGATAAGTAAATGAAGGGTGAGAACATGTGGACGATGACTGTCTCATTTGTTTTGGGCCCTAACTATAATGGCCCAATTCAATGGATCCATCGAATTGTAACAACTCATATGTTCATTTTTAGCTAAAAACCTTTATTTGACTAAATTATCATTCTTTAGACTCTAGGTGGGGTTTTTGACATGCGAGAGGATGAGTATCACGGTTCCCGAAGTGCTTTGAAATATTTTTCGGAAGAAAAACCTAAAATGAATAGTTTTGAAATGAAGTAGTTGACCCAAAGTTGATTTTTGAGTATATGAGTTTGTTTTCAGATTTCATCGCTTCCGGTAGGTCTGGAGCATCATTTATGCCTATCGAGTTCTTGATTTGCTTCGCGAGGCGTTCAAATGTATTTTGTGACTCAATTTGTAAAATTGTGAATTTTGAGTATTTTGGGTGATTTCATAGAAAAGTAAGTCTTAGCTCCATTGTATGAGAAGTCTGAGTGCGCGAGCGAGTTTGTAGCGTTGTTTACCTAAGGGTGACATGTTTGGATTGTATCCTAGAGGTCTCGGGAATATTTCGGGTGGTTGATAAAGAATTGGCTAAATTTCCATGTTGTTGATTTCTGGTGTGCTGCACCAGCGGCCATTTACCGCTTCTGTGGAGCCACCTCTGTTGGTTTGTAGATGCGGGCCTTGATGGATTGGGGTTTTCCGCTTCTGCGGTACCTATTGCGCAGAGCGATCCGCCTCTACTGGATATTTCAGCTTCTATGTGTTTTGAATTTTTAAGTTGGGCCGTTCGACGGTAGGTTTTCCGCTTAGGTGACCCTCTTTGACGCGGTCAATTCCACCGAAGCAGAATATCTATTTCCCGGGCCTAGAATTTAATGCCCATCTCAGATTCATTTCCCCATTTTCTCATCCTAGGAGTAGAGCTCGATAGAGAGGTGATTTTAGAGAACATCATCATCTTCCATATTTGGGCTAATAAATTCTATCTCCTTTTACTTACTTATCATTATTATGTCCTCTGATCTAGGTTTAATTTATTATTTGGGTAGAATTGACCTAGGTTCTATGTGAGAATAAGAGGCTTGGAATCATGAAATTAAGGCTTGTTAATGATCTTATTGCTTTGATATTGTAAACTTGAGTAAATTAAGGATAGTAGAAATTGTGTAATGATTAATTTGGTATTGAAATCCATTTTAAAATTGGGGAAAATATAGGGTTTCAATTAGTTTTTTTTCTTAAATATGAAATTGGAAACCCAAACGTGAATAGTTCTCAAATTAACTTAAGGATATGATTCTATAGAGTAGTCTCACGATTTTTGAATAATAAAGTTCCAATTTTTACCTTCATGGGCCTGGGGCCAATTTGAGAGTGGACTTCTAGATTGCTTTTAATAGACTAAGTCCTTGTGAATGTGTTAGATTACTTTATTAACGTAGAATCTATGTGTTATACTATGAGTATTACAAGGAACTTTGCAAGGGAAATGACTTGGAAGAGGACTGAGGTTCGTGGCACCTGCTCACCTATGAGACATGCTACATTTTATTCTTTCTAGACTTCGATAGAAGTACATAGTTGATATAAATATTGAGGGGTATTGGGCGTGTTTGGGCGTCCCACCTTAGAAGTTGTGATGAGCGCTTGGGTGAGTACATGAGTTGAACTGTCTTGATGGGTGATTTGGAGAATCAACGTTAGGATTGATTCTGACTGTTATTATATTGGATTATCACCATTATCTGGGCTTGTCGTCATTGATTGATAAATTGTTGTGTTCACTCATCACATTTACTTCTGATATGAAAGACTGATCACGTGAAATTTACATGTATTGAATTCTTAAGCATGTGATTTTCATCTCCTATATTTGATTGTATCTCATACATCATGGTTATTTTCCTTATTAATATTGCATTCATACACCCATGATTATATGACATGGAAGTGGAGTGGTATGAAAATGATGTGTGTCCATTGAGATCGGAAAGGTAAGAATATTCTTATGAGATGATTGGAAATACGGAGATGATGGAAAATATTGACACGACTCGATAAATGATTCTTGGGCTCTAGTTAGATTTATGTGTTGAATTTCGGCTGGCTTGGAGAGGTATATGGATGATGCGGGTCCCCTATTGGTAATATCTATAAGGCAAAGCCTATAGAGTGTGTATACTAGGTTGATAGAAAGGTACTCTACATTTGCATTCATACCATACATTTTTATAAATTTATTTCTTGATGAATTGTACATGATTTAGATTGATTTTCGTAACTTGGATTGATTATCGGGATAAGATAGACTTTGATTAAACTTTTAATGATTTTGAAATATTTGAGTATTGAATTTTTTGTGAATAAAGTGACTTAACTGATTTATTGAACTGTTAGAATAGGATTTTATGAGAGTCAACTTGGTATTTATGTTTGTTAAGTATCTTCCGTTGTTGTCAGCCTATGATGCCTACGGGGGTACATTGTGTACTTATGCTAAACTTGTTGCATTCTTTTTGGATGCAGATACAATGTTGTGTACCAGTTCAGGACCAAGTGGCTGAGTCTCGAGTTGGATAGTTTGAGTGTTCGGGGTGAACTTGCTTCTTCACGACATGCCCAGGATACCATTCTTATTCATATCTTTTATTTGTGTTCGGTAGACATTATCACACTATTCAAACTTATCATCTCAATTTTAGTGCTCTTATATTATAGGCTAGATCTTTGAAGTAGTGTTGATCGTGTGAAGTGTATGTATGTGTGATGGACGATTACTTACGGGTGTGTGTTACTACACCCACACCCTTAACACATCGCCCTTTGTAAGGCATGATAAACCATTCCACTCCCCTATAAGTAGAATAACTTATTCACGAATTCAACAACCGGAAAATAACCCGAGAGTGAGCTAGTGTTGAGCTTAAGTGTTCAAAGCTAAGAGAAAATACTGTTCTTGTGAGCAGAGAGTCTAAACTAGTTAGTGAGTGAGGCTAAACAATTTGAGTGTTCAAGTGTTAGACGTTTAGTTCTATCACTACATTGTAAAGCTGAGAGACATTTTCTTTTGTTTATTTGAGTTGAAATAAAAGAAAGGATGGGCTGTGTTTGCCCATAACTCTTGGTGTGTTGTGTTGTGATTAAGCTTTCTATTTTAAACCTCATTCAAGTGTATATAATTTCTTCCACGTTCTTACGTTCTTTTGATCTTGAAAGAACTAATAATGAAGTTGGCAAGAGGTGTTGCCGATTGCCTTCACGCCTTTGTGTACGAAAAATTTATAGTAGCATACCAGGAGGTGATAATTGGTATCAGATATTAGCTTTTTGATAATCTAAAGGGTTCCTAAACACTACGTGAAGAGGTAAATCTTATTGCTATGGTGGTTGAGCAATGACGGCAAGAACAACGGCGGAGTTAAGTGCTCGTATTGAGCGTTTGGAAACTCTAATTGGTAGAACCGAGGATGGAAGTGATTTGGTGGATCTTGTTACATTAAATCATAGTCTTAACACGAAATTTGAACAATATAAATTCAGGGTAGATGCACGTTTGGCCGAATTGGTGGAGAAATTGAGATGAGCCAATGAACAATTCGGTGAATTGCGTCAAGCTAAGTTGGACCTGAAATGGAGCTTGTGGTGTTACACATGGCAGTATGAGCGACTGGTCGTGGTAATACCACTGATCGGGGTAAGGTTAGGGTACCGAAACATAAGTCTTTTACGGGGACAAGAAGTGCCAAGGAGTTGGGAAACTTCCTTTGGGACATGGAGTAATATTTCCTTGCGGCTCATATTGCGGAGAATGACCAAGTGAGTATCACATCTATGTATCTCACAGGTGATGCAAAATTTTGGTGGAGGACTAGAGACGCCGATGATGTAAGTGCGGGTCATCCACGCATTGAAACTTGGGCAAGGATGAGGGAGTAAATGAGGCAACAATTCCTACTTAGCAATGCAAGTTGATTGGCTAGGGACCGTCTCAAAAGCCTAAAACAAAGTGGTTCGGTACGTGAATACATCAAAGAGTTTAATTATTTGATGTTGGACATTCAAAACATGTTCGACGAAGACAAGCTACATAACTTCATTTCCGGAATGCAATGGTGGGATCAAAACAAACTTCGAAGGAAAAAAGTTAAAGACCTTCCAAGTGATATTGCCACGGCTGATTCTTTGGTAGATTACCGATCAAATCACCAAGGATCGGATGTCTCAAGCTCTTCTAAATCCAAGAAGTGAAATGGTAAAAATGTCAAGGAGGGGACGGGATAGTATGATGTCGAGAAAGGAAAGGGGAAGGTGATGGATACGGGACCAATGAGACAGAAAGTAAAAGATCCAAAATGTTGGACATGTGATGGTCCACATTTTGCACAAAATTTCCCCAACCATAAGGATGTCAATACCATTGTTGCGAGTGAGCCAAAACCGAATGAAAAAGTGGTGTTGTTGCCTCTTAGGCAAATCATGTTCTGGAACAACATCACGATGTTGAATACGATAGGGGATCCGGTGAACAATCCACATGCATTGTTGATATATATTTTTATGCGAATGAATGGGAGACTTGTCATAGCAATGATGGATACCAGAGCTACACATACCTTTGTAGATGCGAAGATTGCAAAGGTATTGGGACTCAAGACAATCAAGAGTACCGATTATATGAAAAAGGTGAACCAAGCAACCTAAATGATTGATGAGGTGACATCTGATGTTAAGATGTCATCCGAGCCATGGAGTTAGAAACAGAATGTGTTGGTGGTATAGTTGGGTGATTATGAGGCAATCATCGGAGTTGATTTCCTAAAAAAGAATGCCTTTGTTCCGATGCCACACTTAGATGGAGTGATGGTGATGAATGAAGAATTAAGGGGATTTATCCGAAACATTCATCCGGGAGTAGGGGTGAGTCGGGATGAGGAGCTTAAAACTCTAGAATTATGTGAATTAGCCGCGTATAGGAAGTGGCAAATAGAACTATATAATAAGGGGTGGTGATGCTAAGAGTTCAACTGAACTATATATACGTGGCAAGCCTAGATGCAAGATTGACTAAGTCCAAAGGTAATGTGGTTTAAGTACGGGTCACGATGGAGCACCAGATAACTTGGGGTGGGTTCGTTGAACTCCCTACAGGTCTCCGGGACACGTAGGAAATATTTTGAACTAAATTGGTTGAGTATTGAAGTGGGTGAGCTTCAAAGACTCAACTCGGGCAGAATGGTTCTAACCGAGTTCCGGATTTTGTGCAAACTTGGTGTATGATGGTCTAGACATGTTGTGGATGGTGCAGGTGAAGTGTTGAGTCATGTAAGACGTGGATAAGATCTTGCGGAAAGTGTAAGCCGTGTGAGAAGATTGAATTGGTCAACAAGACATTTACTTGAAGAAAGGAAGAAACATGCGAATTGACCAAGTCTTAAAGTAGTGTTGGTCGTGTGAAGTGTATGTGTGTGTGATGGACGATTACTTGCGGGTGTGTGTTACTACACCCGCTCCCTTAACACGTACCCCTTTGTAAGGAATGATAAACCATTCCCGTCTCCTATAAGTAGAATAAGTTAGAATAACTTATTCACGAATTCAACAACCGGAAAATCCTTAAACCCGAGAGTGAGCTAGTGTTGAGCTTAATTGTTCCAAGCTAAAAGTAAATCTTGTTCTTGTGAGCATACTTCCAGAGAGTCTAAACTAGTTAGTGAGGCTAAATAGTTTGAGTGTTCAAGTGTTAGATGTTTAGTTCTATCACTACATTGTAAAGCCGAGAGGCATTTCCTTTTGTCTATTTGAGTTGAAATAAAAGAAAGGTTGGGTTGTGTTTTCCCGTAACTCTTGGTGTGTTGTGTTGTGATTAAGCTTGCCATTTTAAACCTCCTTTAAGTGTGTATAATTGCTTATGCGTTCTTACGTTATTTTGACTTGAAAGAACTAAGTGTTTGGCTGAAGTTTGCAAGAGTTGTTGCCGACTGCCTTCACGCCTTTGTGTGCGAAAAATTTGTTGTAGCTTACCGGGGATGTGACACACGCCAAGATGGTTGAGTCGGTGATGGGTAAGCTCCCCAAAAAGGAGTCCGATAAGAGAGTTTGCCGATATGGATACTACAGTAGGTCTACATCCCGATGTTATGTGCAACAACATATATCCCAACATTCTTAGTCTACCGACCGGTACAGTCAGCTCTTCAGGTTTTAGATGGAGGTTCTGCGAGGCATAGTGGGTGTAGTACAGGTCAGACTACCAGAGGTTCTTAGTCCCAGTTCACTGATAGTGAGGGTCACTCAGGTCCTTCTATTCAGCAGTCTATAATGGAAAATACTTGTTATAATTATGGTAAGATTGGGCACTTTAGGAGAGATTATTCTATACTTAGGTTAGGTGGATCCCAGAAACCCAGGACCCAAGCTAACACGACCCAAAATGCCATTTGTGCATTGAGGGCACCTACACTAACCCCTAGGAGAACCATTAGCCTTAAATATAGAAATATATGGATCTAAAAGTGGAAGTTAGAAAAGATACACTTATGTATAACAAAAATCTGATTTGAATGTTACATCGTTCACAAAATACAATAGTTTACTACCCAGATGTTGGTGTCACTGGTACAAGGACTCTAAGAAATAACTTATCTATGAGAAATAGTAAGTAGACATTCAATTATTTATCGAAGAGTGACAGTTAACAATCACAAGTATCAAGACACTATCACATCTTGTATAAAACTCCAAGACTTAACAAAGTTACAAGAGTGAATCTTTTGGCTTGGATTCATCCAAGTGCTTTGTTTATGTTCTTAACTCTAAGGGAAGAAATACATAGACGAGACTGTTTGCGTGAATGATTGGCATCTTTTATGCTTATCTAGGTTCACACTTAGCATTTATTGTAAGAGTGTTCACCATCAATGGTAGATACACATTTATTGTGAGCTACATTTAAGCTTGAGTTCATTTACTACGCTTGCATGAAAGGAGAAGGTTATATATTCTCTTCCCATATTTTATTTTCTCTTTTCGGCTAAAGCAAGAAGCCATTAAGGCTTGGGGTTTACACCCCTTTTGGGGCCAGCTCCATCATTGAAGGAAGACTCATTGACATATCAAGAAGCTCATTCTTCACTTTGAAATCCCTGACGAAGGCCACATAAGCAAGGACTACGCAAGAGGATGGGCCAAATCAGCGAAAATACCTCACTCAATCAGGTGTATCTCTTCCTTACACTTAGTTTTGTTTAAGAACTTTGTGGCTTGTCTCTTGGAGTTCACCAGATTTGTCGTATTTAACTTGGTTTCGTTTTCTTTGTTTACCTTGTGTGTTAAGTTGTTGGTGATCTTACGGGTGTTGTGCGGGTGTTCTAGGTGCTGGGCTGAGTTTAACTTCATTTACTGGGTTGTTGTAACACTAGTTCGAATCTTGCCTCTCCTTTCCTATGTTCTTTTTCATCCGTGTTCTTGAGAATCTCGTACTTACCATTCTTTGCTTGTTCGTATGATTCTTGGGTTACAGTTGGTTTGCAAGATGGGAGACACCTCTATTAGTGTTATTTCTATCCCGTGAGATTTTGTTTACCAGCTAGGTGTTGGTTATTTGAGTATAATCACCTTAGTCCTTTAACAACTATCGTATTAGTTCTTATCGTCTTTGTGTGTTAGTGTCTTAGTGTACTTATACGGACTAGCCAGTTCTTCGTGTTCTTCATGTTCATATGGATTGCTAGACTAATTGGTACACTTTGATTATTAGTTGACTTCATTTATTGCTTGCATTGTGTTTCTCTATGCAATTTTGAATTTCATGCGCATTGTACCGAGGGATTGTGACATTTTGCCTTTTTTGTGTAAACAGCCACTGCGCCTTTGCCATTTTTGGCATTACGCACTGCCCTATACTTGCCTCTTTTATGCATCCTATTTATGTTGACTTCACCTACAGTCCTTGTCCATTGCCATCTTTAGCTTTCGCAAGACCCTAGAACCTTGTCTCTACTCTTCAAAAGCCTTGTTCTTAATTTATATATACTATATACTATATATAAACATATATTATATAGTATATTTTATATATTCGTATTTCATATATCCATATATTATCTTTTATTGCTGCGATACTGGCTTGGCTCGGCTTGCCTTGTTTTGAAGGCTATAGAGGAAGTAGGACGACTTGATTTTGGCTCACTTGATGGGTATTATCATATTATTAGTTTTTGGAAAAAGGATAGCTACACGCACGCAGTAGTTCAACGTCTTTAAATGTTCACGGTTAAACCCATTCGAACCAACGAGGCACACGACAACGAGGTATTCCTAAAACCTTGCTTGTTTACATTCCATTCCTTAATTTTGTATTTTACTATCTATATTCAATAGGCAAACCTAAGAGTATCGATAGACAAATACTAGGACTACGATTTGTATGAATGAATGTATGAATGAATGTTTGTTATTGCATTTGATAAACCTTGTATAAATTAGAAAGTCTTGTAATTTAAACTCCGGGCCTGTCCGGGTTACACTCATTTACGATCTTCCTAGTTTATTTATTGAAATAGGCAAGCGTTTGTAAATTTAGTAGAAGCATTGTAATTTATAAATCGGGCCTGTCCGAATTTAAATTAACGCATTTCTCAATTGTATTCATCTCTTGCTTGTAATCGTACTTGGTAACTTTGAGGATGGCGAAAAAGAAAAAGAAGCGGACCCATGAGAACTTCACGCCACTACCCATCTGGATGGGGCAAACTTCTATTGATATCACCAACAACGTCGAGTTCCTCTTGATTGCTCACGAACCCACCACATCCGGGCTTGTGAGCAATGGTCTTCAAGTGGGGGACGCTCACGCGGGAAATGACGAGTTATCTACCAATGAGGGAACTTCGGACTCATTCCCTCCTCTTGCACTCTTGGTTCCCAAGACACTGCATCGACTTCAAGTGGCAACAATTGTGAACCCGTCGTTGAGAATGTCGCGGTCGGAAAGAACAAAACTACGGATCACGTGAGCCAGAACAACAAGAAGGCTTATGCATCCATAGTCAAATGAAACCGTGATGTTTCGAATGGAAAACGTCTACATTTTGTCGCCGATTGCCGTAATGTGGGCCTTCTTGACTTACCTAGGGGTGATTTGGATAATCTTACGGAAACTGTGGGGCATCTTTTGGTTGGCTACTTCGCGGGGTCCTACCCGGGGAACTTGGCATTAAGGAAGCTATGTCACTCATGGGGAGTTGCATACTGCTTTAATGTCCACGCTTCGGGTTGGATTGTCTTCAAGTATAACACGAAAGTTGACAAAGAGAAGGTCATGGCCAATGGGCCACACCTTGTTTATAGTACTCACTTCTGCTGAAAGACATGCCTCAGTGCTTCACCTTCGACAAACATGAGATATATACCATTCCAATATGGGTAAGGCTCCCGTTTCTCCCATTAGAGATTTGGAACGTTAACGCTTTAAGCCGTATCTTGTCACATATTGGAAAATCTATTGGTACCGATAAGCTCACTAGTGAAAAATAGCTTCTCTCGTATGCACGGGCTCTAGTTGAGATAGACTTCTCCAAAGGTACACTTGATGCTATTGAACTCAATCTTTGGGACGACACCATCATTGACCAAAAGCTTGTTTATGAAAAGCTCCCGGACTATTGTGAGAAATTCCATATGATCGGGCACTCCACTACGGGTTGTGAGAAGCATTACGCCGACACAAATAGGCGGGTACAAGGGAAAGGCGTGACACAAATCCTCAATGCCAAGGCAAATGTGGTACACACTTACTTGGACTCTCCCAAGGTGGAAGACGAGACTACGATTACTAACGGGAATGGTAGCCATGCTAAAAGTGGTGGCCGACTTTTGGGTTCACAGACCGGGGATAACACAGTTCGGATTTTGGAGGATGCGGAAAGAGGAGGTAAACCATTGGGGCCACAAACCGTGGTTGATGCAGGTCAGAATTTGGATGTTGCGGGTGCGGGTGGCCAGCCTTCTGGGGCACAAACCAAGGTTGGCCAAGGTCGGAACTTTATTGAGGGTGACTCTAGGGGCCCCGCGGGTACTAAAGGGAGTGTTGGCGAGACACACATATTGGAGAGAAAACCCGTGATTCAGTGCGAGGTTGGCTTAGGTATGTGTTTGGGAGCGGTAGCGGATTCGGGTGGTCAGCCTTCGGGGACACAAACCGGGGTTGAAAAAGGTCGGAACTTTATTACGGCTGACTTTAGAGCCCCCGCGGGTACTAAAGGGAGTGTTGGCGAGATACGCATAATGGAGAGCCAACCCATGATTCAGAGAGAGGTTGGATTGGGTTTGTGCTCGAGAGCGGTAGCGGATTCGGGTGGTCAGCCTTCGGGGACACAAACCAGGGTTGACAAAGGTCAGAACTTAACACCGGGAGACCATAGGGGTCCCCCAAAATCAAAGGGAAGCAAAGACAAGACCCTACAACCTTCAGGCCAACCAGTGGATGCTCTTAATGCGATTGGCGCTAAGGGGACTCCAATTAATGCGCATGACCAACCGTCGGAACCACAAACCGAGGCTGGAAAGGGTGTGAAGGCACAATTTGCCAAGGCTAATGACACGGGCACCATAAGCCCGGTCGTTAAACATTCCGCGATCTTCCGGAAGCTTGTGGACATGTCATTGGTGTATTTTATATACACTTTTTGAGTCATTTTTAGTGAGTCTTTTGTCCCTTTTTGTACAAATACGTGTCGTCTTAAGATAGATTTTCTTTCTTTTGAGTTAAATTGGTTAAAATGGCTCTTTGGCGGAAAAGGAGCGAAAATAGGGCAAAAATGGAGGTTCCAGAGCCTAAAATACGAGAAAGTGGCGAACCAGGCAGAGGTATCACGTTGCATGGCCACGCTCCAACCATCAGGCGCCCCGGCGCCCAATATCCAGAGGGTCGCAGAAGTTTCAGCGCCGCGGCGCCTCCAGACGGCAGAGTTGCAGAGCCGCGTCGCCAGTTAGCAGGGCCGCGGCGCCGACGCGGGAAAAATCAGGTTTCGACGATTTTATGGGCCAGGCCTGAAGGAAAACCTTAAGGGCGGTTTTGAGGCTATAAAAAGAGAACCCTAGGCAGTTTTCAAGGGTTCCCTTTCTTGCACAAACACAAGACTTCTTGGAGTTGAAGATTGGAGACCATTACTTAGTAATTTCTTTTCTTTCCTTTACTTTACTTTTAGTTTATGTTGGATATTGAATTAGTTCTTGTCATGTCAATGGCTAGGAACTAACTCTAATATAGGGCTTTCCATGTCAATTCACTTGAACCTTATTTTATGAGTTAATGCATGTTTATGGTTGTTCTTCTTATTGTTGAGATTTATTCCAATAATGTTTTGAATGCTTGGTAATTACTTGATCATTAAGGTTGTATTAACTAGATTATCGAATATGGCTCTTTTTATTATGTTATGACAAGGCAGATTTATAACTACTTCTTTTATGTTCCGCTTATTCTTATCTTTTATGTTATTATTTTGGGTTGTGGTTTTTCTACCGATAGGTAAAGCGTAGGTGCCACCACGACGCCTGAAAGAGGTCATGCCAAAGTTGGTATGAGAGCTCTAGGTTAAACGGTCTTAAGTACAAGAGAAATGTATAGTAGAGTCTTGCGGATCGGTGCGGAGACGTCTGTACTTGGCTCTGAGAGGCTAAGGGATATTTAGAAAACTTCATTTTCTTCATTCCTTTCATGCTAAGGTTAATCAAATTGGTATCTGACATTTGTTTTCTATTCTCTCATAGATGGTGAGGACTTGTGTCCACTCGATGAGAGATAAGGCACCGACACCAGTGCTTACGATGAGAGGTAGTGGTAGAGGTCGAAAATGGGGCTGAGGTAGATCCCAAGCAGCTGCACCAACGAGGGGTGGAGCATAGAGAGATGGTCAGGCTCATGCTAGATCAGTGTCACCCGAGCTAGAGGTTGAACATCAGAAGGATCATTATAAAGAAGAGATGAGGCCAGCCCCGAATTATTGCTACTTCAGTCCTTCAGGATACCATGACCAATATATTAAGTTTGTTTGATGGTTTTACCCAGACGAGTGTTCAGTGGGAGAAGGTCAGACTCTTGAGTTCCGTACTCCAGGGTTCAACCAACTGATGTTTCAATACCCATATTGATGAGATCCTAGTGCCAGAGTTTGGTCCTCAACTAGTGACTGCTGCTGTTATAAGCCACGAGGAGAGGAATATATGGGAGAATTTATCTAATATAAAGCCTCCCCTTTTCTATGGTCAGCCTGAGGAGGATGCTTATGAGTTTATAGTGAGTAGCCATGAGAGGCTCCATACTTTGGGAATTATTGAGTCATATGGAGTCAGCTTTATTGCTCTTCATCTTTTGGGTGATGCGAAGCAATAACAGAGGTCTTATATTGATTGTCAGCCATCATGGTCGCCTCTACTGTCTTAGACTAGGTTCTATCAAATTTCCTTGAGAAGTATGTTCCCCTCAGCTTGCGTATGAGCAGGAGGGATGAGTTCTTCAAGTTAGAGCTGGGGGAACATAGTTTTTGAGTACGAGGCTTATTTCCATTTTTTGTCAAAGGTAATGCAGTTGTACGGGTCACGATGGAGCACCAGATAACTTGGGGAGGGTTCGAGGAACTCCCTACAGGTCTCCGGGACAAGTTGGTGTATGGTGGTCTAGACATTGCCGCGGCTTGGTGTATGGTGGTCTAGACATGTTGTGAATGGTGCAGGTGAAGGGTTAAGTCATGTGAGACGCTGCTAAGACCTTGAGGTACCAGTGTGAGCCATGTGAGAAGATTGAATTGGTCAACAAGACACTTGCTTGAAGAAAGGAAGAAACATTCGAATTGACCAAGTCTTAAAGTAGTGTTAGTCGTGTAAAGTGTATGTGTGTGTGATGGACGATTACTTGAGGGTGTGTGTTACTACACCCACTCCATTAACACATCCCCCTTTGTAAGTCATGATAAGACATTCCCCTCCCCTATAAGTAGAATAAGTTAGAATAACTTATTCACGAATTCAATAACCGGAAAATCCTTAAACCCGAGAGTAAGCTAGTGTTGAGCTTAAGTGTTCAAAGCTAAGAGCAAATCTTGTTCTTGTGAGCATACTTCCATAGAATCTAAACTAGTTAGTGAGTGAGGCTAAATAGTTTGAGTGTTCAAGTGTTAGACGTTTAGTTCTATCACTACATTGTAAAGCCGAGAGACATTTCCTTTTGTTTATTTGAGTTGAAATAAAAGAAAGGTTGGGCTGTGTTTGCCCGTAACTCTTGGTGTGTTGTTTTGTGATTAAGCTTTACATTTTAAACCTCCTTCAAGTGTATATAATTTCTTCCACGTTCTTACGTTCTTTTGATCTTGAAAGAACTAATGCTGAAGTTGGCAAGAGGTGTTGCCAATTGCCTTCACACCTTTGTGTACGAAAAATTTATAGTAGCATACCGGGGGTGTGACAATAGGTATCAGATATTAGATTTTAGATAAGCTAAAGGGTTCCTAAACACTACGTGAAGAGGTAAATCTTGTTGCTACGGTGGTTGAGCAATGACGACAAGAACAACATCGGAGTTAAGTGCTCGTATTGAGCGTTTGGAAACTCTAATTGGTAGAACCGAGGAGGGAAGTGATTTGGTGGATCTTGTTACACTAAATCATTGTCTTAACACAGAGTTTGAACAATATAAAGTCGGGGTAGATGCACGTTTGGTCGAATTGGTGGAGAAATCGAGATGAGCCAATGAACAATTCGGTGAATTGCGTCAAGCTAAGTTGGACCTGAAGCGGAGCTTGTGGTGTTATGCATGGAAGTAGGAGCGACTGGCCGTGGTAATACCAATGATCGGGGTAAGGTGAGGGTACCGGAACCTAAGTCTTTTAAGGGGACAAGAAGTTCCAAGGAGTTGGGAAACTTCCTTTGGGACATGGAGCAATATTTCCTTGCGGCTTATGTTGCAGAGAAGGACCAAGTGAGTATCACCTCTATGTATCTCACGGGTGATGCAAAACTTTTGTGGAGGACTAGAGACGCCGATGATGTAAGTGCGGGTCATCCACACATTGAAACTTGGGCAAGGATGATGGAAGAAATGAGGCAAAAATTCCTACCTAGCAACGCGAGTTGGTTGGCTAGGGACAGTCTAAGAAGCCTAAAATGTCACGACCCGACCCCGGGCCCGTGACTGGTGCCTTACCCCGGGCACCCTAGTGATACAACATCAGAGAAAATCAGCGGAAATAAAAACTTACACATGAAACAAGATATACAATAAGAAAAATAGGCTAACCAAACGGTCACCTTCCTGCATATATTTAAAAAGATTAAACCTGAACAGTTACATCCCTTTTACAAACCCTACCCACAACAGTACTACAGACCTCTAAGAATGTTATAACAATAACGACAGAACAGGGCCCCGCCATACCCCTGAATGTAAGTACCTACAACGACAGGGGACTATACCAAAGATAAGCCTCCGAGAAGCGAGCCAGAAACGCTGAATCGTGATCCATGGCGAGGATCAACAATCGGTGTACCTACCTGCGGCATGAACGCAGCCACGAAGGCGAGGTCAAGCATAACAGTACCAAGTATGTGAAATCAGAAATCTTGAAATAAAATCATAACATTTTAAAACCAATTACAAATACGTACGAACAACCAATTTAACTGCACATAGTGCCACAGCATAAACAAGAGCAAAATAGATATAACGTAACTGGTCTTTTCTAGGCCGCTAATGATCGAAGCAAGGTCAATCGCCCATAGTATCATTATGCGAGCCTAATCCTGGAACTCCCGCAGTCCGCATAGGCCACATAGGCTCGCATGAGGTATTCGCCGACGGGGTAGCTAACGCGACATCATCCTCGACCCGAAGTCGCATAGTCCTATGGACGCATGAGGTATCCTCGTGATCGGCGTAACACACCCGAGTGATCAATCTGGAACTCCCGCACTCGCATAGGCCACACAGCCCGCAGGTATTCCTCGCATCGGTGCAAGTCCTCGGCATCATAACAAGTCAGGGGGGTATGTGATATAATAGCAGTACAACGGGCTTAGCGTTTAACAACGTAAGCGCAACAAGAATAACCCCCTTACACAACATCACAAGACACTAACACACGTAGCATCGTAACATGTTTACTTATCAAACCATCTTACTACACTTTCCAGAAATCAATACAAGACTTTTATAAACAAATAAGTAAACCGTTCCTTCTATCTTCCTGTTACACCCCGTAAGTCCAGGACATGTTTAAGAGAATGTACGTAAGAAACACAAGACTTGAAATTGGTACGAAAGGAAGAATTGTTTTTCCGACGGAAAAACTTCCGAACGTCGGAAAGGAGAAATGTTCGTTGGTGAGAATTAGATTCTCAAAATGCATTAATTGAAGAGTATGAAACTTATTATCATTATGAAAATTTATTTTTACGAAATTGGTCACGTGGGGCCCACCCGAGGAATTTTACGTTTTGTGGGACCCACGAGAGTTACGAAATTTTATGGACGAATGAGAGGGCGACACGTGCCCCCCCACATTGGTCTTGGACGAAATTGAAGCAAGGGTAAAATGGTCATTTGACCAATGTATAGATGACAAAGTCTTGCTAATTAAGAGCTTGATATTGTTGACTAAGTCCAAGGGCCACTTGGCTTGATCTCTTCCCTCCAAACTTTACAAGTGTTATAATCTAGACCCTCCAATGTATTATATAAGCACACTAGTAGCAAGACTTATCTTCTAACACTTAGAAAAAATTAGAGAACCTTGAAGAGCTAGAGGGAGCTCTCGGCTTTGTCCATTTAGCCACAAGAAAAATTTGTAATTTTGTTCCATTATTAACAATACTTTAACCCAAGGTCCCTAAGGGTATTGTAAGGATATCTAAATAGAAAGATCCCGGAAAAGCCGCATTTTTACGTTAGTCGCAAGGCGAAAACCCAAGGTGTTCTTCAACTTTGAAGTTGGAAATAGAAGAGGAGTTTTTGTCACGACCGCGATCGCCGGGTGCCCTACCCAGGCACCCTTACGTAAACATCGAGAAAATCAGTGAACATACATGAAACTTATAAAATAAAAACAATAATAAAACAACGAGTTAGCCGATAGGCTACCTTCCCGAATGTACATACATAAACGAAGCGCTTCCTTTCCTTTACAAATCGACCCACAATATGTGACTCTGCACCTCTAAGAGTTTTGACCTAACAATCGTATGGCGGACAAGGCCCCGCTGCACTTCAATAAACATAAACATGACAACTCGGAACACTGGAGCCATCTCAACTCACAACCGGATCCTAAGCTCGCGGATCCACAATCACAGTACCTAAACTGCGGCATGAACGCAGCCAAGCGGGTCGATAACAAAAATGCGAATATGGAATGTAAATAACGCGAAGAAATGATCACAATCAGTACAAAAGAATGACAAGGACAAGTATAAAAATACATACGGATCTGCCGTGTCATTATCACTTATGAACTTAATCGTACCTTATTATCTTTTCCATTCCCAATAAAAGTTATAGTCACATTCTTACGCATTATTAGAAAAGAATCATTAAGTTCATTACCATATAACTTACTTATCTTTCATAACATAGTCCGCCCATTACGGAGGGACACATATACTACCCGCCCAAATGGACGCGATCAAGTCACACTAATATCAAAGCATGCGTGGAATCCTCCATCACCGTCGACCTATAAGTGTAAAATATAACCATGTGACGCGCCGCGTGGCCTCCTACCCCACCGTCGCTGCACACATACACAATACATATATACATATCTCCCGCGTGGAATCCCACATCACCGCCGATACTATACGTGTAAAAACATAACCATGGGTCTCACGCCATAATATCAATCAGCGGTGGTATAACGCCTTGGCTTGCCCTCATTTATACTCTTACCACGGAGAAGGTGGTATAACGTCTGGGCTTGCCCTCATTTATACTCTTACCCCGAGAAGGTGGTATAACGTCTTGGGGCTTGCCCCTCATTTATACTCTTACCCTAACTCGACCGGTCGTCAAACAACACATAAAGCGGTGGTACACGGCTTGGGCTTACCCTCACTTATACTCTTACCTGGAGTAGGTGGTATAACGTCTTGGGCTTGCCTCATTTATACTCTTACCCTAACTCGTGACCATCAAACAAGACATAAGCACTACCATGTCTTTTATAAAAATCCGGGAATTTAACCCAAGTACTACACATAATGGAAGCATACCCGTGGAATCCCACATCACTGTCGGTCCGTCCGAGTAACTTACAACAAGACGATACTTCTCCAACCGAGAGTCGCGACAACGTAATAAAACATAATACTTGCACTCACAGCTATCACCAAAGACATATAGGCAAGTTCTCAATTAACCAAGCAAAAGTACTTATCCGGGCACAAATAGAATAAATTCTCATTTAACAAGCCAAAGTACTTATCCGGGCACAAATAGAATAAATTCTCATTTAACAAGCCAAAGTACTTATCCGGGCACAAATAGAATAAATTCTCATTTAACAAGCCAAAGTACTTCGTACGTACATTCTTTTCAAAGGACTATTTTCCAAATAAAACTTCCAAAATACTAACAACCATAGTATCAAGTCCTATCCACCTTTCAAGACAAGTCACAATACCTTTTTAGAAATACAATTACCGGCTTCTAAATCAAGTGACTTCTTTATTAAAATCCTTAAGCAATTGGTACCTTTAAACCAATTTGCCCTTGCCTAATACAAGTTATTCCTTTTATTACTTTACTAGAGAAAACCATTCTCTTAATCTTCCATAAAGCCGTTATAACCAACTTCCCATAAAGCCGTTATAACCCTTTATGGTTTAGACTAACACGTTCCTTTTATAACCAAGAGACTTCTACTTTTTGAAACCAAGTATTATATACTTTCAAATCAATTCTCTTAACTTTCAAAAATACAATTTGTCTCTTAACCATTTGAAAACAAGTGACTCCTTTTATTATTAAAACTCTAGGCAATTGATGCCGTAAAATCAAGTTGCCTTTCTATTAAAGTCAAGTCATTTATCTTTCCATAAGGCAAATATAACTAACTTTCCATAAAGCCGTTATATTCACTTTATACCTTAGCCATAAACAATTTCCTATCGAGGACTTATACGTTTAAAACGGAACAAGTATCACATACTATAAAACTCTTCAAGTCCCTTAACTTTAAAATCAACATAAGACATCCTTACTATTTTCAAAGAAGTGAGTTAATCTCCTAACCCACCGACTTGGCATTACATGGAAAATAGTAAAGAATGTCATAGTCTCAGACGCTCACCGTACTACATAATGCAAGTAGTCATGCTCAAAAGATAGGAAAAGTTCTACATAGAGTAAATCACACAACTACCTCTTAACTTCTAAGAGTAGAAGGAAACATGAGATGATACCACAAGTATATTCCATACATAGAATCATGCCAAAGGAAGGAAGAGGTTCACATACCTCGCGACGATTGTCGACAAGTAGCAAAATGCTCCAAAGTACTTCAACCTTGATAGCTATTTCATCCTCCAAGTAGAATACGCTATACTAAGTACTTCAACCTATAATGGTCACAATACGCCATTAACCTCTCAATTCAACGTAGAATATCCTGTGCTAAGTCACTAAATTCTACGGAAAATCGGACAGCACCTCCTTTGTTTCTACTTACTTTGCCACCTTTTTCAAGGTCGAATACAATAACCAAACAGCCCCAATTGGCTCACCACAATCTATAAGGTAGTACAATACAAATAAATAACCATACAGCCCCAATTGGCTCACCACAATATGAGGCGGTAGTCCAAAACAAATGAATAACAAACTACTAGTCCAAATTTCGGCCATAATGAATACAACAATACCAATTCTTATCCAATTTCCATTTCAATCCAAATTGGTAGCCTCACATGATATCAAGTCGCATTTGATTATAACAACTGTAATCTTCAAGTCAATTACTTGCGACGATTCTAACAACGATTAAATTGTAATCCAACTTAATCATGGCTTACATGTCATTTCGGATTTTTGGCTACAACAATCCATAATACTTATAAAACTTCAACACATATACTTCATGCTAGTAAAATGTAAGGCTAACAACAATTACATAATCTTGTAACACTTAAAGAGAACAAGATTATACCTCCACGAATTGTAATCCAATCTTCAAAACCAAGTTGCTCCTAGCAACCTAGAGCCTCTTCAAGACACCTCAATCCGCTCCTTGAGACCCTTAGAACAACCCCAACAATTTTCCTTCAAACTTCTAAACAAAACCTAGAAAGACAACTAGGTTTTTGCTTTGCGACTAATACGAAAACTCTCTTTTTCCGGGATTTTTCTATTGAGATACACTTACATAACACTCATGAACCTTGGTTTAAAATGTGGAGCTTAAAGAACAAGCAACGAAATTTCCTTTCTTCTCCATGGTGAACCCGAGAGCACCATTAGTGAAGTCCTCAATTTTGTGAAATTTTTGCTAAGTGTTAAGTCCTCTCTTGCTACTAGTATTATATATAGGGACATGGAGGGTTAAGATGCAACCAAATGGGTGGTTTGGATGAGCTCTAGCTAAAAAATCAAGACTAAGTGGGGCCATTGACTTAGTCAATTTTCTCATGCTACTACTTGCAAGACTAAATCATCCTACCAAAGGTCAAATGACCATTGTGCCCATGCTTCAATTCGTCCAAGACAACATAAGGGGGGGTGACACGTGTCGCCCTCCCATTCGTCACAATAATACGTTTTCCGACAATTCCATAATTCCGTTAAATTTTTTACAGTCTCAAATTTTAACACTTGCGAGTTCTTACGTACGTTCTTAACACATGTCCTGTAAATACGGGGTGTAACAGTTTTTCACAAGCTTCTAAGGGTTGCAAATATCGGATTGGAACATCAAGAAAATGAGTTGGAGTTGCTAAGGATCGACTTAGAGTTTTGGATCATTTTGAGCTTAAGGAGGTAATAATCTCCGTATTGCTATTAAAATTCAAGATTTCATGTTGTAGTAGTTAGAAATGATCATGTGGATTATATTATGAAGAATGATATGTGTTATGGAATATTTGGATGGAATCCGAAAAGTTGCATGATTTAGCCTTTAAGATTTCAATTCAATTGGATTATTAGTTTAATCGTCACATGTTATATAAAGAAGGAATTATAATTGTTAAGTTGTTTATGACTATATAACATGTTAGGCCTAAGAAGTTGGATTGAAAAAGAATTGGAAAAGGACTTTGTGTTGTTGTATATGTTTATCCAATAATGGCTTTAAATATGGAACTAGTTTCGTATTAATTTGTGGGGCGGAATTTTACACGTCATGTTAAGGCGTGTAATCCCCTTTGGTTAGCTGAATTGTTGGGCCTTAAATGTGGCGTGTTTGGTTATTGAATTCGGCCTTGAAAAAGGTGGCAAAGTATGTAGAAACAAAGGAAGTGTTGTCCGATTTTCCGTAGAATTTAGTGACTTTGCACTTAGAATATTCTACGCTCAAGCTAGAGGTTAATGAACGACATGGCCATATAGGTTGAAGTACTAAGTATAGCGTATTCTACTTGAAGGATGGAATAGCTATCAAGGTTGAAGTACTTTGGAGCATTTTGCTATTTGTCGATAATCGTCGCGAGGTATGTGAACCTCTTCCTTCTTTTGACATGATTCTATGTATGGGATATACATGTAGTACTATTTCATGATTTCTTCTACTATTAGAAGTTAAGAGGTATGTATGTTGATTTACTCTACGTAAAGGTTATGTCTAAGTTATCCTAAGTTCTTACCAAGTCTTATGGGGGATGTTGGTAAGAGTCGTTAGGAGGTATTTGGAGCCAAGTTGACTTGGCTAATTTACGGCACAAATGAGAATAAGAATCGAACAAGCCACTGCAGCGTTAATAAATGAAAATGTAATGACAATCAATTAAGTTAAAATGAGTAGAATTCTCCATCTGCATAGAAGCTAAGATAAGACAAAATTGTATTACATTTTCTAGATCATGGCTACTCGATTAAGATCGTTATAAATAAGTATAACTTATTCACAACGCACCAAAGTATATGTTACTTAATTTATAAGAATTTACGTATGAAGTTTTAAGACTATGAGCCTCAAATTTTTAAAAGGTTAAGGGACTTTATTTTTCAAGTTATGGGACTTGATTCTTAAAGGGAGAAATGAATTGATTTAAAAGTATAGAATACTTGATTTGGAAAGTATTGATTTCTTGCCATTCTAAAGTTAAGAAACTTGTTTTCTTAAAAGTTAAGAGACTTGAAGTATTTTGAAAGCTATGTGATTTGAATTGAAAGTATAAGTTTCTTGGTCATAAAAGGAATGAATTTGTCTAAGACATAAAGAGTTATAACGGCTTTATGGGAAGTTGGTTATAACAACTTTATGGAAGATTAAAAGAATGGTTTTCTTCAGTAATGTAAGCAAAGAAATGATTTGAAATAAAGAAGGGCAAATTGTTTTAAAGGTACCAATTGCTTAAGGTTTTAAAGAAAGAAGTCACTTGATTTGAAGCCTATAAATGTATTTCTAAAAAGTATTGTGACTTGTCGTGAAAAGTAGATATGACTTGATACTACGGTTATTAGTATCTTGGAAGTTTTATTTGAAAGAGAATCATTTTAAAGGAGTAGAGGCACGTAGTACGTTGGGTTAAATTCCCGGATTTTATAATGACATGTTAGTGCCTTAAGTAAACAAAAATGAGAGTGTATATGAACAAGCTAATAAGAAGTTAGGATTTCTTAACTTGCTTATGTAATGTATGATAAGCGGTGGTGCTTATGTTATGTATGGTAATCGGTGGTGTTTATGTTATGTACGATAAGTCGGTAGTGCTTATGTTATGTATGATAAGCCGGTAGGGCTTATGTTATGTATGATGGTCAGTTGAGTTAGGGTAAGAGTATAAATGAGGGGTAAACCCCCAAGACGTTATACCACCTGCTCCGGTAAGAGTATAAATGAGAGGTAAACCCCAAGACGTTATACCACCGCCTGTGGTAAGAGTATAAATGAGGGTAAACCCCAAGACGTTATACCACCTGCTCCGTGATTTGCTACCCATGACGCGAGGAATACCTCACGCGAGTCCTTATGGGCTTACGCGGGTGAAATAGTCCCACGCGCGGTACAACCTATGCGAGGAATACCTCACGCGGTCCACAGGACCTATGCGGGTGAAATAGTCCCGAGTAGGATTGCAGATCGATACTACAGGCGAGGACCCCGCTTTGATCATGAGCCTCCTATTTTTACGCAGATACCTTTATGGGCAGACTTATGTGATTTTATCGCGTCCCAGTGGGTCGGGCAGATACCTTTACGGGCGGACTTATGTGACTTCATCGCGTCCCAGTTGGGCCGACAAGATACGTTCCTCCATAAAGGGACGGATTAGGTTATGCAAGATACGTAAGTTATATGTTTATGAACTTGATGAGTTTTCTTAAGTATGCACGTAAGAATTTGACTATACTCTTATGGAAAAATGGGAAAAGATAATAAGGTACGATTAAGTTTACGAGATGGAAATGACACGTAGGATCCGGTATTTACCCTTTCTTTATACTTGCCTCGCCATTCTTTTGTACGCTTATGATTTGTTATCTGTACCTTATTTTCCGTTCCATATTCGGCACTGTCAGATCGATTTCCCGGGGCTACGTTCATGTCCGCAGTTTAGGTAATACGATTGTGGATCCGCGAGCTTAGGATCTGGTTCAAAGATTTTGAGATTGCTCCAATGTTCGGAGTTGTCATGGCTATGTATATTCAGTGGTACGGGGCCTTGTCCGTCATAGTATTTGTTCAAATCTTGAGGTCCGTATTCATCGTGGGTCGGTGACTAGAGTTGTTATTACATTGTTAAACAAAGGTAGACTTTTCGGTAATTTTTATGTTATGGCGGCCTTATCGCTTGGCCTTGTTTTAAAAAAAGTGTTATTTATCTTCCATGATTTATTATGTTGTATGATAAGAGGGTGCCCGGTAGGCACCATCGCGACTTGGTCGGGTCGTGACACTTCCCTAAGTCGTTATACCTAACTTCCCACAAAGCTAGTATAACCCTTAAACTTTTAAAACCAAGTATTTCTTTTCTTTCAAAAATGATTCATAACTCTTTTGAAATACTTCAAGATTCTTATTATTTAAAACTCAAGTCAAAAGACATCAAAGTAAAACCAAAACAATTTCCATACCTTCTTTTTAAACCAATCTTAAGACAAAAGCATGCCTTCTTTTTAAAACAAAGGCACTTCTTCCTTTTTAAAGTCAAGTAGCAATATACTTTTTAAACCAAGTGTCCTACTCTTTTAAAAATAAGTAACCTATACCTTTAAATCAAGTTACTTCTCCTTTCCCAAAATCAAATTGTTTATGAGTCAAGTTATCCTTTTAAATCCAATGATAAAACCATTCTTATTTTCGAAATCAAGATAACTTTATTCTTTAAAAGACCACACACCCATTACTCATGAGTGAGGTTTTACAACTTTTTAACATAATTCAAGTCCTTAATAATTCATAACAAGTCACTTAACTTTGGAATCAAGTCAAGGACACAAAAGGAAAATTAAATTCCTTTAAACACACGTGCGTCTACCGCACTAAATATATTTCACAAATATCATGCTAGAAAGGATAGGAAGAGGTTCACATACCTCGCGACGATTATCGACAATTAGCAAAACGCTCCAAAGTACTCTAACCTTGCTCGCCTTTTCCACCCTTCAAGTAGAATACGCTACTCGTAGTATTTCAACCTATAATGGTCATAAAACGTCTATTAACTTCTAGATCCCTTTGTAGAATGTTTATAAGTACAAGGTTCCATATTCTACGGAAAATTGGAAGACCTCCTCTTCTCCCGCAACCACATAAATCTCCTCCTCTAACAAGGCCTGCTACCAAGCCAACAACTCCAAGGGGGGGTGGGGGGGGGTGGGGGGTTACACGTCTAACCGGACGTGTACAATTCTACTCCATAATAATACTACAATTCTACTGTAAATACAGTCCAATGTAAATACAGTTCAATTCTTTTTAATCATCCTTCCAATATATCTTATACACAATTCTAAACTACTACAATATGTAATATCCAATTACAATAGAGGGACATAGATCATTACCTCGATAAGCCCAAAATTATCCAAGATTAAAAGTCGATCCTGAGCAACGTTTAGCTCCAATTCCTTACCCTCCAACCCGCTCCAAGCAACCCTTAGAAGTTTCTAAACAACTTCTCTTAACACTTTATCTAAGCTATGAAGATTTTTCTAGGGCTTCATTTTGCGACTATTGGAATAAAGTAGTATTTCCGGGCTCTTAGTATCGAAATAACTTTGGAATACTACTAGGAATACTAGGCTAAGGTATTTGGGATAATACAACAATACTTGAAGTATTTACTACACAAAGTGGGGGGGGGGGGGGAACGAGAGCAAGCTAAAGGGAGGGAGAATTTTTGCCTTGGAAACTCTTAAGTGGATGAAGAATAAGTCTTGCACACAAGGGGTATTTATAGAGAAATCAAGGGCTATGATTTAAGCAAGTGTAAGGTGAGGATGGGGTACATGTGTGTGGGTAGTTTGCCAACCATTTGTCCACCATAACAATGGGACAAGTGGCAAGCCACTTGTCCCACTCAAAATCGTCCAACACACATACACAACAATCGCCCATGGCCTCGAGGGGGTGACACGTGTCGCCCTACTGCCCAAAATATTTCGTCTTCCGAAAATATCCGTAATGCCAAAAATCCGAAAAATAAAGTGGGCCCCACAAAACCGTAAATTTCCTCCCGTGGGCCCCACGTGACCAATTCCGGAAATAAAATTCCATGATTCTTAAATATTCCAAAAAGTCCGAATACCAAATCTGGGAATCCAATTCCCATTAACGAACCTTTTTCCTTCACAAAATTCGGAAACTTTTCCGTCGAAAAATCACATCTTTCTTCCTTTCCAATTTTACTGTCGTATTCTCGTACGTACGTCCTCATATACATACTCTGGAACTACGGGGTGTAACATTCTTCCCCCCTTAGAAACATTCGTCCCGAATGTTCTTTCTAAGTCTCCAAACATGCTTGCGCCGGTATAGTCTTCCCTATTATACTTACGAAACCAATTATGCCACACATGGCCATAATACAACATACTCGCAAAAACGCACATCCAAGCCAATGAAGAATCATCTCTAAAGCGTATAACAATACCATTAGCTCCACCCATGGTCCAAAGGATACTTTCTTCACATCTTTACTTATAAAAAAGGACACTTCCATCTTCTTAACACATCTACGCCTCTTTTCTTACTCGTCGTACCCTCCTCGCACACTCAAACTCTTCCTACTATACGTACCACATTTATGTCATTGCTTCAGTTTCCAAAATCTCGGGGTTACTATCTCTAACTTGGTCATCATTAACTGGGAACACTCTGGATGGATCTCCGATACTCTTCCGAACATAGCAACATGGAATACCGGACGTACTGCCTCCTAAGTCGGACGACAGTGCTAACTTATAGGCAACCTGGCCTATTCTACAATGATCCAGCGACCAAAGTACCCGGGCTAAGTTTCCCGCTTCAAATCTCGCCACACCTTCCGGTGGTACCTTCAAGAAGACCCACGGCACAACTCAAGTGTCGACGCCGATTATCCGCACAACTTCGCTGACTCGAGCCGCTAATAACCTCTTACGGATAAGCTTCACCTACCTACATCCCTTGAATCAAGTATGGACCAACTATCTGAACCTTGCCAACATCGAACCAATCGACCGGCAACCTACACTCCCGCCCATACAAGGCTTCATAAGGCGACATCCGAATACTGAAATGGTAGCTAGTATAATACTCACTCAACAAGAGGCAAATAATCCTCATAGCTACCCCTTAAATTAAAACACCGGCCCGTAACCTATCCTCAAATGTCTGGATAAAACGCGCTGTTTGTCTGTCGGCCCGAGGGTGAATGCAATACCGAGACTCACCTGAGTTCCTAACCGCGCGTGGTAAAACCTACAGAAACAAATGAAATAGCCGAAAACTGGGCTCCACTGCCTGTTATAAAAAGTAGGAATCCCGTGCAGCCTTACAACCTCCCTGATACATAACATCTCGCATAACCCTCCGTCGAGTAAGCAATCCTGACTAAAAGACAAGATGGGCTGACCCCATCGGCCCTACTACTGGTCGAACGCATCCATAAACTCGTACGATGGTTACCTAAACTTGGGCCTAACACCCTCGTGACCCTATCATCTAGCGGGACCACCTCAAACTGACCCCACCACATTCCGGGCTGCGGGTTGACTCGCGATATGGCCTCAACCCGACCCACTTCGTACTAAACTCTCGTTCCCCGATCCGGAACAATCTTACTAATTCACGTCATGAAAGCTACCACTTCTATCTCACATTACCCATGGAATCATCACACAAATACACCACGTATACTATGCACCCTGACAATGATCAAACGTACAATCCTTTACTCAAGATGGCCTTGCATCTAAGGTCTCCATGGTTATCTGTATTCTATGGCTCAAAGATTTTTCTCGTCCCCAGACTTACCCTTTTCAACTAACCATGTTTTCTAATCACAACTTACACAATGCTAACCGAACATAGCACTCCACATGTATCTACCATAACGACCTAAACAAGTCTCTTAAGGCTGAAGATATCTCTCAGAATTCATCGCCTCACTTTCCCTTTGTCGCCTAATCAAATCCCGCTCTGTTTGGCGATAACTACAGACGGTGATGAACCACCATCGATCCCGGCGTCGAGTCATAACATCCGCGCCACCTGCTCGGACAATTTCTCGCAAATGGCCTGCTGGCCGCAAGCATAACAAGTCGCCAAGTAGTACGACACTCTACAATGACACCTACCACAAAGGCCACACCGAGCGGTGGCCTCTGCTAACACCCTTCCTCTCCGAACCACCGACCGCAGAATCGACTGGGTAGCCGAGTCCTCCTACTTGCATCCTCCTACTAGGACATCCTCTCTCACATGGCCCTCGACGGCCGCAGTAAAACAACGCCAAAGAAAGACGACATTCCCGACGACGCACACATCATGAACACCGAGGAAAATCAACCCGATCGGCTAGAACCTATGTAAATCCGCGGAACGTAAGCCCCGAGCTTTGACCAACTCCTGCATACTCCGAACGTCCTGAAGTCTGTGGAGGACCACTCTGTACTGGCGGAGGCGCATAACCCGCCTGCTGCTGAGAAGGTCCGCCTCGAAAATTACCAAAGGACCTCGCTGCTCGCCTCTTCTCACGATCTTCGTTAATCCGTCGATCTCACGCTTCCTCGATGCGCGTAAGCTCGACGCGCAATGTCCATGTATGACTGAAGAGCTACTCTTGTACAACCTTCTGTAAAAAAATAACCGTCAAGTCCTGTGACATATCGATGCACACTATCCTCCATGTCTGCCACTAAAGCGGGGACATAACGAGCCAATGAGTCAAACTCTATATCAGATTCCCAACCGTCCGCCTGTTCGCTTTAACATCATAAATCTATCTCGCCCGAGCTCTCTCATCCGCGAGGGCAAGAAGTGTGTGTAAGAAATGCCTCGAGAACTCGTCCCAACCACTGAGGCGCGTGCTTCCCGGATAGTTCCTATGAATCAAACCGGCCGACTACGCACCATGCACCGATGCGAACCTAAGACCACCGATGTGTCTCCAAGCCTTGATCACTCGCGATCCGTCAGAATCGCCGAATAAACTCCCGAGGATCTTCCTCGCCCGATCCATAGAACTTGGGTGGACTGCAACTCTAAGTCCCAAGTCTCAAACTATCGGATCTAGGGTGAACCATCGTACACGAGCTTCGACTCGCTTGGCCTCATTCCTAGCCACAAGTCCGCTAGTAATCGGGCCATCTCCTTGTAACTCGTATCCTCGGCCTCGGTCGTGGAATCAAGACTCAGTATCGTGGTCTCGTAGCTCGGCTGCCGCTCTAAACTCTCTCGCTAGCGGCGCCGAACTCCCGAATGAAGCACTATCTCGTAATGACCAGGCCGTGCCCTCGTAACCTCCGTGTTCTACTCGTAGCTCCTCCGCCGCCTTGCCCATCCGGGCACCGGTTGCACTGCAGAGGCATAACTAGCACAAACGAATACGCTGAGGAGTCCAACTTATAACACACTCTAAGCCACGATCTGAGTGAGAAGAATGGAAACCAATCCTAAATATCTGCAGCCTCGATTATAGGTGTGGTGCACAACACGCCGATAATCAAGACTCTACTAGATACGGTCTGTAGACACTTTCCGAGGATTAACTGCTCTGATACCACTTTTGTCACGACCCGACCCCGGGCCCGTGACTGGTGCCTTACCCCGGGCACCCTAGTGATACAACATCAGAGAAAATCAGCGGAAATAAAAACTTACACATGAAACAAGATATACAATAAGAAAAATAGGCTAACCAAACGGTCACCTTCCTGCATATATTTAAAAAGATTAAACCTGAACAGTTACATCCCTTTTACAAACCCTGCCCACAACAGGACTACATACCTCTAAGAATGCTATAACAACAACGACGGGACAGGGCCCCGCCACACCCCTGAATGTAAGTACTACAACGACATGGACTATACCAAAGATAAGCCTCCGAGAAACGGAGCTTCCTAAAACGAACCGTGATCCTATGAGCGAGGATCAACAATCGGTGTACCTACTCGCATGGTAACGTAGCCTCGAAGGAGGTCAAGACAACAGTACCAAGTATGTGAAATCAGAAGCATCAAATAAAATCATAACATTTTAAAACCAATTACAAATACGTACGAATAACCAATTTAACCGCACATAGTGCCACAGCATAAACAAGAGCAAAATAGATATAACGTAACTGGTCTTTTTTAGGCCGCTAATGATCGAAGCAAGGCTAATCGCCCATAGTATCATTATGCGAGCCTAATCTCGAACTCCCATCCGCGATAGCCACATAGGCCCGCATGAGGTATTCCTCGCATCGGGGGTATCTAACCCGCGACATCATCCTGGAACCCCGAAGTCTGAATAGTCCTATGGACCGCATGAGGTATCCTTCGCATCGGCGTAACACACCCGGAGTGATCAATCCTGGAACTCCCGCAGCTCCGCATAGGCCACACAGGCCCGCATGAGGTATTCCTCACATCGAGGGTGGCAAGTCCTCGACATCATAACAAGTCAGGGGGGTATGTGATATAATAGCAGTACAACGGGCTTAGCGTTTAACAACGTAAGCGCAACAAGAATAACCCCCTTACACAACATCACAAGACACTAACACACGTAGCATCGTAACATGTTTACTTATCAAACCATCTTACTACACTTTCCAGAAATCAATACAAGACTTTCATAAACAAATAAGTAAACCGTTCCTTCTATCTTCCCTAAGTCGTTATACCTAACTTCCCATAAAGCTAGTATAACCCTTAAGCTTTTAAAACCAAGTATTTCTTTTCTTTCAAAAATGATTCATAACTCTTTTGAAATACTTCAAGATTCTTATTATTTAAAACTCAAGTCAAAAGACATCAAAGTAAAACAAAAACAATTTTCATACCTTCTTTTTAAACCAATCTTAAGACAAAAGCATGCCTTCTTTTTAAAACAAAGGCACTTCTTCCTTTTTAAAGTCAAGTAGCAATATACTTTTTAAACCAAGTGTCCTACTCTTTTAAAAACAAGTAACCTATACCTTTAAATCAAGTTACTTCTCCTTTCCCAAAATCAAGTTTTTTATGAGTCAAGTTATCCTTTTAAATCCAATGATAAAACCATTCTTATTTTCGAAATCAAGATAACTTTATTCTTTAAAAGACCACACACCCATTACTCATGAGTGAGGTTTTACAACTTTTTAACATAATTCAAGTCCTTAATAATTCATAACAAGTCACTTAACTTTGGAATCAAGTCAAGGACACAAAAGGAAAATCAAATTCCTTTAAACACACGCGGCCTACCGCACTAAATATATTTCACAAATATCATGCTAGAAAGGATAGGAATAGGTTCACATACCTCGCGACGATTATCGACAATTAGCAAAACGCTCCAAAGTACTCTAACCTTGCTCGCCTTTTCCACCCTTCAAGTAGAATACGCTACTCGTAGTATTTCAACCTATAATGGTCATAAAACGTCTATTAACTTCTAGATCCCTTCGTAGAATATTTCTAAGTAAAAGGTTCCATATTCTACGAAAAATTGGGCAGCACCTCCCCCCCCCCCCCCCGCAACCACATAAATCTCCTCCTCTAACAAGGCCTGCTACCAAGCCAACAACTCCAAGGGGGGGTTACACGTCTAACCGGACGTGTACAATTCTACTCCACAAAAATAATACAAGTCATCAGAATACAAATTCCAATGTAAATACAGTTCAATTATTTTTAATCATCCTTCCAATATATCTTATACTCAATTCTAAACTACTACAATATGTAATATCCAATTACAATAGAGGGACATAGATCATTACCTCGATAAGCCCAAAATTATCCAAGATTAAAAGTCGATCCTGAGCAACGTTTAGCTCTAATTCCTTACGCTCCAACCCGCTCCAAGCAACCCTTAGAAGTTTCTAAACAACTTCTCTTAACACTTTATCTAAGCTATGAAGATTTTTCTAGGGCTTCATTTTGCGACTATTGGAATAAAGTAGTATTTCCGGGCTCTTAGTATCGAAATAACTTTGGAATACTACTAGAATACTAGGCTAAGGTATTTGGGATAATACAACAATACTTGAAGTATTTACTACACAAAGTGGGGAAACGAGAGCAAGCTAAAGGGAGGGATAATTTTTGCCTTGAAAACTCTTAAGTAGATGAAGAATAAGTCTTGCACACAAGGGGTATTTATAGAGAAATCAAGGGCTATGATTTAAGCAAGTGTAAGGTGAGGATGGGGTACATGTGTGTGGGTAGTTTGCCAACCATTTGTCCACCATAACAATGGGACAAGTGGCAAGCCATTTGTCCCACTCAAAACCGTCCAACACACCCACACAACAATCTACCACGGCCTCGTGGGGCGTGAAACGTGTCGCCCCCTACTCGTCCAAAATATTCCGTCTTCTGAAAATATCCGTAATGCCAAAAATCCGAAAAATAAAGTGGGCCCCACAAAACCGTAAATTTCCTCCCGTGGGCCCCACGTGACCAATTCCGGAAATAAAATTCCATAATTCTTAAATATTCCAAAAAGTCCGAATACCAAATCTGGGAATCCAATTCCCATTAACGAACCTTTTTCCTTCACAAAATTCGGAAACTTTTCCGTCGAAAAATCACATCTTTCTTCCTTTCCAATTTTACTGTCGTATTCTCGTACGTACGTCCTCATATACATTGTTGACACCCAATTTTGACCCATCTTTTAGTCATTTCTTGCAATTTTAAGCATTTTAGGACACCGCATTTTAATCATCATTTTTTTTGCATTTTTTACATAATATTCTATGTTTATTTCTTCACAAAATGGCATTGCATCTTTTATTTTAAATTAAGCATGATGTCTTTGTTAATATTTTATTTCTATTATTATTACACCATCGTTTTATTTTAATAATGTTTGCATCTCTTTGAATAATTAATTGACACCGCATTTTTCTTTTAATTAGGCATTAAACATTTCTTAAATATTGCACTTTATTATTATAGCGTCAACATTTTTATTTTGATAATCTTGTATCTTTTTAAATAATTTTTCTGTTAAATAATTAACCCATTTTGCATTTTTGCCAAACCACCACCCAAGGCAATAACTGACCAATACAATCAGCAAAAAACCGAAGCCCAAACTGAGGCCCAATACACCTTTCATCTTTTTCCTCCAATACCCAATACCCAATACCCAAAACCCAATACCCAAAACCCTAAACCTAAATAACCCCTATAAATAAAACCTTACCCCCTAAACTAAAAACCCTACCCTTACAAAGAAATGAAGTTATTAATATTCCATTATAGAAAAGCGATGAAGTCAAACGAGAAAAGAATTTACTTTGAGGTCATTTTAGTTATAAAAGAGAACATTAGAAATTGAGATGCCAAGAAGTATAAAAGAAGAGTATTAATTCAAGAGAAAATGAAAGGTCATAAGTTAAAAGATTCGAGAAGAACGAACATCGAGACGTAAAAAAAGAGAAATGGTCGAAAAAACGAAAAAATCTAAAGCCAGAATTAGAGATAAACGGTGACGGGTTAATAACGAGAAAAGCCTAAAGAGTCTGGAATTACAGAGAAATCGCATTTAAAAAGAAAATGAATAGACGAGCCTACCTGGTGAAAACTGTGATTATTCCACTGGGCGACACACTTCAAAGTCCTAATAACTTTTCCTACCTGGTAAAGTCATTGGCTCCTACCTACATAAATCTTTTCCCAAACCACCCTAACAAATCCAAGTCTTGATAATATTCCACATTGCAACCCTCAGAAACCTTATCCTTTCTAAATTCTTAGTTATATCTTTCCATTCACATACTTTATTCTACACCTATCCTTAACCCTCACCACCTAGATTCTTAATACGTTTTTACCCCCATCCAAATTATGTTATTTTCACCTAATTCACCTTTTTCCATATATTTACCATCGCTTTACCAATCCTTTCTTTAATTCTCTTTCACACAGTTTTCGATGCTTTTATCGATACTTCCACTTATATTATCACTTTTTCTTTATCTTATCGCTCCTTATGATGATGCTAAAAATAGTTCTTCTTATACGACACAGTTTAATTCTCTTTATATTCATTCGATTATTGGAGTCAAGAATCTTATGCTATAATTTAACAACTAATATTTTGATTTTTTATATCGTTAGATTGTTCCTATTTTCGAATATAATTTAACGTAATTAATGGGCGTTATCGTGGACGGGTGATTCACACAAAAATGATTCGGTTATATATCGCGGCGGTTGATTAAAAATTTTCCTGGAATGCTTTCTCCAAAAGTGTTTATAGTTTTAAGTAATTGAGTATAAAGCATCTAATTTTGAGAAAAAGTATAAACCAGTTTCTAGGTTTTGTTATGAATCCCGTAAACTAGTTACGAAAATCAAAGCTATAAGCGTAGATATCACAACAAACAACTCTACATCCTAATATGGAGTAAATACGATTTAGTTAAAACGGCATCAAATCCAAAAGTCAGAGGACGGATAATAATCTTAAACTATAATATTTAAATCGTACAGAATAACGCACTTAAATAGAATATTACAAAAATTTAATTAATAGCATATTTAAATAGCTTTTATGATATTGGTACTTGAAAAACAATCAAATCATACATGAATTCGGTCTAGATACTTTTAATACTTTGGCAATACGCTTCATCCAAATTATCTATGCAAAACGAAATTAAATTCTTATCTAATTTATCGTCACTTTTTTGATTTCGCAACTTCAGTATTAACAATCGACCTTTTCGCGTTCAATTTTAAATTCTCTATTTTAGCTTATTTTATATTTAAAAAAAAAAAAAAAAAATCGAGGGGTGTTTTAATTTTTTGGCGTTTTACGTTTACGAGGTAACTTTTCAATATAAAAAAGTCTCCCAATATTTGACAGCGTAACTAATTTGAGATAAGATTCAGGAATGGAAGAGAAACTTTAGCCATCAAAAAAAAGGTGTCTCAAGGATTCGAGGTCGCAAGAGGATTTCTGGTGAAAAAAATGAGAAGAAACGCAGAACACCAATACACATCACGGACGAGAGATAGGTAAATGGGTGAGAAATACCTTGGAAAGACAGCAATCTCACGATCACTGTTCATAACAAACAGAGAACAACAGTCATGGAGCCCGAATCAGGAACCGCAATCAGGACCGAATAAGATACTGTGTAGAAACGAGAGAAGAGTGCAGAGATGAGCACGCCTGTTATCGAAGGGAATTTCATCTTTTTCGCTAACCCATTAGAGGCATAGTTACAAGCAATACAAAGAATCAAAGACTAACGCGATTGCAAGATCATGTTTTGATCCAGCTATGCACGTAGGAATCTGGAATTGCCTCACATTGTAGTGTTAAAGAAAAAGAATATAGGATAGGGCAGCATCTCGGATAATCGTGTTATTTTATGCGATGTTATTTTTAATTGTCGCATTAGGCGCAGTTTCCTACTGCCTTACGCTCTTGTTTCGCCCCATGTTTTTGATTATGTTTTTTGCAATTGTATTATCAAGGCCCCGCTAAGCTTGTTTTTGAATTGCCAGCCGTTAGCAACGAACAAGGGGCGCTTAATTATGTTATTTAATTTGCCAAGTTAGCAGCTATTTAGGAGTAGCAGGAGGCAAAATAAAGGTTCTGGCCGAACTGATGACGACAAAGACCTAATTTTAAACGCAAAAGCTGAGAAATCGTAGACGGCCGCGGGGTTTTAGTTACAGCATTCATTAACATTTTTATTAGTCACACTGTAACTTCAAGATTTAAGTTCAAAGCTGTGATGCAATCTCCACGCGCCAGAATCTCTTTTTCGTTATATTTTCACGAGTCTTTTCACAATTTTTTTTTTGTGATTTTTTTTTGATCATGTTTTTTAGTCCTTTTTTTTTGTTTGTTTTTTTTTTTTTTTTTTTATGTTTGTTGTTTTTGTTTTTTTAATTTTTGTTTTTTTTTTTTTTAATGTTCATAATTAGTTTAGAAGATGTTTTGTAAGTTGGGAATATACCAAAAACATCTTTTTTGTTTCTTTTTAATAATCGATTTATAAGATCGCATAATGCTAAAAACCCAAAACACCTAGGCAGTTTTTATGGAATGTAATATAATTAGAAAAAAATATCTAAAAACTGAGATGCAAGAAATTTCTTCGATAGTTCATTTTTGCTAGCCAGGTTTACCCCAACTTTAAAATTATGATAACCATTATCTTATCGCCCTTTTCATTGAGGCTTAAATTTCCAGGATATTTATTTTAAATGCCATACTGAAAATTATTTTTGACAACTAACTTACCACTGTTGTAACAAAAAGAAAAATAATGCTGAATGCAGATTAATTTTCAAAATCATAATTAAAAAGAGAGTTAAGTAAGAAAGTAAACAAAAAAAAAAAGTAAAAACTCAAGTGAAAATAAAAGAGATAAAAAGAAAAAAAGCTAAAGAAAAAACATTAATTGAACAAATAATAAAGATAATAGAACTGCCTCAAACAAAAAAGAAAAAAATAGGGAATACCAAAAAAACAAAAAAAAGAAATTAAGACCTTGGAAAGTAAAAAGTTTACATTAAAATAAAAACTAAAGCTAACATTTTTACGGTTAACAAACCAGCCTATTTTAAGCAAGAATTAATCTCCAAGATTATATCATTATACTCCTGATTTGATAAGATGACTTTCAATGATATCCAATATTAAATTTTTTAAGCAAGAAATTACGCTAGTTTATAAAACATTTATGATGATCGTTTAGCAGTTTGGAAAATATAAAGAATGATATGTTCGAGTTTTTATGTATAATATCACGTAGTGTTTTATTATAAAATTTTCGTATTACATGAGTTTTTTTCTTTTTTACATCTTAACTTAAATGTTTTTCTGTATTTCACTTTTTTTCTGATTTTTTTTTCTTTTTTATCTCTTTTTTAGTTTTTATTTACTTTTATTTTTTATATTTCTATCTGTATTTTATATTGATCATTTCTTTTAGTATTTTCACAATTTTCAATGTATTAGCATGATTTTTTTTTCATTGATTTTTTTGTAATTTTGTGAATTTCATTTAAAAGGAAAAGAGATAAAAAAAATGAGAAGAGAAAAGAAATGCACAAAATGTAAAAAGGAATGGAACATTAATGAAATGAGATAAAAAGAGATGATAAGAAAATCACAAGAACTAAAAAACGAAAAAAGAGACAGCGACGAAAAAAAACCTTGCGGAAAAGAAATTTAAATAAGCAACTAAATTCGCGAAAAGTCACTGGGGCCATGAAGAAAGAAAAATATGCCAGAAAGATGGGATGAGCCAGCCACGCTTCTAAAAAATACAGTGCGTACTGGCCAGACATGCTGAATCCTTTAAAGGCCTAAAGTTTCCTAGTCTAAGGTAATCTAAAAGGACACCTTTCCTCTTACCTAAACGAATTTACCTAAAAAAATTCTAATACCTCCTCCTAAAAAACTTCCTTGGCTAAATTCTCTACTAACGATTCTTACCTATTAATAACTCATTATACCTTATTTCATTTCTCGTATTATAAATTCTTTACATCCATCCCTCCTTCATCCAATCCAACCTTTCCTAAATCCATATTGTAAATATTCCAGCTCCACACCTACTTTTTTCTCTACTTTTAAACCATTCTTTTTTAATTTAACTTTTCCTTAGTATTTGATGAATTTTACTTCAACTAATTCTTTTATAGTAACTTCAATTCCATTCGCTATCTAATTTGCATTGCCAATTACTTAAGGCTTAACTTGGTTTTGAATTTACTTTTGCTATAATTTTTTGATCTTAGAGATCTTTCCGTAATTTTGAATTATTTGCTTTATAATCACAACTTTCTTCTCTGATATCAGATTCTCAAGAAATTCACTGTATGATTGCTAGTCAGAAGTCTGGATTCTGGAATACTAAATGAAATAGTAAAACGGGATTTTAGTTGTTTTTCATTGGAGAGTAACAATAAATAATTCTTGGTGATTCATTTTGTTACCAGTTATTAGGTTTTGTTCTTAATCCCTCCTAATGAGTTACTACTCTCGGAAAGTTAGTATGTCAACGACATCGGGGTGGCCAGTTATTATATACCTAACGGAAACTACGATTTCAGAACCCGCTTGGCTTTAAGAATACATTAAGTAATGCATTAATGAGATAAATGAAGTATAAGCGCAGGAAGTATATACTCATTCTCTATTCATTGCTACTTAGAAGTAAACTTTATATTTAAATAGCTTTATATAACAACCAACCAAAATCAAAATCCCAATTATAATTTCGCAATAGATAACTAAAAAAATGAATATCTAACTTCGAACCCAATCAATGTGAGAGATATATTCTCTTATCTTCCAATCAAGACTAACTTACGATTTAAACGTGCATTCTAAGTTAGCCACATTTTCACCGCATCAATTATCACCCTTCCACGCTAACATTTAATCATCTCCCTCACCCCTTCCCTCTCTCGCCGCCGCCCTTCCCGCCGCCGCTAGCTCCGGTGAACCCTAGCCGCACAAATCACCTCCCCATTTTCAGATTTTCTCCCTCACCCTCTCACCCCTGCCCTCTTTAAACCAACACAACCCTAACTCCGCCACCCTCTCACCTTTCCCGTCGCCGTACCCATCGAGCTCCGGCGAACCAAACCCATCAGACCCGTCGCCCACCGCCGGCGAACCCCCCTTTTTGAAACACCCCACGCTTCCTCATCGCCATGAACCCATCGCTTTGTCTCGCTTTCCGCACTTCCACCAAATTACCATAGTGGCGTTGTTCGCAGTTTACCACCGTTTAAGTAACGCCATCCCGTTAAATCCTTATGTCGGTGAATATTTGGGATCTGTTGTTGGTTTGGTTATTGGACTGATTTTTGCGTATTATGGTATCATGTCTGAGTTCTAAAACTCCGCGACCTATGTTGGTGTTATCTTGTTCGTTATCCGTCATTGGGTCTCGCTTGGATTGACTTTGTGTTTCAGATCTTACCGAGTTTTCAAACTCCGCGATCCGATTGGCATATTTTCCGCAAGTTTGTTGTCGCTCCATTGCTTGCCATCATCGTGTGTTAGACTAAGTTTAGACCATTTTTGTTATATCCGTGACCGCCACGACCTTTAATGTTGGTTTCCGTCATTGTTCCTTATTATTTCCAGGTTTGTAATGTTCTTGGGGCTGATAGGCTGATTTTATTTCGCCTGGCCATCGAATTCGATAAAATTATGTTGCTTTGTTCTTAATGTTTCGCTATGTTGTCATCGCTCGATTTTGGGCTCTGTTCGCTCGTTTGTGGCATTTGTTGACCGGTTTTCGATAACTTTTGCATCAAGCTTTGGCCATATTATGGGACTGGTTTTGGCCATATTGCTGGACTGATTTTAGGCTATTTTTGCTGGTTTACTGATTTTGAACATGATACTACACTTTGGTATTAAACTGATTTTGAATATGATACTACACTTTGGCCGATGAAAAAGTTATCCGTCGATTTTTGAGGCCTCCACAGTTGCAAAGACGGAAAATAAAATAAATGAAGCTTTCTGGGCAAGGATGATTTCTTCCACTTACACGATAACCAACACGCTACCGGCAGTAATTCTCGCAACCGCACTTGTTTAGGTTGTCCCACTTTATATATTTTCATATCTGAGCCCTCCGTGTTTAAAACTATTATTGTTTTGGCGCGGATATGAAGGTTTTATTTATTTTATTGCTTTTAATAATATTGGCCGATGAAGGAATCTCCGTCTGATTTCCAAGGCCTCCTCTGTGCAAAAGACGGATTTATTTATTTTTTGCTTTACTTATTAAATTCCTGTCATTACTTTAAAATTATTTATTCTGATACTAACACTTTTACTAAGTGTTTATGCAGGTAGCCGGAGATCATCTTGTGCAGAAAGCCTAAAAAGGGCTAAAAGATGTCCCGGAATGTTATTTTATATCGCATTTAATTTAGTTTTATTATTAGTGCACTTTATTTTAATTATAAATGCTTAGAATAGGTAGAATAAAAAGAGCAATAAATAATTAACCTAGGTTTGAACGAACAACCGCAAGTTAGCGGATCTTAAAGGATGCCTAACCCCTTCCCTTTAGGATAATAAAGAACCCTGATCCAGAATCTCACTAATTTTGCAGATCATTAAATGGAAGTCAATTGCAGTATTTTTATTGCAATAAACTAAGTGTCCTAATTCACTATAATAATTAGGTGGCGACTCCTTAAATACATTTAGGAATCAACCATATGTAGCAGTAATCCCGTTTTCGACTCCGGTTAAAATGGGGTGTTACAGCATGGCGACTCTGCTGGGGATATCAGGTTCTTGATCATAGCAAGCCCAAGTTAATTAAATATTGCGCCTTATTTTGCTTTTATATTTGTTGTAAATATTTTATATTGCTTGTTTTATTTGTAATTAACTATTTTAATTGCTACATTATTTTACTGTTTTACTTAAACTGGCATTCCGCTCATATTTCCTCAACTCTGGAAAATTCACACTGTCACACACTACACGCGCTGGTGTGCTTCGCGCACCCGCAAATTTCTTTCAAGAACACCCAAAATTTAGGAGAGTCAAGGCCATGCTGAGTTAGATCGGTTCGTCGATCACCACATAGCCTTCTCACTCGAGTTGTCCGCCAGAACTCGGCCTAATAAGACAAATCTTAGAAAGCTTAAGATAGAGCTATACCACCCTTTTATATTAGTCATGCATGATAAACCTTAGGTGGTTAATCCTTGGTATTAACACCACAATTAGAAATCCACCAAACTTGTCGACGAGTTTCACAACCCAACGACCCATTAGCATACTATGTGTAGCGTGATGGTGATAGACGGATCCAAGCCTGGTTATAACACACCGAAATTGGAAAAAGTGCACCGTCATTTGGTCGCCATTTCCGACAAAACATCGTAGCTTAACTATTGACCTATTTATCATAATCTTGCATATTTGGCGTTAGGCCTACCGCATAAGAGAGGTCCCATGCATATTAGGCGCTTGATTTGCATGCTTTTGTTTACTATTGTTGTCGCTAGCAATTCTGTATATATTATGCAATAATTACCCTTTTAACCCCTGTACATATCATGCTTATAATTCCGGCCACAAGCATTTGCATTTTTGCACTTTTGTTGTCACTTTGCAATCAGGGCTTCATCACAGTAAATCGCTCCTAAACAACGCGATCTGGACTTTGTGAAGCATTAACCACCAGTCCGGTTGAACCCAAGCAGGGGAGTCTTTGACTATATTGTCACGCCCTTACATTTTACTATTTTTGTGGCTTGCTTACTCTCACCCATTTGTCATATTTTTGCAGGAAAACTGTCCTCGCAAATAGTCGAGGACGGACAACAACAAAAAAGAGGAAGAAAAAGAATAGAAAAAAAATCATCCCAAGAATGAGTTGAGTTATGTTGACGGAAAGAAGTCAGATTATACCAGATTCAACAAAGCACCGTTCTGGGTCTTACATTTTGCATTTCTATACATATTTGCAAGTCTAATTGATATGTCTAGTATTGATTACATAATTCTTTATCCCGAACTACGCGTGTCTGATTCTCACCATACGGTGTGATACGTAGGCAACCCATCTAGGGTTCGACACCACCACAAAAAAGGGTACATATTTGGTTCACCCATTCATTGCACGGACATTCATTATTGCATTTCAATCATTCTAGCACATACATTCATTCATGCATCTCATCACAACCATTCATTTTTTCACTACATTCTTTTACTTTGCATTAGTCTTATAGTGAACAACCGTTTGTTTTGCACAGCTCTTACTTTTGAATTTCTTTCATGAATAAATTCTTTTTAAATCATAGTTTATAACATATCTGAACGAACTACGCACACCTGATTCTCGTCAAAGACGAGATACGTAGGCAAATTTCCTATTCGGTTCTGCACCATTTATTCAAAAATACAAAAATATCTTGTTCATAAATACAAAAATGTTATCCAAAAATACAAAAAAACATTTTTTTAGCATCATTGTTTGACTTGGTTGATACCAACACAATGGGAGTGCATAGGAAAGAACGTAATAATCAATATGGGCCGACTTCGTGGTAAACCATAGATTCTTTTGGTACCTCTTATTCACCCGTAAATGACATTGTCTTACATGCTTCTAAGATAAGAACGAAACCAACCTCATCGCTTCACGTGCATCAGGTGGTGAGTTTTAGAATCGCTCAATCGCATTGCATTGTGATCTAGAACTCGGCCCGAATGTTTGTCGAGGCGAAATCCCGAGTAACACTGGTGTGGGAAATGATCAGAGCCTTCTTTGACCCGCTTGAGCCTTTTTCACCTACCAAATAACATTATCCGTAGTACACCTCTTTTGAGCCTAAAGCCTATTCTTTGACAAACGATATTACACCTATACCCTTTCTCGAGTGCAGACGACTATCCTCTTTGGCCCGACCTCCTCGAGCGCTTTGTGAATGTGCAAGTGGTCGACAAATTACGCCACAAAGGTTGCAAAGACAAAATTGTCAAAGTCCCAAAAGGAAAAGAAAACACAAATGATGACTCACAAAAGAAGAAATCAAAAGCCCAAGAAAGAATGCAAGAATAAATTTGGGAAAAAGCTGGCTCCAAACGAAAGATTCAATAAGTCAAGTAAAAACTGACAAAAAAAAAAAAAGAGGAAAGAAAAAGAAAGGTGTCAAGATTAAAGCACACAAATATCAAGCACGGACGTAGTCCAACGCTCGAGGAGGGATTAGTCACTTTTACCCAAATGATGTCCATCCCTTTCTCCAAGCCTACATTACAAGCCCATGACAAGCCCTACATGATCTTATACTTAGAGTTCTCAAAGTAGTGGATACTTACATGACGACGCCAAGCCTATGGTATCACAATCGCATGCATTGAACATCCTTTTCGAGTGTGAGCGCATTTCTAAACGCCCCAAAATTCAAAATACTAGAATATATGCGAGAAATGGACCTTCTTTCAAATGAGGCATTTGAAACGCGAGATTACGTGTAGTTCAAACCTTGGCCGCAGCAAGCGGTCGATACTTCGGTGTCTGAGGTACCATTTGAAACTATAGAAATTACCCAGAAGTCAGTCTTGGTTAGACCGGAAGTGAATAACGGAATTCCTAAGCACAATACTAATTGTTGGTATCAATCAAGTCGAACGTGATGTTTTTTCCACTTTTCAAAAAATGCATATAAAATAATCATTTTTGCATCACGAACTACGCTCGACCGATTCTCTCACGGATACGAGCGCCTAAATCGGCTTCGGTCACACCATTGGAAATTTTCTCGTTGGCTCGCGTACGACAAAATGCATTTGTTTATTCTGAAAAGAGATATGAGCAATGTCCGCCAGAGCTAAGTCTTGCCCACGCACCCCGCATAACTAAAACTGGGAAATTTTTTGAGAAATGCATTGTGAAGAGATCATAATAAGGATTCCAAAAGCAATCGTGATCATTCAAAGAAGCATTCGCAAAGATCCGACAAGCCCGCGCAGAGCAAGCATTCATCGCATCCAAAGAAGTCCGCAGAGACTACATCAAGAATCGCAGATTCACCAACATTCGCAAAGATCCAAAGAAGCCCTCACAGAGACCAGACAAGACTCACAAAGATTCAAAGAAGTTTTCACAACATTCAACACGCCAGCAGGACGTAAACTCAAGATTTGCAAAGATCGCATCAATACAACCGCCATCACACTTTACAGATAACATTTCTACTCATGCTATTACATTGCTTATAAATTCACGCGTTGTCATTTTTGGCTTAACAATTATGCACTAACTTTTGTCAAGTCCGAGCATGCAAGCAAAGAAGAGCCAAAGCTACAAGTCGACGCGAATCAACCACTCATTTCCCAAAACTCACAAATTTTCTTCGAGCGCAGTTTCTTCATATTAGCAGAGGCGTAAAGAACGCAATGTATGCAGAAGCGGCATCGACGATCGACAATCAAAGTTCAAAATCCACAACTAAGTCTAGCACATCACCGTGCATAAAGTCAAATTTGCAACCCACGATCGCGACACAACAAAGCTCATGCGAGCATTTATTCTACGTAAGCATCGCGATTACGCCGAGGCAACGACGTATCGCGAAGAATACGCCCAGTAACGACGCCATCAAGATTGCGTCACGCAACGACGCCAAAGAATGATACGCCCAGTGCAACGACGCCATCGCGATTAAGGCTTCACGCAACGACGCCAACAAAGAATACGCCCAGTAACGACGCCATCGCGATTGGCTTCACGCAACGACGCCAAGAAGAATACGCCCAGTAACGACGCCATCAAGATTGGTTCACGCAACGACGCCAAAGAAAGAATACGCCCAGTAACGACGCCATCGCGATGGCTTCACGCAACGACGCCAACAAAGAATACGCCCACCAACGATATCATCAAGATTACGCTCACGCAACGACGCCAAAGAAAGAATACGCCCAGTGCAACGACGCCATCAAGATCGCTTCCACGCAACAACGCCAAAGAAGAATACGCCCAGTAACGACGCTATCGCGATCGCCTACGCACAACGACGCCAACAAAGAATACGCCCAGTAACGACGCCATCAAGATTGCGGCACGCAACGACGCCAAAGAATAATACGCCCAGTAACGACGTTATCAAGATTGCGCTTCACGCAACGACGCCAAGAAGAATACGCCCACCAACGACGCCATCAAGATCGCTTCACGCAACGACGCCAACAACAATACGCCCAGTAACGACGCCATCGCGATTGGCTTCACGCAACGACGCCAAAGAAGAATACGCTCAGTAACGACGCCATCAACATCGCTTCACGCAACGACGCCAAAGAAGAATACGCCCAGCAACGACGCGAGCAAAGAATACGCCCAGGCAACGACGTCAGCATCAACACGTCCAGGCAACGACGTGATCAACATTATGTCTATGCAACGACGAACATCCGTGATCGCTGCCTACGCAACGACGCCATATCACGTAAGTCCACGACGGCCATTTATGCTTCGCCTACGCAACGACGAACATTTGCATCGCGCTTCACGCAATGACGCCATCAAAGATCTATAAACACCATGTCTTTTCCAAAGATCACATCACCGCAACCCGTTGTCAATCGATTTCGACATCGACAAATTTTGAATTTGCGTCGCATTGTCTTTAATTTTGCAAAGATCACAGAATTTCAAAGGTCGTTAGGATTCGACATCGACAATTTTGAACGGGCGTCGTCGCTTTAATTCTCTAGCATCGCAAAGAACCCAAAGGTCATCATAATTCGACACCGAGACAAATTTTGAATCGCATCGCTTTTGCCCTTTCTTTTTCTTGATCTTTGTTTTAATTCTCGACATCGGGACAAAATTGGCTAAGTCAACGTCTTTGTCCGAAAACTCTTTCATCATCTTCGGTCAAAGAGGGACAAGCTGTTGACACCCAATTTTGACCAATCTTTTAGTCATTTCTTGCAATTTTAAGCATTTTAGGACACCGCATTTTAATCATCATTTTTTTTGCATTTTTTACATAATATTCTATGTTTATTTCTTCACAAAATGGCATTGCATCTTTTATTTTAAATTAAGCATGATGTCTTTGTTAATATTTTGTTTCTATTATTATTACACCATCGTTTTATTTTAATAGTGTTTGCATCTCTTTGAATAATTAATTGACACCGCATTTTTCTTTTAATTAGGCATTAAACATTTCTTAAATATTGCACTTTATTATTATAGCGTCAGCATTTTTATTTTGATAATCTTGTATCTTTTTAAATAATTTTTCTGTTAAATAATTAACCCATTTTGCATTTTTGCCAAACTACCCAAATTAAGGCACAATCTGGACCAATCCAATCCGCAAAAAACCGAAGCCCAAACTGAGGCCCAATACACCTTTCATCTTTTTCCTCCAATACCCAATACGCAATACCCAAAACCCAATACCCAAAACCCTAAACCTAAATACCTCCTATAAATAAAACCTTACCCCCTAAACTAAAAACCCTACCCTATTATCAGCCTTTCCAGCCGCAACATTTAATCATCTCCCTCATCCCTTCCCTCTCTCGCCGCCGCCCTTCCCGCCGCCGCTAGCTCCGGCGAACCCTAGCCGCACAAATCACCTCCCCATTTTCAGATTTTCTCCCTCACCCTCTCACCCCTGCCCTCTTTAAACCAACACAACCCTAACTCCCGTCACCCTCTCACCTTTCCCGTCGCCGTACCCATCGCCGGAGCTCGAAGCTCCGGCGAACCAAACCCATCGCACTGCCGCCCCACCGCCGCGAACCCTCTTGAAACACCCCACCGCTTCCTCATCACCGCCAACCCATCGCTTTGTCTCGCCTTTCCGCACTCCCACCAAATTACCATAGTGGCGTTGTTCTGTTTACCACCGTTGAAGTAACGCCATCCCGCTAAATCCTTATGACGGTGAATATTTGGGATCTGTTAGTTTGGTTATTGGACTGATTTTTGCGTATTATGGTATCATGTCGGAGTTCTAAAACTCCGGCGACCTATGTTGGTGTTATCTTGTTCGTTATCTGTTGTTGGTCTCGTTTGGATTGACTTTTGTGTTTCTGTATCTTACCGGAGTTTTCAAAACTCCGGCGATCTGATTGGCATATTTTCCGGCAAGTTTGTTGCCGCTCGCTTCGCTTTGCATCGTGTTAGACTAAGTTTAGGACCATTTTTGTTATCCGTGACCGCCTACGACCTTTAATGTTGGTTTCCGCTATCGTTCCTTATTATTTCCGTGTTTGTAATGTTCTTGGGCCGATAGGCTGATTTTATTTCGCCTGGTCATCGAATTCCAGAAATTATGTTGCTTTGTTCTTAATGTTTCGCCTATGTTGGTCACCGCTCGATTTTGGGCTCTGCTCGTCTCTGTTTGTGGCATTTTGTCGACTGGTTTTCGATAACTTTTGCTCTTGTTTGGCCATATTATGGACCGGTTTTGGCCATATTGCCGACTGATTTTAGGCTATTTTTATGGTTTATCGATTTTGAACATGATACTACACTTTGGTATTAAACCGATTTTGAATATGATACTACACTTTGGCGATGAAAAAGTTATCCGTCGATTTTGAGGCCTCGATTCGAAGATGGAAAATAAAATAAATGAAGCTTTCTGGGCAAGGATGATTTCTTCCACTTACACCGGATAACCAACATGCGCTGGCAGGGCGAATTCTCACAGCCGCGCTTGTTTAGGCTGTCCCACTTTATATATTTTCATATCTGAGCCCTCCGTGTTTAAAACTATTACTGTTTTGGCGCGGATATGAAAGTTTTATTTATTTTATTGCTTTTTAACAATATTGGCCGATGAAGGAATCTCCGTCTGATTTCCAAGGCCTCCTCTGTGCAAAAGACGTTTTTTTTTTTTGCTTTACTTATTAAATTCATGTCATTACTTTAGAATTATTTATTCTGATACTAACACTTTTACTAAGTGTTTATGCAGGTAGCCGGAGATCATCTTGTGCAGAAAGCCTAAAAAGGGCTAAAAGATGTCCCGGAATGTTATTTTATATCGCATTTAATTTAGTTTTATTATTAGTGCACTTTATTTTAATTATAAATGCTTAGAATAGGTAGAATAAAAAGAGCAATAAATAATTAACCTAGGTTTGAATGAACAACCGCAAGTTAGCGGATCTTAAAGGATGTCTAACCCCTTCCCTTTAGGATAATAAAGAACCCTGATCCAGAATCTCACTAATTTTGCAGACCATTAAATGGAAGTCAATTGCAGTATTTTTATTGCAATAAACTAAGTGTCCTAATTCACTATAATAATTAGGTGGCGACTCCTTAAATACATTTAGGAATCAACCATATGTAGCAGTAATCCCGTTTTCGACTCCGGTTAAAATGGGGTGTTACATACATACTCTGAAACTACGGGGTGTAACATAAAACAAAGTGGTTCGGTACGTGAATACATCAAGGAGTTTAATTCTTTGATGTTGGACATTCAAAACATATACGATGAAGACAAACTACATAACTTCATTTCTGGAATACAATGGTGGGCTCAAAACGAACTTCGAAGGCAAAATGTTTAAGACCTTCCAAGTGATATTGTCGCGGCTGATTCTTTGGTGAATTACCGATCAAATCACCAAGGATCGGATGTCTCAAGCTCTTCCAAATCCATGTAGTGAAATGGTAAGAAGGACAAAGAGGGGACGGAAAAGTATGATGTCGAGAAATGACAGGGGAAGGTGACGGATACGGGACCAATGAGAAGGAATGTAACCGAGCCAAAATGTTGGACATGTGATGATCCACATTTTTCATGAAATTGCCCCACCCGTAAGGATGCCAATACCATTGTTGCGGGTGAGCCAAAACCGAATGAAGAAGGTGGTGTTGTTGCCGCCTTGGTAAATCCTCTTGGGATGTTATTGAATAACATCACAATGTTGAATACGATAGGGGATCCGGTGAATAATCCGCATGCATTGTTGATGTATATTATTATGCAGATGAATGGGAGACTTGTCATAGCAATGTTGGATACCAGAGCTACATATACCTTTGTAGATGCGAAGATTGCGAATGTATTAGGACTCAAGACAACCAAGAGTCCCGATTACATGAAAACGGTGAACCAAACAGCCCAAATGATTGATGGGGTGGCATTTTATCTTAAGATGTCATCCGGGCTATGGAGTGGGAAACACAACGAGTTGGTGGTACCGTTGGGTGATTATGAGGCAATCAACTGAATTGATTTCCTAAAAAATAATCCCTTTGTTCCGATGCCACACTTAGATGGAGTGATGGTGATGAAGGAAGAAATAAGGGGATTTATTCGAAGCATTCATTCGGGAGTAGGGGTGAGTCAGGATAAGGAGCTTAAAACTCCCGAATTATGTGAATTAGTTGCGGATAGGAAGCGGCAAAGAGAAGGGAAGTCATTATTTATTGGCGCCATTATAGACGTGATTTTGGATGTGCACATAATGGGTGAAGTTGTTGCTTCACATGTCATCCAGTGAATAATGACATTTGGTCTATCTTCGGGGTAGGAAGTGGGGGTGCAAACCACTTCAGGGTATACATTGAAGTGGCCCAACTTTGTGGAGAAAGATTAGACCACGAGACTGTCGAGTCATTCGAGGAGGGGTCACGGTGTAAGAGGATGAAGTAGGGACATCGACGGATGTATATCTTATTCTCCTTTGGGAATTTTTTTAGGGTCGTGTGAAGGAACTTCATCGAGGAAAGGATGGGGTCCGAGAGGAGTTCAAAGGTACCAAATGAATTCCAAAACGACAGTGTAGACAAGTACACAAGTTCACAACTTGTGAGCTTGCAGGTTGAAGCGCGAGGAAGAGAGATCCATGAAAGATGACCTTCAGAAGTGGTGTTCTTAGTTGTCGTGGTATTGAGGTGATGGCACGTGCGAAGGTGTTGGTCACGGGAACTTGACGCGGGCAGTGAACAAAATAAATGAAGGACAAAGTTGGGAAATGTTTAAATTCTCAATGATGGTGGCTTCGAGAAGGAGGATTAAACTAAGTTGAGGTGTGTTAACATCTACAATTGATATCTGAGAATGGTTGACGAGGACGTCAAGCTCAAATAATGTGGGTGATTTGTCACACCCGTGAATTGGTCTATGGGAAATTCGGTGTGAGCTAAGACACGAATTGAGACAGAAATGGATCATGTTGACAAAACACTTCAAATATGTGAGTCAAGGCATGATACAAAAGAACACGGTGTTCAAGTGTTAGACATTTAGTTCTATCACTACATTATAAAGTCGAGAGACATTTCCTTTTATTTATTTTAGTTGAAATAAAAGAAAGGTTGGGCTGTTTTTGACTGTAACTCTTGGTGTGTTGTGTTGTGATTAAGCTTGCCATTTTAAACCTCCTTCAAGTGTGTATAATTGCTTCCGCATTCTTACGTTCTTTTGATCTTGAAAGAACTAAGTGTTTGGCTGAAGTTGGCAAGAGGTGTTGCCGACTGCCTTCACGCCTTTGTGTACGAAAAATTTATAGTAGCATACCGGAGATGTGATAATTGGTATTAGATCTTAGCTTGTTGATAAGCGAAAGGGTTCCTAACACTACGTGAAGAGGTAAATCTTGTTGCTACGGTGGTTGATCAATGACGACAAGAACAATGGTGGAGTTAAGTGCTTGTATTGAGCGTTTGGAAACTCTAGTTGGTAGAACCGAGAAGGGAAGTGATTTGGTGGATCTTTTTACACTAAATCATAGTCTTAAAACGGAGTTTGAACAATATAAATTCAAGGTAGAAGCACGTTTGGCCGAATTGGTAGAGCAATCGAGGCGGGCCAATGAACCATTCGGTGAATTGCGACAAGCTAAGTTGGACATCGAAGCGGAGCTTGTGGTGTTACGCATGGTAGTATGAGCGACTGGCCATGGTAATACCACTGATCGGGGTAAGGTGAGGGTACCGAAACCTATGTCTTTTACGGGGACTAGAAGTTCCAAGGAGTTGGAAAACTTTCTTTGGGACATGGCGCAATATTTTCTTGTGGCTCATATTGCGGAGAAGGACCAAGTGAGTATCACCTCTATGTATCTCACGGGTGATGCAAAACTTTGGTGGAGGACTAGAGACGCCGATGATATAAGTGCGGGTCATCCACGCATTGAAACTTAGGTAAGGATGATGGAGGAAATGAAGCAAAAATTCCTACCTAGCAATGCGAGTTGGTTGGCTAAGGACCGTCTCAAAAGGCTAAAACAAAGTGGTTCGGTACGTGAATACATCAAGGAGTTTACTTCTTTGATGTTGGACATTCAAAACATGTCCGATGAAGACATGCTACATATCTTCATTTCCGGAATGCAAGGGTGGGCTCAAAACGAACTTCGAAGGCAAAATGTTAAAGACCTTTCAAGTGATATTGCCGCGGCTGATTCTTTGGTGGATTATCGATCAAATCACCAAATATCGGATGTCTCAAGCTTTTCTAAATCCAATAAGTGAAATGGTAATAAGGGCAAGGAAGGGACGGGAAAATATGATGTCAAGAAAGGAAAGGGGAATGTGACGGATACAGGACCAATGAGAAGGAACGTAACCGATCCAAAATGTTGGACATGTGATTGTCCATATTTTGCACGAAATTTCCCCAACCATAAGGATGTTAATACCATTGTTGCGGGTGAGCCAAAACTGAATGAAGAAGGTGGTGTTCTTGCCGCCTTGGCAAATCCTCTTGGGATGTGCTTGAACAACATCACGATGTTGAATACGATAAGGGATCCGGTGAACAATCCACATACATTATTGATGTATATAGTTATGCAGATGAATGAGAGACTTGTCATATCAATGGTAGATACCGGAGCTACACATACCTTTGTAGATGCGAAGATTACGAAGGTATTGGGACTTAAGACAACCAAGAGTGCCGATTACATGAAAACGGTGAACCAAGCAGCCCAAATGATTGATGGGGTGACATTTGATGTTAAGATGTCATTCGGGCCATGGAGTTCGAAGAACAACATGTTGGTGGTACCATTGGGTGATTATGGCACGTGTGAAGGTGTTGGTCACGGGAACTTGACGCGGGCAGTGAACAAAACAAATTAAGGACAAAGTTGGGAAATGTTTAAATTCTCAATGATGGAGGCTTCGAGAAGGCAGATTCAACTAAGTTGAGGTGTGTTAACATCTCCAATTGATATCTGAAAGTGGTTGACGAGGAAGTCAAGATCAAATAGTGTGGGTGTTTTTTCACACCCGTGAATTGGTCCATGGGAAATTCGGTGTGAGTTAAGACACGAATTGATATGAAAATGGATCATGTTGACAAAATACTTCGTATATGCGAGTCAAAGCATGATACGAAGGAACATAATGTTCAAAAAATATAAAGGGTAAGGTTCGGATATATGGAGACATTGAGGAATATTTCAAAAGGGTACAACACATACAAATGATCAACAACATTCGGCTAAGGATGTACATTGGTGATGGGTGTCCGAGGAGGTGTTACACGTGTTCGATGGGCATGTGCAAGTCACGGGATATCCAGACATGTGCGGAGCACATGTCAAGGTATTAATATTTACATTAATACATCTTACAAGTCTAGCTAAGAGTTACAACGGATAGTTGACAAAGTCCGATGGAATGAACTTGAAGCCGAGAAAAGAGGGCATGAGTTAATATTTGCAAGTATGGCTACAGGCTAAGGCGTGAGTGCGAGATACGAGGAAGGTGTTACAAGACTTATATGGTTTATGCGGGTCAACTAGATCACAAGGGGTGGTGATGCTAAGAGTTCGACCGAAATATATACACGTGGCAAGCCGAGATGCAAGATTGACTAAGTCCAAAGGTAATGCGTTTCAAGTACGGGTCACGATGGAGCACCAGATAACTTGGGACGGGTTCAAGGAACTCCCTACAGGTCTCCAGGACATGTGGGAAGTAGTTTGAGCTAATTGTGTTGAGTATTGAAGTGGGTGAGCTTCAATGACTTAACTCGGGCAGAATGGTTCTAACCGAGTTCCAGATTTTGTACAAACTTGGTGTATGGTGGTCTATACATGATGTGGATAGTGCAGGTGAAATGTTGAGTCATGTGAGACGTGGCTAAGACCTTGAAGGACTAGTGTGAGCCATGTGAGAAGATTGAATTGGTCAACAAGACACTTGCTTGAATAAAGTAAAAACATGCGAATTGACCAAGTCTTTAATTATCATTGTTTATATGATTTCTAATCAAACTTCGAAAGGAGGAGGTTGTGACTATGCTGTAGTTGGGTAATCATAAGTCGGATTGGGGATGAAAATACCTCAATTACTTGTGTAGCGTTAACGGGGGTTTAAACACCTAGCTTACTTGCGTAAACGTTAACAGGGTTTTTGTTCTTAATCCTCCTATAGAGTCATCCTTATCACCGAAAGGTAGAAAGGAGCGCTACTGGGGTTGAGTGTTTATATAGCCTTAACGGGAGTATAAAACTAATTAGTAAACCTGCTATCTACAAAAGAAGAAGAACCATAATTTATTGCATTAATAAGTAATATAAGCGGATAGTTGAGGCGACTTGGAAGCCCTATTTCCATCACTACTGAAGTAAACATATAGTTAATTACTCTTTATAATTATTAGTCATAATCAACAACTCAAATATCGATTACCAAATAGATAACAAAGGATAGATAATTGGTACTTGAGCACTAATCCCTGAGGACGATAACTCGGTCTTCAAGACTATATTACTTGAGTCGATAACGTGCACTTGCGTTAAAGTGTGTGCATTAAATCGCGCATCAAGTTTTTGGCGCCGTTGCCGGGGATTAGGCATAGTTCAATATCAATTTTATCTATTTTTAATTTCTAATTTGGCTTTTATTTTTTCTATTTTTTTTATTACGTTTTTTTTTTATTTTGTGAAAACAAGTGTGCCGTGATCCGTTGTTGGCTTTGATTCAGGATCCTGAAGATATGGATTACTACTGTCAATATGATCAAGCTCCAACCCTACAGGAAGAGAGGGAGGAGTTACGAGAAGCTATACTCAGTTTTACTAGGTATCAAACTCAATTCATGGACGAAACGAGAATGTCCATGAAGAAGTTGGAAACGCAAATAGGACAACTCGCGGTCATGTTGAACAGCGAAATGCAAGAAGAGCAATCTGCACCTGTGGGAAGCAATATGAAAGCACAATGTCAGGAGATTGACCTAAAGAATGCCGAATCAGTGGAGATGGAAAGTTCGCAGCAGCAGCAGCGCCGCGACGCCGATGAGCAGGGCCGCGCCAAGACTCGGAACAGGCGTAAGTTTGAGCGTCGCGCGCCGTGAGCAGTGCCGCGCGCCGTAACCCGTGGCCGAAAAGTTGGTGGAAGCTGTTGTGAACGCACCCCAGGTGAAGATACCATATCCCCAGAGGCTAAAAACATGTGCTCTTGACAAGCAATTCTCTAAATTTGTGGAAATCCTCAAACAATTGCAACTCAATATCCCGTTTGCTGAAGCACTAGAGCAGATGCCGAGCTATGTAAAGTTCATGAAGGATATTCTTAGCAAAAAGAGGAGGATAGAGGACTACAAAACAGTGGTGTTGACTGAAGAATGTAGTGCCATTCTACAGAGGAAACTACCTCAGAAATTACAAGATCCAGGAAGCTTCACCATACCACACACCATTGGAAAGTTTGAATGTCAGCAAGCATTGTGCGATCTAGGGGAAGGCATAAATCTGATGCCTTATCTAGTTTTCTGCAAACTTGGAATGGGAGAAGTCAAACCTACAAACATCACCTTGCAGTTAGCTGACCGCTCCATAGTTCATCCTAGAGGAGTCATCGAAGATGTATTGGTGAAGGTGGACAAGTTCATCTTTCCCGCTGATTTCGTTATCTTAGACATAAAAAATAACGACATAATCCCCATCATACTGCGCACTTTCTTAGCCACAGGACAGGCTCTCATCGATGTTCACAAAGGTGAGTTGAAGCTTCGGGTAGATGAAGAAGAGGTGATTTTCAATGTTTTTCGGGCAGCAACTTTTCCAGATACCAATGATAACTGCTCAGCCATTGATATTATCGAAGATGCAGTGTCTGCTAAAGGGTTCAGACATGATGATACGCCAGTTAAGATCGACCAAATGGGATGACAATAGTAGAAACGACCCAGGGCTGATGGAGTATGCAAATTGGATGAATGTTTATGAGAAATGGGATAAGAGGAGGTATGAAGAGCTTGGGCAGATGCCAGAAAGATCAATACCATCCACAGAGAAGGCTCCAGAGTTAGAGTTAAAAATCCTACCCAATCATTTACAATACCAATACCTAGGTGAAGATAAAACCTTACCAGTAATCATTTCACGCCACCTATCCACAGAAGAGATTGATAAACTGCTGAGAGTGCTGAGGGATCACAAGCGTGCCATTGGATGGACATTAGCAGACATAAATGGGATAAGTCCGTCAACAGTAATGCATAAGATCCGTCTAGATGAGGAGAGCAGACCATCAATCGAGGCACAAAGGCGACTAAACCCAAACATGAAAGAGGTAGTCAGAAAGGAAATCCTGAAATGGCTCGATGCAGGAGTAATTTACCCTATATCGGACAGCGCATGGGTGAGTCCAGTACAAGTGGTGCCCAAAAAGGGTGGAATAACAGTGGTGACCAACGAAAGGAACGAACTCATTCCTTCTAGAACAGTTACTGGATGGAGAATCTGCATTGACTATCGCAAGTTGAACAAGGCAACCAGAAAAGACCACTTCCCGTTGCCATTTCTAGATCAAATGTTGGATAGACTTGCAGGGCACAACTACTATCGCTTTTGGATGGGTACTGTGGTATCACCAGATTGCAATAGCGCCAGAAGATCAGGAAAAGAAAACATTCACTTGTCCTTTTGGTACATTTGCATTCAGAAGGATGTCATTCGGACTTTGCAATGCACCTGCAACCTTTCAGAGGTGTATGATGAAAATTTTCTCAGACATGGTGGAGAGGACTATAGAGATCTTTATGGATGATTTTTCGGTCTTTGGAGCATCGTTCGATGAATGTTTGAGGCACTTAGAAGCAGTGTTAAGCCGGTGTGAAGAATCTAACCTTGTGCTAAACTGGGAGAAGTGTCATTTCATGGTAACAGAAGGGATTGTCCTGGGACACAAAATATCAAACCAAGGTATTGAGGTAGACAAAGCAAAGATTTCAGTAATCGAAAATCTCCCACCTCCAGTATCAACAAAAGGGGTCAGAAGTTTCCTTGGGCATGCAGGTTTCTATAGAAGATTCATCAAGGATTTTTCAAAGGTTTCAAAACCCCTTTCCACATTACTAATGATGGGGGTTGCCTTTGACTTCAATAAAGAATGCTTGTCCGCTTTTCAGACACTCAAGGAGAAGCTTATTTCAGCACCCATAGTCATTGCACCAAACTGGGAGCTCCCATTTGAACTAATGTGCGATGCAAGCGATTATGCAGTAGGAGCAGTGCTTGGACAGAGAATCGACAAGGTATTTAGATCCATTTACTATGCTAGTAAAACTCTAAATGACGCACAGTTAAATTACGCGACTACGGAAAAGGAATTACTAGCAATAGTGTATGCATTCGAGAAATTCAGGCCATACTTGATTGGAAATAAGGTGATAGTATACACTGCCCATTCTGCCATAAAGTACTTGATGACAAAGAAGGATGCAAAACCTCGCCTCATTCGATGGGTCTTGCTATTACAAGAATTCGACGTGGAAATTCGTGACAAGAAAGGGACAGAGAATTCGCGCACCACTTGTCAAGACCGAGAACACGTAAAGCCGTAACACCAAGGATGTGCAAATAAATGATCACTTTCCAGACGAGCAACTGTTTCAAGTAAGTGCGAATTTTAAGTTACCTTGGTACGCTGATTTTGTTAATTTTCTTGCAGCTAAGGTAATACCTCCAGAATTGACAAGACATCAAGTGAAAAGGTTTTACTCCGAAGTAAAGCACTACTATTGGGAGGAGCCTATGTTATACAAACACTGTGTCGATCAAGTCATCAGGCGATGTATACCATAGGAGGAGATGCACCAGGTTCTCACTCATTTCCACACCCTATCATGTGGTGGACACTTTGGGGCATCAAGAACAGTGGCAAAGGTGCTTCAAAGCGGGTTCTATTGGCCAACACTTTTTAAGGATGCCCATGCCTTTGTGAAGAGATGTGATAGTTGTCAGAGAACAGGGAACATTTCAAGACGAAACGAAATGCCTTCGCAAGGGATATTGGAAGTGGAACTATTTGATGTGTGGGGAATCGATTTCATGGGTCCATTCCCGCCGTTCTTTGGAAATCAATATATCCTTCTGGCAGTGGACTACGTGTCCAAATGGGTAGAAGCAGTAGTGATGCGCGGTAAGATGCACACACTTTAAACGCAAGTGCACGTTATCGTGACAAGTAGTATAGTCTTGATAAGACCGAATATCGTCCTCAAGGATTAGGGTTCAAGTACCAACTATCTATTTTTTTTGTATCTATTTGGTAGATTGATATTTTGATTTGTTGTTTATAACTAAGAATTATAAAAGCTATTTAACTATAAGGGTTTACTTCAGTTGTGATGAGAATGGGGCTTCCACATCTCCTCACTATCCGCTTATGTTACTTATTAATGCAATAACTTATGGTCTTTTTCTTTTGGAGAAAGCAGGTTCACTAAATCGTTTTATACTCCCGTTAGGGTTATATAAACACTCAACCCCAGTATTGCACCTTACCTACCTTTCGGTGATAAGGATAACTCTATAGGAGGATTAAGAACAAGAACCTAGTTAACCGCCACACACAATGCGCAAAATTAGGGTTGTTAAGCCTCTCATTAACGCTACATCAATAATTGAGGTATTTTCATCCCCAATCCAAGAATGTCTATCCAACTTACAGCATATTCACAATCCCCCCCTTTCGGAATCTGATTAGAAATCATATAGTGACAATTAGTTGTCAATTAATTACCAAGAATTCAACTCAAATATTGGATAGATCTCACAATAAGAAAAATAACCATAAGCATGCATTAACTCATAACAAAAATTTCTAGAGATTCAACATGGAAAGCCCTATAGAGGAATTAGTTCCTAGTCATTGATATGACAAGAACTAATCTCATGTTCATCATACAAAAACTGAAATAAAGTAAAGAAAAGGAAAATATATTACTAGACTATGGTCTCCAATCTCTAAGCAAGAAGCCTTGTGTTGTGCAAGAAAGGGAACCCCTAAAACCGCCAGGTTCTCCTTTTATAGCCGAAAACCGCCTCCTCTTTTCCTTCGTGCATGGCCTGCAATTTCGCCCAAAACCTAATTTTTCCGTGCCGCGCCGCAGCATGCCATGCGCGCCGGAAGTTCTGCAATCCGTCGGTGTTTTGGCCGCGCCCGATATTCGCTGTTCGGTAGCCGCGGCTACAACTCTGCATTTTCGATGTTTAGCGCCGCGCCCGTGACTGCCGTTCGAGCGCCGCGCCGAAGTCTTCGCAGCCTCTGAATAGTGGCGCCGCGCTCGCTGATCGCAGGAGGCCGCGCGCTGGTCCGATTTCACCCTCGCTCGCCACTTTCTGCTTTCACCTGGCATCTCCTCTTTGCCCTCTTTTAGCTCCTTTTCCGCCATTTGGCCATTTTAACCACTTTGACTCAATAGAAAGGAAAACTATCCTAATACAACACTTATATGTGCAAAACGGGACAAAAGACTAACTAAAACTGACTCAAAAGGTGTATATAAAATACACCGATCAAATACCCCCAAACTTAACCTTTGCTCGCCCTCGAGCAAAGATAGAAATAAATAAAATAAAAGACTCAAAGAAACGAAAATAAAAGACTCACTGACATTGATCATTTTTGCTGCATTAGTGTTAACTAGAAAAACATGAAGGTTAGCAAAATAATATGCAGGAACATATAGCATGACATTTCAGCACATTAAGCTAGATATTTCGCAAACTCATATTCATCATGCTTAATGGAAGTTAATATATTAAATCATGCATATAAATTCAAGAATCCTATGGCATGCTTACTTGCTATTCTCCACTAATTCTGGGTATGCATAAAAGAGATCTTCAGGACTTTAAGGGTTGTAATGTAGGCTTAGGTATAAGTAGGTAAAAATAGGCAATTTAGGCTCATTTCGTGTACCATAAGCTCTTCAGCTTTTCAGTATTTCCCTTTTTCTTTTTGTTCTTTTTTCATTTCGATTCTATCTTTCCCCTCTTTTGTTTTGGGAGAGTGAAGTATATAATAATGACAAGCACCCCCAAACTTAGTCTTTTGCCTATTTCTTATTACTTTTGTATTGGGGTGCAACATACTTATTCACTCTTTTTGTCTTTTTTTTAACACAATGTATTCCCCTATTTCATATTTTCACTTATGGTACAATTTGTGGGAATATAGGGTGTCAAAGAAGAAGTTTCAAATTTAGGCTCAATGGGGCTGACTAGGGATATTTTTAAAGTACGGGATAGAAAAGAATGGTAAGAATTGGCTATCAAAGAAATGCATGAGTCATCTCCCTAACATGCATATCCTAACTATTTCGCCTCAAATAGCAAGCAATCATAACACATAAGCATTTATCATTTAGCATGCATAATTCAAGCAAGAAACTCCAAATAGACAGATTCTGTGAGTTTTTGGCATATCTAACCTAAGTGTTTAGATAGTTGCTTCAATTCCGTTATATTATTCCACCTTACTTCACTAGGTGTTTCTAGCAACTACAACATACATGATCTTTGACAGACAATTATGACTCAAAAAAAAAAATTGGTGACTCAAAATAAACATAAAAACAATAAAAAAGACTTAAGTAAAACATAACATGACACAAAGAAAATAAAACACAAATAAAACACCCCCAAACTTAAATCACACATTGTCCCCAATGTGTGCAAGACTCAAAGAAAAATAAAAGAAATAGGACTTACAGACTTTGGCTAAAATGGTGGTGGTGGCGGTGGATAATGCATCGACCATTGGTTGAACAAGGAACTCAACTCGTTGATTTGTTGCCTTGTTTCTTGCTGTCCTTGTACCATCAGATCCAAGGTCCGCATCATCCTCATCCGATTTTGAAACAATTGCTCCATCGTGAGCGTTGGAGGTTCTGCTTCTCGTGGTTGGCGTGGCTAGGTCCTCGCCATATTGAGCTCCCTATTTCAGCTCATCTTCGCCCATGGCGGCCTCTCGGCCGCTTCGCTGGTTGTACTCTTCGCCCGTCTTTGGGGGCTTGGAGTCGAAAGAGTGCACTATCCCACATGACACCGGCAGTTGGTTTCTCTCATGAGTGTCAGTGGGTAGTTTTGGGACCGAACTCATGTGGCAAAGACTGGTAATGAGTGAATCGTGTCCCAATCCACCTGTTGTCACCAACCTGCTGATTTCTTCAATGCTCTGCACTATTTCTTTCCCCACATCAATCGTCATTCCCCTCATAATTCCATATATCAGTTTAATCCTATCCTCTCGACTCGTGAAGTGCGTGGATGGAATCACGCGGCGCCGACTTAAATATAGCCAACCTTTGTCTACTTTGTTGAATTGGCACTGCTCTGCTCTTGATCCATTTCTTCCAATATCAAGAACAGCCACGTGGTAGCTCACGGTGTCTCGCGTTCGGCATTCCAATGATGTGGTCGCTTCTAGACCATGTTCTAAAGTGATTCCAATCACTTCTTTCTTCAACATCAACCGCCTTCAATTGTGCATTTACATTCTCTCTGTCACGCATACACGAACTCCCTAACAAAGCATCCCCTTTCCACCTTCTCCTAAAGTTAGCATAAAATTCACGCACCATTGTTGTGTTCATCGGTGCTATCTTCTCCTGATTTACGAATCTCTCCACCCCTTAACTTCAATCATAGCCCGGATGGGCTCATAAACATCTTCCTCCCCATATGACTCCTCCGTAGTCCATTCCCTTTCTCGTATTATGGGTCCAGTATCAAGCTTTTGTATCTTTGGAAGACTTCGTAGCTCACAAACCTAGTATTATCGTAATGTGGGGTTGGGGTGGATGTGGAGCCTCTTCTCTTCCTGGTGGCCATGGTTTAAAATAGTTTCTGGAGCTTTCAATTTAGCGGCACAAATGTTTCCTACATAATCTACAACTAGCAGCGAACACAACACACCCAAACTTTAACTTTTCTACCCAATACCCACACTCCTTTTCTACTCTTTTCTCCGAACTTCACAATCAACTTTTCAGTACCTAACTACTTCAACTACAATACTCCTTCAAATTACTACCTCCTGTGACTTCAGTAAAGGATTCAAGAACAGAAAAAAAAGATTACCTTTTCCTGAGAAGATTCAAGCTGCTCTTGTTTCAATTGGTGGTTTGAGGCTATGGAATAGAGCTTTGTTATTTGAGATAACTAAGGGTTTTTAGGAATTTAAGAGTTTTGATTGTGGTTGGGTTGGATTTATGGAGGATTTGTGGGCAAATTTTCGGATTTTCGTGGGTTTTGGAAAGGAAGGGTTAGGTTTTTGAAATTGGATTTGGGAAAACTGATTTTCCGGCGCTTTAAGTTCGATTCCCGCCTTGCGCCATGTTCGCTAGCCGCGGCGCCAATCTTCAAGGCCTTCGGGACTTTCGCGCTGCGCTTGTTACGGCGCCTGTCGCTAAACTTGGCAAATTTTTTGGAATTCTACCGCCGCGCGCTTCCTAGCGCCGTGGCGCTGAACTTCGCGCTGCTCGCTTCTTTTGGCGCCGCTGCTTCTGAGCCGCGCTTACCCGCTCGAAATTCGCTTTTCGCTTTTTCGCCGCTTTATTTCTCAGACCTATCAATCACAAAGACAAACACAAGTCCCAAGACCGTGAGATCGTTTAGACAAAATAAAATAAACTAAAGATGTAAATAAAAATAACATAATTGAAAACGCTGGGTTGCCTCCCAAGTAGCGCTGTTTTAACGTCTTTTAATGACGCAGTTCCTTTAGCCTTAATGAACTCGGGTGGATTAAGCCCCAACCAATCCATTTCCTCCACATTTGGCGCTTTTTTTTTCTTTTCTTCTTAGCATTATCGCAGTGGGGAGTTCAGGAATACTTACCTCTTTTAGTGTCATTTCAGCAAACCATGCCTGCTTTCTTGGGCTCATCGCTCTTTGGTTGGCTTGTATTGGCTCGCATGGGGATTTGATGGTGCTGATTGCAAAGCACCCACTCATTGTTGGTGGCTCAATGACGTGTTTAAAAACTTTAAACACCATTTCTTCATTCTCCACCCTTAATGTTAACTCTCCTCTTTCAACATCAATCAAAGCTCTTCCCGTTGCTAGGAATGACCTCCCCAATATGATAGGTATTTCCGCATCTTCTTCCATATCAAGAATGAGGAAATCTACAGGAAAGAAGAATTTTCCTACTTTCACAATCACGTCCTCAATCTTGCCTCGATGAACCATCGCCCCGTCGGCCACCGTAGGCTTATCGCGTTGGTTTGGCCTCACCCAACTCCAATCTTTTAAAACCGATAAGGGCATCGATTTATACTCGCCTAAATCACACAAAGCTCATTGCAAGTCACCCCGCCCATCGTGCAAGGTAGTGTAAAGCTTCAGGATCCTTTAGTTTTGGTGGAAACTTCTTCGCAAGATAGCACTACACTCTTACATTAGTGCTACTATTTCGCACTCTGCCTTTTTCTTCTTCCCCAAGATCTCCTTCATAAACTTAAAATAAGAGGCATCTGCTCTAATGCTTCTATGAAAGGTATGTTGATATGCTTTTCCGAATGTCTCCAAAAATTTGGAGAATTGTTTATCAACCGCCATTTGTAGTCTCGGGGAAAAGGGATCTTTTCAGATACTCCTTCTCCGAGTTTTCTACTACAGTGATCGGGCTCAATCACCTTCTCTTTTCTAACTCGCCTTTCTTCTCAACTATCGGCCGAGTGATCGCCGCTTCACGCTTGTTGCCGCTTCAATTGCAGACCTCGACATTGCTCCTTGGATTTACCTCTGTGTTGCCGCAATGTCCCCGTGGCTTTGTTTGCTCGCTAGCTGACCCACTTGTGTTTCCAAGTTCTTGAATGAGGATCTAGCTTCGCTATGAACTGGTGCAGGCATTGCAAGTCGCTACTTTCGCCACTCGTCGCTTTTCTCGCTTTGTGCATTGAATCGCTACGCTGGGGCTTGAATGAATGAACGGGCCGATTAGTTTCTTGGTTCTGCATCGCCTCGATTGCTCACGCTCGTATTGATTCTTGCCCTTGGTATTGGTCTCACTGGCTGGTTCTCGCTGTTCCACGTTCTTGGGTTCTGCTGCCCCTGGTCTCCTCTCCATGAAAAATTTGGGTGGTTCCTCCACCATGGATTATAAGTGTTGGAGTAGGGGTTGTTCTGTTGCCTCTGATAATTACCTATGGCCTGACATTCTACCTGCTCCATTGGTATATTGTTGGGATCATGTTACACCCCGTAGTTCCAGATTATGTATGTGAGGACGTACGTACAAGAATACGACATTTAAATTGGAAAGGAAGAAATATGTGATGTTTCGACGGAAAAGTTTTCGGATTTTGTGAAGGAAAAAGGTTCGTTAATGGAAATTGGATTCCCAGATTTGGTATTCGGACTTTTTGGAATATTTGAGAATTATGGAATTTTATTTCCGAAATTGGTCACGTGGGGCCCACGGGAGAATTTACGGTTTTGTGGGGCCCACTTTATTTTCGGATTTTTGGCATTACGGATATTTTCGGAAGACGAAATATTTTGGACGAGTAGGGGGGAGACACGTGTCACCCCCATGTGGCCATGGTTGGCCGTTTCTTGTTGACACTTGGCTTTGGCCGAAATGGTGGGACAAGTGGCAAGCCACTTGTCCCAAGTTTTGTGAAGCCATTTGGAGGGTGGGACCCACACACACTTGTCCCAAGATCTCACCACACACTTGCCTTGATCTTGGCCTTTGATTGTTCTATAAATACCCCTTGATAGCAAGACTTATTTTCATCCACACTTGAAATAATTTCCAAGGCAATACTCCCTCCCTTTAGTATTTTCGTCCACCCCCCTCTTTGTGTAGGAAATACTCTAAGTATTGTAGTATAATCCCAAATACCTTGGCCTAGTATCCCTAGTAGTATTCCAAAGTTATTTCAATACTAAGAGCCCGGAAATATTACTTTATTCCAATAGTCGCAAAACGGCCCAGAAAAATCTTCCTAGCTTGGTCAAGTGTTAAGAGGTTGTTTGGAAACTTCTAAGGTCGCTGAGCGGGTTGAGCGTAAGGAGTCGAGCTAAACGTTGCTCAGATCGACTTATAATCTTGGATAATTTTGGGCTTATCGAGGTAATTATCTTTGTCCCCCTATTGTAATTGGATATTACATATTATAGTGATTTAGAATTGAGTATAAGATATTTTGGAAGGATGATTATAAAGGATTGAACTGTATTTACATTGGATTGTATTTACAGTAGACTTGTGTAGTATTATTGGGAAGTAGAATTGTACACATCCGGTTAGACGTGTAACCCTCTCCCCTGGGAGTTGTTGGCCTGGTAGTGGGCCTGAGTAGAGGATGAGATTTATGTGGTCATGTGTGGGGAGGTCTTTGCGAATTTTCTGTAGAATAAGGAATCTTGCAGTTAGAATATTCTACGAAGAGATCAAGGAGTTGATAGGCGTTTTGTGGCCTTTATAGGTTGCAGTACTACGAGTAGCGTATTCTACTTGAAGAGTGGAAAAGGCTAGAAGAGTGATAGTACTTTGGAGCGATTTGTTAATTGTCGATAATCGTCGCGAGGTATGTGAACCTCTTCCTATCTTTTCTAGCATGATTGTGTGAACTATGTAGTACGGTAGACATGCGTGTGCTAAACGAATTTGATTGGTTTAAAACATAAAGTATTATAACGACTTTATGGGAAGTTTGTTATAACAACTTTATGTAGGTAAAGAAATGGTCTGTGGTTTTTTTTAAAGGATAAGAGACTTGACTTATAAATGACTTGATGTGAATTAGTAAGGACTTGGTTCGTGTTAAAGAGTTGTGAAACCGCTTTTATGAGAATGGGTAATTGGGTTTTAAAAGGAAATAGTTATATTGATTTCGGAAATGAGAATAAGTATCGAGCAAACCACTGCAGCGTTAATAAAGGAAAATGTATTGACAAATAATAAATTATATTAAAACCAGTAGAAACCTCCATCTGCATAGAAGCTAAGATAAGACAAAATTGTATTACATTTTCTAGATCATGGCTGCTTTAATAAGATCATTAATAACAAGTATTGATTTTTCTTAAAATTCAAAGTAAGGAACTTGTTTTCTAAAAGAAATGAGACTTGCGGAATTTGAAGTGTTTTGGTTTAAAAGAAATGCATGGTTTGTCTTAAATTGGTTTAAAACATAAAGTGTTATAATAACTTTATGGGAAGTTAGTTATAACGACTTTATGAAAACAAAAGGATGGTTTTATTATTGGATTTAAAATGGTAACTGGACTTTAAAGGGAGAAATGATTTGGTTTAAAAAGAAAGTATGAAAATTGTTTTGGTTTACTTACAAAGACAAGCATTCTATTTTTGATACTACGTATAGTGTGACTTTTTGTGAAAGAAATGGATCTTTTAAAGAGTTAAAATACGTAGTACTGGAGTTAAAACCCGATTTGTGTTCATAAAAAAGGTCTAAAAGTATGTTGAACTTGCTATGCTTGTGGTGATAACTTTTGTTGTGCAAGTGTTGTGTTTCGTGCTACCGCGTCTCGCCGAGGGCCGACTATCCGTTGATTGATGGACATACCGACACGATGGGTGCCCACTGCATGCTTCCACTATATCGATCCTTTGGACATACCGACACGATGGGTGGCCCACCGTATGCTCCATTAGGAGTGTTATTCGTTATTTGCTTTGGACATATCGACACGATGAGTGGCCCACGAGTACGCTTCCACTATGATTGTTATCTTGTTATTTCCTTTCGACATACCGACACGATGGGTGGCCCACGTACGCTTCCATTATGAGTGTTATTCATTATTTGCTTTGGACATACCGACACGGGTGGCCCACGAGTACGCTTCCATTATGATTGTTATCTTGTTATTTCCTTCGACATACCGACACGATGGGTGCCCAGGTATGCTTCCATTAGGATGGTTCCATGGCCATGCTTATACCGAGGTAAGATATCGGCACGCGGCCGCGGCGTTAAAATCCCGGTTATAATTGAGTGATGACTTTACTGGCGTGAGTCCCCGACTTGACACGATCGCTAATATATATTGTGAATCGTAGTTTGGTTATCATACATGTCTCCTGCTTTATATAGACTATTATGATTTCATTTACAGTTTCACATACTTGGTACCTGTTGTACTGACCCCCTTCGGGGGGCTGCGTTCATGACGCAGGTAGAGGTACATCGGTTGTGGATCCGCGCCTTAGGATCACGACAAAGATTTTGGGAAGCTCCGTTTCTCGAGGCTTATTGGTATAGTCCGCCAAGGTAGATACTTGTACATTCTGTGGTATGGCGGCCCCGTCCGTCATAGTTATGGTTACATTCTTAGAGGTCTGTAGTCTTGCTGTGGCGGGTTTGTAAAAGGATTTAATCGTCGTTGATATATATATGTATATATTCGTGAAGGTGACTGTGTTAGCTTTGTTTCATACTTTATGTCTTGTCTCATGTTTTAATTTTTATTTCCGCTGATTTTCTCGATGTTGTATCACTAGGGTGCCCGGTAGGCACTACCACGCCCGGATCGGGTCGTGACAAAAGTGGTATCAGAGCAGTTAATCCTCGGAAGGTGTCTACAGACCGTGTCTAGTAGAGTCTTGATTATCGGTGTGTTGTGCACCACATCTATAATCAGGAGGCTACAGGATATGTAGTATTGGTTTCCATTCTTCTCACTCTGAGATCGTGCCTTAGAGCTGTGTTATAAGTTGGACTCCCTCGGACGTACTCATGAGTACCAGTTATGCCTCTACGCAAGGCAACCAGAGCCCAGAAGGGCAAGACAGCAGTGGGAGCTGCGAGTAGAGCACAGAGGGTTACGATGGCACATGCCTGGTCATTACCTGAGATAGTACTTCTGACGACGAGTTTTATGACGCCGCTAGCCCCAGTAGAGTTTAGAGCGGCAGCAGTTTCTACTGAGGCCACGATACCAGAGCCTCCAGTTCCACGGCCAGGAGCCGAGGACATGAGTTCAATGAGATGGCCCAGTTACTAGCTAGGCTGGTGGCTGGAAATGAGGACGGACGGGAGCCGGTGGTTCCGGCAGTAGCAGTGATTCACCCTAGATCCGATAATCTGAGACTTCGGGATTTCTTGAGTTGCAGTTCGCCAGAGTTCTATGGATAGAGAGCTGAGGATGATCCTCAGGGTGTCGTGCTAGTTTGGGAGATTGTTATACCTGTGGCCGTCAGGGCCATGGGATGGGAGGATGTCCAAGTAGGAGGGATACAAGAGGGATGACTCAGCCTACCGTCGGGCCAGTTCAGTTGTTCGGGAGAAGGGGGTGTTAGTCAGATGAGGTCACCCCTACCTCGTTGTCGCCGTCGTGATAGACTCAATTATAGGGAGTGTCGTACTACTTCGATAGCTTGTATGCTTGCGGCCAACAGGGCCATTTGGTGAGGGTTTTTCCGACCAGAGGTAGCACAGATGTAGAGACTCAGCCTTCGGGATCGGTGGCTGGTTCATCGCCTTATATAGCTAGGCGCCCTGCAGGGCAGGATTATGATTAGAGCGACAAAGGGAAAGTGAGGCAGTAGTTGCAGAGATATCTTCAGCCCTTAGGAGACGGGTTTATGTTGTTATGGTGGATACATGTTGAGTGCTATGTACGGATAGCATTGTGTTAATTGTGAATTAGAAAACATGGGTAGTTGAAAATGGGTAAGTCTGGAGACGAGACAATTGTGAGCTTTAGAATTTATAACAGTTAGGACCTCGGATGCAAGGCCGTCTTGAGTGTATGATTTTACGGTTAGTTTTTGTCGAAATACTTGGTATGCGTGAAATGCATTGTGGGATAATTCCTTGGGTTGTGTAAGATAAAAGTGGTAGCTTTCAGGACTTGAACAGGTAAGATTGTTCCGGATCGAGGGAACAAGAGTTTGGCACGATTATGGGTCGGGTTAAGGACCATTCGAGGGTCAACCCGCAGCCCGGAATGAGGTGGGGTCAGTTCGAGGTGGTCCCGCCAGGTGGTAGGATCACGAGGGTGCAAGGCTCAAGTTTAGTTAACCGTTGTACGAGTTCGTGGATGCGTTCGACCAGAATTGGATCGTGAAGGCCGGGAAGGGCCTTAAAGGAATTTGAGGCTAGTAAAATGATCAAGTTTGGAGGTAGTGACTCCAAGGTTTTGGAAACTGAAGCGATGAATGGAGTATGGTACGTGTACTAGAAAGAGTTCGGGTGTACGAGAAGGGTACGACGAGTAAGGAAGGAAGTGAACATGTGTTAACAGAATAAACGAGATCATTTTGTTGTGAAGTGAAGATGCGAAGGGAGTATCCTTTAGACCATGGGTGGAAGCTTTTGCGATGTTAGAGGTGATTCCTCGTTGGCTTGGGATTGTATGTTATACTATGGCCATTGATGGCATGATTGGTTTCGTAAGTATAGTAGTGAAGACTATACACGCACGTGTTTTGGAGACTTAGAAGGAACATTTGGGACGAATGTTTCTAAGGGGAAGAATGTTACACCGTAGTTCCAGACATGTATGTGAGGACGTACGTACAAGAATACGACATTTAAATTGGAAAGGAAGAAAGATGTGATTTTTCGACGGAAAAGTCTCCGGATTTTGTGAAGGAAAAAGGTTCGTTAATGGAAATTGGATTCCCAGATTTGGTATTCGGACTTTTTGGAATATTTGAGGATTATGGAATTTTATTTCCGAAATTGGTCACGTGGGGCCCACGGGAGAATTTACGGTTTTGTGGGGCCCACTTTATTTTCGGATTTTTGGCATTACAGATATTTTCGGAAGACGAAATATTTTGGAAGAGTAGGGGGGCGACACGTGTCACCCCCATGTGGCCATGGTTGGCCGTTTCTTGTTGACACTTGGCTTTGGCCGAAATGGTGGGACAAGTGGCAAGCCACTTGTCCCAAGTTTTGTGAAGCCATTTGGAGGGTGGGACCCACACACACTTGTCCCAAGATCTCACCACACACTTGCCTTGATCTTGGCCTTTGATTGTTCTATAAATACCCCTTGATAGCAAGACTTATTTTCATCCACACTTGAAATAATTTCCAAGGCAATACTCCCTCCCTTTAGTATTTTCATCCACCCCCCTCTTTGTGTAGGAAATACTCTAAGTATTGTAGTATAATCCCAAATACCTTGGCCTAGTATCCCTAGTAGTATTCCAAAGTTATTTCAATACTAAGAGCCCGAAAATATTACTTTATTCCAATAGTCGCAAAATGAAGCCCTAGAAAAATCTTCCTAGCTTGGTTGAAGTGTTAAGAGAAGTTGTTTGGAAACTTCTAAGGGTCGCTTGGAGCGGGTTGGAGCGTAAGGAGTTGGAGCTAAACGTTGCTCAGGATCGACTTATAATCTTGGATAATTTTGGGCTTATCGAGGTAATTATCTTTGTCCCCCTATTGTAATTGGATATTACATATTGTAGTGATTTAGAATTGAGTATAAGATATTTTGGAAGGATGATTATAAAGGATTGAACTGTATTTACATTGGATTGTATTTACAGTAGACTTGTGTAGTATTATTGTGAAGTAGAATTGTACACATCCGGTTAGACGTGTAACCCTCTCCCCTGGGAGTTGTTGGCCTGGTAGTGGGCCTGAGTAGAGGAGGAGCTTTATGTGGTTGCGGGGGGGGGGGAGGTGCTGCCGAATTTTCTGTAGAATAAGGAATCTTGCAGTTAGAATATTCTACGAAGAGATCTAGGAGTTGATAGGCGTTTTGTGGCCTTTATAGGTTGCAGTACTACGAGTAGTGTATTCTACTTGAAGAGTGGAAAAGGCTAGCAGAGTGATAGTACTTTGGAGCGATTTGCTAATTGTCGATAGTCGTCGCGAGGTATGTGAACCTCTTCCTATCTTTTCTAGCATGATTGTGTGAACTATGTAGTACGATAGACGTGCGTGTGCTAAACGAATTTGATTGGTTTAAAACATAAAGTGTTATAACGACTTTATGGGAAGTTTGTTATAACAACTTTATGTAGGTAAAGAAATGGTCTGTGGTTTTTTTAAAGGATAAGAGACTTGACTTATAAATGACTTGATGTGAATTAGTAAGGACTTGGTTCGTGTTAAAGAGTTGTGAAACCGCTTTTATGAGAATGGGTAATTGGGTTTTAAAAGGAAATAGTTATATTGATTTCAGAAATGAGAATAAGTATCGAGCAAACCACTGCAGCGTTAATAAAGGAAAATGTATTGACAAATAATAAATTATATTAAAACCAGTAGAAACCTCCATCTGCATAGAAGCTAAGATAAGACAAAATTGTATTACATTTCCTAGATCATGGCTGCTTTAATAAGATCATTAATAACAAGTATTGATTTTTCTTAAAATCCAAAGTAAGGAACTTGTTTTCTAAAAGAAATGAGACTTGAGGAATTTGAAGTGTTTTGGTTTAAAAGAAAAGCATGGTTTTGTCTTAAATTGGTTTAAAACATAAAGTGTTATAATAGCTTTATGGGAAGTTAGTTATAACGACTTTATGAAAACAAAAGGATGGTTTTATTATTGGATTTAAAATGGTAACTGGACTTTAAAGGGAGAAATGATTTGGTTTAAAAAGAAAGTATGAAAATTGTTTTGGTTTACTTACAAAGACAGTTACTCTATTTTTGATACTACGGGTATCGTGTGACTTTTTGTGAAAGAAATGGATCTTTTAAAGAGTTAAAATACGTAGTACCTTGGGGTTAAAACCCGGATTTGTGTTCATAAAAAGAAGGTCTAAAAGTATGTTGAACTTGCCTATGCTTGTGGTGATAGCTTTTGTTGTGCAAGTGTTGTGTTTCTGTGCTACCGCGTCTCTCGTTGGAGTAGGCCATTATCCGTTGATTGATGGACATACCGACACGATGGGTGGCCCACGGTATGCTTCTACTATATCGATCCTTTGACATACCGACACGATGGGTGGCCCACGTATGCTTCCATTAGGAGTGTTATTACATATTTGCTTTGGACATACCGACACGATGGGTGGCCCACGAGTATGCTTCCACTATGATTGTTATCTTGTTATTTCCTTCGACATACCGACACGATGGGTGGCCCACGTATGCTTCCATTAGAGTGTTATTCATTATTTGCTTTGGACATACCGACACGATGGGTGGCCCACGAGTACGCCTTCCATTATGATTGTTATCTTGTTATTTCCTTCGACATACCGACACGATGGGTGCCCAGGTATGCTTCCATTAGGATGGTTCCATGGCCATGCTTATACCGAGGTAAGATCTCGGGCACGCGGCCGTTGTGCGTTAAAATCCCGGTTATATTTGACTGATGACTTTACGCGCGAGTCCTCGACTTGATCGCTAATATATATTGTGAATCGTAGTTTGGTTATCATACATGTCTCCGCTTTATATAGACTATTATGATTTCATTTACGTGATTTTCGCCACATACTTGGTACTGTTGTATTGACCTCTTCGGGCCGCTCATGCCGCAGGTAGAGGTACATCGGTTGTGGATCCGCGCTCTTAGGATCACAGTTCAGCATTTTGGGAAGCTCCGTTTCTCCGGAGGCTTATCTTTGGTATAGTCCCCTGTCAGTGTAGATACTTGTACATTCAGGGGTATGGCGGGGCCCTGTCCCGTCATAGTTATGGTTACATTCTTAGAGGTCTGTAGTACTGTTGTGGGCAGGGTTTGTAAAAGGATTTAACTGTTCAGGTTGATATATATATGTATATATTCAGGAAGGTGACCGTGTTGGTTAGCCTGTTTCATACTTTATGTCTTGTCTCATGTTTTAATTTTTATTTCCGCTGATTTTCTCTGATGTTGTATCACTAGGGTGCCCGAGGTAAGGCACGAACGCCCGGATCGGTCGTGATGCATCACCAAGGACACCTATCAAATGTATGTGGCCACCACATATCTCACAACTTCTAGGCATCCGCACCGCATTTATCGACATCGTATGTTGTCACGCAATCGCTTTTAAAAGGGCCACTGGGCATTCAAGGCAAAGAATAGCATCTATTTCGTGGACTCCCAACGTTCTTCTCCCACTTGTCGACTCTCTTCGTGACATGGTTGTTAGTGGCCATATCTTCTAATAACTCACGAGGCCGTGGGTCGCTTTTCTCATGAATGCTCCACTCCGCCGATCTATAATGGTTCTCGTTGTACCGCCCGTTGTAGAAGATGTGGACCAAGTTCCACAACTCAATGCAATGGTGTGGGCACTTTCTCTCAGAGATCTTTGAACCTTTCCCAAGCTTCATATAAGGACTCTCCATCCGCTTGCAGAAGTTGTTCAACTCCCCTCTTAGTTTTGCTGCTTTACACGGAGGAAAGAACTTGGCTAAGAATTTATGTGCCAGCTCGTGCCATGTAAAAATCGAATCGGCCGGCAGGGAATTCAACCATACTTTTGCTCTATCCCTGAGTGAGAAGGGAAAGAGCCTCAACTGACAAAGATCATCGCAACGCCGTTATATTTGAATGTTGCACATAGCTCCAAGAAATTAGCTATGCGTATACGTGATCCTCCACGGCGATCCGAATTGCACTGCAGGCCGTATCATGCTCGTAATCGCCGCTTTATCTCGAAGTTGTTGGCTATTGCAGGAGCCTAATGCATGTCGTGCTCCATTCACTCGCAAAGACATACCCCCAAACTCCTTTCTCGCTGGATTTGGACTCTCTCCTCCACGTCTATTGGCATTTGCCGAGGCATTCCTGGGTTATGTTGATTTTCACCTAACCCTTCTCTCATCATGTTATTGTTTTGAGCACCGTCCATTTCTATCAAAGTTGCAATCCGCTGATTCTTTCTCGCTCGCTTGCAGGTTTTTTCAATCTCTGGATTGAAGGGAACAAGAGTGTCTGCTCCTCTTCTCCTTCGCATAAACTGATTTTCTGAAATAGATCAAAAACAAACAACCAATCACGGTACCTCGAATTTTCCAAAAATAATTAAAAAAACGTAAAAATTAAAAATTAAAAATAAAAATTAAAAACCAAATTAGAAATTAAAAATAGACAAATTTGATATTGAACTATGTCTAATCCCCGGCAACGGCGCCAAAAACTTGATGCGCGGTAAGATGCACACACTTTAAACGCAAGTGCACGTTATCGTGACAAGTAGTATAGTCTTGATAAGACCGAATATCGTCCTCAAGGATTAGGGTTCAAGTACCAACTATCTATTTTTTTTGTATCTATTTGGTAGATTGATATTTTGATTTGTTGTTTATAACTAAGAATTATAAAAGCTATTTAACTATAAGGGTTTACTTCAGTTGTGATGAGAATAGGGCTTCCACGTCTCCTCACTATCCGCTTATGTTACTTATTAATGCAATAACTTATGGTTTTTTTCTTTTGGGGAAAGCAGGTTCACTAAATCGTTTTATACTCCCGTTAGGGTTATATAAACACTCAACCCCAGTATTGCACCTTACCTACCTTTCGGTGATAAGGATAACTCTATAGGAGGATTAAGAACAAGAACCTAGTTAACCGTCACGCACAATGCGCAAAAATTAGGTTGTTAAGCCTCTCATTAACGCTTACATCAATAATTGAGGTATTTTCATCCCCAATCCAAGAATGTCTATCCAACTTACAACATATTCACAATCCCCTTTCTAATCGATTAGAAATCATATAGTGATAATTAGTTGTCAATTAATTACCAAGAATTTAACTCAAATATTGGATAGATCTCACAATAAGAAAAATAACCATAAGCATGCATTAACTCATAACAAAAGTTTCTAGAGATTCAACATGGAAAGCCCTATAGAGGAATTAGTTCCTAGTCATTGATATGACAAGAACTAATCCCATGTTCATCAAACAAAAACTGAAATAAAGTAAAGAAAAGGAAAAGATATTACTAGACTATGGTCTCCAATCTCTAAGCAAGAAGCCTTGTGTTGTGCAAGAAAGGGAACCCCTAAAACGCCAGTGGTTCTCTTTTATAGCCGAAACCGCCTCTTTTCCTTCGTGCCCGCCTAATTTCGTCCAAAACCTAATTTTTCGCGCCGCTGCCTCGCAGACAGCGCCGCGACGGAAGTTCTCGCAATCCGGGTGTTTTGGCGCCGCGCCCGATATTCCGCTGCTCGGCGAGCCGCGGCTGCAACTCTGTAGCTTTCGGATGTTTAGCGCCGCGCCCATTCGCTGCTCGAGGCGCCGCGCCGAAGTCTTCGAGCCTCTCGAATAGTGGCGCCGCGCCTCGCTGATCGCAGGAGGCGCGCTACTGGTCCGATTTCACCCTCGCTCGCCACTTTCTGCTTACTCGCATCTCCTCTTTTGCCCTCTTTTAGCTCCTTTTCCGCCATTTGGCCATTTTAACCACTTTGACTCAATAGAAAGGAAAACTATCCTAATACAACACTTATATGTGCAAAACGGGACAAAAGACTAACTAAAACTGACTCAAAAGGTGTATATAAAATACACCGATCAAGTAGCCACAAAAGAGAACGACAGCAAGATTGTTCAAAGATTCCTTCAAAAGAATATTTTCACAAGGTTCGACACCCCAAGGGCCATCATCAGTGACGAAGGAAGTCACTTTTGCAACAAGCAGCTGAATTCATTACTTTCCCGGTATGGAGTCTACCACCGCACCACAACTGCCTACCACCCTCAAGCGAATGGGCAAGCAGAAGTGTCAAATAGGGAAGTGAAGAGCATACTAGAAAAGACGGTGAATGGCTCAAAGAAGGATTGGTCTATCAAACTGGATGACGCACTGTGGGCATACAAAACAGCATTCAAAACACCAATATGAATGTCACCATATAAGTTAGTTTTTGGTAAGGCATGTCACTTGCCAGTAGAGTTGGAACATAGAGCGTATTGGGCGATGAGGAAGCTTAACATGGATGCCAAAGCAGCAAGGCAGAAGAGGCTATTATAGCTGAGCGAGTTAGATAAATTCAGGCACAACTCTTATGAGAATGCAAAGATCTACAAGGAACGAACGAAAGTATGGCACGGCAAGAGGTTGATACCAAAAGAATTCCAAGAAGGACAACAAGTGCTTTTATTCAACTCAAGGTTAAAATTGTTTCCAGGCAAGTTAAAATCGTTGGTTGACCGACCGCATACAGTGGTAAGAGTATTTCCATATGGTGCAGTTGAAATAAAAGGGAGAGAGAGAGTCTCATTCAAGGTAAACAGACAGAGGTTAAAACCATATTTGATCAATGAAATGGAATATATGAACTTAGTAACCTCTCTCATCCTAGAATGATAAGGAACTTGCGTCCGGCTAAAAGACGTTAAAGACAGCGCTACTTGGGAGGCAACCCAAGGTATTTCAATTTATTTACTTTAATGCAATTAATCTTTAATTAGAACAGTCTCACGGAGGTAGTGCTATGTGTTGTGATGACAGGTGCAAGGCCAAGAACTTAGAGGGCGAAAACTGAAGATAAGCCACGGATTTCCAGAAAAATCGGCAGAGCGCCGCGGCGCCCAGGAGCAGGGCCGCGGCGCCAAAAGATCAGAAGAAGTCCAGAAGTTTGAGCGCCGCGGCGCCCATTTGCAGGGCCGCGGCGCCACAACGGAAAAATCTAAATTTTTGGACAAAGCCCTATTCCGACGGCCCTTTCTCCAAATCAAAAATCCTGAACCCTCCCCTCTCACGGGATCCGATGCATTATCCACCGCCACCGCCACCATTTTAAACCAAGTCGGTAAGTGTCCTTTTCTTTTATTGTCGTTGAGTCTTGCACACATTGGGGACAATGTGTGATTTAAGTTTGGGGGGGTGTCTTATTGTTATAATATGTTTTGAGTCTTTTTGATTGTTTTTGTGTAATTTTTTTTTTTTTGTGTGTAATTTTTTGAGTCATAAATTTTTTCTTTTTTGGAGTCATAATTGTCTGTCAAAGATCATGCATGCTGTAGTTACTAGAAACACCTAGTGAAGTAAGGTGGAATAATGTAATGGAATTAGAGCAACTATCTAAACACTTAGGTTAGATATGCCAAAAACTCATAAAATCTGTCTATTTGGAGTTTCTTGCTTGAATTGTGCATGATAAATGATTAAAAACTATGTGTTATGATTGCTTGCTATTTGAGGCGAAATAGTTAGGATATGCATGTTAGGGAGATGACTCAGACATTGCTTTGTTAACCAATTCTTACAACTCTTTTCTATCCCTGACATTAAAAATATCCCTAGTCAGCCCCATTGAGCCTAAAAATTGAACTTTTTCTTTGACACCCTATATTTCCATATCTGTGCCATAAGTAAACATGTGAAATAGTTGGAATAGAATGTGTTAAAGAAGAGACAAAAAGAGCAAACAAGATTGATGCACCCCAATAAAAAAAGTTATAAGAAATAGGCAAAAGCCTAAGTTTGGGAGTGCTTATTATTATAATACACTTCACGCTCTCAAAACAAAAGAGGGGAAAGATAGATTTGAAGTGAAGAAAAGAAATCAAAAGAGAAGGGAAACATTGAAAAGCTAAAGAGCTTATGGTACACAAAAATGAGCCTAAATGCCTATTTTTACCTACCCATGCCTAAGCCTACATTACAACCCTTAAAAGTCCTGAAGATCTCTTAGATGCATATCCATGATTAGTGGAGAATAGCAAGTAAAAATGCCATAGGATTTTTGAAATTAACATGCATGAATCAGTATTTTGACTTCCATTAAGCATGATAAAAATAAGTTTGTGAAATATCTAGCTTAATGTGTTTAGAATGCTAAAATTTCATGCTATATGTTCCTGCATATTATTCTGCTAATCTTCATGTTTTTCTAAGTGACACCAATGCAGCAAAGTGATCAATGTCATTGAGTCTTTTATTTTTTTCGTTTCCTTGAGTCTTTATTCCTTTCTTTTTTTCTTTGCTCGAGGGCGAGCAAATGTTAAGTTTGGGGGTATTTGATCGGTGTATTTTATATACACTTTTTGAGTCGTTTTTAGTGAGTCTTTTGTCCCTTTTTGTACAAATACGTGTCGTCTTAAGATAGATTTTCTTTCTTTTGAGTTAAATTGGTTAAAATGGCTCTTTGGCGGAAAAGGAGCGAAAATAGGGCAAAAGTGGAGGTTCCAGAGCCTAAAATACGAGAAAGTGGCGAACCAGGCAGAGGTACCGCAGCTGCCGCGCGCGCCCACCTATCAGGCGAGCGCCCGCCCAATATCCAGAGGGTCGCAGAAGTTTCAGCGTCGCGGCGCCTCCAGACGGCAGAGTTGCAGAGCCGCGACGCCTTATCGTCAGAGAGTTTCAGAACTTCCGGCGCCGCGGCGCTGATCGGTGTATTTTATATACACTTTTTGAGTCATTTTTAGTTAGTCTTTTGTCCCTTTTTGTACAAATAAGTGTCGTATTAGGATAGATTTTCTTTCTTTTGAGTCAAAGTGGTTAAAATGGCCACTATGGCGGAAAAGGAGCTAAAAGAGGGCAAAAGTGGGGGTTCAAGAGCTTAAAAGCAGAGAAAGTGGCGAACGAGGCAGAAACACAGGTCAGCGCCGCGGCGCCTCATGCCAACAGGTGCAGGGTCGCGGCGCCTAATCATCAGAGAGGCTACAGAAGTTGCAGCGCCGCGGCGCCTTCAGACAACAGAGAGCAGGGCCGCGACGCCAAATCACCCGAAGTCTCGCAGAAGTTCCGGCGCCGCGGCGCCGACGCGGGAAAATCAGGTTTAATGACGAATTCTGGGCCAGGCCTGAAGGGGAAAAGGTTGAGGCGGTTTTGAGCCTATAAAAGGAGAACCCTAGGCAGTTCTAAAGTGTTCCCTTTCTTGCACAACACAAGGATTCTTGGATTGAAGATTGGAGACCTAAACTTAGTACTTTTCTTTTCTTTTCTTTCCTTTATTTCAGTTTTTATGATGAACTTTGAATTAGTTCTTGTCATGTCAATGGCTAGGAACTAATTCTTTTATAGGGCTTTCCATGTTAAATCACTAGAAACTTATGTTATGAATTGATGCATGTTTATGGTAATTCTTCTTCTTGTTGAGATTTATCCAATAATTGCTTTGAATGCTTGGTAATTAATTGATCACTAATTATCATTACTTATATGATTTCTAATCAAACTTCGAAAGGAGGAGGTTGTGAATATGCTGTAAGTTGGGTAGACATATTTTGGATTGGGGATGAAAATACCTCAATTATTTATGTAGCGTTAATGAGAGGCTTAACAACCCTAATTTTACGCATGGTGCGTGACGGTTAACTAGGTTTTTGGTCTTAATCCTCCTATAGAGTCATTCTTATCACCGAAAGGTATAAAGGAGCAATACTGGGGTTGAGTGTTTATATATCCTTAACGGGAATATAAAACGATTTAGTAAACTTGCTAGCTCCGAGAGAAGAAGAACCATAATTCATTGCATTAATAAGTAACATAAGCGGATAGTTGAGGAGACGTGGAAGCCCTATTCTCATCACAACTGAAGTAAACCTATAGTTAATTAGCCTTTATAATTGTTAGTCATAAACAACAAAATCAATATCAGTTACCAAATAGATACCAAAAGATATATAGTTGGTACTTGAACACTAATCCTTGTGGACGATATTCGGTCTTACCAAGACTATATTACTTGTCACGATAACGTGCACTTGCGTAAAGTGTGTGCATCTTTTCACGCATCAAGTTTTTGGCGCCGTTGCCGGGGATTAGGCATAGTTCAATATCAAGTTATCTATTTTTAATTTCTAATTTGGTTTTTAATTTTTTTTATTTATTTATTTTTACGTTTTTTTTTATTATTTTCGGTAAAAATCAAGGTGCCGTGATCTGTTTGTCTGTTTTTGATCTATTTCAGGAAATCAGTTTATGCGAAGGAGAAGAGGGGCATACACTCTTGTTCCCTTCAATCCAGAGATTGAGAAAACCTTTAAACAAAATAGAAGAAACCAGCGAATCTCAGCCTTGATTGAGATGGACGGTGTCCAGAACAACAACATGATGAGAGAAGGGTTAGGTGAAAATCAACCTAACCCAGGCCAGCCTCGGCGAGTACCTGCAGATGTCGAGGAAAGAGTTCAAGTCAAAGCAGAAAGAAGCTTGGTAGACTACGTGCTACCGAGGGTGAATGGAGCATAGACATGTATTAGACTCCCTGCAATAGGAGCAAACAACTTTGAGATAAAACCGGCGATTCTGAGCATGGTGCAGAACACAGTGCAATTTGGAGGACTGCCATCAGAGGATCCACATATGCACATAGCTAATTTCTTGGAGCTATGTGCAACTTTCAGATATAACGGCGTTACTGATGATGCCGTCAGATTGAGACTCTTTCCCTTCTCACTCAGGGATAGAGCAAAAGTATGGTTAAATTCCCTGCCAGCTGATTCAATTTTTACATGGCAAGAGTGCGCACGTAAATTTTGGCCAAATTCTTTCCTCCGTGCAAAGCAGCAAAATTGAGAGGGGAGTTGAATAACTTCTACCAAGCAGATGGAGAGTCCTTGTACGAAGCGTGGGAAATGTTCAAAGATTTGTAGAGAAAATGCCCACATCATTGCATTGAGTTGTGGAACTTGGTCCACATCTTCTACAAAAGGCTCAGCGGAACAACCAGAACCATTATAGATGCAGCAGCAGGTGGGACATTCATGAGAAAAACAGCCCACGACGCTCACGAATTATTAGAAGATATGGCCACCAACAACCATGTCACAGAAGAGAGATCAATAAATGGGAGGAGAACAGTGGGAGTCCACGAAATAGATGCCATTGCTTCCTTGAATGCCCAAGTGGCCTTGTTGACGAAACAGTTGCAGCAACATACAGTGTCAGTGAATGCGGTGCAGATGCCTAAAAGCTGTGAAATATGTGGTGGGCCATATACATTCGATAGGTGTCCTTCAGCTGATCCTAATAATATGCCAATGGAGCAGGCAGAGTGTGAGGTCGTGGGTAATTATCAGAGGCCACAGAACAACCCATACTCCAACACATATAATCCAGGGTGGAGGAATCACCCAAATTTCTCATGGAGAGGAGACCAGGGGCAACAGAATCAATATAGGGGCCAGTACCAAAACCAGCAGAACCAAAATCAGCAGCCCTTTACTCAGGTCTCACCTTCTCAACAATTTAATACACCTGTCCAGCCAGAAAAGCCAGACGAGCTGAAAGCATCCTTGTTGGCACTCACCAATGCCTGCACCGGATGTGAAGCTAGATCCTCGCTCAGAACTTGAAACACAAGTGGTCAGCTAGAAAAGCAAGCAAACAAAGAGCCACGTGGTACACTGCCGAGCAACACAGAGGTGAATCCGAGGGAGCAATGCCAGCAAGATAATTGAGAAGTGGCAAGCAATGGAGCGAATGCCTCACCAAGAATTGAGCAAAGGACAGAGATATAAAATAGAAGGTAGTTGAATCTCGCCCAGCAGTAGAGAAAACTCCAGAGAAGGAGTATACAGAGAAGATACCATTCCCCCCAGATATTACAGCGGAAGGCAGTTGATAAACAATTCTCCAAATTTTTGGAGACATTCAGAAAGCTGCATATCAACATATCATTTATAGAAGCATTGGAGCAGATGCCCTCCTATTTCAACTTCATGAAGGAGATCTTGGGGAAGAAGAAGAAACTGGCGGAGTATGAGATAGTAGCACTCACGGAGGAGTGCAGCTATATCTTGAGAAGAAGTTGCCCCCTAAACTAAAAGACCCAGGGAGCTTTACACTACCTTGCACAGTTGGCAGGGTGACATGCAACAGGGCTCTGTGCGATTTAGGGGCAAGTACAAATCTAATGCCGTTATCGGTATTTAAACGATTGGAGTTGGGCGAGGCAAAACCCACCACAGTGAGCCTACAACTAGCCGATATGACAGTGGTTCATCCAAGAGGAAAGATTGAGGACGTGATTGTTAAAGTAGGAATTTTTTTTTCCTGCGGACTTCCTCATTCTTGACATGGAAGAGGATGCAGAAATCCCTATCATATTGGGGAGACCATTTCTGGCGACAGGGAGAACATTGATCGATGTAGAAAGAGGAGAGCTGACATTAAGGGTGGAGAAGGAAGAAATGGTGTTTAAAGTATTTAAACATATCATTGAGCCACCAACCATGAGCAGGTGCTTTGCAATCAGCACCATCAAACCTCCCTGTGAGCCAGTACAAGTCCAACCAAGGAAGATGAGCCCACGAAAGCAGGTATGGTTTGCCGAACCTCCACAAAAACAGGTATGTGTTCCTGAACTTCCTCTTAACGATAATGCTAATAGGAGAAGAAGAAAAAGAAAACGAAAAATGTGGAGAAAATGGATTAGTTGTGGGGTTGATCCACCCCACGTTTATTGAATTAAGGAACTTGCGTCCGGCTAAAAGACGTTAAAGACAGCGCTACTTGGGAGACAACCCAAGGTATTTTGATTTATTTTACTTTAATATAATAGTTTTTTATTTATTAAGAACGGTCTCACGGAGGTAGTGTTTGTGTTTTGATTGACAGGTATATGTCAATAAATTGAAGGGCGAAAAACTGAGGAACAGCAGGGATCTCCAGAAAAACGGGTAGCCATACGCCAGAGCAGCGCGCGCTAAAAGAGCGTGGTCAGCGCGCCACAAAAAATCCGAAAAATCACTAAGTCTAGGTAGCGCGCGAAATTCCCGGCGAGTGAACATCAGCCGCCAAAAGTTAGGCCGCGACGCGGTTTAACTCGTAAATTAAAAGACGCCCAGAAATCAGATTTTCCCCAATTTCAAAACCAAAACCTAACCCCCTTCTCCACAAAACCCACGAAAATTCACAATTTACCCACAAATCCTCCACAAATCAAACCCAACCACAACCAAAACTCTTAAATTCCTAAAACCCTTAGCTATCTCAACCAACAAAACTCCATCCCATTGCCTCAAAACACCAGTAGAAGCAAGAACACCTTGAAGAACACCATAAAAAGGTAATCTTCATCTTTTCTTGAAAGCTTTCAGTAGTTAAAGAAGGTAGTAGTTTGGAGAAGTGTTGCATTATGAAGTAGTTGGGGTGCTGAAAAATTGGTTGTGAAGTTTAGAGAAGGAGTAGACAAGAAGGGTGTGGGTATTGGGTAGTAGAGTTGAAGTTTGGTGGTGTTAGTGTTTTAGCTGCTAATTGTTGATTGTGTTGGGGGACATTTGTGCTACTAAGTTGTAAGCTGCAAAAAGTTATCTACCATGTCTGCCAGAAAAAGAAGAGCCTCCGCATCTACATCAACCCCGCAATATGATGAGACTAGGTTTGTCAGTCGAAGTGCTCAAGATAGATACCATAAACTCAATACAAGACCCTTAATCCCTGAAAGGGGAATGGACTATCAAAGAGACTCGCTGGAAGAGGGATATGTCTATGAGCCCATTCGGGCGATGATTGAGATGAGGGGTTGGAAAAGATTTGTAAAACCGGGAAAGATAGCACCAATAAACACAGTGATGGTGCGTGAATTTTATGTTAATCTTCCAGAAAAGGTGGAAAATGGATGCTTTGTGAGGGGAATTTATGTGCCTGTGACGGCAGGAGCGGTAAATGCGCAATTGGAAACAGATGATGTTGAAGGAGGAGATGGTGATTGGAACTACTTTAGAACATGGTCTAGAAGCACCTCCAACATCGACTGGGATACCGTCGCAAGCACAGTGAGCTACCCTGGGGCTGCATTTGATATTGCAAGAAATGGGTCAAGAGGACTGAGCAGGTGTCAGTTCAACAAAGCAGCCAAGGGTTGGCTGTATTTCGTCAGTGCCCGCATGATTCCATCCACGCACTTTACCAGAGTGCCAGAAGACAGAATCAAACTGATATATGGAATTATGACGGGGAAGACAATTGATGTGGGAAGGGAGATAGTGCAGAGTATTGAAGAGACCAGCCGGTTGGTAACAACGGGTGGGTTGGGACATGGCTCAATCATTACATCTCTATGCGCCTTCAATGGGGTCTCAACCCTACCCAATGACACTCAAGAGAAAAACCAACTGCATGTGTCTTATGAGATAATGCACTCCTTTCCAGACCCAAGCCCCCCAGCAGCAAGAAGAAGAGCACAACCACCACCAGCAGCAGAAGCCGCCATGAACGAAGATGAGCCTAAAATAGAGGCTCAATATGCGGCAGGGCCTAGCCACCAGCCTACCACAGATTCAGAACCCTCGGTCTACGATGGAGCAATTGCTTGAATCGGATGAGGATGATGCAGAAGTTTGGACACGATGATACAAGGACAAAGAAGAAACGCGACAAAGAAATCAACGAGATGAGTTCCTTGTTCAACCAGTGGTCCATGCACTATCCCATGCCACCGCCACCACCACCATTTTAGCCAAGTCTGTAAGTGTCTTGTTTTCTTTTATTGTCTTTGAGTCTACACACATTAGGGACAATATGTGATTTAAGTTTGGGGGGGGGGGTGTTTTATTTGTGTTTATTTGTATCTTATTGTTATAAGTATGTTTAAGTCTTTTTGTTGTTTTTGTGTATTTTTGAGTCACAAAGTTTTTTTCTTTTGAGTCATAATTGTCTGTCAAAAGATCATGTATGCTGTAGTTACTAGAAACACCTAGTGAAGTAAGGTGGAATAATGTAACGAAATTAGAGCAACTATCTAAACACTTAGGTTAGATATGCCAAAAACTCACAAAGTCTGTCTAATTGGAGTTTCTTGCTTGAATTGTGCATGCTAAATGATTAAAACCTATGTGTTATGATTGCTTGCTATTTGAGGCGAAATAGTTAGGATATGCATGTTAGGGAGATGACTCAGGCATTTCTTTGATAGCCAATTCTTACCACTCTTTTCTATCCCTGACTTTAAAAGTATCCCTAGTCAGTCCCATTGAGCCTTAAAAATTGAAACTTCTTCTTTGACACCCTATATTCCCACAAATTGTGCCATAAGTAAAAATGTGAAATAGTGGAATAAATTGTGTTAAAAAAGAGACAAAAAGAGTGAACAACTTTGATGCACCCCAATAAAAAAGTAATAAGAAATAGGCAAAAGCCTAAGTTTGGGGGTGCTTGTCATTATTATACACTTCACTCTCCCAAAACAAAAGAGGGGAAAGATTGAATTGAAGTGAAGAAAAGAATCAAAAGAAAAGGGAAACACTGAAAAGCTAAAGAGCTTATGGTACAAAAAAATGAGCCTAAATGCCTATTTTTACCTACCTATACTTAAGCCTACATTACAACCCTTAAAGTCCTGAAAATCTCTTTTATGCATATCCAGGATTAGTGGAGAATAGCAAGTAAACATGCCATAAGAATTTTGAATTTTACAAGCATGATTCAGTATGTTAACTTCCATTAAGCATGATAAAAATGATTTTGCGAAATATCTAGCTTAATGTGTTTAGTGTGCTAAAATTTCATGTTATATGTTCTTGCATATTATTTTGCCAATCTTCATGTTTTTCTAAGTAACGCCAATGCAGCAAAAGTGATCAATGTCATTGAGTCTAGTTATTTTCTTGTTTTCTTGAGTCTTTATTTCTTTCTCTTTATCTTTGCTCGAGGGCGAGCAAAGGTTAAGTTTGGGGGTATTTGATCAGTGTATTTTATATACACTTTTTGAGTCATTTTTAGTTAGTCTTTTGTCCCTTTTTGTACAAATAAGTGTCGTATTAGGATAAATTTTCTTTCTTTTGAGTCAAAGTGGTTAAAATGGCCACTATGGCGGAAAATGAGCTAAAAGAGGGCAAAAGTGGAAGTTCCAGAGCTTAAAATCAGAGAAAGTGGCGAACGGGGCAGAAACGCAGGTCAGCGCCGCGGCGCCTCATGCCAACAGGTGCAGGGCCGCGGTGCCTAATCATCAGAGAGCCTACAGAAGTTGCAGCGCCTTCAGACAACAGAGAGCAGGGTCGCGGCGCCAAACCACCCGAAGTCTCGCAGAAGTTCCGGCGCCGCGCCGCCGATATCAGGGCCGCGGCGCCGACGCGGAAAAATCAGGTTTAATGACGAATTCTGGGCCAGGCCTAAAGGGGAAAAGTTTGAGGCGGTTTTGAGCCTATAAAAGGAGAACCCTAGGCAGTTCTAAAGTGTTCCCTTTCTTGCACAACACAAGGATTCTTGGATTGAAGATTGGAGACCTAAACTTAGTACTTTTCTTTTCTTTTCTTTCCTTTATTTCAGTTTTTATGATGAACTTTGAATTAGTTCTTGTCATGTCAATGGCTAGGAACTAATTCTTTTATAGGGCTTTCCATGTTAAATCACTAGAAACTTATGTTATGAATTGATGCATGTTTATGGTAATTCTTATTCTTGTTGAGATTTATCCAATAATTGCTTTGAATGCTTGGTAATTAATTGATCACTAATTATCATTACTTATATGATTTCTAATCAAACTTCGAAAGGAGGAGGTTGTGAATATGCTGTAAGTTGGGTAGACATATTTTGGATTGGGGATGAAAATACCTCAATTATTTATGTAGCGTTAATGAGAGGCTTAACAACCCTAATTTTACACATGGTGCGTGACATTTAACTAGGTTTTTGGTCTTAATCCTCCTATAGAGTCATCCTTATCACCGAAAGGTAGAAAGGAGCAATACTGGGGTTGAGTGTTTATATATCCTTAACGGGAATATAAAACGATTTAGTAAACCTGCTAGCTCCGATAGAAGAAGAACCATAATTCATTGCATTAATAAGTAACATAAGCGGATAGTTGAGGAGACGTGGAAGCCCTATTCTCATCACAACTGAAGTAAACCTATAGTTAATTAGCCTTTATAATTGTTAGTCATAAACAACAAAATCAATATCGGTTACCAAATAGATACCAAAAGATAGATAGTTGGTACTTAAACACTAATCCTTGTGGACGATATTCGGTCTTACCAAGACTATATTACTTGTCACGATAACGTGCACTTGCGTAAAGTGTGTGCATCTTTTCGCGCATCAGGCGCCAGTTAGCAGGGCCGCGGCGCCGACGCGGGAAAAATCAGGTTTCGACGATTTTATGGGCCAGGCCTGAAGGAAAACCTTAAGGGCGGTTTTGAGGCTATAAAAAGAGAACCCTAGGCAGTTTTCAAGGGTTCCCTTTCTTGCACAAACACAAGACTTCTTGGAGTTGAATATTGGAGACCATTACTTAGTAATTTCTTTTCTTTCCTTTACTTTACTTTTAGTTTATGTTGGATATTGAATTAGTTCTTGTCATGTCAATGGCTAGGAACTAACTCTAATATAGGGCTTTCCATGTCAATTCACTTGAACCTTATTTTATGAGTTAATGCATGTTTATGGTTGTTCTTCTTATTGTTGAGATTTATTCCAATAATGTTTTGAATGCTTGGTAATTATTTGATCATTAATTATCATTGTTTATATGATTTCTAATCAAACTTCGAAAGGAGGAGGTTGTGACTATGTTGTAGTTGGGTAATCATAAGTCGGATTGGGGATGAAAATACCTCAATTACGTGTGTAGCGTTAACAGGGGGTTTAAACACCTAGCTTACTTGCGTAAACGTTAACAGGGTTTTTGTTCTTAATCCTCCTATAGAGTCATCCTTATCACCGAAAGGTAGAAATGAGCGCTACTGGGGTTGAGTGTTTATATAGCCTTAACGGGAGTATAAAACGAATTAGTAAACCTGCTATCTCCAAAAGAAGAAGAACCATAATTTATTGCATTAATAAGTAATATAAGCGGATAGTTGAGGCGACTTGGAAGCCCTATTTCCATCACTACTGAAGTAAACATATAGTTAACTAGTCTTTATAATTATTAGTCATAATCAACAACTCAAATATCGGTTACCAAATAGATAATAAAAGATAGATAATTGGTACTTGAGCACTAATCCCTGAGGACGATAACTCGGTCTTCAAGACTATATTACTTGAGTCAACAACGTGCACTTGCGTTAAAGTGTATGCATTAAATCGCGCATCAACATGCACGATAATATCTTAGTGCAAAATGCAGTCGATGGCAAAGCCAAATCAGCCATTAAGGCAGTCTTTGTGCAAGGTTATGCTATGTCTACTATTTTGGATGAGCACAAGGGAGGCCAGCTCTCGGGGACTCAGACAGGGGCGAGCGAAGATAAGGGTGCTATGACAGATGATGGGTTCACGGAAGTAATGAAGAGAGGGAAGGTGAAAACTAGCACGGGGTCACAAACCGCGCCTAGTACTGGTCCGCAAACGAGAGCTCAGTACCGATATAGAGAAGGTCAAGGGGTGCATACCTATTTGAATTCTCCTGTAAAGGATGCGGGTACTACTGGGAGTTGTATCCGTGATGATCAGCCCGCGCATGCTAAGACTCTTGATCCTTATACTCATGGTGGCCAGTCTTCGGGGTCCCAAACCGAGGCTGGAAAAGGTCGGACTAAACCTAGGATAGAAGGGGGAATGCCAGAGGGATTTTGATCAGAGATGAGGTCCATCTTGCGTGGATACAAACCGTGGCTGGCACAGGACTGCCTATTGATACTGACATGATAGGACAACCCACGGACAGAACGGGTAGTTCAATGGTTGCTAATATTGGTGGCCACTGCGGACACGCATCAAGCCGTACGGGTCGACAGATTTGAAAGCTCAACATTTCGGCCTATCAGCTAAGGTTGGGAAAGGTGGGAACTTGTAAGGTACCAATAAGGAGGAGGGGCATGAGGGCGTGAGGATGAGGGCGATAGCTAAGGCTAGCAATGGAGGGCAAAGCTTGCCCATACCCTTGAGCAGAATGACGACCCTTCCCACTAAAAAGAAGGGACCTTATGGTGGCACCAACTCTTTTAGCACTAAGGAAGATATCACGAAGGGGACTATTCCCCCTCCGTTATCGAAATGATCATTGCTTCTTGGAATATAAGGGGTATGCACCGCTCCTCCAAGCAAAACAAGATTTAATCTGTGGTGCATGAGAACAACATTGACATTTTTGGTATCCTGGAATCAAAGCTCAACAACACGACGCTTGATCGTTTCTGGGCTTCGAAATTTCGCAACTGGGAGGTGTTGGATAACTTTGCCCATCATCCGACGGGGAGGATATTTATTTTATTCAACCCGACCAAAGTGATTCTACAAGTGCTTGACATCAAACCGCAAGCCATTCATTGTGGCGTCACTTGTGCTATATCCTCCAAGAGGCTCCATGTCACCTTCGTGTACGGGCTTCACATGGTTGTTGATAGACGGTGCTTATGGGAGAAGTTGAGGGAGTACGGGACCCCCATGACTGGGTCGTGGCTAGTACTTGATGATTTCAACACGGTTATGAAGGAGGATGAGCGTTTCAACATGGCACCCATCTCCAGCTACGACACGAAGGATATTGTTGATTGTTGTCGGGATTTGAGCCTCACAGACTTGTCTTCGACGGGTTGCGAGTTCACGTTCAGTCGTAGAAATACATTAAGCAAGCTTGACAGGGCCCTCATTAACACCCATTGGTTACAAACGGGTTGGTATGGAAATGCACATTTCCGTTGGTCCAGGCCCTTCTCGGACCATACGACGTGAATTGTCACTATCTTGGATCGTCCGAGAATGCATAATAGACCCTTCAAATTCGTCAACATGTGGGCTACCCATGAACACTTTGGAAGGATTATGACGGATGCTTCGGAGCACAATATTGATGGCAATGCTCAATTTTCGGTTATGCCGGAAGTTACTTAGCCTCAAAGGACCCTTGAAGCAACTCAATGAGAATGACTTCTCTCATATCTCTTCCCGGGTCAAAAGGGCAAAGAAGGAGCTTGATATTGCTCAACAGGATGCTTTGAGCAACCCGCATATTGACCACTTACACATGCGGATTACCGACCTCAGGCACAAGTCCATGGTTCTTATTGACGCGGAGATGAGTTTTCTTAAACAGTTTGCCAAATGCGAGCATCTCAAGCACAATTATAGGTGTACTAAGTTCTTTCATGGTATGGTCAAGTGCAACTTCAAAAGGAATTTCAGTGCGGCCACTACCAAGAGTGATGGTTCTCTTACGAACTCTGGTGACCAAGTTGCGACAGAATTCATCAATTACTATAAAGGGTTACTTGGAACTAGAGACGCTTGTGAACCTATTTATATTGGTGTCATCTCCGGTGGTAATTGTCTTTCGGCGGAACAAGGGGATTGTTACACCTCGTAAGTTTAAGACGATAATTAAGAACGTCATTAAGGAAATAAGATTCGAAGGTGGATATACAATATATTTACATACGTTAATAAGGAATAATTTTGCTTACAACGAAGGTAACAATGGAAAATTCAAAATGATGGTTGTATTTCCGATTATGGATTAGTAACGGATTATGTAAATTGTGACATTGAGGTTACGAGGGTTTATGGATTTTTTTAAAATCTAAAAGAAGTAGAGTTTAAGATTTGTTTTGATAAGTTGAGAGATTGATTTTAGAAGAAAATTTGGGACCAAAGTGTACAATTTAATTGTCATTTTCAGATTTCATTTTTCCCTTAAAACACCTAAATCCCTTCATCTTCTAAACATTTCATTCAAACACCCTCACCCTCTCTTCTCTTGATTCTTGGCCGAAATTAACCAAATTCCATAGCCAAATTGGGGAATTTTCATCATCCTCCATAGACTAAGCTCCCTCCATAAATCAATAGCAAAAAAAAAGAAGAGACAAAAACAGTGGCCAAATCGGGCCACTGCCAACATCCCTTAGTCTCGGTTTTGGCTAGGTTTTTGAACAAATTTGTGAATGAAAATCGTGTAGGAATGATGGAGTAACATCATAGATTGTTGCATGTTGATTTGGAATTAAAAAGGTGTGAAATTGGGCAAGAAAAGAGGTAAAACAATGGGGAAATCGTTGGGTGCTGGCCGCAGGTCAAGGTAAGATTTTCGGTTTTTTGGATAAGTTTTTTAGAAGAAAAACACGTAAGGATGTTGGTCTAACATTGTAGAATGTTTGCATGTTGGTTTGAAGTTGAAACGACGACCATTTAGCGAAGAAAAACCGACGAAACCGCGGGTATCACGGGTTGGGCAGTGAGCTCAGCTAGGGACTGTTTTGGTAATCTAGTTGAGGTAAAAATTCTTCCCTTAAGTTACAATTGAAGTGCATGTTGTTGTAGTTGAAGTATTGAGTTATGGTCGATAATTGCATGTTGGGAATTTGAAGAAAAGCTTAATGTTAATGCACTTGTGATATGGAATTGTTGATAGAGAAAGTTGGATTAAGAAGTAAGAAAAATAATTAGAGAATTGTAATATGTTAGGGCTAACCTTTATGAAATTGTTGAGCACGATTGTCCCGCCTAAAGGGTCGTTCTTGTTATATTATAAATAAGTTATAAAATTGTAAATACGTTGCGATAATCGTCAATACATATTTTAAAAGAGGTTGAAAGTATAAGTAAAGTAATATGTTGCAAACTAGAAGAATTGAACTCTTGTTACTAATTGATAGACTTGGTGGATTGCCTTAATGGACTATTTCTTTTATTATTATGAATTAAGAGTTGGTGGAATATGACAGATAAGCGGTTTAATCACCTAAATTATAGTTGGGATTAAATTCCATAAAAGTGAGAAGAAAGGTTGTATAGATGGTATGTGCCAAGTATATGAGCTATTATGATCATACTCCTAAGTAATGACTTATTGATTGGTTGGTTGGATTGTTGGTTTGAATTGGATTGTTAGTTGGAGTTGAATTGCTGGCTGATTTGGATTGTTGGAAAATTGTGGATACGCACATAAACAAAGGAAATGCTGCCCAAATTTTTATAGAAATAAGGGAGTCGTTATTCATATAACTTACATTAGAAAATCAAAATTGACGAGCGTGTTATTCCTTATTATAGGTTGAAGTACTAGACGAGGCATACCTTAATATCGAGTTGATTAGTTCGCCTAAGAGGTATGTGAGATCTTTCCTTCTTTCTTTTGACATGATTTTTATGAAAGTACGGCGGACGTACTCAACTCCTACTAGTTCAGTTTTAAAAATGATTATTTACTAGTGATTATGATTTCAGTAACAGAGTTTATGGTAATAATTTTATTGAGAGTCACATAATGATTTTAATTGCATACAGTTGCTCATGATATCTACTCGTGCTAAGTGTTACTATTTCACTCCACTGAGTCCCGGGCCAGGTCATGTTCGTGCGCAGCCATGCATCATTCATCGAATGCCTCACTAGAGGGCCGAGACATGTTATATATATATATACACAAAGATTACATCGAGTCCTCCATAGAGGGCCGAGACACGTTACGCGCGCAGATACAGATTCCATCGAGTCCCTCCATAGAGGGCCGAGACATGTTATCTGATTTATATATCTGCATACGAGCATGATGATTTATGATTCAAGATACATGATATGATTTTCGCACATGATTCTCGCTTTATGAAATTTGATGACTCTGCTTTACTGGTACGATTGTTATTCAGCCAGATTTTATGTTTTACATACTCAAGACATTATTTCGCATCGACTTCTCCTATGGGGCTGCGTTCATGCCCGCAGGTTCAGGTGTTCAGATAGGTGACCCTCCAGTCTAGGATTTCTGTACAACAGTTGGAGAGCTCCTTTGTTCCGGAGCCAGCTATTTTGGTACAGACCTTTATCTTTCAGACTTATGCATATTTTGGGCACGACGGGGTCCTGTCCTGTCATATATCAGTATTGCACTCTTAGAGGTCTGTAGACAGTTGTGGGTTAGATGTTTGTACCTTGTTTTGGGGGTTTTTGATGTTGTTATCTAGTGGCAGCCTTGTCGGCTTGCTTATTTTGATTATGCCTTTGTGCACGTGATGTTGGTGGGTGGTAGCCTAGTCGGCTAGCCTATTATGATTGTTGTTTTGTTGTTGTTTTGGCAGCCTTGTCGGCTCGCCCATTTTAGGGATATGTTGTAAAAGCAGCGTTGTGCTGCCGAAATTTCTATAAATCTCTGTATTAGATAAATTAAGAGTGACATGTCAGCAAGGACGTCCAATTAAAATGCTTAGTCGCGGCCCGTCGGGTCGGGTCGTGACAGGGATGATCTCATTAGAGATGTCACGAATGCAGAGATTAAAAGGGCATTATTCAGTATCGGGGATGACAAAGCTCCTGGTCCGGATGGCTACTCTTTGAGTTTCTTCAAGAGAGCTTGGAATCTTTATCGGGAATTAGTGAGGCGGTTAAAGAGTTCTTCGCCGAAAGCTTCTCAAGCAGTTAATCACACTACTATCGCCTTATTCCTAAATCTACCACCTTTAATGGTGGCGACTACAGACCTATTTCGTGTTGCAACATCTTGTACAAGGTCATCACCAAGATTATTGCTTCACGGTTGGTGCCGGTTTTGGACTTTCTCATTAATCCAGCCCAGGCGGCTTTTGTCCAGGGCAGAAGTATGTCTGACAACATTCACCTAGCTCAAGAGCTTTTGAGGGGTTACAACCACAAGAGGGTCTCAAGTAGATGCATGCTCAAAGTTGATCTCCGAAAGGCCTTCGACTCGGTGAATTGGGAATTCCTTACGACTATTTTGATTGGTTTGAATTTCCCAGAAAGGCTGGTGGCTTGGATTATGGAGTGCGTCTCCACGACTTCATATTCGATTTCTATCAACGAGAGCTTACATGGCCATTTTAAGGGCCGAAAGGGGCTCAGACAGGGGGATCCTCTCTCCCCTACCTTGTTTGTTATTTGCTTGGAATATCTCTCGAGGATGATCAACAAGAACACTCGGACGCCAGTTTTCCACTACCACCCCAAGTGCAAAAGCTTAAGGATCACCCACCTTGCATTCGCCGATGATTTGCTTCTTATGTCAAGAGGGGACACTACATCCGTTTGGATCCTCATGGAATGCCTTCGAGATTTACAGAAATGCTCGGGTCTCAGTTCTAATTCCCTCAAGTCCAGCTTGTACACGACTGGTATTACGGAACACGACCTTGATGATATTAAGCAGATTACTAGCTTCGACACCGGCACTATGCCTTTCCTCTATCTCGGCATCCCCCTTACCGCGGAGAGGATGAGACTGGTACACTATGACCCTTTTGTGAACAAAATTGCAGGGTACACTGACTCGTGGATGAGCGCTACTTTATCTTATGCGGGCAGGCTTGAGCTCATCAAGTCTGTCCTCCAAGGTGTGGAATGCTTCTGGTTATCTATGCTGCCAGTGCCTGTTGCGGTTTGTAAGAAAGTTTACGGGCTTTGTAGGACCTTCCTGTGGCGTTCCAACCACCCGCTTGTAGCCTGGAAGGAGTGTACCAGGCCAAAATCCAAGGGTGGCCTCGGAATCAGGGATCTCAATGCCTGGAACCTTGCTTTGCTTGCTAAATGCCTTTGGAATATCCATCAAAAGAAGGACACACTCTGGATTAAATGGATCAATCACAAGTATCTTAGCAACAACAACAACATTTGGATGTGGGTTGCAAAGAATGACGAATCACCTTTGTTCAAGCGGCTTCTCATTATTCGTGACATCATTCTTGACCGTGAATGGTCCATGATCGGGCGGCTACTACTATGACGACATGGTATAGTAGCAATCACAATGCCTATGATTACTTCATGACTTATGGGTAGCCGATGATTTGGGTGAAGGATGTTTGGAGTTCCTGTATCACTCCAAAGCAGTCTTTCATTCTATGGCTTTGTGCGAGGAAAAAATTACGAACGAAGGATAGAGTCACTTATATGGACATTGATAAAAGGTGCTCCCTTTGCGGCCATTCTGATGAGTCAAGCGCACCTATTCTTCAGCTGCACGGTCAGTAGTTATCTTTGGTCCAGGGTCAAGACATGGCTTGGCATACGGAGGGCTATGACCACCATAGATAGCGCTTTGAAATATATTTAGAAAGAGGGGCATGGTATAGGTTGGCAAGCTAAAGCTAAGTGGGTTGGGCTGGCCACCACCGTCTACCACATTTGGACTGAGAGGAACAAGATTATTTTTGACGGGTCGAGACTTGATAGAAAAACTACTCTTTTTAGGATCAAGACCAGCGTCTACAAAATTTTGTTCGCATTATACCCCCTTTTTCAGGACAGATTTTTATCTCTGGCCACAAACTAGGACAATGGATGGTTTGTTTGGACCTGAGGCCTTCTCGGCTCACCTTTTGCAAATCTCCAGACTACCCAACTTGTGGGATCAGCTGGAGTCTCCCGATCACCCGGAATGTAGGATTGGCGGGAGTCCTTTCTGCTTTGTACCTCATGACTTCCCGACCTGTGGGCAAGCATGAGATAGTAGGTTGTCTGGATGGTAAATACTATGGCGATTACTCTCAACGGCATAACGTGACGAGGGTGGGTCTTTACCCATGTCCGAATAGGTACTCTTCCCTAGACCGTGGGTTTTTCCCATTTGGGTTTACCATGGAAAGGGTTTAAGGAGGCCCACGGCTGCAACCTTATGTTCTACATAAGGAAATTGCCATAGTTTAAGACTATTTTGTGGGATGCACTTCTCTATTGCTTAGCTTGGCACTCACGACTACCCGGCTTGTGGGCTAGTGTCACGACCCGACCCCGGGACCGCGACTGGCGCCATACCTGGGCAACCCTTACATGTATACATCAGAGAATAGTAGCGGAACATACATACAACTCAAAAAGCACAAGTCATGAAGTATCAACAGGCTAGCCGATAAGGCCACCTTCCGAAAAATATATACATAAGCCCAAAAGCAGTTACCTCCCTTTTTTTTACAACCCAATCCACAAGATATGACTACATACCTCTAAGAATTTACATAACAACTGCGACAGGACAGGGCCCCGCCATACCCCTGAATGTACATAAATCTACAACATCAGGGAAACCGTACCAAAAGACAAGCCTCCGGAGAAATGGAGCCTTCTGACAACTGATCAGTGATCCTAAGAGTGAGGATCCACAACCTGCTTACCCCTACCTGCGGCATGAACGCAGCCCCCGAGGAAAGGGGGTCAGTACAAAATATGTACCAAGTATGTAAAACTGGAAATACTGAAATTTACATCATAAGTCTAAAATAAAGCTGGAGACATGTATGATAATCAAATTAACAGTATATTGTGCCTTACTAACAATGAGACAAATGAGAGTATCTTTTACCGTTTAAAAGTAGGAAGGTTATGATCATTACAGGGCTACCCGCCCGTAATACCATTTGCAATCCTATTCATGGGAATTTAACCCGCATGGGAATCGAACCCGCATAGGTCACGTGGACCCGCAATGAGTATATGTAAATACCCGCATCGTGGAGAGCTAGCCCACGGAATAGTCATGGGAATTTAACCCGCATAGGAATTGAACGCGCATAGGTCACGTGGACCCGCAATGAGTATATATAAATACCCGCATCATGGAGAGCAAATCCACAGAATAAAACAATATCAAGGGAATTTAACCCATAACATAACATCATGATTGTCGGCCCTCAAATAAGAGACGCGGTGATATGGAAATATAATAATTGCCCGAATAGCTATCGAGAGCAACATATGCAACCTAAAATCATTTAGGACTCTCATTAGATTTAAGATAAATCACCTATCATTTTATAAGACATGTCATGTCAAATCCGGGAATTTAACCCCAAGTACTATACCTTTAGAAATTCAAACCCAAGCTTTTAAGAACATCAAGAACTTCTACTTTCACGACCCAGGAAACACATGCCTATAAATTAAGTAGACCAATCTCTTAACTTTCTATAAAGTCGTTATAACTAACTTCCCATAAAACCGTTATCTCTTTATGGTTTAGATAATTAAGGCAGCTTCATCTTTTAAAGGCAAGTGAGTTAATTCTCTAACTCAACCAAACTTAGACATTCTTAGATTAAGGCAATGATATCAAAATGAAACCGAATTCCTTAAAAACTAGTACGTCCACCGTACTATATATTTGTAAAACTCATGCTCAAAAGATAGAGAAAGTTCTACATACCTCGTCGGTTCAATCCACTTGCTAAGTCCAATATGCCGTACGTAGTATGTCAACCTATAATGACCATAATACGTCTATCAACTTCTAGTTTCGAACGTAGAATATTCTAAGTGTAAAGTCACTTATTCTACGGAAAATCGGACAACACTTCCTTTGTTTCTACGTACTTTTCCACCTTTTTCAAGGCCCGAATTCAATAACCAAACATGCCACATTTAAGGCTCAACAATGTAGCTAACGAAAAAGGATTACACGCCTAACAGGACGTGTAAAATTCTGCCCCACAATTTATACTAAGTAGTTCAATAGCCAATGCCATTCTCGGCCACAATATACAACAATGTAAAGTCTTATCCAATTCCTTTACCCAAGTCGTTATTCCAAAAATAATACATAATTCACATTGACAATTTGAACGACTAAAATCACTTCAATAAACCCCACATAAAAAGTGAAGACGACGACCATATAAATCTAACAAACTAGAGGCTCGAAAACTGCCCTTTTATGTTCATTTGTGACATGACAACCTTCAATTCTTATATCCATTTTCCCTATCACAATACCCTTCTCCAATTTCTACAACACGTGACATAATTTACTTCAAGAAGGAGAATGAATTTACCTTGGTATTTCGCCCAAAACAGTCCAACAATCTCGCCCATTTTATCCCTCTTTCCGCAATTCTTCTTCACGTTAAAATCACCCACACGAACCCTCTACAAGATTGCCAACATATTGCCTTCTTGTCGCCTTTCCAATAATTTCATTTAGGCTTAGGGTTTTATCAATTTTGAGAGAGAAGAGAAGAGAAATTGTTTTATTTTTTGGATGAAGTCTTGCAAATGGCCAAGTCTTGCAAGACTTGGTCATAATATAGGGTCTTGCTTGTTCTACAAGTTGGGAGGGACACTTGTCGCTCTCCCATAGGTCCTCTACACAAATATCTTCTAATTTTGCCCAATTTCTGCAAAAATCTCGCCTCGCGTCGCGGCCCTGCAGCCGGCGCCGTGGCGCTGCAACTTCAGAAGGTTTCAGGGCTTACGGAGCCACGACCTTGAGATATGGCGCTGTGGCGCCTGACTGAAACATTCCTTCTCTTCTGCCAGTTGAACTTGTAACGTCCATAACTTTCTACTCCGATGTCCGATCGATGAGCGGTTTATTGCGTTGGTAACTAGGTTCAACAAAATTCATACTAGGCTTTTGAAATACTTAAAAACTCCTAATATACCTGGACATATACCACTCCAAAGTTGACTAAAGATCTGTCCAAAAACATTCTGTCAACTTATCTTTCCAAATTCAAATCTTAATTCCTTTCGTACGTTCTCAAATACATGACCTGTAATTACGGGGTGTAACATTCTTCCCCCTTAGAAACATTCGTCCCCGAATGTTCTTTCGGAGTCAATCTAATAGGTAGCGACACAGTCTCCTTTTACAACCCCTACATACCAATAATACCATACATGACCACATAATAACACTTAAGCAAAAATACTTCAATTAAAACTGACAAGTAAGGGAAATGAATTACCTGAAGGTGTGGGAATAAGTGAGGATACTTAATCATCATGTCCTCCTCTGCTTCCCAAGTCATCTCCTCTCTATTATCATTCCGCCACAAGACTTTGACGGAAGCCACATCCTTGGTCCGCAGTCGCCTGACCTGGCGATCGAGTATCGCTATGGGACTCTCCTCATACGATAATCCCTCTGTCACCTGGACATCACTAGCTGGGAAAACTCTTGATGGATCTCTGATACACTTCCGCAACATAGAAACATGGAATACCGAATGTACTGCCTCCAAGTCGGACGACAGTTCCAACTCATAGAAAACCTTGCCTACTCTACGGATGATCTGATAAGGCCCAATGTACCTTGGGCTAAGTTTCCCCTTCTTTCCGAACCTCATCACCCCCTTCATGGGTGATATCTTCAAGAAGACCCAATCGTCAACCTGAAACTCCAAGTGTCGACGTTGATTATCAGCATAAGACTTCTGTCGACTCTGAGCTACTAACAATCTCTTCTGGATAAGCTTCACCTTATCCACAGCCTGCTGAATCAAGTCTGGGCCAACTAACTGAACCTCACCCACGTCGAACCAACCAATCGGCGACCTACACTTCCACTCATACAAAGCCTCATATGGCGCCATCTGAATACTAGAATGGTAGTTGTTGTTATATGCAAACTCAACCAGAGGCAAATGATCCCCCCAGCTACCCCTGAAATCAATAACATAGGCCCGCAGCATATCCTCAAGGGTATGGATAGTACGCTCTGCCGCCTGGTCGATCGAGGATGAAATGCGATCGAGACTCACTGTGTCCTAACCCCTTCGGAAAGATCTCCGAAGTTAGTCGAATCGGGCCTCTGCATCGATATAATAGATATCGAACTCCGCGATCTCACAATCTCCCGATATACGCCTAGCATAATCCTCACCGAATACGTAGTCCCGATCGAAGAAAGTGGGCTGATTTCACAAGATGTCTACAATAACCCGATGGAATCACACTTCTTCCGAGTGCGAGGTAACCTCAGAACAAAATCCATGTTGATCACCTCCCACTTCCATGTCGAATATCAATCGCTCGCAATAGCCCACCGGCTTTTGGTGCTCAACCTTGACTACGACAATTCGCATAATCGAGCAACAAACTCTGCTACGTCCCTCTTCAGGCCATCCCACCAATACATACATCTGAGGTCATGGTACATCTTAGTATACCCCAGATGAATAGAGTAATGAGCACTGTGTACCTCCCCCAGAATCTGCTGACGAAGTCCTGCAATATCGGAAACACACAATCTGCCCTCGTATCTTAGCACCCCATCAGGTGCTACCTCAAATAAACTATTCTCCTCTCGAAGAGTCGTATCTCGATACCGCATCAGAATGGGATCCTCATATTATCGCCTCTTCACCTCCCCAACGATGGAAGACTCGACAACCTCTCGGACCCGTACCCCACTATCATCGGTATCGACCAACCGAACCCCAAGGCTCGCCAGCTGATGGATCTGACGGACCATGTCCTGTCTATCAGGCTGCACCTCTGACAGACTCCCCATAGATCTACGACTCAAAGCTTCTGCAACTACGTTGGCTTTTCTCGGATGGTATAGAATATCAACATCATAATCCTTCAGCAACTCTAACCACCGTCTCTGCCGCAAGTTCATCTCCCTCTGCCTGAAGATGTACTGGAGGCTCTTGTGGTCTGTATAAATATCCACATGAACCCCGTATAAATAATGTCTCCAAATCTTCAAGGCATGAATAACTGCGGCCAACTCTAAGTCGTGGGTAGGGTAATTCCTCTCATGCTTCTGTAGCTGCCGGGAAGCATAGGCTATAACTTTGTCGTGTTGCATCAATACGCACCCTAGCCCGATACCCGAGGCATCACAATAAATCACGTAACCCTCTAATCCCTCGGGAAGAGTAAGAACTGGAGTCGTCGTCAACTTTTCCTTCAGTAACTGGAAGCCCCTATCACAAGCTTCCGTCCACTGGAACTTAGCCGCTTTCTGAGTTAGCCTAGTTAATGGTGTTGATATCGAAGCGAACTGCTCCACAAACCTACGATAATAACCTGCCAGCCCCAAGAAGCTGCGCACCTCCGTCGGAGTAGTAGGTCTCGGCCAAGTCTTGACCGAATCAATCTTTGCCGTATCAACCTGAACACCGTCAGCCCCGATAATTTGCCCCAAGAATGCCACTGAGGCTAACCAAAACTCACACTTGGAGAACTTGGCGTACAACTGCCGGCTCGAAAGGACTCCAAGTGACGTCCTCAAGTGATCTGCATGTTCCTGCTCTGTGCGAGAATAAACCAGGATGTCATCAATGAATACTATAACAAACGTATCCAGAAATGGCTTGAATACCCGGTTCATCAAATCCATAAATACCGCTGGAGCATTAGTCAAACCGAAAGACATCACCCTGAACTCATAATGCCCATACCGGGTCCTGAATGCAGTCTTTGGGATATCTGCCTCTCTAACTCGCACCTGATGATAACCGGACCGCAGGTCTATCTTGGAGAAACACCTCGCACCGCAATCGTGGTCAAACAAATCATCAATCGGGGAGGGGTATTTCGATGTTTATTTTATTCACCGTCAGTAGTCAACACACATACGCAGCGTCCCATCCTTCTTCTTTACAAACAAAATCGGCGCTCCCCGGGGAGAAATACTAGGCATAATAAAGCCTTTTTCCAGCAAATTTTTCAGTTGGTCCTTCAACTCCCTCAACTCAGTAGGTGCCATCTTGTACGGCGGAATAGATATAGGTCGAGTGTCTGACAACGTATCAATACAGAACTCTATCTCCCTCTCTGGAGGAATACCTGGGAGATCATCTGGGAATACATCTGAAAACTCTCTAACCACCGGAATCGATCAAGAATCGCACCTCACCAGACGTAACACGAACCGGATGATAGATGTATTCTTCAACCATCTTCCTAGCCTTGAGGTAAGAAATAAACATACCCCTCGGCGATGCTGTATTGCCCTTCCACTCGATAACCGGCTCACCGGGAAACTATAATCGGACCAACCTGTATTTACAGTCAACATTGGCATAACAAAAAGCCAATCAGTCCATACCCATAATGACGTCAAAATCTGCCATCTCCAACTCTATCAAGTCTGCTAGGGTCTGTTGACTGTATATAAACACTGGACAATATTTGTACACCCGCTCAGCTAACACCAAATCACCCACTGGCGTAGCTACCTCAAAAGGCTCTATCGACACAGGCTCTATTCCCATTCTACCAGCAATAAGAGGGGACACATAGGGCAAGGTAGAACCTGGATCTATCAAAGCATAAACGTTACAACATGAAATCAATAATGTACCTGTGACGACATCCGGGGAAGCCTCCTGATCCTGCCGGATGGCTAAGGAATATATGCGGTTCTGTGGACCGCTAGAACTAGGACCTCCACCACGACCGCCGCTCACGGCTTCGTGAATACCCCGCTCCGGCGCATAACCACGTAAGAAGACCAAGAATCGACTCGTAGATCGAATCATACTACCCGTTTCCCGCAGACGACACTCTCACCATATGGTCTCGACTGCCGCATGAAAAACAAGATCTCGAAGTAGCATGACACTCCCAAACATGGGACCTCCCACATCGGACACACCGAGGTAGGGGTGGCCTCGTCCGGCTAGTACCTCTGAACCTCTGCGAATCTACTTCTCTAGAGCCATGACTTGCTCCCGAATAACTCGGCTGATCAGACCTCCTGCCAGAAAACCAAGAAGGAGCACTCTGTGCCGGCTGAAATGTAGACCTAGCCTGTTGCTGAGGCTGTCCGCCTCGAAAGTTACCCTAAAAAACTGTCGTCCTGGCCCTCTTGGGCTAGACTGGGTCTGGCTGGTCCTCTCTCTCTCTGTCCTCGATCCCCTGTGCATACGCCTACATCCTGGCAATATCCATACCTGGCTGAAGGGCCACTCCAAGCATGCAGTAACCATATAACGGTCTAGCCCCATCACATACGGTGAACTCTGTCCGCCATGTCAGCCACAATAGTGAGCACATACCTGGCCAATGAGTCAAACTCCAGGTTGTACTCTCTGATGGTCCTCCCATTCTGTCTCAATGTCAAGAACCTATCTACGCAGGCTCTCCTCATCTCAGGATGCAAAAAGTGATCAAGGAAGGCCTCCGTAAACTAATCTCAAACAGCTGGAAGAGCACTCACACCTCTAGACAGCTCCCATGATTCAAACCAGTTCAACGCAATATTGCGTAACCGGTAAGAAGCTAGCACAACTGACTCTATCTCTGAGGCCCTAAGCACCTGCATAGTCCGTTGTACCTTCCGAATGAACTCCTGAGGATCCTCATCAGATCTCGAGCCATAGAACTCGGGTGGATTATAACCCAGAAAATCCCGAATCCTCAAACTGTCGGCTCTAGGGTTAGCTACCGCTTCCTGGCCGCCTCGCCACTATGCTAGTCAATAACCTGATATGTTCTCCATAATCTCTATACTCGCCTTTGCCGCGGAATCGAGGCTCGTATCGTAATCTCCGAGCTACGCCGCTCTCGATCCTCTATCGCCGCGTGGCTGAACTTGCCGACCGACCCACAACCTCAGGCATAGTCTGGGCCTGAGTCCTAGTAACCCTATGCGTACCACTAGCAGCTCCTGCTGCTGCCTTGTCCTTCTGGGCCCTGGTCGCCTTCCGTGGAGGCATAGCTGATACATAAGGATGGGTCAGATAGGATTCAACCTAATAAGACAGCTCTACTGCACGATCTCAGAGAGAGAAAAATGGAAACCAATCCTAAATGTCCTGCAGCCTCCTGATTATAGATGTGGTACACAACACACCGATAATCAAGACTCTACTAGACATTGTCTGTAGACACTTTCCGAGGACTAACTGCTCTGATACCACTTTTGTCACGACCCGACCCCGGGCCCGCGACTGGTGCCCTACCTGGGCACCCCTTACAGGTATACATCAGAGAATAGTAGCGGGACATACATACAACTCAAAAAGCACAAGTCATGAAGTATCAACAGGCTAGCCGATAAGGTCACCTTCCAAAAAATATATACATAAGCCCAAAAGCAGTTACCTCCCTTTTTTTTACAACCCAATCCACAAGATATGACTACAGACCTCTAAGAATTTACATAACAACTGTGACAGGACAGGGCCCCGCCATACCCCTGAATGTACATAAAGATATAACATCAGGGAAACCGTACCAAAAGACAAGCCTCCGGAGAAATGGAGCCTTCTGACAACTGATCAGTGATCCTAAGAGTGAGGATCCACAACCTGCTTACCCCTACCTGTGACATGAACACAGCCCCCGAGGAAAGGGGGTCAGTACAAAATATGTACCAAGTATGTAAAACTGGAAATACTGAAATTTACATCATAAGTCTAAAATAAAGCTGGAGACATGTATGATAATAAAATTAACAGTATATTGTGCCTTACTAACAATGAGACAAATGAGAGTATCTTTTACCGTTTAAAAGTAGGAAGGTTATGATCATTACAGGGCTACCCGACCGTAATACCATTTGCAATTCTATTCATGGGAATTTAACCCGCATGGGAATCGAACCAGCATAGGTCACGTGGACCCACAATGAGTATATGTAAATACCCGCCTCGTGGAGAGCTAGCCCACGGAATAGTCATGGGAATTGAACCCGCATAGGACACGTGGACTCGCAATGAGTATATATAAATACCTGCATCATGGAGAGCAAATCCACGGAATAAAACAATATCAAGGGAATTTAACCCGTAACATAACATCATGATTGCCGGCCCTCAAATGAGAGACGCGGTGATATGGAAATATAATAATTGCCCGAATAGCTATCGAGAGCAACATATGCAACCTAAAATCATTTAGGACTCTCATTAGATTTAAGATAAATCACCTATCATTTTATAAGACTCAAGGCACTAGCATGTCATGTCAAATCCGGGAATTTAACCCCAAGTACTATACCTTTAGAAATTCAAACCCAAGCTTTTAAGAACATCAAGCACTTCTACTTTCACGACCTAGGCAACACATGCCTATAAATTAAGTAGACCAATCTCTTAACTTTCCATAAAGCCGTTATAACTAACTTCTCATAAAGCCGTTATAACTCTTTATGATTTAGATAATTAAGGCAGTTTCATCTTTTAAAGGCAAGTGAGTTAATTCTCTAACTCAACCAAACTTAGACATTCTTAGATTAAGGCAATGATATCAAAATGAAACCGAATTCCTTTAAAACTCGTACGTCCACCGTACTATATATTTGTAAAACTCATGCTCAAAAGATAGAGAAAGTTCTACATACCTCGTCGGTTCAATCCACTTGCTAATTCCAATATGTCGTACATAGTATGTCAACCTATAATGATCATAATACGTCTATCAACTTCTAGTTTCGAACGTAGAATATTCTAAGTGTAAAGTCACTTATTCTACGGAAAATCGGACAGCACTTCCTTTGTTTCTACGTACTTTTCCACCTTTTTCAAGGCCCAAATTCAATAACCAAACATGCCACATTTAAGGCTCAACAATGTAGCTAACGAAAAAGGATTACACGTGTTACACCCCGTAATTCTAGGACATGTATAAGAGAATAGACGCGAGAACACAAGACTTGAAAATTGGTACGAAAGAAAGAATTGTTTTTCCGAAGGAAAATCTTCCGAACGTCGGAAAGGAAAAATGTTCGTTGATGAGAATTAAATTCTCAAAATGCATTATTTGAGGAGTATGGAACTTATTAACATTGTGAAAATTTATTATTTTACGGATTTGGTCACGTGGGGCTCACCCGAGAAATTTTACGTTTTGTGGGGCCCACGAAGGTTACGAAATTTTATGGACGAATGGGAGGGTGACATGTGGCACCCCCACATGGTCTTGCACGAAATTGGGCAAGGGTGTAATGGTCATTGACCAATGTAGATGATCAAGTCTTCAAGCTTGAGATAATTGACTTAGTCAACTTGCCACTTGTATAGATATCTAAGTATCCTTCATCCTAGCCACACATATGTTATTATCTTGACCATCCATTATATTATATATACACACTAGTGCAAGACCAAGTCTTCAACACTTAGAATAAATTAGAGAGACCTTGTTCTTCAATGTGAGCTCTCGGGTTTGGCCATATGTACACACAAATTTTTTGCAATTGTGGTTCATTCTTTACAATACTTTAACCCAAGGTTCCAAAGGGTATTGTAAGTATATCTCAATAGAAATATCTCGGAAAAACGACGTTTTCACGTTAGTCGCAAGGCAAAAACCTAAGTCGTTTTCATAGTTTTGGATTGGAAATGGAAGAGAAGTTGGTTGTGAACTTCTAAGGTCTTCAAATAGCGGATTTGAGCATAAAGGAAAGGAGTTAAGAATTGCTAAGGAGCGACTTTGAATCGTGGAATTTATAAGGGCTTATCAAGGTAACAATCTTGTCGTTTTAGTAATTAAAGATTACGTATGGTTGTAGTTATGGATATTAGCAAGCATGAGGTATATAGTATGAAGTTTGATAAGTGTATTGGCTATTGGAACCCTAATCCGAAACTATCATGTTTAGCCTTTGAGATTACAATTCAATTTGGTTATTAGTTTAGTCGTCGCATGTTATATAAAGAAGAAATTGTAGTTGTTAAAGTTGTTTATGACTATATAACATGTTAGAACTAAGAACTTGGATTGAAAAAGAATTGGAAAGGACTTAGGATTGGTTATATTGGTGGTCGAATGCCCTTATAGGTGTTGGATTGTTTTATATGAATTGTGGGGCATAATTTTACACGTATTGTAAGGCGTGTAATCCCCTTTGATTGGTTGATGTATTGAGCCTTAAATGTGGCATGTTGGTTATTGACTATCGGGCCTTGAAAAAGGTGGAAAAGTATGTAGAAACAAAGGAGGTGATGCTCAATTTTCCGTAGAATAAGAGACCGTATACTTAGTATCATTCTACGTTAGAACTAGAAGTTGATAGTCGTGTTGTGGCCACTATAGGTTGACACTTCTACGTGCGGCGTATTCGACTTAGCTTGTGGATTAAGCCGAAAAGGTATGTGAACCATCTCCTCTTCTTCTAGCATGATTCCTTATGGTAAAGTAAGTAAATCCTACTCCTAAATTGATCCACTCCTTGATTGTACTTGGATTGCCTAATATAGAAGTTGTTCTATATACTTCCTTGATGTACTTTGGATGTTTAAATTGGAAGTTGTTATAATCCATCCCCTTAATGAAGTTTGGATTTTCAAAAGTGAAAGTGTTTTACTTGAAGTATTTAGGGTCTTAAAAAGGAAGTGGTTTCGAAATATTTTGGCTAGTGCCTTAGTTCCAAAACCTAAAGGTCGTTATAATGACTTTAGGGGAGTCAAAGGAGTGATTTACTTAATTGATTTAAAAGAGGATAAATGACATGATTTAAAGAGAAGTAACTTGTTCTAAAGGTGTAAGTTACTTGAGATTTAAAAGTATAAGCTACTTGATTTCTAAAGTTAAGAAACTTGATTTCTAAAGTAAAAAGACTTGAAGTATTTTGAAAGTTAAGAAACTTGATTTCTAAAGTTAAGAGACTTGAAGTATTTTGAAAGTTAAGAAACTTGATTTGAAAGTATATGATACTTGGTTTTAAAAGTATAAGTCTCTTGGTTATAAAAAGAATGAATTTGTCTAAAACCATAAAGGGTTATAACGGCTTTATGGGAAGTTGGTTATAACGGCTTTATGGATGGTTAAGAGAGTTGTCTATTTTGATGGATAGGTATGAGTTGCCTAGGTTGTGTAATTAAAAAGTTACTTAGTTTCAAAGCCTTGAAATGAATTTCTAAAGGTGTAGTAACTTATTTTGAAAAATAGACATGCCTTGATACTACGGGTGTTAGTATCTTGGGGTTTTATATAAAAAGGAGTCTTTTGAAAAGAATGGACGTACGTAGTACTTTGGCGTGATTAAATGAGAATTATTCTATTTGTGCCTTGATAGTACTTTGGCTTGTTTAAATGAGAATTATTCCATTTGTGCCTTGATAATACTTTGGCTTGCTTAAATAAGGATTTCTCTTGGTTTATGTAAAAAGAAGGCATGGTAATTGTCTTGGTTTAGGTAAAAATTAAAGGCATGGTAATTGTCTTGGTTTGTGTAAAGGCATGGTATTGTCTTGGTTTATGTAAAAAGGAAAGGCATGGTAATTGTCTTGGTTTGTGTAAAGGCATGGTATTGTCTTGGTTTATGTAAAAAGGAAAGGCATGGTATTGTCTTGGTTTATGTAAAAAGGAAAGGCATGGTAATTGTCTTGGTTTGTGTAAAGGCATGGTATTGTCTTGGTTTATGTAAAAAGGAAAGGCATGGTGTTGTCTTAGTTTACTAAAATGATGGTTATTCATTTTATAAATAAAGGCCAAGAATGGTTTGCTTGCATATGGGTTGCTCATATAGACATTCGTGCAAGTGTCATATTTCCACATCTTCGCGTCCCTGCATAAAGGACCGGCAACTTGTTTCAAGGATATCATGGAGTAGCTCCCCATGGTGGTGAGTTGTACACACTCAAGGCGGGTCGGTATTTGACTCGGGCGGGTTAAATTTCCGGTATATATATAAGCCATGGATTAGCTATTCGTGATGCGAGTATCGTGTACCGATGACTCATTGCGGGTCCACATGACCTATGCGGGTGAAATAGTCCCTTGCGGGTGAAATAGTCCCATGTAGGTTGCATTATAACACAGAGGGTGGTTGACCCTGGCACTGGCACGACCTTCATGTTTTGAAACGGTAATGATTTCATTAATGAAAGGGTGCAGTGTGTTTATGACTTAAAGTGGAACAGTTGGTCTCATTGTTAAAAAGCATAACTTAAAAGATAAAAATGATTACATTACTCTCATGATTTCAAGGTTCAGTGTGCTTATTGAGGTTATATTATATCATGTACTGCCGGTAGTGAGGAAGGATTCCATGGGCATGATTTATATTATGGGCGTGAGACCCATGGTTATATTTTAGTAATGACTTTGAGAGCATGCGTCCCTGATTTGACATGACTGCTTATGTATTGTGTACTGGAGTTTGGCTATCATACATGTCTCCTGTTTTGTATAGACTGTTATGATTTCATTACAGCATTTTCAGTTTCACATACTTGCTACATTCTTCAGATCGACCTCCTTCGCAATGCGTCATGCCGCAGAGTTTAGGTAATGCAGCTTGTGATCTGCAGGTGTAGGACCCTGCTCCGAGTTTTGGATAGCTCCATCTGTTCAGGAGTTTATCATTGTGGTATAGATCCTTCAGTACATGCTTTTGTACAGTTATGGGTACGGCGGGGCCTTGTCCCGTCATATTTCAGAAAAACTCTTAGAGGTCTGTATTCATATGTGGGATTGGACTCATGTACAGTGTAGTACCTTTTGTTATGTAAATTACATGGCAGCCTTGTCGGCTTTGCCATTGCATGTTAGTTGGTTTTAAAGAAAAAAAAACGAGGTGTTATTTAGTTCTGTGGTTTACTTGTGTCAGTTAGGTAGAAGGGTGGTCAGGTAGGGCACCAGCCACGAGCCCGGGGTTCGGGGCATGACAACACGCCTAACAGGACGTGTAAAGTTCTGCCCCACAATTTATTCTAAGTAGTTCAATAGCCAATGCCATTCTCGACCACAATATACAACAATGTAAAGTCTTATCCAACCTTTACCCAAGTCGTTATTCCAAAAATAATACATAATTCACATTGACAATTTGAACGACTAAAATCACTTCAATAAACCCCACATAAAAAGTGAAGACGACGACCATATAAATCCAACAAACTAGAGGCTCAAAAACTGCCCTTTTATACTTTCATTTGTGACATGACAACCTTCAATTCTTATACCCATTTTCCCTATCACAATACCCTTCTCCAATTTCTACAACATGTGACATAATTTACTTCAAGAAGGAGAATTAATTTACCTTGGTATTTCGCCCAAAACAGTCCAACAATCTCGCCCACTTTAGCCCTCTTTTAGCAATTCTTCTTCACGTTAAAATCACCCACACGAGCCCTCTACAAAATTGCCAACATATTGCCTTCTTGTCGCCTTTCCAATAATTTCATTTAGGCTTAGGGTTTATCAATTTTGAGAGAGAAGAGAAGAACAATTTTTTTGTTTTTTGGATGAAGTCTTGCAAATGGCCAAGTCTTGCAAGACTTGGTCATAATATAGGGTCTTGCTTGTTCTACAAGTTGGGAGGGACACTTGTCGCCCTCCCATAGGTACTCTACACAAATATCTTTTAATTTTTGCCCAATTTCTGCAAAAATCCCGCCTCGGCGCCGCGGCCCTGCAGCCGGTGCCGTGGCGCTACAACTTCAGAAGGTTTCAAGGCTTACGGAGCCACGGCCCTGAGATATGGCGCCGTGGCGCCTGACTGAAACATTTCTTCTCTTCTGCTAGCTGAACTTGTAACGTCCATAACTTTCTACTCCGATGTCCGATCGATGAGCGGTTTGTTGCGTTGGGAACTAGACTCAACGAACTTCATACTAGGCTTTTGAAACACCTAAAACCTCCTAATATACCTGGACATATACCGCTCCAAAGTTGACTAAAGATCTGTCCAAAAACATTCTGTCAACTTATCTTTCCAAATTCAAATCTTAATTCCTTTCGTACGTTCTCAAATACATGACCTGAAATTATGGGGTGTAACAGCTAGCTTGAGATTTTTGTTATTGACGAGCTTAAATCTTGTGTTGATCTGCCTAGCAGGGACGCACTAGATTTACATTGTCATTATGCCCGTGGGTACGCCCACAAAACTTGTACATTTTGATGACTATTAATACACATTTACTTTTTCATCAAAAAAAAGAAGAGTGAAAGTTTGACCAGACCAAGGTTATCAGGAAATGAATAGTACATCTTAGCTCTCCCATGCTCCAAGCTGCAACCTGAATAGACCGGGTATCTACATCCACATAAAAAATGTATCAAGCATAGCATAAGCACACAACGTACCTCTATAGGCATCATAGGCCGATAATGATGGAAGTCACGTAACATATATAAATCTTAAGTTGACTTTGCAAGTAGGTAAGGCAGTTCAAGTAGTCACTTAATTCACCTTATCCACAAACAAGTTCATATAGAATATAAATCACTCAGCACACACCAGAAGTCAATTATAGTCGAGTATACCTCAATACACGTAACACATAGAGGCTTTATTATTGATACCCACTGACCTAACACTCTTTATAAGCCGTGTTCATACTTAACCCACTCATTCGACCTGACCTATTTGGTAAGTAATTTGATACCTAGTGCATTTAATCATCTGGAGATTTCTTTCCAAGGATACTACAGTTACACTGATCATAACCACCTTAACCTTTTATTAATCTTAGCCTTCAGGTTTAATCATAACGTTACACGTCTACATGCATGTCATATATTAGTCCATTTGGACGCCCTCATTACATTCAAAGTAATAGTCTACGCATTACATAATTTGATTAATGGGGGACAAGTCTTCAATTACTTAGCATATAACTCTACAAATACCACAGTGGCACTTCAACAAGTCTTTTGTTAGACACTCACTAAATAATTTATCAATCACCAAGTAAACATACACACACATATATCCCTTAGACTAGATGATAGTTCTGACCATCAAGCATTCTAGACCCTAATATGATTTAACATCGCTCAATTAATCATGAGAATCACTCAAATACTAGTTAGTCATTCCAAGACACGACATCTACTCAACAACCAATCATTGTATAAAGATATTTATGTTATGAATGCATTACCAATATCAGGCATCCTTCATAACCAATATTTCTTCTACCAAGGACCATAAGATCATAAGGTCTACCAGAGATCATCACCGAGTAAAATAGCACCGAATACATATCAAGGTTATGCAATAAATACAATGTAAATGAAATGAATATATGTAATAGTCATATAAACCTGGTATACACACGTTCCTGCAGTAGGTGTCACGTGACCCATGAAAGACTCATGAGGTCCATTAGGGATGACAGGTGGGTATAATTTTGCGGATTCCGCACCGCACCCGCCTTAGTTGGGGCAGGTATGGATATAACTTTGGCAGGTAGTAGGCGGGTATGGGTATTAAAAATGTACCCGCCACGTGTAGGTAGTGAATTTACAATTATACCCGCCTCCCCCACCCCGCATCCAACCGCCCACCAACCCGCCCCATAAGCCCAGTAATATTATTTTCCCCAAAACCCAAACCCATCGACCAACCCTTATTTCTCCCAAAACCCAAACCAATCCCTAACATAAAACCATCGTATTCTCTCTCAACCTTTTTCCAAAAAAAAAAAAAAACACAGAGCAACAACTCATTCGTTCCTCTTCTGGACAAGTTTTGTCAACCATAGTCCGGTGGATCTAGAAGACCTCCGCCTCAATTCGCTACACCAAAAAACGGTCAGTCTATCAAAAAAATTAAACCATTTCTATTATGTTTTGTTCACTGTCGAAGCATGATAAACTAGTCAGATACCCTTAATGATATAATTTAGATTTTCATGTGTTTGTGTTGTCAATTTTGGAAATAGGGTTCTGAATTTTCTTGATTTTTGAGGTTGTGAGCTTATGAAACCTGCAAATTACTAGCCAAGAACTAGATTGTGGGTTTGTTTTGTTCTTTAATTTATGAGTTATTCTCTGTTTTGAGTTTTGTTTTATTGTTCTTTCAGTTATTCTGAAACCTGAATGGAAGTGAATAGCCAAATAGGCCAAGCTTTGGGCTTTTTTTGAGTTTTCGGAGCAATAGTTTTTATTGTGTTAATGTCATTGATATGGCTGGCGGGTACATACGGGTATTGACTGGTGGCGGATATCCACTTGGGTGGTGAAGCGGTGTGAATTTAAGAATATACCCGCCTAGACGGGTATGAATATTTAAATTGTACCCGTCACGGGTAGGCGGGTAGGTGACAGGTATAAAATTTTCTGGCGGATATGGGTGCGAGGGAGGGGGTACCCGCACCCGCCCCATCCAATTTCCATACCTAAGGTCCATATACTCATCTGTTCCCATCAGATACCAGCTCTATAGCTGTAGCATCATCACCAGTCAACACTCTCGTATTATGTACCATACCTAGTAACAGACTTCCCAAGCCTCTTTTTAGCAGATCTCAATAGTTCAAATGTAATTATAATATGTATGAATGATATGAATATGAGTACACCATACAACAACATAATCAATACAATCAGTATTATCATTTCATTTTGAAGTATTTAGACGAGAAATAGAGTGATGAATGCAAACATGGTTACAAGCCCAAGAAACACGTATCTTCAGATATATTAGTTTACCCATAGGAAACGGTGTGATGAATAAGCATACTATTCTCAAATAAGAGCGACAAATCCAAATAATAGCGACAAACCCAAATAATGGTGAATAGCCCAAATAACACCAGTCAGAATAAGCTTAAGGCTGATTTTCTAAATCACCCATATTTACAGGTATACATCGGTACCCACCCAAACATTCATTATAATTGCTAAGGTAGAACCCCTAAACATGTCCACTACCTCTTAACATTTATAACTCTACGCACTTCTATCGAAGTATATGAGAGATAAACCATAGCCTACCTTATGCTGAGTTAGTGCCATAAACTCTTAGTCCACGAAGTTCTTCCGAATGGATATCGGTTGGTCAACCCAATTGATCACACAGATACCCTAGGTCAACGTATATACAATCGACATATAAGACTATTTTTAGAGGAATAACTACCACTTAGTCCGTAATGGGATCATCAATGAAGAAGGAAAAAAAATTCGGGCTAAAAGGGAAATATCAAAAATATATTTTTAAAGAAACGGTTCATCTAAGTTCCATGAAGTCTAAGATGTCCTCTAACTATCCAATCTAACATTGTTTTTATCACTTTATGAAAAGCCAACATTTTTCTTTGTCTATTTATCTAGAACCCCCTATCTCTTTTTACTGGGCCCGAGAAAGAAAAGAAAGACCCAGTTCTCTCATCGGTCTTATTCGAAGTCGTAGAGCGAGCTAGCTGGCTAAAGCGAAAGATTATTCCAGAGAAAGGTACGCTTGCAAACCCAGATGATAGATCCACGGGACCGAAAGACTGATCGACCGCATCGCATCGGTAATCAGGAATAGCTTCAAGCTGCTCGACCGTAGGGAGAGGAGTAAGCAACTTAAGACTGGAAATGAGCGAAAACTGCTCGAGCGAATGCGAGAGGAGCCCCGGGCCACTCGACTGTAAGGAGAGGAGATAAGAAAATCTCCTTTTTATTACATTTAAGAAACTAGTTTATAACTTAATAATAAATTGAATAGTTGTTTCCCCTTACTAACACATGATTGAAATCAGAAAACCACTTCTAAACTCTAGTTTTTAATTTAAGAAACCAAGTTACTAATATTTAAGGGTTTTACAACGAAACTCATCTTTCCCACCCAAGATTCCACCATCAAAGCTTAACTTAAAAGCATAAGAATAATAAATAGGGTTAAGAAATCTTACCCCCAAGAATTTAATGCCAAAACTCATGAAAGTATCTCTCCGCCAAGCCTCCCAGCTGCTGAAATAAAGTTGGGGAAGTGAGGCTCGAGTTTGGAGATTTGTAGGAAATAAGGATTTAGGTCCACCCAATGATTTCCGCTGTCGTGCTACACTTCTGTAGAAAATCTCTTCATAGATGCGATATTACTAAAACTCAAGACTTCAACCGAAGCAGACAAACTACCATTGGAGTAGACTCGCTGAGGCGACACAATCCCTGTCGAAGAAAATATGGGGCTTCCAGAAATTTCTCAAGTCAATTTATCTTCTCTCTATAATGGCTAAGGTCACTTACCTATAAGTTTCCATGCATAAAAAACATCGTGAGCATCGAGCGAGGGATATTTTAAAAAATCGATAGAAAGATCATAACGATCGGTTGAGTTGGTACACCAGCACAAACCTCTAGGTTTGGTGGTCAGTCTAGAAAATGGGGTTCTTAGTCAGGTCATGGTGGGAATCAGACATGTAGAGGTAGGTCTCAGACTAGTTGAGATAGAGCGCGTTCATGTTGGGTGGTCACCAGGGTTCTCAGTCTAAAGGAGGACGTGTGAACTGTTATGCTTTCCCTAGTAGACCTGAGGCTGAGGCGTTAGATGTAGTTATCACAAGTATCATCTCAGTCTATCATTGGTCTGCTTCAGTACTATTTGATTTAGGGTCTACATTCTCGTAGATATAGGGTACGTACTTTTCTACTGGTAGACAGTCTAAAAGAGGACGTGTCTACATAATTTTCCACTGGTCTAGATATATGGTGTGATATGTTTGATGTCCCTATTCGTGTGTCTACACCAGTTGGTGATTCTGTGATAGTAGATCGAGTCTATCAGTACTGTGTGGTTATTTTCATGGGTTATGATACTTGGGTAGACTTGGTTATAATAGATATGATAGATTTCGATATCATCTTAAGTATGGACTGGTTATCACTATATCACGTGATCCTGGACTGTAATGCCAAGATAGTCACTCTAGTGATGCCAAATATTTTGAGATTGGAATGGAAAGGTACTCTAAGCCCTTCTCCAAAAACAATATTTCTTTCCTTCAGGCTAGGAAGTTAGTAGATAATGGTTGTTTGGCATAATATTGCATATTCAGGATACGAGTGTAGATACTCCTTTCCTTAAGTCAACTCCTATAGTATGTGAGTCCATTGAGGTCTTTCCAACAGATTTGTTGGGTATTCCACTAGATAGATATATTGATTTTGTATTGATCTAGAGTCGGGTACTCAACATATTCTATTCTTTTGCAACATATGGATCTGATAGAAATGAGGGAGCTTAAGGACTTAAAGGTTTCATTAGACCCAACGTGTCTCATTGGGGTGCTCCTATATTATTTGTGAAGAAGAAGGATGACACTATGCATATGTGTATCCACTACAGGAAGTTGAACAATGTCACTATCAGAAACAAGTATCTGATTCCTCTTATAGATGATTTGTTCGACCAATTTCAGGGTGCTTCTATATTTTCAAAGATTGATTTGAGGTCTGGGTATCACCAGTTGAAGATTAGGGCAGAAGATGTTCCCAAGATGGCCTTTAGGACTCGATATGGCCAATATGAGTTCTTAGTGATATCTTTTGGGCTTAACAATACCCCCACAATATTCATGGATTTGATGAATGAGATATTCGTAGATTAAGAAAGACCATGAGAAGAATTTGAGAGTGGTTCTTGAGTTGTTAAATGGGAAAGAGTTGAATACTAAGTTTTCAAAGTGTGAGTTATGGCTTAGTTCTGTGGAATTTCTAGCGCACGTGGTGTCCAAAGATGTATTATAGTAGATCTGAAGAAGATAGAGGTAGTTAGGGATTAGGCTAGACATACTTCAGTGACAAAGATTTAGAGCTTAGTAGGTCTCGCGAGTTATTATCATCAGTTTGTCAAGGGTTTCATGACTATTGCTTCTCATTTGATGCGGCTGATTCAGAAGGATGTTCCCTTTTTAGTGGTTTGATGAGTGTGAGGAAAGCTTTTAAAAGCTCAAGTCACTTTTGACCACAACCCCAATTTGGCCCTTCTTGTGGAGGGAAAGGACTTCGCCGATTATTGTGATACTTCTTCTTGATGCTTCGAGGATTGGTTTGAGTTGTGTATTGATACAAAAGGGTAGGGTATTAACATATGCATCGAGGTAGTTGAAGGTATATGAGAAGAACTACCCACTCATGATTTATAGTTAGCAGTATTGTATATACGTTGAAAATGTGGAGGAAATTCCTATATGGAGTTCATTGTGAGGTGTATATGGATCACCGTATCCTTCAACATGTGTTTAATCAACGAGATTTGAATTCTAGACAACATCAATGGACGGAGTTGCTCAAGGATTATGATATGATTAATTTGTACCATCCAGGCAAGACCAATGTGATGGAGGATGCTTTGAGTCGAAAGGCGGTGAGTATGAGGAGTTTGACGCGTTTGATTGTTGAAGAGCGTCCCTTGGCAATAGAGGTTCAGTCCTTAGCCAACAGTTTGTGAGACTTGACATTTTGAATCCGGGTAGGATTTTGGCATGTATTGAGTCAAGGTCATCCCTTTTTTAGCAGATTAAGGCCCATCAATATAATGATCTAAAATTGTACAACATTAGAGATAAGATGATGCAAGGGGAAGCCAAGGACGCTATGCTTGATGGTGAGAGAGTCTTAAGCATCAAAGGGAAACTATGTGTTCCTTATGTTGGAGACTTGATGAGATTGATTATGGATGAGGCTCACAAATTTAGATAGTCTATTTATCCAGGTGCAACAAAGATGTATTGTGATTTTAAGCAACACTATTGGTGGGGTGGGATGGAATGAATAGAGACATTGTTGAGTTTGTGTCTCGATTTCTGAATTTCTAACAGATCAAGTATGAGCACTAATGACCAGGTGATTTGACTTAGATGAGGCCCATTCCGAGTGGAAGTTGAAACATATTGCTATAGATTTTGTTGTTGGGTTTCCAAAGACTTTGGGCAAGTTTGATGCTATTTGGGTAATTGTTGATAGGTTGACTAAGTACGCACACTTTATTCCGATCCAGATGACTTACAATTATGAGAAGTTGGACAAGATTTATATTTATGAGATTATTAGTCTGCATGGGGTACCTATTTCTATAATTTAAGATTGGGTTATTCATTTTATTTCTCATTTCTGGAGGATTTTGCAAAGTAGTAGGGTACTTATTTGGATCTCAGTACAACATTTTACTCTCAAACAGACTAGGTCAGTCCGAGTGAACCATTCAGGCTTTGGAGGATATGTTACGTGCTTGTGTTTGACTTTGGTGGTCATTAGGACCAATTCTTACCTTTGGCAAAGTTTGCGTATAACAACAGTTATCACTCAAGCATTGATATGGAACAATTTGAGGCTTTATATGGTAGGAAATGTGATTATCCGATTGGGTGGTTTGATGCATTTGATGTGAGGCCTTGGGGTACAGATTTATTGAGAGACTCCTTAGAGAAGGTAAAGGTGATCCAGGATAAGCTCATGGCGGCTCAGAGTAGGCAGAAGGAGTATGCGGATCGGAATGTCCGAGCTATGGAGTTTATGGTTGTTGATAGGTTTTATTGAAGGTCTCGTCTATGAAGGGTTTGATAAGGTTTGGCAAGAAAGGTAAGTTGAGTTCGAGGTATATCAGGCCTTGTGAGATTCTTCAGAGGGTTGGAGAGGTGGCATATGAGTTGGCTTTGCTATCGGGCCTTTCATGCGTGCAACTAGTTTTTCATGTTTATATATTGAAGAAGTACAATGCTGATGGGTCCTATATCATTTAACGAGATTCCATGTTTCTTGATCAAAATTTTGAGTTCGAGAAAGAACATGTGGCTATTCTGGATAGCAGGTGAGAAAATTAAGGTCTAAAGAGATTGCTTCTGTGAAAGTGCCATAGAACCAATGTACTATTGACGAAGCTACCTGAGAGATCGAGGCTGATATGCAGAGCAGATACCCTCACTTATTTACTGACTCTAGCATGTTTCGCCTTTTCATTTCTCTCCGTTCGAGGATAAATATTTGTTTAATTAGTATCTGATGTAACGACCCATTCAATAATTTTAGCTAAAGACCTCTATTTGTCTAAATTACCCCTCTCATAGACACTATATGGGGTTTGTGAGTTGCGAGGATGGGTAGCACATTTTTTGAGGTGCTTTGGAGTGATTTTATGAAGAAAAAACTCAAAATGATTAGTTTTGAAATGAAGTGTTTGACCCAAAGTTGACATTTTGGTATATGGGTTCGTTTATGGGTTTCATCATTTCCGATAGGTTCGGAGCAACATTTATGGTATAGTCGAGTTCTTGGTTCACTTCTTGAGGCATTCAGTTATATTTTGTTACTCTATTTGTAAAATTGTGGAATTTTAGTATTTTGAGTGATTTCATAGAAAAGTAAGTCTTAGCTCGGTCGCATGAGAAATCCAAGTGCGCGAGCAAGTTTGTAGCGTCGTTTACCTTTGGGTCCTTGTTTGGGTTATATCCGAGAGGTCTCGAGAATGTTTTGGGTGGTTGGTTGAGAATTGACCAAATTTCCATGTTGCTAGTTTCTGGTGTGTCGCACCATCAGGCCCTTGGCCGCTTCTGTGAATTTGCCTCTACGGAGGTTGATTCACTGATGTGGGCCTTGGTGGATTGGGGTTGTCCCCTTCTGCGACACTTGTTGCGCAGAGGTGATTCGCCTCTGCGGAGTATTTCTGGTTCTGCGTGTTCTGAGTTTTTAAGTTGGGTCACTCGGCAGGTTTTTCGCTTAGGCAATTCGCTTAGGCGAGGTTGAATCCGCTGAAGCGGAATTGCTATTTTCCAAACCTAAAATTTAATACCAATTTCGAATTCATTACCCCATTTTCTCATCTCGGGAGTAAAGCTCCATAGAGAGGGAATTTTAGAGACTATCATCATCTTTCATCTTTAGGGTAAGAAATTCTATCTCCTTTTACTTACTTATCATTATTATATCCTCTAATCTATGTTGAATTCATTATTTGGGTAGAATTGACCTAGGTTCTATGTGAGAATAAGAGGCTTGGATCAAGAAATTGAGGCTGGTTAATGATCTTATTGCTTTGATATTGTACATTTGAGTTGATTTAGGATAGTAGGAAGTGGTGTTATGATTAATTTGGTATAGGAATTCATTTTAGAATTGGAAAAAAATCTAGGGTTTCAATTGGGGTTTTGCTTAAATATGAAATTGGAAGCCCAAACGTGAATAGTTCTCAAATTAACTTAAGGATATGACTCTATAGAATATTCTCACAGTTTTTGAACCATAAAGTTTCGATTTTTACGTTCGTAGGCCCGAGGCCGATTTTGGGGTGGACATTTAAGTTTGATTTTAAATGACTAAGTCTGTGTGCATGTGTTAAATTGCTTTATTAACATAGAATCTATGTGTTAGACTACGAGTATTATGAGGCACTTCGCAAGGGCAAGGCCTTTACAGAGTACTGAGGTTCGTGCCACTTGCTCACCTCCGAGATAGGCTATAATTTATTCTTTCTAGACTCTGATAGAAGTATGTCGTTATTATAAAAATTGAAGGGTGTTGGGCGTGTTTGGGGGTCCCACCTTAGCGGTTGTGATGAGTGCTTAGGTGGTTACCAGTGTTGAACTGTATTGATGGGTGATTTGGGCAATCAGCCTTAGGGTTGATTCCAACTGCTGTTATGTGGGCTTCTCTCCATTACTTGGGCTTGTCACCATTGATTGATAAATTGTTGTGTTCACTCATCACATTTGCTTCTGATATGAAAGACCGATTACGTGGAATTACTTGTATTGAATTCTGAAGCATGTGATTTCCATCTCTTATATTTGATTATATCTCATACATCCTGATTACTTGCCTTATTATTGTTGCATTCACACACTCATGATTATATGATATGGAAGTGGAGTTGTATGGAAATGTTGTGGGTCCAATGATACATGAAATGTGAGGATATTCTTATGAGATGATGGAAAAAATTGATATGACTTGACAAATGAGTCTTGGACTTTAGTCAGATTCGTGTGTTGAATTATGGCTATCTAGGAGCGGTATATAAATGATGAGGGTCCTCCATAGGTCATATATATAAGATAAAGCCTATAGCGTGTGTATACCATGTTGACGGAAATGTACCTTGCATTTAAATTCATACTATACATTATTATACATTGATTTCTTGATGAATTATACGTGATTTAGATTAATTATCGTGACTTGGATTGATTATTGGATAAGGTAGAATCTATTGATTTAACTTCCATGATTTTTGAATATTTCAGTATTGAATTCTTTTGTGAATAAGGTGACTTAAGTGATTTATCGAACTGTTAGAATAAGATTATATGAGAGTCAACTTGATATTTATGTCAGTTACGTAACTTTTGTCGTTGTCGGCCTATCATGCCTACGAGGTTACGTTGTGTACTCATACTATACTTGCTGTATTATTTTTGGATGTAGATAAAACGCCTTCTACCAGTTCAGGACCACGTGGTTGAGTCCCGAGTTGGATAGTTCGAGTGTTCGGGTGAGCTTGCTTCTTCACGACATGCATGTGATATCATTCTTATTCATGTCTTTTATTTGTGTTCGGGAGACATTATCAGACTAATCAGACTAATTTTTAGTGCTTTTGTATTACAGACTACATATTTAGGTTTGTATTAACTAGATTATCGGATTTGACTCCTTTTATTATGTTATAACAAGACTTATTTAAAACTACTTCATTTATGTTCCGCTTATTCTTATCTTTTATGTTATTGTTTTGGGTTGTGGTTCGCCTACCGATGGGTAAAACATATATGCCTGGAGTCGTGACACGAATGATCTCTATCATTTAGGGCTTCTCGAGGCATTGAAAATTGAAGAAATATATTTCCATTCAACTCCCTCAAGTTTGTTTATTGACCAAAAAGGCACATACAATATGAATACCTACCATTCGCGAAACTAACTTTAAATAAATCAATAAATTGACAATTCAATCCTAAAAATAATAGAGGTGTTTCCAAAATATTGAGAAAATTCCACTGAAGTTATTTTTGATTTTTTTGTTCCTGTAAATTCCACTTTTTTTTGTCCCTATAAAGTTACACCTTAGAAAATACTATTTATAAGAAAAGTCACTTTCTCTCACTAAATCCCTTAGTTTATAAAAATATACTATTTTATCGGGAATTTCAACAAATTACTTCTCTTGTTTCTTTCTTATATTTATTTTTATTGAAGGTTGAAGCTTGTGTAACTTGTTTGTAGTATAAGGTGAAAGAGTTTGTTGATGAACAAATTCAAGAAATCGAAGAGGATGCTGATGTGGACTCTACTGTGAATGTTGTATTTATGAAAATTGTGGGAGAAAAGTCAGGATATTGCCGTGGCCAAAATTCGGCTGTAAGCCTTCCAGTAGGAAATACATGAACGGAATTCAAGAACAGCTGCAAGCACAACAACAGAAACGAGAGAACGTCAAATTCAAGCTAATGAAAGTACAAAGTCAACTTGAGGAGAGCGAAAATATCGAGAAGTACTCATGGAAGCTCGTCTAGTGTGTGAGCAAGAAAATGAAGAAGCCATGGAAGCTCCTTGTTAGGAAAAACTCTGTATTTTCCTTCTTTGTGTAATTAGGATGGAAATTAAAATCGCGAACAAAAATTATGAGAATAATAGTAAAGAAACACGAGAATTTTGGTTACGCGGAAAACCAAAAAATGAGAGAAAAACCGCGGGACTAGTAGTTCAATCCTTCCACTATAAGATGATAGTAGGATTACAAGATTTCACTCAAATTGCATGAATAACAACATTTCTCTCTCAATAATAATATGTGGAACACTCACTAACTTGAGAAAAATGGAGAATTTCTCAAGCACCCTCACTATGAAAGTTACTCTCTCTCTATCACTCTTAGAGTGGATGCTCTCACTTGTGTTGTAGATGCTCTTCACAACTTGTGGATGTAGATGCCCCAGCCTTCTCTAAGTACCCATATTTATAGGGCCAAAATGAACATGCTAGAAGACTCTCAAAGTTGTCTAAATTCAACTCCCAACAAACTAGTAATTAATACATGAGTCATTCTAGAGAAATCTAACTCTAGAGAATTACAACGCTAGAGAAATCCCATTCTAGAATCAAACACTTATTGTATCAAGTGTTGGCTCTGATACTACTTGTTGGGTCCGGAGCTACGGATAAACAAGAATATGTAAGAATAAAACCGTAACAGCTAGAACAACTAAAAACAATTTCTGGATATTGCCTTCAATGTTGTGTCAATATCTGAGGCAACATTGTGATAAAACAGTTATAAACCTTTATAGAATAAATGCAGCGGAAAAGTAAAGAGACACATAGTTTATATTTTCAAGTGTATATATTAATATATTCCTTGATGGTCAATGACCAAAGTATTGTATATATTATATACAATTACAAATGAATTTCTTTTTACAAGATTGAACAATAAATACGGAAGGCACCTTTAACGTCCCTTTGGTTGTTTACAAGATTGAGCAATAAATTCTTGAGCTTGTACACATGATGTGGATGGTGAGGATCCTCAAATCCCTTTGGTTGTTCAACGTATACTTCTTTGTCCAAGTATCCATTGAGGAAGACACCTTTAAAGTCCATTTGGTGCAAGGTAATCTTTAAATAGCAGGCAATAGCAAGAAGCAATCTTATTGACTCAATTCTATCCATAGGAGCGAAGGTCTCGTCATAGTCAATACCTTCTACTTGTGTATATCCTTGAGCAACAAGTCGAGCTATGTTCCTAACAATCTTCCCTAACTCATCTGATTTGTTTTTGAATATTCACTTGGTCCCAATAACATTTGTGTTGTTGGGTCGTGGTACCAAGTCCCAAATCTCATTTCGGGTAAATTGTTCAAGCTCCTCTTGCATGGCTTGAATCCAAAAATTATCTTTTAACGCCTCCCCAATATTTTTAGGTTCCAAAGTAGATGTAAGACAAAAAAGACTAACCTGTTGGTATATGGTGGACATTCACACATACCTTACCATTTCACGATAATTAACTGGTTCTTTTTCTCTTGTGCGCCTTTTCTCGAAAACTCCCCCTATCACCTGGTCGGGTGGATGGTTCCTTCTAATCCTCGTGGAGGGTCTCTTCTCACTTGATCATTCAGTTCAGTAGCAGACTCCTCCTCGACTTCGTCCCATGTGTTCTCTCTTTGAGGTTCAAATGTTTCTTCTGATGTTGGAACAACATCTATTTCTTCAGTGGGTTGCTCCTCTTCAACTGCAACTACAATGTTGTTTTCTGAAGATCTACCAGATATATCCAGCAGGTCATCAAAAATAACATTGACCGACTCATTTATGGTCTTTATACGAAGATTGTATATTCGGTAAGCATGACTATTCTGAGAGTAGCCAACGAATATTCCCTTGTCACTCTTAGAGTCAAATTTAGCCAGTTAATCCCTGTCATTAAGAATATAGCACACACACCCAAAGACATAACAAAAATTCGATCTTTGAAATATCCCCTCTCTAAAAATACTCTCTCAAAAATACTTTCTTTCTCTCAAATTCAGAAATCTAATAGCTTTCTATTAGCCGAAAGTTATGTCTAGCTAAAAACCCATATCAGTCTATAATCCTAATAGAATAATATCGTAATCTAAGAAAATCTACTTCAAGAAATCATAAGAACAAAAAATAAACTTTGAAGAATATATAGTAAAACGCATATTAGTTCAGAAACCTTGACTCTTGCTGAAATTCTTGGAAAGAACTGTAGAAACCTCCTAAGCACCTAGGCCATAGTACCCATAATGCGGAGAAGCAAGAAAGGGGAAGGCTGTGCCAGGGTGAAATTGAGATATCCGGTGATCCGAAGATTACTGCAAAAAGGTATGGTTTCTTTAATTGTATATTTTAACTATGTTTTCGATAAGTGAATTTCTATGATTATGATTTTGATAAGTAGGATTTCTATGGTTATGATATTAAAATTCTGAAAGAGGTTATAAATTGATTTAAATTAAAAAATGGATAAAGACTTCTATGTAAATCTGTTTATACTACTTGTTAGTATACTACTTGCTTGTTATTACCTTAAATTCCGCAATAATCGTAATAATATTAGAAATAATAGTGAAAATACCACCGATGTTCTTCCCTCTTTAGGGTTATCAGGTGAGGAAGAGATCCGTCCAGAAATTGATATCAGAGCCATAAATAGGACAAAACAAGATCTAAACACAGCTAGGAACATGAATAGGACTAATAACTACAACATATATGAACGTTATGAATATGATTCAGATAACCAGTTAAATCACTATGAATATGAATCTGATAGGTCTAATGATAATAACTTAGAACAGTTTGATACAGAAGATTGAAATTCAAAATGAGAACAATCAACTCCTTCAGAAAGATAGTAAGATATAATAAAATGATATGGAAGTGTAGAGAAGTTAAACGCTTTTTAATGGAAGTAAAAAGAAAAGCTGAAAAATTATTAAAAGCACAAAACGAATGGTTAGACCAGAAAAGAGAAGGTGACACATTTTATAACGATGAACAATAACGAAAAATAAATGAGATATATTTCGATGTTGTAGCAACAAGAAGAAGAATAGAAGAAATGAATACAAAAATTAATGTACATGAACTCATAATAAGAGATTTAATAAGGGATATAAGCTTTGAAACAAATCAATATTAAAAAATGAACTCATCTTTTGAACCCATTTAGAGATTAAATCAAGCAAAATGGTTATGTCAACAAGCCAAAACCTTACTAAAACAAAGGAAGAAACATAAAGAATTAGAAAGAAAATATAAGATAAGAATATTTGCTATAGAAAAAGAACTAGACCAGACCCAAAAAATTGTAAGCTCCGAGGAATTAACAAGATTATATATAGAGTTAATACAATTACAAGCACAAATAAGATTACATAACGAATTCATAAAGGATATAAATACAAATTTATCTACAACCACTAGTTCTTATGTGTGAAGAAATATTAAGGAAACGAAAAAATATGTTAAGACAAGTAGAATATAAATGAACATATAATAAGTTGTAAAATGAGTATTGATCTAATAACAGAATGAGACAAAACTCTAGAAGAAAAATCTAAGAAAATAGCTGAACAAGAAGATGTTATAAAAAATTTAAAATTTAGATTAACCATAAAAGAAGAACAGTTAAGACAAAAAAAATGAGAAAATTAGGAAAATAACAGAGGAAAAATTAGGACAAATAATCAAACAAGATCGTGAGATAGAAGATTTGAATGAAGTCATAAAACAACAATATAAACACATTAACGTACTAACCTATGGACAAAGGTAAAGAGATAGCAACAGATCTATACAAAACATATTACCAAATGGACGAATATGAAGGAGGAACAACGCAGACCTTAAGTTTTAAACCATAAACGTATCAAAAAATACAGGATGAACAAGAAGAATTATCAATAAAAAAGATATTCAAAACAAAATGGTTCGAAAGAAACAAAGAAATAAGATATATAATCCAAAAACATGAGAACATAATAGACACAACAAGTGTAAATGGAAAAGTCAGAATTAATTTAATAACTGATAAAATAATAAAAAGATAACTATCAAAATTATCAATAGAAGAAGCAAAAAAATACATAAATATATATTTTGGAGGAGTAGAATTTACGATATAAAAGCATACTTTCAGAGTAATATAGATACACCTATACAAATATACATATTGAATGACAGGATAGTAGAAAATTTACAAGACGCATTAATATCAGTGATAGAAGGAAATTGAATATTCCAAAAGTTAAAATTCACGGTACAACCTGATTTTAGTATCTCGTTAAAAGATGAACATAAAGACTTATCTTTAACATTATACTATAAACTAGATGGAATAAAAATGCCACCAGAAAGTAAAGTTATAAGTATAGAAACAAAAATGATATATGCCTTAACAGGAAATCATCATGTAAAGAAACAACGCGAAATGAATAATTTAGTACAAAAAATGTACCAAGATATTTTAGAAAGAATAGAACATAAAGAAAACTCAAAAATAACAATACCAGAAGAAATACATATGAATTTTAGCAATATAACCACAACGAAGTTACAAAGAATAAGACCAAAGATAGAAGGATCCATGATAAGTATTACAAGAGAAATATTAACAAAACAAGAAAGCTTGAGGATACCAAGAACATTGGATTTAATAAATATAACAAGTAATAGATTAAGTATTAAAGTAATTATATTCAACGGACTTACAACAACTGATTGTATAACTGAAATCAATACAGGAGCCGTAAAAAGCTTCGTACATATAAGTAAAATAAATGAAAAAGACTGTGAGCTAATTTCACCAGAAACCTTCAATTACCCTGAAAATGATAGAGAAATAATAGTTACCAAAAGCATTAAGCTGAGATTCAAAATTCAAGATTTAGAATACAAAATAAATATCGCAATCGTAGAATATGATTGTTTTAATGAATTATTATTAGGAAGTAATTTCTTAACCATGGTAGACTATATGATTACTAATAATGGAATAGAAATTAATGATCAAGGTAAAATGAGATTTGTTAATAAAATATAAATATTCAAGATAAGATCAACAAAAAGAAACGGAAGTTAAGAACAATAAAACAAATGTTACTAGAAGAAATTATCGATTCACAGCTTAAATACTTGGAATATAGCTAAAGAAATGAAGCTAGAAAATGAAATAAAGCAATTAGAAAAAATAGCTAATAATAAACCTAATAAAGAATGGATAAGTATAGGAGATGGATGGATGAAAAGAATAAATAACACTGAGTAATTTTAACGAAAAAGTCGATGAGATATGGACAGAACTAATAATAAAAGAAAAATTAAAAAACCTTTTCACAGAAATTGATAAAATAAAAGAAAATCAAGTCCAAACACGCGAACTAATAAGAGAAGAACTAACAAAACTATGGAATGTATCTGAAGTACCAACGCTCAAATTACTACTAGAACATCTTAATACAATAGTAACCCACGTAAACAAAGATAAGGGTAAAGAGAAACAGGTAGATGAAGGAGAACCCAGTAACCAAGAACAGACAATAGGAGACACAGTTGAATTAAGAACTACACAACCTGAAATAGTATCAATAGACGCTTGGAGAAGAAGTAAAACCCCTATAATGATAGATATTAGTCGAATAAAACCAAAAATACCAGAAGAAGTAGCAAAAACATTAGATGGTCTAAAAGCATTAAATAAAAAATGACAATTTTAATGAGTAATACTGAACATAGTGCAGTCACATTTATTAGAAATTATGGAAAAGATATATTAGAAAAAGAAAGATGTAAATATGAACCTATGAAAAAACAGGATCCTAAAGAAACCTTAATAAAAAATGAAGATAATTTAAAAGAAAAAAACATTTATGTTAAAGAAAAAAATTTAAAACTTGAAAATAAAGCCCAAAGCCAAAAGATAATAGAATTAGAGAAAGAAAATACGAAATTAAAGCTATCTACTAATGAAGAATGATTGACAAAGTATAACAAATACAAAACTAAGTATAAAGATACCAAAAACAACTTAAATAAAACTAAAGTAGTAGTAAAAGAGACAAAAAAGGAATTATAACTAGTTAAACAAGAAATGAGTGAATTAAAAGAAGAATTACATATTATGAAACAACAAATAGCAAGGTTAAAAGAAAAAAAAAGGTAAAAAGAATACATAACACCAGTGATGAAAATGATAAAAATAGCAACATTAATGATAGTAGCAGTACAGATAAAGAAGACGTAATAAGTAATGAAGGACAAGTAGCAAAAATTACGGAAGAAATAGAAGATGAAAATAATTCAGAAATGGTACAAGAAAATAATCAAATATTGGAAGCATTACAAAAGATGCAAAGAGTAAATGCATTAATAGAAGAAGAACCTGAAAGCGATATAGAATATGAATGTAATGAACCTTTTGAAACAGAAATAGAATGAGATAACATAGTAAATGAAGATACTAACGACTACCCAGAAGAAGAAATGGTGGATCCAGCCTTAGAAGTCGTAACAAGGAAACCTACTAGATTACCACCACATATACCAATAAGACATCAAGCAGAATTCAACGAATTTGTAGGATCAATGGCACAAGGAATAAATATGAATGGATATTTTTTATACTTAGACAATGTTTATGATGAACAAGAACTAAGCAGAAAAATAAATGATTGGAATGTAGGAATGTCTTTAGCACTAATGAGTTCAGCGCATACTAGTGATCTAGACTATATGTATGAATTAATATATAAAACAATGATTGGAAAAGTAGCATTTTGGTTTGAAACCATAACTTATCAAATGAAAGGAGAAATATTTCACCATGTTAAAGACCGGAAGGGAATATTAATGTTATTTGATATGGTATTAAAAAGAGAATTTCTAGGAGAAATATGGCTAGTAACCAGAGAAAATGTATTAGCTGAAAGAAAATGTGAAATCATAATGAATTTAAACAATATGAAATGTTGTAAGATCAATAAACTACCAGAATATACAATAAGTTTTCATAAATTCTATTATGTAACGACCCGTTTGGTCGTTTAGCACTTTAAAACTACGAAAAGGGTACAGGGCTATGGGGGTATTTAATTAGACGACTTTTAATATATGAAATGAGACATGAAATTTAGTTAAATAAACATGTGGGCCAAGCCCACTACCCCCTTCGTGTGGACGCTATATACAAAAGGGGGGAGGGGGGGACAAAGGAAAAAAAAGAAACCCTAACAGTAAGAAGAGAACGAGAAGCGAGAGAAAAGTAAGGGGAGAGGGAGACGAGCAGCGAGAGAAAAGAAAGAGGGAGAAACGTGCGCAGCCAGCAATGAGAAGAAGGAAGGAAAGGAAAAAGAAAAGAAAGGAGAGGGAGAAGAGAGACGCACGCAGGAGCAGCGAGAGGAGAAAAAGGTGGAGGCAGGACGCGAACTACCATCGTCCTTCCCTCAACCAACGTCATCGCGGGAACTCTCTCCGCAAGTTCGGGGGTGGGGAAATTGGTGAGGTTTTCCACCACGGCTCGCCGAACTGGTTGGGAGTGGTGCTTGCGGGATCAAAGCTCGTATTATCTTTAAAGGTTTTAAACGTTCGGAGGTTATACACAAATGGGAAACGTTGGTTGATTGTTTGTGGCACCCACTCGACATTGAGGTAGGTTATGGTTTACTTTAATTATACTTGGATTAGAATATCGTATGTAGATGTAGGAATTGATAGGGATAGCGTGATAGGACGTCGAACAGGGGAGGTCGACACCGCGGTGCCGAATGTGCAGGACCGCAGGCCGAAGGGGTTCGTCGATTATGTGTTATTTGTGTGATTATCACCTGATTGTATCTCCATCGTATACTAGCTTACTTATCACGTGGAAATAAAGAAATTGTAATGTTGATAATTGAACATAGGACAGTGATATGACTTGTACTTGTCGATTTTGTATTAGTGATATGTGCTGAGACTGATATCATGCCTGACATGCTTTCCATATTATTTTGTTGATGTTGGTGAGAGAAGTTATTGAGTGACTCCGAGGTCTTTGCCGGAGGTTAGAGTGATTGAGTGACTCCGAGGTCTTTGTCGGAGATTTTGGAGTGATTGAGTGACTCCGAGGTCTTTGCCGGAGATTTAGAGTGATTCAGTCACTCCGAGGTCTTCGCCGAAAATTGAGAGTGATTGATAGCCTCCGAGGTTTATGCCGGAGATCACGAGTGGTACATGGACTTCGCGGGTCCCCCATGGGTCATGACTTTGAGGCACTGCCCTTAGCAAGTGTGTACGAGAGTGGAGTGAGAGAGAGGCGACTATTGTATTGCATTGCGTTCATTTGCTCGTATATTTGACTGATAATCTGGTGAATTTTATCTGTCCTGGATGTTTCATGATTTCTTTACATTCTACTTGTATATGATATATGACCATACATGTTTGCTCTATGTGCTACTTGTTGGTTTCAACTTCTTCATGTGTTATCTAATCATTGTCGGCCTATGATGCTTATCGGTACTAGTGTTGTACTGATACTACTCTTGCTGCACTTTTGTTGAGTGCAAAGTACGATCCAGGTTCCAGTTCTACGCCCCGTGGCTGATCCGCGAGGTGGAAATCTTCCAATCATTCAGGGTGAACTACTTGGTCGTCTGTGGCCCCTGAAGGGCTTCTTTGTTAATTCCATTTTTCTTTGGTTATTGATAGACAGTATGTAGCCTTCGGGTATTTTTCAGACTTCTATTTCAGACCATGTTTAGCGCTCTTGTACCATTTTGATCAGATTTTGGGGGCGTTAAGTATTTAAGACTTTATAACTTCTTTTATTTATTTATTTTCTGCTGATTTAACTTGTTAACGAGAACGTGATTCGCCTATTCGGGGGAATAGCCTAGGTGCCATCACGACTTGTGAATTGGGTCGTGACAAAGTTGAATTTTATCTGTCCTGGATGTTTCATGATTTATTTACATTCTAGTTGTATATGATATGTGACCATACCTGTTTGCTCTATGTGGTACTTATTGGTTTCAACTTCTTCATGAGTTATCTAATCATTGTCGGCCTATGATGCTTACCGGTACTAGTGTTGTACTGATACTACTCTTGTGCACTTTTGTTGAGTGCAAAGTACGATTCAGGTTCCAGTTCTACACCCCATGGCTGATCCGCGAGGTGGACATATTCCAGTCAATCAGGGTGAGCTACTTGATCGTCCGTGGCCCCTGAAGGGCTTCTTAGTTAATTCCATTTTTCTTTGGTTATTGACAGACATTATGTAGCATTCAGGTATTTTTCAGTGTTTTATTTCAGACCATGTTTAGTGCTCATGTACCCTTTTGATCAGATTTTGGGGTGTTAAGTATTTAAGACTTTATAAATTCTTTTCTTTATTTATTTTCTGCTGATTTAACTTGTTAACGAGCATGTGGTTCGCCTACTCGGGGGAATAGGGTAGGTGTCATCACGACTTGTGAATTGAGTCATGACAAAGTTGGTATCAGAGCTCTAGGATAATCGGTCTAATGAGTACAAGATCATTGTCTAGTAGAGTCTTGCGGATTAGTACGTAGATGTCCGTACCCATCATCGAGAGGCTATAGGACATTTAGGAAACACTCTACTTCTTTTCACTTTTCGTGCTAGTTCAATCCGATTGGTATCTGGTTCATTCTTTTCGTGCGAGATTGTTCAGATTGGTATCTTACACTCATTTATATGTTTTCTCACAGATGGTGAGGACGCGATCGACTGCTACTGGAGGCTGCACCTGTACCTGCACCCGCATCCATACCCGTTGCCCGAGCAGCTGTCCGTGGGCGAGGCAGGGGACGTGGCAGGGGCAGAGGCCGTGCAGCTATTCCGGATAGGAACCCAACACCAGCACCTGCTCAGGACCTTGACAGAGAGTTGACTCCGTAGCTTGGAGACATTTCGGAGGACGAGATTAGAGATGCTGAGGTACAGCCTGGGGTCGCTGCTACTCCTGATTTTCAGGAGGCTGTGTTTCGGGTGTTGGGGTACTTCGACAGTTAGGCTCAGGCGGGAATGCTTCCAGTTGTTCCAGATGGCTCGCAGACTAGAGTGGGAGGTCATACTTCCGATGCTGCGGTTGCTCCAGAATTTCGAACATCAAGGGTATTTCCGGCGGCAGCAATGGCTCCCCGTATTGATGTTACTTCAGTGCCTGATTTTGTTCTAAGGCCTATGGATGGGCCAGTATTGACCACTGAGGAGCGGAAGTTGTTCGAGGGCTTTACCAAAATGTCCCCTCTTTGGTTCTATGGTACTCCCGGGGAGGATGTGTATGAGTTTATTGTTAGCTGCCATGATATGCATCATAAGTTGGGTATAGTGCGATTGCACGGGGTTCCTATTTCCATCATTTTCGATAGAGGCACTCAGTTTACTTCTCATTTCTGGAGGACTTTGCAGAAGGAACTGGGAACTCAGTTAGATCTTAGCACCGCGTTCCACCCGCAGACCTATGGTCAGTCCGAGCGGACTATTCAGGTGCTTGAGGATATGTTAAGGGCTTGTGTTATTGCTTTTGGTGGTCATTGGGATAATTTCTTACCCTTGGCAGAGTTCGTGTACAACAATAGCTACCATTCCAGTATTGACATGGCGCCATTCGAGGCTTTATATGGTAGGAGGTATCGTTTTCATATTGGGTGGTTTGATGCTTTTGAGGTTCGAACTTGGGGTACGAATCTGCTGAGGGAGTCTTTGGACAAGGTGAAGCTTATTCAGGAAAAGCTTCTGGCTGCTCAGAGTAGGCAAAAAGAGTATGCGGACCGAAAGGTTCGTGATACAGAGTTCATGGTTGGTGAGCAGGTCCTACTGAAGGTTTCACCCATGAAGGGTGTAATGCGGTTCGGGAAGAAGGGCAAGTTGAGCCCTAGGTTTATTGGCGCTTTTGAGATTCTTCATCGAGTTGGCGAGGTGGCATACGAGTTAGCTTTGCCACCAGGTTTGCAGGTGTTCATCCGGTATTCCATGTTTCCATGCTGAAGAAGTACCATTCATATGGGTCTTACATCATTAGGTGGGATTCAGCATTACTTGATCAGAATTTGTCCTTCGAGGAAGAGCCGGTAGCCATCTTGGATAGGCAAGTGAGGAAGTTGAGATCCAAGGAAATTGCTACAGCCAAGGTGCAGTGGAAGCACCGTCCGGTTGATGAGGCCACTTGGGAGACCGAGGCGATTATGCGGAGTAGATATCCTCAGTTGTTCGACAATTCAGGTACCTTTTTTTTCCTCTACCCCTACCTTGTCGCTCGAGGACGAGCGATTGTTTGATTGATATCTAATGTGACGACCCGTTTGGTCGTTTAGCACTTTAAAACTACGAAAAGGGTATGGGGCTATGGGGTATTTAATTAGATGACTTTTAATATATGAAATAGGGCATGAAAATTAGTTAAATAAATACATGGGTCAAGCCCACTACCCCCTTCGTGTGCACGCTATATACAAAAAAAAGTGGGGAACAAAAGAGCATGTAGCGATAAACAAAGTAAAAAATAGAAACCCTAACAGTAAGAAAAGAGAATGAGCAGCGAGAGAAAAGCAATGGGAGAGGGATACGAGCAGCGAGAGAAAACAAAGAGGGAGAAAAGAGAAACGTGCGCAACCAGCAGGGAGAAGAAGGAAGGAAAGGAAAAAGAAAAGAAATGAGAGGGAGCAGAGAGACGCACGCAGGAGTAGCGAGAGGAGAAAAAGGTGTAAGCAGGACGCTGAACTATCGTCGTCCTTCCCTCAACCAATGTCATCGCGGGAACTCTCTCCGCAAGAAGAATCGGGGGTGGGGAAATTGGCGAGGTTTTCCACTACGGCTCGACGTACTGGTTGGGAGTGGTGCTTGCGGGATCAAAGCTCGTATTATCTTTAAAGGTTTTAAACGTTCGCAGGTTCTATACAAAGGGGAGGCGTTGGTTGATTGTTTGTGGCACCCGCTCGACATTGAGGTAGGTTATGGTTTACTTTAGTTATACTTGGATTAGAATATCGTATGTAGATGTAGGAATTGACAGGGATAGCACGATAGGACGTCGGACAGGGGAGGTCGACACCGCGGTGCCGAATATGCAGGACCGCGGGCCGAAGGGGTTCGTCGATTATGTGTTATTTGTGTGATTATCACCTGATTGTATCTCCGTCGTATACTAGCTTACTTATCACGTTAAAATAAAGAAATTGTAATATTGATAATTGAACATATGACAGTGATATGACTTGTACTTGTCGATTGTGTATTAGTGATATATGTTGAGACTGATATCATGACTGACGTGCTTTCCATATTATTTTTTTGATGTTGGTGAGGGAATGATTGAGTGACTCTGAGGTCTTTACCGGAGGTTAGAGTGATTGAGTGACTCCGGGGTCTTTGCCGGATATTTAGAGTGATTAAGTGACTCCGAGGTCTTTGTCGGAGATTTAGAGTGATTGAGTGACTCCGAGGTCTTTGCCAGAGATTTAGAGTGATTGAGTGACTCCGAGGTCTTTGTCGGAGATTTAGAGTGATTGAGTGACTCCGAGGACTTTGTCGGAGATTTAGAGTGATTGAGTGACTCCGAGGTCTTTGCCAGAAATTGAGAGTTATTGATAGCCTCTGAAGTTTATGCCGGAGAGCACGAGTGGTACATGGAGTTCGTGGGTCCCCCATGGGTCATGGCTTTGAGGCACTGCCCTTAGCATGTGTGTACGAGAGTGGAGTGAGAGAGAAGCGACTATTGTATGGCATTGCGTTCATCCGCTCTCATATTTAACTGATCATTTGGTGAAATTATATCTATCTTGGTTGATTTCATGAGTTCTTTACACCTTAATAGTATATGATATGTGACCATACCTGTTTTCTCTATGTGCTACTTGTTGGTTTCAACCTCTTCATGCGTTATCTAATCATTGTCTGCCTATGATGCTTACCGGTACTAGTGTTGTACTGATACTACTCTTGCTGCACTTTTGTTGAGTGCAGAGTACGATCCAGGATTTAGTTATACGCCCCGTGGCTGATTCGCGAGGTGGACATCTTTCAGTCATTCAGTGTGAGCTACTTGGTCGCTCGTGGCCCCTGAAGGGCTTTTTAGTTATTTCCATTTCCTTGCATTTGACAGACATTATGTAGCCTTCGGGTAATTTTTCAGATGTCTATCCCAGACTTTGTTTAGTGCTCTTGTACCCTTTTGACCAGATTATTGGGGAATGTCGTGACAATTTTAGGGAATATAAGTATTAAGACTTTATAACTACTTGTTCTTTATTTATTTTCCGCTGATTTGACTTGTTAATGAGAACGTGGTTCGCCTACACGGGGGAATAGAGTAGGTGTCATCACGACTTGTGACTTGGGTCGTGACATATTATGAAGCAAGATTTTTACCAGATGAAGGAATAATATACCAATAACTTTATTATGATCATTTACCAGATCCATATAATACGAAAATAACTAAGGAATATAAACAATTATAACCAAAAGAAAACACGTTGGGAGAAAAAATAAGAGTATTAAGAGCTTATTTAATGAGAAAATGCGAAGAATATAGGTTACAACAAAAGGTTAAAAAGGATAAAAAAATTAGGATTAAGAGAAATATGTGGATTCACAGAAAGGAGATTAGTATTTGGATGTGATAACAAAAGAAAAGGAACGCAAGTATATAAAACATAAGAATACGTTTAGAAAATATAAGAATAAAGCGTTTAATAAAAATAAGAAGTACACAATGAATTATGATAGACCATATTACAGACCTTACAGAAAGAGGAGATATAAGAGATTTAGGAAATACAATAATACCCCCGACACTAGAAATAGGTTTAGAAATAAACGAAAATTTAGAAGAAAAAGGTATATAAAACCATTAGAAACAAAAGAAGCACCTAAAGAATGTAAATGCTGGAATTGTAATGAAAAGGGACATTATGCTAACAAATGCCTGAAACTAAAGAAACAAGAAGTAAAATATATTAATACTACACAATTTATTATGAGTCTAGAACATATAAAAGAAGAAAACAATAAATGGTATAGTGATAAAGAATTTTATATTAGTCTGAAGAAGAAAGTGACATAGAAACAAGAAATGTTAATTATATAAATAATTACTCAGACGAAGAAAACATCTATTCACTATTATTCATATAGTGAGAATAATTCAGAATAAATGGTAGCAATTTACATAGAAGCTCATGTAGAATACAAATCCAATAAGATGATAAAACAAAAAACCTTTATTGATAGCGGAGCAGATATGTGTCTAGCAAGAAAAGAAATTTTGGAATCACATAAGTGGACAAGATCTAGAACATATAGGATACGAGTAACATGATTTAATGAACAAACTAAAGAATTAGACACAATAGCAGAAAATGTAAGGATAATGTTAAATAAATCAATATTTAGATTGCCAATAATATATCAAGATAATAATATGAGTCAGCATGTATTATTAGGAAATAACTTTCTAGACTACTTTAAAACTCAAGTTATAAACAATTATACCTTAAGCCTACAAACACCTTGTAACAAATGGATTATATTAAAAAGAATATTACCGGTACAAACACTAAAGTTGTGTAACAGGATAAACCGAAACAATAATTTGCAACCATTAAAAGAAAAATACCTTGGAATGTTAAAAGTAAATTTTGGAGAAAATCCAATACAGTTGTGGGAAAAAGAGAAAATATATGCTGAAATAAAATTAATAACCCCTAATGATATTGTCAGATGTAAACCTATTAGATATAGCCCAACAGACCAGAAAGAATTCGAAACCCAATTAAAAGAACTACTAGATTTAAAGCTAATACAAGAAAGTAAAAGTCCACATAGTAGTCCAGCTTTCCTAGTAAGAAAACATAGTGAACAAAAAAAAGGTAAGGCTAGAATGGTCGTAGACTATAGAGAACTAAATAAAAAGACAATATTTGATGAATATTTTTTACCGTACAAAAGAAACCTTATTAATAGATTAGGAGATAAGAAATGGTTTAGCAAGTTTGATTGTAAGAGTGAATTTTGGCAGATAAAATTAACCAGAGAATCAAAATCTTTAACAGCTTTTAGTACCCCTCAAGGACATTATGAGTGGAATGTATTACCTTTTGGATTAAAAAATGCACCTCAAATATTCCACAGACGAATGGACCAAGTGTTTAAAAATTAACAGATTATTGTATAGTATATGTCGACGATATACTAATGTATAGTGATAATCTAGGAGATCATATTAAACACTAAGAAGAATTTATAAAAACCATAAAACAACATGAGATTTTGTTATCAGAAAAGACGTTTGAATTTTTTAAGGATAATATAGAATATTTAGGATATATAATAGATAAAGATGGATTCCAACTACAAGAACACATAGTAACAAAAAATAAAATTTTAAAGATAAATTAGAAACTAAAAAAGAAGTGCAACCGTTTTTAGGGATAATAAAATATGCCTTAGATCATATAAAAGACTTACCAGCTCTAAGAAAACCATAACAAGATTTGATCAAAGGAAAAAATAAAGCATTTGAATGAAAAAAAGAACATGATAAAGCAATAAAAGATATCAAAGAAAGAGTAACAAACCTACCAAAATATAGAATACCAACTGATAAAGATCAATTAGAACTTTTTACAGATGCTAGCGACATAGGATGGGGAGCAGTCCTCATAGCATATGACAAAGATGATATAGATAAAGAAAAACCTTTAATATGCGGATATGGACGTGGAACTTGGAAGTCAAATTAAAAGAATTATCATATCAATGAAAAGGAATTATTAGCCGTAAAATTTGGAATAAAATGATTTCATTATCATTTACTACCAGTAAAATTTGTTGTCAAAACTGATAACACACAAGTAAGAGCATTCATCACTAATAAGATAGATCCATTGCCAGAATTGAATAAACGAAGGAAATAACAATCATTCTTTTATTGTTATGATTTTATTGTAAAGAATATATCTGGAACTAAGAATCTTCTAGCTGATTTTTTAAGCAGACATCAGAATGTCAGTTAACAGTGACAGCTTTGACGACTATATCAGCAATGTAATAAATGAAGTTATTTGCAGCAACCAAGCCATGGAAACCAAAATACAAGAACTAGAAGGACTCCTCAGAAAAAATAACAGTCTCGTTGATCAACTAAAAGAATGCCTATCAGACTACCAGAACTACAGAAGCCTAAGAAACTCTCCAAAAGATACCATGGAAACTACAAACTTTCCTACTCTCTGTTCAAGACTATTACAAATGCCGCCAACATCCCAAATACCAACCTCACAAATACTATCAATGGCTGAAAAATTGACATTTTACCCCAGAAATCATCACCGCCTATGAAGCCATTACCAAATATTACACTTATAAATCCAACCCCAACATACTACGAGACTCAAGATTCAACAAGTATCCAAGATATTTATGTCTTGAGAAAACATATCCAAATGTTGCCCATAAACTTTTCAAATATGAATTTCTAGATAAAATCATGACAGATGATACCCTTAACAGCATATCAAAATTACCAAGTACCATATACCAATCAGTTCAATCTATGAGAGAAACATTTGGACCAGGGATATACAGAATACAAATGTTCGATGCTTCTACAGACTTAACGGGAAAACCCATTGTATTATGTCAACTCTTCAAATCTGGAAGGAATACTAGCATTATTGGAGATAGTACAGACTCCAAAAAAGAAATGTCAGGCAAAATCAATCAGTTTTAGGAATGGCTAAGCAACAAAAGAGCTATTGGACTAACAACCTTAGCAGGAAGATTAGAAGATATGATCAGAATGGGAAAGGCAAGCATTATTGGGACTACTAAAGGAGGAGAAGTAGAAGAATTAATTACTATATACTATAACCACGATATAATAGTCCAGGATACGGTGGAACTCACCAACATGATGAACATAATAATAAACTTAAAACATAAACATACCAAAGAAACAATCAAACAATATCAAGCCATAACAAAATAAAAAAGAAAGCCAATGACTCTTAAGAGATATGAGTAATAAGCAAGTTATGAGCATAAAAGAAGAAGGATATTCTGATCCATTCTCTTAATAGCATAATAGCCTGGTGGGGAATAATGTAGTTTTACTACATAAGATCCATCATACCAGTACATCTAGGATCATGCAGTCCAACTACGTGAAGACTAGTATATCAGCATAACATCATAACAGTCTGGCCCAATGTGATTCATCACATAAGCCCCAAAATGATATTAGCATAATAACAGCAGGAATATTATCAAAGAAACGACAAATGAGACAAGGAAAATGACAGCAACGAAGCAGAAGAAAGATGCCAAACACATCAGCTTTTGAAAAAGAATCTCAATAATAGCAAGAAGACAAAGAGATATCAATCAAGACAGACAAGGTATCAGCAGAAGTCAACAAATATCAGCAAGTGGAGATTTGGACGGATGAAATGGATGGATGAAGAAAATGTAATAATTTTAGCTTGTAATATAGATGAAAAGTAGCAGGAATAGTAAAGTCGCCAAATACTGTAGAGGTCGCACAGTAAAGGTCGCAAAGTAAAAGTCATATCACTGTAGCACCCCGAGGTTATCTATATAAAGAGCCTCTTTGTATCAGTTTGAGATAAGAGTTTTCCGAAATAAAAATTCGATCTTTGAAATATCCTCTCTCTAAAAATACTCTCTCAAAAATACTTTCTTTCTCTCAAATTCAGCAATCTAATAGCTTTCTATTAGCCTAAAGTTATGTCTAGCTAAAAACCCATATCAGTCTATAATGTTAACAGGATAATATCGTAATCTAAGAAGATCTACTTCAAGAAATCATAAGAACAAGAAATAAACTTTGAAGAATATATAGTTAAACGCATATTAGTTCAGGAACCTTGACTCTTGCTGAAATTCTTGAAAAGAACAGTAGAAACCTCCTAAGCACCTAGGCCATAGTACCCATAACACGGAGAAGCAAGAAAGGGGAAGGCTGCCAGGGTGAAGTTGAGATTTCCGGTGATCCGAAGATTACTACAAAAGGTATGGTTTCTTTACTTGTATGTTTTAACTATGTTTTTGATAAGTAAATTTATATGATTATGATTTTGATAAGTAGGATTTCTATGGTTATGATATTAAAATTCTGGAAGAGGTTATAGATTGATTTAAATTAAAAAATGGATAAAGACTTCCATGTAAATCTTGCTTGTTATTACCTTAAATTCTGCAATAACCGTAATAATATTAGAATAATAGTGAAAATACCACCGATGTTCTTCCCTCTTTAGGGTTATCAGGTGAGGAAGAGATCCGTCCAAAAATTGGTATCAGAGCCATAAATAGGACAAAACCAGATCTAAACACAGCTAGGAACATGAATATGACTAATAACTACAACATATATGAACGTTATGAATATGATTCAGATAACCAGTTAAATCACTATGAATATGAATCTGATAGGTCTAATGATAATAACTTAGAACAGATTGATACAGAAGATTGGAATTCAGAAATGAGAACAATCCACTCCTTCAGAAAGATAGTAAGATATAATAAAATGATATGAAAGTGTAGAGAAGTTAAACGCTTTTTAATGGAAGTAAAAAGAAAAGCTGAAGAATTATTAAAAGCACAAAACGAATGGTTAGACCAGAAAAGAGAAGGTGACACATTCTATAACGATGAAGAATTACGAAAAATAAATGAGATATATTTCGATGTTGTAGCAACAAGAAGAAGAATAGAAGAAATGAATATAGAAATTAATGTACATGAACTCATAATAAGAGATTTAATAAGGGATATAAGCTTTGAAACAAATCAGTATTAAAAAATGAACTAATCTTTTGAACCCATTAAGAGATTAAATCAAGCAAAATGGTTATGTCAACAAGCCAAAACCTTACTAAAACAAAGGAAGAAACATAAAGAATTAGAAAGAAAATATAAGATAAGAATATTTGCTATATAAAAAGAATTATACCAGAGCCAAAAAACTGTAAGCTCCGAGGAATTAACAAGATTATATATAGAGTTAATACAATTACAAGCACAAATAAGATTACAGAACGAATTCATAAAGGACATAAATACAGATTTATCTACAACCACCAGTTCTTATGGGTGAAGAAATATTAAGGAAACGACAAAATATGTTAAGACAAGTAGAATATATAGCAGAAAAAATTAATATATAACAAAGATATAAATAAACATATAATAAGTTGAAAATGAGTATTGATCTAATAACAGAATGAGACAAAACTCTAGAAGAAAAATCTAAGAAAATAGCTGAACAAGAAGATGTTATAAAATATTTAAAATTTAGATTAACCATAAAAGAAGAACAGTTAAGACAAAAAAAATGAGAAAATTAGGAAAATAACAGAGGAAAAATTAGGAAAAATAATCAAACAAGATCGTGAGATAGAAGATTTGAATGAAGTCATAAAACAACAATATAAACACATTAACGTACTAACCTATGGACAAAGGTAAAGAGATAGAAACAGATCTATACAAAACATATTACCAAATGGACGAATATGAAGGAGGAACAACGCAAACCTTAAGTTTTAAACCATAAACGTATCAAAAAATACAGGATGAACAAGAAGAATTATCAATAAAAAATATATTCAAAACAAAATGGTTCGAAAGAAACAAGATTTATAATCCAAAAACATGAGAACATAATAGACACAACAAGTGTAAATGGAAAAGCCAGAATTAATTTAATAACTGATGAAATAATAAAAAGAGAACTATCAAAATTATCAATAAAAGAAGCAATAAAATACGGAAATATATATTTTGGGGGAGTAGAATTTACGATAAAAGCATACTTTCAGAGAAATATAGATACACCTATACATATTGGATGACAGGATATTAGAAAATTTACAAGATGCATTAATATCAGTGATAAAAGGAAATTTAATATACCAAAAGTTAAAATTCACGGTACAACCTGATTTTAGTATCTCTTTAAAAGATGAACATAAAGACTTAGCTTTAACATTATACTATAAACTGGATGGAATAAAAATGCCACCAGGAAGTATGTTATAAGTATAGAAACAAAAATGATATATGCCTTAACAGGAAATCATCATGTAAAGAAACAACACGAAATGAATATTTTAGTACCAAAAATGTACCAAGATATTTTAGAAAGAATAGAACATAAAGAAAACTCAAAAATAACAATATCAGAAGAAATACATATGGATTTTAGCAATAGAACCACAACAAAGTTACAAAAAATAAGACCAAAGATAGAAGGATCCAGGATAAGTATTACAAGAGAGATATTAACAAAACAAGAAAGCTTGAGGATACCAAGAAAATTGGATTTAATAAATATAACAAGTAATAGATTAAGTATTAAAGTAATTATATTCAATGGAATTACAACAACTGATTGTATAACTGAAATCAATACATGAGCCGTAAAAAGCTTCGTACATATAAGTAAAATAAATGAAAAAGACTGTCAGCTAATTTCACCAGAAATCTTTAATTACCCTGAAAATGATAGAGAAATAATAGTTACCAAAAACATTAAGCTGAGATTCAAAATTCAAGATTTAGAATACAAAATAAACATATGATTATTTTAATGAATTATTATTACGAAGTGATTACTTAACCATGGTAGACTATAGGATTACTAATAATGGAATAGAAATTAATGATCAAGGTAAAATGAGATTTGTTAATAAAATATGAATATTCAAGATAAGATCAACAAAAAGAAACGGAAGTTAAGAACAATAAATAAATGTTACTTGAAGAAATTATCGATTCTCAGCTTAAATACTTGGAATATAGTGCTAAAGAAATGAAGCTAGAAAATGAAATAAAGCAATTACAAAAAATAGCAAATAATAAACCTAATAAAGAATGGGTAAGTATAGGAGATGAATAGATAAAAAACAAATAACACTGAGTAATTTTAACGAAAAAGTCGATTAGATATGGACGAAACTAATAATAAAAGAAAAATTTAAAAACCTTTTCACAGAAATGGATAAAATAAAAGAAAATCAAGTTCAAACACGCGAACTAATAAAAGAAGAACTAACAAAACTATGGAATGTATCTGAAGTACCAACACTCAAATTAATACTAGAACAACTTAATACAATAGTAACCCACGTTAACAAAGATAAGGGTAAAGAGAAACAGGTAGATGAAGGAGAACCCAGTAACCAAGAACAGACAATAGGAGACATAGTTGAATTAAGAACTACACAACCTGAAATAGTATCAATAGACGCTTGGAGAAGAAGTAAAACCCTTATAATGGTAGATATTAGGCGAATAAAACAAAAAATACCAGAAAAAGTAGCAAAAACATTAGATGGTCTAAAAGCATTAAATAAAAAAAGACAATTTTAATGAGTAATACTGAACATAGTGCAGTCACATTTATTAGAAATCATGAAAAAGATATATTAGAAAAAGAAAGATATAAATATGGATCTATGAAAAAACAGGATCCTAAAGAAAACTTAGTAAAAATGAAGATAATTTAAAAGAAAAAAACATTTATGTTGAAGAAAGAAATTTAAAACTTGAAAATAAAGCCCAAAGCCAAAAGATAATAGAATTAGAGAAAGAAAATACGAAATTAAAGCTATCTACTAATGAAGAATGGTTGACAAAGTATAAAAAATACAAAATTTAGATTAACCATAAAAGAAGAACAGTTAAGAAAAAAAATGAGGAAATTAGGAAAATAACAGAGGAAAAATTAGGACAAATAATCAAACAAGATCGTGAGATAGAAGATTTGAATGAAGTCATAAAAGAACAATATAAACACATTAACGTACTAACCTATGGACAAAGGTAAAGAGATAGCAACAGATCTATACAAAACATATTACCAAATGGACGAATATGAAGAAGGAACAACGCAAACCTTAAGTTTTAAACCAGAAACGTATCAAAAAATACAGGATGAACAAGAAGAATTATCAATAAAAAAGATATTCAAAACAAAATGGTTCGAAAGAAACAAGATATATGATTCCAAAAACATGATAACATAATAGACACAACAATTGTAAATGGAAAAGTCAGAATTAATTTAATAACTGATGAAATAATAAAAAGAGAACTATCAAAATTATCAATAAAAGAAGCAAAAAAATACAGAAATATATATTTTGGAGGAGTAAAATTTACGATAAAAGCATACTTTCAGAGAAATATAGATACACCCATACAAATATACATATTGGATGACAAGATATTAGAAAATTTACAAGACGCATTAATATCAATGATAAAAGAAAATTTAATATACCAAAAGTTAAAATTCACGGTACAACCTGATTTTAGTATCTCGTTAAAAGATGAACATAAAGACTTAGCTTTAACATCATACTATAAACTGGATGGAATAAAAATTCCACCAGGAAGTAAAGTTATATGTATAGAAATAAAAATGATATATGCCTTAACAAGGAAATCATCATGTAAAGAAACAACACGAAATGAATATTTTAGTACAAAAAATGTACCAAGATATTTTAGAAAGAATAGAACATAAAGAAAACTCAAAAATAACAATACCAGAAGAAATACATATGGATTTTAGCAATAGAACCACAACGAAGTTACAAAGAATATGACCAAAGATAGAAGGATCCAGGATAAGTACTACAAGAGAGATATTAACAAAATAAGAAATCTTGAGGATACCAAGAACATTGGATTTAATAAATATAACAAGTAATAGATTAAGTATTAAAGTAATTATATTCAACGGAATTACAACAACTGATTGTATAACTGAAATTAATACAGGAGCCGTAAAAAGCTTCGTACATATAAGTAAAATAAATGAAAAAGACTGTCAGCTAATTTCACCAGAAACTTTCAATTACCCTAAAAATGATAGAGAAATAATAGTTACCAAAAGCATTAAGCTGAGATTCAAAATTCAAGATTTAGAATACAAAATAAACATCGCAGTCGTAGAATATGATTGTTTTAATGAATTATTATTACGAAGTGATTTCTTAACCATGGTAGACTATAGGATTACTAATAATGGAATAGAAATTAATGATCAAGGTAAAACGAGATTTGTTAATAAAATATGAATATTCAAGATAAGATCAACAAAAAGAAACGGAAGTTAAGAACAATAAATAAATGTTACTTGAAGAAATTATCGATTCTCAGCTTAAATACTTGGAATATAGTGCTAAAGAAATGAAGCTAGAAAATGAAATAAAGCAATTAGAAAAAATAGCAAATAATAAACCTAATAAAGAATGGGTAAGTATAGGAGATGAATAGATTAAAAAAAATAACACTGAGTAATTTTAACGAAAAAGTCGATTAGATATGGACGGAACTAATAATAAAAGAAAAATTAAAAAACCTTTTCACAGAAATGGATAAAATAAAAGAAATCAAGTCCAAACATGCGAACTAATAAGAGAAGAACTAACAAAACTATGGAATGTATCTGAAGTACCAACACTCAAATTAATACTAGAACAGCTTAATACAATAGTAACCCACGTAAACAAAGATAAGGGTAAAGAGAAACATGTAGATGAAGGAGAACCCAGTAACCAAGAACAGACAATAGGAGACATAGTTGAATTAAGAACTACACAACCTGAAATAGTACCAATAGACGCTTGGAGAAGAAGTAAAACCCCTATAATGGTAGATATTAGTCGAATAAAACCAAAAATACCAGAAGAAGTAGCAAAAACATTAGATGGTCTAAAAGTATTAAATAAAAAAGGACAATTTTAATGAGTAATACTGAACATAGTGCAGTCACATTTATTAGAAATCATGAAAAAGATATATTAGAAAAAGAAAGATATAAATATGAACCTATGAAAAAATAAGATCCTAAAGAAACCTTAATAAAAAATGAAGATAATTTAAAAGAAAAAAAACATTTATGTTGAAGAAAGAAATTTAAAACTTGAAAATAAAGCCCAAAGCCAAAAGATAATAGAATTAGAGAAAGAAAATACGAAATTAAAACTATCTACTAATGAAGAATGGTTGACAAAGTATAAAAAATACAAACTAAGTATAAAGATACCAAAAACAAGTTAAATAAAACTAAAGTAGTAGTAAAAGAGACAAAAAAGAATTAGAACTAGTTAAACAAGAAATGAGTGAATTAAAAGAATAATTACATATTATGAAACAACAAATAGCAATGTTAAAAAAAAGGTAAAAAGAATACATAACACCAGTGATGAAAATGATAAAAATAGCAACATTAATGATAGTAGCAGCACAGATAAAGAAGACGTAATAAATAATGAAGGACAAGTAGCAAAAATTACGGAAGAAATAGAAGATGAAAATAATGCAGAAATGGTACAAGAAAATAATCAAATATTGGAAGCATTACAAAAGATGCAAAGAGTAAATGCAATAATAGAAGAAGAACCTGAAAGCGATATAGAAGATGAATATAATGAACCTTTTGAAACAGAAATAAAATAAGATAACATAGTAAATGAAGATACTAACGACTACCCTGAAGAAGAAATGGTGGATCCAGCCTTAGAAGTCATAACAAGGAAACCTACTAGATTACCACCACATATACCTGTAGGACATCAACCAGAATTCATTCAATTTGTAGGATCAATGGCACAATGAATAAATATGAATGGATATTTTTTAGACTTAGACAATGTTTATGATGAACAAGAACTAAGCAGAAAAATAAATGATTGGAATGTAGGAAATGTCTTTAGCACTAATTAGTTCAGCGCATACCAGTGATCTAGACTATATGTATGAATTAATATCTGAAACAATGATTGGAAAAGTAGCACTTTGGTTTGAAACCATAGCTTATCAAACGAAAGGAGAAATATTTCATCATGTTAAAGACTGGAAGGGAATATTAATGTTATTTGATATGGTATTAAAAAGAGAATTTCTAGGAGAAAGATGGCTAGTAGCCAGAGAAAATGTATTAGCTGAAAGAAAATGTGAAATAATAATGAATTTAAACAATATGAAATGTTGTAAGATCAATAAACCACCAGAATATACAATAAATTTTACTAAATTCTATTATGAAGCAAGATTTTTATCAGATGAAGGAATAATATACCAACAACTTTATTATGATCATTTACCAGATCCATATAATACGGAAATAACTAAGGAATATAAACAATTAGAACAAAAAGAAAATACGTTGGGAGAAAAAATAAGAGTATTAAGAGCTTATTTAATGAGAAAATGCGAAGAATATAGGTTACAACTAAAGGTTAAAAAGGACAAAAAATTAGGATTAAGAGAAATATGTGGATTCACAGAAAAGAGATTAGTATTTGGATGTGATGTAACGACCCGTTGGTCGTTTAACACTTTAAAACTACGAAAGGAGTATGAGACTATAGGTATTAAATTATAGGAGTTTTAATATACAATTTGTGCATGAATTTAATTAAGTGAGTGGGCCAAGCCCACTACCCCTTTTTGGTAGGGCAAAAACGCAGAAAAAGAAAATAAAAAGGAAAAGGGAAGGAAAAAACGGGGGTGAACAGTAACTCGTCGTGAACAGTGAAATCGGCGGATTTTCGCCATTTTCGGCGATCTGAGTGATAGTCGACGGTAGCGGGGCACACCATTGTGACCGCTTTCTCAAGGCGGTCATTTCCATACAAATGCCGCCGGTCATCTCTTCCTAAATCGCAGATCGATGTTTATAAACCTTAAATGCCGCCACGCCTTTTCCGGCCAACTGGGAAAGAGTTGAAGGTCGGGACTGGTACCACTACAGTCCCCATCGTCTCCCCGTCATTTTGATACCACGCATCGACTACAACTCGTACTCAATCACCTCGTCGACCAATTTGTGTTTTCCGATCGATTCAGGTACAATTGAAGGTCGTGGGCAGTGGCTCTGAGTTCGTGTTGATCCTAGCTACGATTTGCAACCAACGTCGTGCCGTAATTCTTAGTATTTCAGATTTCACCATTGTTGGGTGAAGAATCTTCACTGCCGCCAGCGGTACAGTTGCCGAAAATTGTAGTCAACAACTCAGTAGCTTCTACAGCGGCTCAACAATACTCTCAGGCAGTCCGGGCAAAAATTCCAGTCACCGGAAATTTTGTAACAAATGTGGGCCCCACTTCTACCCAAAATAGTCACCCAACACCTCCGTTAGCACCGAAACAAATTTTAAGCATTTAGAGGTTCTACGCAAAGGGAAGGCATTAGTTGATTATTCGTGGCACCCGCTCGACATTGAGGTAAGTTATGGTTTACTTTAATTAGACTCTGATTAGAGAATCGTATGTAGTCGTAGGAAGTGACGGGGATAAAATGATAGGCCTTCGAGCAGGAAGTGGAGATGAATTACTATTACGCTGGTTCTATGAGCTGTTATGTGGGCTTGTCGCCATATGTGTTATTTTCTGTGATTATCACCTGATTTGACTTGTACTTGTTGATTGTATATTGGTGACACGTGTTGAGACTTGATATCATGCCTGACATACTTTTCATATCATTTTGTGAAGCGTGGTGAGGTGAGAGACTGAGAGTAAGTGATCATCTCCGGGGTTTCTGCCGGAGATTGAGCGTGATTGATAGCCTTCGAGGTTTCTGCCGTAGAGCGGGAGTGATAGCCTCTGAGGTTTCTATCGGAGAGCGGGAGTGATAGCCTCCGAGGTTTCTGCCAGAGAGCGGGAGTGATAGCCTCCGAGGTTTCTGCCGGAGAGCGGGAGTGATAGCCTCTGAGGTTTCTGCCGGAGAGCGGGAGTGATAGCCTCCGAGGTTTCTGCCGGAGAGCGGGAGTGATAGCCTCCGAGGTTTTTACCAGAGAGCGGGAGTGAGAGAGGTGACATTGCAGTGCATTGCATTCATCCACTCATATTTTGACTGATCATTTGGTGAATTATATCTGTCTTGGTTGATTTCATGATTTCTTTACTATTTAATTGTATATGATATGTGACCATGCCTGATTGCTCTATATGCTACTTGATGGTTTCAACTTCTTCATGCGTTATATAATCAATGTCGGCCTATGATGCTTACCGTTACTAGTGTTGTACTGATACTACTCTTGCTGCACTTTTTCTGAGTGCAGAGTATGATCCAGGTTCCACTTATATGGCCCGTGGCTGATTCGCGAGGTGGACATCTTCTAGTCACTCAGGGTGAGCTATTTGGTCGTCCGTGGCCCCTGAAGGGCTTCTTAGTTAATTTCATTTTTCTTTGGTTATTGACAGACAGTATGTAGACTTCGGGAATTCTTTCAGACTTCTATTTTTCAGACTTGTTAGTGCTCTTGTACCCTTTTGACCAGATTTTGGGAAATTAAGTGTTTAAGACTTATAATTTCTTCTTCCTTATTTATTTTTCTGTTGATTTTCCTTGTTAATGAGAACATGGTTCGCCTACTCGGGGGAATAGGGTAGGTGCCATCACGACTCGTGATTTGGGTCGTGACAAAGTTGGTATCAGATCCAGGTTAATCAATCTAATGAGTACAAGAGTAATGTCTAGTAGAGTCTTGCGGATTGGTACGTAGACGTCCGTACCCATCCTCGAGAGGCTATAGGACATTTAGGAAACTCTCCACTTCTTTTCTCTTTTCGTGCTAGTTCAATTCGATTGGTATCTGGTTCATTCTTTTCATGCGAGTTCAATCCGATTGGTATCTGGTTTATTCCCTTCATGCTAGTTCAATTCGATTGGTATCTTAAACTCATTTCTAAGTTCTCTCACAGGTGGTAGGACTCTTTATATAATTTATATAAAGTATTTTCTCTCTATCCTATAGGTTGAGGTGTACTGACGAGAATCGAAATAGTTTATGATTGGTGACGAAATAATCATAATGGTAAAATATTCGTTTGATGGGAGCATGAGGTGTGCTTAGTTTGGTATTGCGTGGGAGAATGAATGGCAAAGTTGAGTGTCGACAAGATGGGAGTGTGTGGATTAAGCACAAGTTACTTAAAGGTTCTTCAAGGAAATATCTATTGCCTTTACGTCAAGTGGGGATATTTTTCCGTGGAGATTGAATTTTATGGGAAGGGGAGGTTGAAATCTTTCAGTGAAGGGTGTGATGCGGCTATCACAGGTATTATTTCGGGTTGTCACCGATCAGCTTCTGTCTTATTTGATCCAGGTTCTACTTTCTCTTATGTGTCAACCTATTTCTCTACAGGTTTGGATATGCTTTGTGACATGCTTGATGTACCTATTCGTGTCTCTACTCCCGTCGGGGATTCGGAGATAGTAGGTCGAGTCTATAGGTCTTGTGTGATCACGTTATGGGGTATGATATTTGGGAGACCGAGGCGGAATGCGGAGTAGATATCCTCAGTTGTTCGACAGTTCAGGTACCTCTTTCCTCCACCCATACCTTGTCGCTCGTGGACGAGAGATTGTTTGATTGGTATCTAATGTAACGACCCGTTGGTCGTTTAACATTTTAAAACTATGAAAAGAGTATGAGACTATATGATATTAAATTATAGGAGTTTTAATATACAATTTGTGCATGAATTTAATTAAGTGAGTGGGCCAAGCCCACTACCCCTTTTTTGGTAGGGCAAAAATGCAGAAAAAGAAAATAAAAAGGAAAAGGGAAGGGAAAAACGGGGGTGAATAATAACCCGTAGTGAAGAGTGAAATCGACAGATTTTTGCCATTTTTGGCGAACTGAATGATAGTCGACGGTAGTGGGGCACACCATTTTGACCGTCGTCTGAAGGTGGTCATTTCTATACCAACGCCGCCAGTCATCTCTTCCTAAATCGCAGATCGATGTTTATAAACCCTAAACGTCGCCACGCCTTTTCCGACCAACTGGGCAAGAGTTTAAGGTCGGGACTGGTACCACTACACTCCTCATCGTCTCCCATCATTTTGATACCACGCATCGACTACAACTCGTACTCAATCACCTCGTCGACCAATTTGTGTTTTCCGATCGGTGTTGGCCAAATTCCGATCGATTCAGGTACAATTGAAGGTCGTGGGTGGTGGCTCTAAGTTCGTGTTGATCTTAGCTACGATTTGCAACCAACGTCGTGTATTAATTCTTAGTATTTCAGATTTCACCATTGTTGGGTGAAGAAGCTTCATTGCCGCCACGCTGATAATTACCAAAAATTGCGACAAGAACTCATTAGTCGCTTCTGCTCAACAATACTCTCAGGAAGTCCGGGCAGGAATTCCAGTCACCGGAAATTTAGCAACAAATATGGGCCCCACTTCTACCTAAAACAGTCACCCAACACCTCCGTTAGCACCGAAATAGATTTTAAGTATTCAGAGGTTCTACGCAAGGAAAGACATTAGTTGATTGTTTGTGGCACCCGCTCGGCATTGAGGTAGGTTATGGTTTACTTTAGTTAGACTCTGATTAGAGAATCGTATGTAGTCGTAGGAAGTGACGGGGATAGCATGATAGGCCTTCGGGCAGGAAGTGGAGATGAATTACTATTACGTTGGTTCCGTCAGCTGTTATGTGGGCTTGTCGCCATATGTGTTATTTTCTGTGATTATCACCTGATTTGACTTGTACTTGTTGATTGTATATTGGTGATACGTGTTGAGATTTGATATCATGCCTGACATACTTTTCATATCATTTTGTGAAGCGTGGTGAGGTGAGAGACTGAGAGTGACTGATCATCTCCGGGGTTTCTACCGGAGATTGAGCATGATTGATATCCTCTGAGGTTTCTGCCGGAGAGCGGGAGTGATAGCCTCTGAGGTTTTTGCCGGAGAACGGGAGTGATAGCCTCCGAGGTTTCTATCGGAGAGCGGGAGTGATAGCCTCCGAGGTTTCTGTCGGAGAGCGGGAGTGATAGCCTCCGAGGTTTTTGCCGGAGAGAGGGAGTGATAGCCTCCGAGGTTTCTGCCAGAGAGCGGGAGTGATAGCCTCCGAGGTTTATGCCAGAGAGCGGGAGTGAAAGAGGTGACATTGCAGTGCATTGCATTCATCCACTCATATTTTGACTGATCATTTGGTGAATTATATCTGTCTTGGTTGATTTCATGATTTCTTTACGCTTTACTTGTATATGATACGTGACCATGCCTGATTGCTCTATGTGATACTTGTTGGTTTCAACTTCTTCATGTGTTATCTAATCACTATCGACATATGATGCTTACCGGTACTAGTGTTTTACTGATACTACTCTATCTGCACTTTTGCTGAGTGCCGAGTACGATCCAAGTTCCAGTTATATGCCCCGTGGCTGATTCGCGAGATGGACATCTTCTAGTCACTCAGGGTGAGCTACTTGTTCGTCCGTGGCCCCTGAAGGTCTTCTTAGTTAATTTCATTTTTCTTTGGTTATTGACAGACATTATGTAGCATTCGAACATTCTTTCAGACTTCTATTTTTCAGACTTGTTAGTGCTCTTGTACCCTTTTGACCAGATTTTGGAAAATTAAGTTGTAGATTACTCTGTTCCCGTTAGTTTGATATCTTACGAAGATAAATCCGACTTATGGTTTGAAAGTTATGAATGTTTGAAGTTTCTGCCTTGTTTTACAAAAATTCTGGCGATACAGATTTCATAGGGTTGTTTCTTTCGTAAATTTTCACCAACTACACTAAGTAATGTAATATGGGATTCGGTATAATAATAGATCCTAGTGTTGCCTTCGATGTGGTACTATAAACACATGATTTGAAGTTACGAATTAAATGTTATATCTTTTATAAGCGGGAGATACGAGAAAGTTGAAAGAAAGGAATGTTATTTGAAATTTCTGAAGATATGCTAATATTTTTATATGTATAGGGGTGTAGTCATACAATTGAAATGGTAAAAATATGGTTAATATAAATATAGCAATATGGGTGTCCTTAGATACGTATTATAACATAGTTCGCATATTTTCTAGATTTTAAGCGTTCAGAGGCTCTACGCAAGGGAAATGCATTGGCTTGATTGTTCGTGGCACCCGCTCGGCATTGAGGTAGGTTACGGTTTACTTTAGTTAGACTCTGATTTGAGAATCGTATGTAGTTGTAGGAAGTGACAGGGATAACATAATAGGCCTTTGGGCATGAAGTGGAGATGAGTTACAATTACGTTGGTTTCGTCAGCTGTTATGTGGGCTTATCGCCATATGTGTTATTTTCTATGATTATCACCTGATTGCATCTCCGTTGCATAATGGCTCACTTGTCTTGTGAAATAAAAGAATTGTGATGTTGATAATTGAACATAGGACATTGATATGACTTGTACTTGTCGATTATATATTTGTGATATATGTTGAGACTGATATTATAGCTGTCATACTTTTTTTGTATATTATTGTTTTGATGATATTGATAAACTCTGAGGTTTCTGCCGGAGATTGAAAGTGATTGATAAACTCTGAGGTTTCTACAGGAGAGTGATAACTCCGAGGTTGCTGCCGGAGATTGAGAGTGATTGAGCAATTCTGAGGTCCTTGTCGGAGATTGTGAGTGATTGATAGCCTCCGAGTTTCTATCAGGAGAGCACGAGTGGTACATGGACTTCGCGGGTCCCCCATGGGTCATGGCTTGAAGGAACTGCCTTAGCATGTGTGTACGAGAGTGGATTGAGGGAGAAGTGACTATTGTATTGCATTGCTTCTATCTACTCTTAGTTTTAACTGCTCATTTGGTGAAATTATATATGTCTTGGTTGATTTCATATTTTTTTATATTTGGACTTGTATATGATATGTAACCATACATGTTTGTTCTATGTGCTACTTGTTGGTTCCAACTTTTTCATGTGTTATCTAATCACTGTCGGCCTATGATGCTTACCGGTACTAGTTTTGTACTGATACTACTCTTGCTACACTTTTGTTGAGTGCAGAGTACGATCCAGGTTCCAGTTCTACGCCCCGTGGCTGATTCGCGAGGTGGACATCTTCTAGTCATTCAGGGTGAGCTACTTGATCGTCCGTGGCCCCTGAAGGGCTTCTTAGTTATTTCCATTTTTCATTGGTTATTGACAGACAATATGTAGCATTCAGACATTCTTTCTGACTTCTATTTTTCAGACTTGTTAGTGCTCATGTACCCTTTTGACCAGATTTTGGGAAATTAAGTGTTAAGACTTTATAAATTCTGTTTCTTTATTTATTTTTCCGCTGATTTAACTTGTTAATTGAGAACGTGGTTCGCCTACTCGGGGGAATAGGGCAGGTGCCATCACGACTCGTGAATTGGGTCATGATAAAGTTGGTATCAGAGCTTCTAGGTTAACCGGTCTAATGAGTACAAGAGCAATATCTAGTAGAGTCTTGTGGATTGGTACGTAGACGTCCGTACCCATCCTCGAGAGGCTATAAAACATTTAGGAAAAACTTTACTTCTTTACTCCTTTCGTGCTAGTTCAATCCGATTGGTATCTGGTTCATTCTTTTCGTGTGAGATTGTTCAGATTGGTATCTTAAACTCATTTCTATGTTCTCTCACAGGTGGTAGGACTTTTTATGTGATTCATATAAAGTATTTTATCTCTATCATATAGGTTGAGGTGTACTGACGAGAATCAAAATAGTTTATGTTTGGTGACAAAATAGTCATAATGGTAAAATATTCTTTTGATGGGAGCATGAGGTGTGCTTAGCTTGGTTGCGCGGGAGAATGAATGGCAAAGTTGAGTGTCGACAAGATGGGATTGTGTGGGTTAAGCACAAGTTGTTTAGAGGTTCTTCAAGAAAATATTTATTGCCTTTACGTCAAGTAGGAGGAATTTTCCCGTGGAGATTGAATTTTATGGAAAGGGGAGGTTGTAATCTTTCAGTAGAAGGTGTGTTTCCGGTTCATTTGAGATTTTGAAGTGGTGATATAAAGGGGTCATTTTGGGCTAAAATCTTGTTGATTTTGTGAGATATACCACAGTTGTTAGATGTGCAAGGCTGATGGGTGGTGCTAGCATGACATATTCTATGGGCTAAGACATCATAAATGGGGTGAACTCATTAGGTTGTCATGGAACAAGGCTACTCCATTTATAAAGTAAATGTTAAATGAACAAGAATTTTGTAAAGTTGACTATGTCGTGGGCTACGGGGAGTATAATGATCGACTACTGATGATGGACCTAGGGATGAATAAATGTGAAAGTTTACTACATTAGGGGTTATCTACTGTTGCACCTAATCTTAGGAAGGATATATGTGGGTATTGTATATGTTCTTAGGACTCGGAATGTTCTTACAATTATGTGGCGTGAATCTGTGGAGTTGATGATTACATGATTTGCTAAGGGCGTTAAAGTTCAGAAAAACATCACTTAAGGACCCTCGAGCGAGGTGTTAGTCAATAAGAACATTTAAAGTGGTAGATCACAGTTACATCTTAGTTAATTCAAGTTGTGAAGAGCATTTTGGAAATTGAATTAAAGATTAATAATATCGGTTGGGGCCAAGAGGAGTGAATTCACTATAGGACTTCCGACATTGATATTGGGTTGGTAAACACATGAACTAATATGGAAGAAGTAATGTTCAATTAAAGAATATTTGGCAAGGATACTCGTATGGAACCTTGTGAGAACGTTGGTATGATTGTGTGTATGAGAAGTAAGGATTGCCTTACAAATTATGTATCAGGACAATGATGTATCAGGATATTACATTGGTAATAATTGACTTGTTGGAATCACGAGGGTTGGTCAGTACTTTTGATGGAAATGACTCGTGAAGGATTGTACTTGTCATACGATAGACTTGGAAGGATATTTATTTTAAAGGTTAGAGTGGTGCAAGGAAAACTTCCAGATGCTTAAGGTTGTGAGGGTTTAACTATTCTACAAGAGTAATGATATTTTGATGCACCCATTGCGTGGGTTTGGGAAATTTCTGATTGTTAATGGTATGAGTGATTGGGAATGAAATATGAGAAATTGAAGAATTAAGATGAGAGCATGTTTGGATTCGAATTGGAAGTATTAAGGTACATCTTCAGAAAGGAAAAAAGATTTAAATTTGAAGAAACGAGATTACTTGAGTTAGGTATGGATTATGGCGACGTTTTCATGTGTCATTTGGTTAGAGTGTAATTGATAAATATGACTGAAGAGGGAAGTCTATGGAACTTTACTAAGTGTTATGACGAAGTATCATGGGGTTTTGCGATTGGTGACTGGTAAGGTGTAATATTCAGATGACCAACACGATAAGATTGATGGAAAGACGATGTGTTGTACCAAGATAGGTAATTTCCTAGTATTATTTAATTGACGGGCTAGAGTTGATAAATAAGAGGAAATCTTGGAATCTCTGCAACTTGTAGTTGATGTATATTTTGAGGTGAAATTGTGTCATGATAGTAGACTATGTCGAAATATTTCTAGCTTGATAGCACGATTGAACATTTCAAGTGTGAATAACATAGGGATATTGGAGTGAGACATGTAAAATTTTAAGATTGGGTACTTTTAGATTTTTGTAAGGGTGTAATGAGACATCACACTCAGAGTTGTTACGATTGTGAAGGGTAGGAGGCCAAAGGCCATATATCAAAGTATTCGGAGTGGTGAATGAGATAAGTGAAGGAACAAAAAGGAGGACTTGAAGTATTTTGATTTTTTTAGGATTTATCAAATTTGTGTGACTAGCTAGGATTTATCAAATTTGTGTGACTAGCTAGGGTTAATTGAGAAACATGAAGATTTAAGTCGAAGGGTATAGTTGTACCAAGTTAATGAGTTGGGTGAAATTTTAGTTAGGTTAGAATGACGACACAAGATTGATTATTCAAGAGAAAATGGACGGAATGAATCATCACAGACTTTAGGAAGGCTCACTACTTATACTGTTAATGTTCGGAATTAGTTCGAGTGACTAGTAGCGATATTCGAGAAAATGTACATTTTACATTTGTTCGGATTTGCTCATCTAGGGTCAAGTGGCTTATAGATGCGTTACCAGAGAGACTTATCTGTATCCTAGTAGCCCATTTTTAAAGATGGTAGATTTTATTTCAGGATAGAGATATAATGGGTTTATCAGGCTTATTGGAGTTAACCAAGAAATTTGATAATATTTAGTTGATGGCAATTTTACGAACAGTTCTAACGGTTTGCACATGTACTTAGTGATATACTTAGGAGTTACAAATAGATGTGGAAGGTCGGTGGGATGATGGACTGATTTTTGACAAATTTGGAATTATAAAATAATCACTAGAGTGACGCATATAATACGTCATTTGAAGGCTTAAGGGGAATTGGACAGTGAGTGTTGACTCAGTAGCTTCAGCTCGACGAAACTAACATATTTGGAAATAGTGCAACAGGCCTTGGATAATGTCAATTTTTACAAAAATGTTTAGAATTGGCTCAAAGATTTGCACATATTCTTTCTGGCGAGAAGGAGGCCACTTGGGAGACCGAGGCGGATATGCAGAGTAGATATCCTCAGTTGTTCGACAGTTCAGGTACCTCTTTTCCTCCACCCCTACCTTGTCGCTCGAGGACGAGCGATTGTTTGATTGGTATCTAATGTAACGACCCGTCTGGTCGTTTAGCACTTTAAACTACGAAAAAGAATTATGACATTGAGAATACGAGACTTTATGAAATTCTATGAAATTAATGGAAGCGGGAGTTAAGATTTAAAAGAAGCGGGTTTAAGATTTATTAATTGAAGGACTTGGGATCAAAGTTTTAATATGTTTTTGGGAGATTAAATTAAGAGGAAAATTAGGGGCTTATGTGCAACTTTAATTTTCAGATTTCCTTTTAACTTATTAACCTTCCCACTCATTCTCACATTCCATCTTCAAGAACACAAAACCCTAGTAGAAAAGAAAGGGGAGGGAGAAAGGGGAATGACGAAGCAGCAAGAAAACCCTAGAGGAAGAAAGAAAAGAAATGAGAGGGAGAAGGGAACGTACGCAGCAGCAACCAGACGCAGGAGAAGAAGGGAGAAAGAAGGAAAGAAGAAAGGAAAAAAGAAAACCCTAACAATCAGGTTCAGGTTAGATTCTATATTACATGGTTGAGTTAATCTATTCGTGATCCTTATAATAACGTGTTATAGAATGAAATCAGATTTCAAAGAGGTCATTACACGGAAATTCCACAATCCACTTGAATAGAGAAACTTGAGGGATGTAACATGACATAATGATTACTGCAGCACATTAAACATGGAAACTGTATAAATCCGTAAAGAATATAAAAGTATGGGCTAAATGAAGGTTGTATATTACTCTGTTCCCGTCAGTTTGATATCTTACGGAGATAAATCCAACTTATGGTTTGAAAGTTATGACTGTTTAAAGTTTCTGCCTCGTTTTACCGAAACCCAGGCGACACAGCATATAAAACGTGAAAACTGTACAAATACGTAAGGAATATGAAAATATGGGCTGAAAGAAAGTTGTATATTACTCTGTTCCAGTCAGTTTGATATCTTACGAAGATAAATCCTACTTATGGTTTGAAAGTTATGATTGTTTGAAGTTTCTGCATTGTTTTACAAAAATTATGGCGACACAGATTTCATAGGGTTGTTTCTTTCGTAAATTTTCACCAACTACACTAAGTAATTTCATATGGGATTCGGTATAATAATAGATCCTAGTGTTGCCTTCGATGTGGTACAATAAACACCTGATTTGGAGTTACGAATTTAATGCTATATCCTTTATAAGCGGGAGATACGAAAAAGTTGAAAGAAAGGAATGTTATTTGAAATTCCTGTAGATATGCTAATATTTTTATATGTATAGGGGTGTAGTCATACAATTGAAATGGTAAAACTATGGTTAATATAAATATAGCAATATGAGTGTCCTTAGATTCGTATTATAACATAGTCAAATCCTCTCCAAGATTTGACTGTTTCTTTTATCACATTTTAAAAACAACATCATTGTAAGCTTGTCTAGGCCATTTTTAACTCACAGTAACACAACCTGTTTTGGCCAGAAGAATAGGTAAAATCGTTACAGAGATGTTGTCACAACATCGCAGGCAACATCCTTATTTACATAAGATGTTGTCTTGATCATTTACAGATGTTGTCACAACATTCATCCAACATTAACAGTTTCGATCGGGAATGATAGGATGAGTTTTTTAGCTAAGTCAATAGCACCCTGATTATCACAAAGTAGAACATATTTTTCTTTCTTTTGACCCAATTCTAGCATAAAATTTTTCAACCACAATGCAAGCTTCCGTTGCTGCAATGTATTCTGCATCGGTGGTAGACAAGGCAACACATTTTTGGACCTTAGATTGCCAAGATACAACTCCCCCCACAAATGTAGTCAAATATCCTGATGTCGATTTTCTAGAGTCGACATCTACTGCCATATATGCGTATGTGTAACCCTTTAAAACATGTTTTCCTTTTCCAAAGCGCAAACATTTCTTGGTTGTTCCCCGGTGATACCGAAATATCCACTTGGCTGCGTGCCCAATGTTCCTTTCCAGGATTTGACAAATGCTGACTCACTGCACCGACTGCGTAAGCAATGTTGGGTCGTGTACATATCATGGCGTACATGAGACTGCCAACCGCGGAAGAATATGGGACACTCTTCATTTCATCCCTTTCTTTCTCACTTTTTGGACTTTGCTTCTTACTCAACTTGAAATGTGCCACCACGACTCCAGAAAGGAGTCGTGACACGAATGATCTCTATCATTTAGGACTTCTCGAGGCATTGAAAATTGAAGAAAGATATTTTCATACAATATGAATACCTACCATCCGTGAAACTAACTTTAAATCAATCAATAAATGGACAGTTCAATCCTAAAAATAATAGAGGTGTTTAAATTCTGAATTAATTCCTTAAATGGTCACCAAAATATTGAGAAAATTCCACTAAAGTCATTTCTGATTTTTTTGTTCCTGTAAATTCCACTTTTTTTTTGTCCCTATAAAGTTATACCTTAGAAAATACTATTTATAAGAAAAGTCACTTTCTCTCACTAAATCCCTTGAGTTTATAAAAATATACTATTTATAAGAGAGTCATGCCATGTCAAAATACTATGGTATGTTTTCTTATTTTTTTTTTATCGTGATTCAACAAATTACTTCTCTTGTTTCTTTCTTATATTTATTTTTATCAAACTCCATTACAGACGATGTTGAATTTCTTCTTTCGTTTTTATAAAGAATTTTCTCCCTTTCGGTGTTCAAACTATGATGATAAATGGTAACAATATATCATGATATACACTTAATGTATATCACGGTTTTGGTCCAAATATAGAACAGTCCGTGTACATTAAATCTGTCCATAAAAATAGATTAGTTTATGGTAATATTTTGTATATTAATTAGTCTTATACTATTATCATAATTGTATAGTTAATCTTCAAATAGAATAATATTTTAGAGGTAGAATAGGAAAAAGGATTTTCCTACATGAAATTTATATATATACACTTTCATTAATGAGAATAATCAAGGGATTATTTCTTTCATGGTATCAAAAGTCTAGGTTCTTCTCCTTGCTTCCGCAAAATTTTATCTTCTTCTTGATTTCCGTGCAAATCCCTACTCCCCCTCCTCTCGATTTCTTCATAACCCGAGACCCTCCCCCCCTAAAAAGTTTCTTGTCCAAATTTTGTTCCCTTCACTGTGACATATAAGAACACGTTTCATCTTGCCCTCACATTTTCTAACATCAAGAGTGTTATTCCTATTGTTCTTGACCTAGAAAACGTTCAATATGGGACGTGGGCGGAGTTGTTCAAAATTCATGTGATGGCACATCAAATTCTCCACCACATAATCCCTTCGACTCCTGACACGGAGGGTGTGCCCACCAAAGAGGAAGATCCTAAATTATAGATTATTCTTGACGCAAATGTTCTCCAGTGGATTTATGTCACTATCTCCCTCGACCTCTTACAAACGATTATGGAACCTAACTCTTCTACTATGGAGGCTTGGAATAGATTGCGTGATATATTCCAGGATATCAGTCATTCCCGCATTGTCACCATTGAACATGAATTTTCTCAAGTCGTTATGGAGAATTTTCCGAACGTTTCATCTTATTAAAAATGACTCAAGGACTTGACGGATCAACTTCACAATGTGGGTGATCCTGTTAGCAGGACTGTCTGAGGCCTATATTGACGTTGCTTCGATCCTTCGTCAAAGTAACCCTCTACCGGAATTCTATCAAGCCCGCTTCATGCTTACATTGGAAGAAACTGGTTTGCCTAAAAAGGCGGCTATCGGTACTAACCCCGTAGTCATGATGATGTCCTCCACAAATTCTTCAGATTTTTTATTGATAATTCGGGCCAAAACCATACTCACGGTGGCGGAAAAAATAATCGGAAAAATAATGGTAAAAATCGTGGCGGCAAACGCGGTGGTTCCGACGACAATGGGTCCCACCCCAATAGCAGTGGGCCACCACCCAACTGGTCCTTGTCTTGGGCCACCTGGACGTGGGCCTGGACTAATGGGCAGTGGCCCAACAACCACTGGTCTTCGGCGACGCCAGGCAATTGGGCTGCCCAGCAATATTCCAGGCCCAATTCTTCTTGGCCCAATAGTGTAAGTCCAGCGACTTACGGTCCAACAGCCTACCGACAACCTCTGGGCTGGGGCAGCAAGCTGGTGTTCTTGGGCCCCAGCCTCCTTAGGCCCATCATGCAGCGTGCCAAACTTTAACCGACATTGAGGCGACTATGCACACACTTGGAATAAATCCCTCTGACCCAAATTGGTACATGGACACCGGTGCGACTACCTACATGACGTTCGATCCAAGTACTCTCTCGTCGTATTCCAATTTGAGCAGTGATCGTGGTATAATTGTTGGTAATGGTAATTCAATTCCAATTCGTGGTTATGGTCATACAACTTTGTCTCTTCCCCATCCACCACTTGTCTTGAAAAATACCATTCATGCCCCAAAATTGATTAAAAATTTGGTGTATGTCCGTAAATTCACAACTGATAATTGGATTTCTGTTAATTATGATCCTTTTGTATTTTCTGTGAAAGATTTCAAGACGGAAAACCCTCTCATGAGTGTGATTGTAGGGGAGATCTTTATCCAGTCACACCAAGTCTCGGTTTCTCGAGTCAAGCCATGCCTTCAACTTTTGCATCTATTGCTCCGTACTTGTGGTATGCTCGTCTAGGGCATCTGGGGTCGTCTATTTTGTCCTTTTTAAATAAACATAAATTTATTTCATGTAAGGGTACGTTTAGTACTCCGAATTGTCAATCTTGTTCTCTAGGAAAAATTGTTAAGTTGTCATTTGTGAACTCTAATTCTACTACTTAAATGACATTTGATATTATTCATAGCGATTTATGAACATCTCATGTTCTTAGTTCATTGGGTCATCGTTATTATGTTCTAGTTTTAGATGATTATTCTAAATTTTTATGGACATTTCCGATGGCGAAAAAATCTCACATTTTTTCCATCTTCCAAAAATTTAGAGCTTTCATTAGAACCCAATTCGAATGGGAAACAAAGAATATCCAATGTGATAATGACAAAGAATATAACAATGGAGAGTTTCAGGAATTTTGTGCTAAAAATGGGATAAATTTTCATTTTTTGTGTCCTCATACGTCTTCACAAAATGGAAAAGCCGAACGCAAAATTCGTACCATTAATAACATTATCCGAACTTTATTGATTCATGCTTCCGTATCCCCATCTTTTTGGAATCATGCTCTATAAATGACTACCGATATTATTAACGTTCTTCCTTCCAAAGGTTTGACATATTCGTCCCCTCTTCAAATTTTATATAATAAGACCCTTTCGTATTCACATCTTATGGACTTTGGGTCCTTGTGTTATCCACTTTTTTAATCCACCACAATTAACAAACTTCAAGCCCGTTCTAACCCTTGTGTGTTTTTGGCTATCCGTCAAACCATCGTAGTTATAAATGTTTTGATTCATTGTCTAAAAGAATCATTATTAGTCGCCATGTAATATTTGATGAGTCCCAATTTTCCTTTTCTAAGGTATATAGTCTCGTACCTAGTTCGTATAATTTTTTGAATGATCATATATCCCCGTACATTATTCACTATTTGTCAGACGGGTCCCGCACCCCAAATTCTCCAGCGAGCCCATCGCCTACCGGTCCCACAAACTGTCCCACCATCGCTCTAGTATCGCATTACCGGACAGTTCCGATATTGGGCGATCCGGTAATCAACACCGAACCGGTCGATTCGATGTTTCGAGTCTTATTTCGCTCGCCAAAGAGCCCACTTCCCGCCACTGCCTCGTGTCTCGGAAATTCCCAAAATTCATCCAATTCTGCCCCGAGTCATGGTCCAGTTACCCAAATTCAATGGGGTGTTTTTAAACCAAAAAGACATTTTAATTTAAATTCTAATGTTCTTAAATCACCACTACCCCGTAATCCTATGTCTTCTTTAAATGATCCAAATTGGAAGATTGTTATGACTGATGAATATAATGCTCTCATTGATAATAAGACGTGGAGTTGGTGCTCCGTCCATCTGGTGTTAATATTATTCGGTCTATGTGGATCTTTGCTCTTGAATACAATTCTGACGGTTCATTTGCGAGACATAAAATTCGTCTTGTAGGTGATGGTAAGACTCATCAAGTTGGTGTAGAATATGGTGAGACGTTTAGCCTGGTGGTCAAGCCGGCTACCATTCACATTGTGCTCAGCTTGGCTCTTTCGAAAGCATGATATATTCATCAACTAGATGTGAAGAATGCTTTCTTACATGGCGATCTCAATGAGACATTATATATGCATCATCTTTTGGGGTTTAGGGATTCCAAATATCCTAATTATGTTTGTTTGTTGAAGAAGTCCTTATATGGGCTTAAGCAGTCCTCATGAGCTTGGTATAAGAGGTTTGCAAACTATGTTTCGACACAGAAGGTATGATAATTCATTGTTCATATATCATCGTGGTTCTTCATTGACTTATATATTGTTATATGTAGATGATATTATCTTGACTGCCTTTTCTGATGCCTTACACCAGCCTATCATGATAAAGTTCAGTTCTGAGTTTGCTATGAAAGACTTGGGGCCCTTGAGTTACTTTTTGTGGATTGCCTTCACTCGTCATGCATGTGAGTTGTTCTTATCACAGAGGAAGTATGCAGCTGATATCATTGAGAGAGTTGGGATGTCATCCTATAAGTCCAGTTCCACTTCAGTTGATACTAAACCCAAGTTGGGTGCCGCGGCTGGCTCCCCGTACGAGGATCCGACCCGCTATCGCAGTTTGGAAGGTGCTCTTCAGTATCTGACCTTCACGAGACCAGATATCACGTATGTCGTCCAACAGGTGTGTTTGTTTATGCATGATCCCAGGGTTGAGCACATGCATATGACTTACATTTATATCCGTCGTTGACATCTACACTTGTCTCATATATAGATGCTGATTGGGGAGGATGTCTAGACACCAGACGGTCAACGTCTGGCTATTGTATGTTTCTGGGTAATAACTTGATCTCTTGGTCTGCAAAGCGTTAGTCGACGTTATCATGTTCCAGTGCAGAGGGGTAACCAATGTGGTCTCTGAGTCATGTTGGTTACATAATCTTCTTTTAGAGCAGTAGTGTCCTATTGAGAAAGCTACCTTGGTTGATTGTGATAATGTTAGTGTTATCTACCTTTCTGGCAATCTGGTTCAGCATCAACGCACTAAACATATCGAGATGGACATACACATTGTTTGAGAAAAGGTAGTTCGTGGACAAGTATGTGTCTGTCATGTCTCTTCCAGTTATTAAATTACACACATCTTTACAATGGGTCTTCCCTCGGTCCTTTTTGAAAATTTTAGAGACAGTCTCAGCGTACGAAAATCGTCCGCTATGACTGCGGGGGTGTGATAAATGGTACCAATATACCATGATATACACTTAATGTATATCACGGGTTTGGTCCAAATATAGAACAGTCCGTGTACATTAAATTTGTCCATAAAAATAGATTAGTTTATGGTAATATTTTGTATATTAATTAATCTTGTACTATTACCATAATTGTACAGTTAGTCTCCAAATAGAATATTATTTTAAATGTAGAATAGGAACATGATTTTCCTATATGTAACTTGTATATATACCCATTTCATTAATGAGAATAATCATGAGTTTATTTCTTTCATATGACGATGCATCAAGATGAAACTTATGTTTTTTTTATTTTCTAATTCATTAATTTCAACAAAGTATTTCTCTTGTTTTTTAATCTTTTCTTTTTTATAATCAAACTCCATTAACTTCTGATTCCTGTTTATAATTTTTATTTGTTTTGTATAGAATGTCAAAATCTGTAGGGGCATCAAAATGATTGAGGGTCCGAATGACTTTTTATTATTTAATAAGGGGACGACACTCTAATTTGCGGATTGTGATGGGGTAAGTTAACAAATATTTCTTATCTTTTTTTTTTCTCTCTGATTTTTTTTAGTTACTTTCTTTAATTAAATTTTTTTCTTTGACTGTTTGGTTACCTGTGATACAGGGTTGTGATGGTTTGGTGGTGGAATCTGAGATAATTTTTAGTAGTTATTTACTTCATTCAATTTTTTTCTTTAATATAACTAACTCTTTGTTTGGTTACAGGTTCTTGAAAACAATGACTTTGTACTCTTTGCTGAACAAGGTGACCTTATAATGGCCGATACTGAAAGTTACACTAGCTTTGAGTGGAGATCTTTTCTTGGGTTAACGCAGAAAATGAGTGAACAAACGTATAAGTCAAAGCATATTTGTGGCGGAAAATCCTTTCGGGCAGTATCTTCTGCAGCAGTGAGATATTTTTACTTTGAGGAATTTTGATTATTATTGTAATATGATATTAATCTATGAGGAGTATTTTCATTAATATCAATATATATATTGTACAATATACCTCCCTAATATAATAGGAATCCTAGTCCTAATTACAAGAGAAATCTTAGTTTACCATAATTATATATCACTAAATATTTACACGATATATGAGATATATACTAATTATGGGTAGGGATTGTTTTGTGACACTACACGTTTACACACCTCCTCAGTCGGAGCGGAAGGAGGCCGGACGCTGAGACTGGATCTGAAGTCAAGAAATAACTGTCTGGGAAGTCCTTTGGTAAATATATTTGCGTAATGATATGATGAGGGCACATGTAGTACTCTGACATGTCCTAGCGCAACTTTCTCACATACGAAATGTATGTCTATCTCAATGTGATTGGTTCGCTGATGTTGAACAGGGTTGTGAAAAAGATAAATCGCAGATATGTTATCACAGTACACAATAGATGGCTCGAACAATAAATTTCTGAGCCAACAAATCTCAGCTACCACAAAACATTTGCAACGCCTTTGTACTCTGCCTCGGTACTAGAATGTAATAGGATGGTCTGTCGCTTGGCAGACCATGAGATCAGATTATCCCCTAAAAACACACAATAGCCGGAGGTGGAGTGTCGCGTGTCCGGACACCCTGCCCAATCTGCATCCGTATAAGAGAGCAACCTATTTGGTGCAGAGGGGTATAGGTGCAAACCATAATCAAGCGTGCCCTTAATGTATCAGATGATACGATTAAGAGCAGTGAAATGAGACTCCCTAGGGGCATGCATAAAGAGGCATATATGTTGAACAACATAAGCAATATCTGGCCTGGTAATGTGAGATACTGAAGTGCACCTGCAAGACTCCTATAAAGAGTAGGATCGGAGACAGGAGCACCATCCATAACAATGAGCTTGGATTTTGAATCAACCGGAGTGGACATGATTTTGCAATTCGTCATCTTAACCATGTACACAATCTCCTCTGCATACTTACGCTGACTCAAGAACATGTGATTGACGGACCTGGTCACTGATATCCCCAAGAAGTAACTCAACTTGCCCAAATCAGTCATTGCAAATTCGGTCTTAAGTAAAACAATAATCTCATTTTTCAACCCATCAGATGAGACAGTAAGGACAATATCATCCACATATAGTAGTAAGTAAACAATGCTACTACCTCGATGAAAAATGAAAAGTGAAGTATCACTTCTGCATACAAATCCAATCTGTAATATATATCTGGAAAACGGTCATACCACGCACGGGGGCCCTGTTTCAAGCCATATAATGACTTACGGAGATGACACACATAGTGAGGGACTGCTGGATGGGTGAACCCAGGTGGCTGATGCATGTAAATGGTCTCTTTCAGGTCCTCATGTAAAAATGCATTTTTCACTTCAAGTTGATGTATCGGCCAATGTTTGAACATGGCTATGCTCAGAATTATGCTAATGGTAGTCGGGTTGATAACCGGGCTGAAAGTCTCACCACAATCGATGCTCTCATGTTAATTTGTGTCATTAGCCACAAGTCGTACCTTATACCTCTCTAGATCTCCACTGTCTCTGAATTTATGACGAAATAACCACATACAACAGATCACATTTACCCCCTCCGATCTCGGTACTAGATCTCATGTGTGTTGCTTAGTTAAAGCATTGAATTTCTCAGACATAGTCGCATTCCAATTAAGGTCTTGTTTGGCCAATTTGGAGTTCTTGGGAATTGAAGAAATGGTTTGGGCAGACAAGTTAAATTGGATTTTGAGTTTGAAAATTCCATGCTTGGCACGGATTTCCATTTGGTGAGTGGGGACAGTGGGTGGCTGCGGCGGCTGAGTGGTGGGATCTGAGACTGATGGTAAGGTCGGATATGGGGAGGGTGGATGAGTTTCCATCGATGGAGCCACGGCGCCGCGATCAAGGGCCGCGACACTCTAGGTCCAGCCGTTATCGGAGGAGCCGCGCGCCATTAACGGGTCGCGGCTCGACGACGCGGTGGGAAATTTGTTCACTGGAACTTAGGCGCCGCGACGCCTCGTCGAAGGGCCGCGGCGCTGACGATGGTATGAAAGGACTTTGGTCACTGTAAGGGTGGCGCCGCGGCGCCTCTATGATGAGTCGTGGAACTGACGACTGTAGTTGACTGAGAATGATAGGAGATATGGTAGGCTCGTCAAGAAAGAAGTAATTCTGTTTTTGGAATTTCTGAAGTTTCAAAAATGGGAATGTGGTCTCGTCGAATGTGACGTGATGGGAAATATGGATTTGACGAGTGGACAAGTCATAGAAAATATAGCCCCTATGGTTCGGCGAAAAACCTAGGTAGACATATGTAGTGGTCCGGGGAGCTAGTTTGTGAGGGGCGGTAGAGGCAAGGTTAGGATAACATAGACAATCGAATATCCGTAAATGATCGTAAGAAGGGACTCTGTGATAGAGGATTTCGGTGGAGGTCATATTGTGAAGGGTGCTAGTTGGGAGAATATTTAGAATGTATTCTGACATCTTAACAGCTTATACCCAGAAGGACGGAGGGAGGGAGGCATGAATCAATATAGTGCGAATCATATTGTTAATGGTGCGAATAATTCGTTCAACTTTACCGTTTTGTGGGGAGGTGTGAGGATAGAAGAATCGAAAAACCATGTCATTATTTGTACAAAATCGGTGAAAGGCGGAGTTATTGAATTCACGACCATTATCGCACTGAAAATATTTTATACATTTTTCAATCTGTGTTTGGATAAATGTGCGAAACTCAAGAAATTTAGCAAACACTTCCGATTTGAATTTAAGAGGATAGACCCAAATGTAGTGAGAAAAATCATCTAGCAACACAAGATAATATTTATGACCGAGGGAACTAGGGATATGAGTGTCCATAAATCGGCATATATAATATCAAAAGGTGCAAATGTAACACTAGTAGATGATTTAAACGGAAGACGAGTATGTTTATCTAAAGAACAAGAAACACAGTGTTGGGCTAGTTTCCCATTATTACATGGAATAATATTATAGCCTCTAAGAAAATTAAAAACTGGGGCTCCTGGATGACCAATCCTATTATGCCATGTGGATGGAGAGATAGTCGCTAAAGAGACGGGAGTTCAAGATCTGGCAGCGGAGGTGGATGAGAAAGGATAGAGATCCCCCGTGCTATTGCATCTTGTAAGAGGTGTCCCGTATGAAAATCCTTCATGGTAAAACCAAAAGGGTCAAAATCAACAGAGACAAAATTATTACGAGTAAATTTGCGGACATAAATTAGGTTCTTAATGATGTGTGGGGCATATAGGACATTTTTAAGGGAGAAGAGTGGATGAGATGGTTGTGTGTAGGATGTATCATAGCCCTGTATTGGAATACGGTGACCATTGCCAACTGTAATATATTGAGGATGCTTTAAACTAAACATTTTAGAAATATTACCTGCAAACCATGTGAAATGTGGCTCCCAAGTCCATGTACCAAGTGTTGTCTGGTGGCTGCAAGTTTATGCTACTGAAGGCCTGGCCCAAATCAGTGGGAGCCATGTTGGGTGCGGGATACTGGAACTGGCCTTGCATAAAGTGGGGTTGCTGCTGGTACTGGGCTGGACGAGGGCACAACAACCCTAGTTAAGCATACGGGTTGAGCCACTGCTGCTGGTACTGTTGAGGCGTCGTGACGCTCTGAATCGCTGAAGCGCACGCCCAACCGCATCGGGACCGGCGCACGTTGTTTAGTTTTGCTGGCCGCGACCCTTGCCACGACCACGACGTCCTCTGTCGCTGTTGGAAATTTTCCGGCGGTGTTTGGCCGGCAGGAATCTGATTTTGATGAGGCATTTCGACGGCTACGCCTTTTGATTATGTTCATCCTGTTTAGCACGACGGGTTTCTTCGATCAACAATTGTGAACGAGCTTTGTTGAAACTTGGTAACGGATCCGTCTGTTGAATCATGGTGGCTAAAGTATCATATTCACCTTTTGGGAGTCCTGTAATCAATTGTAAGACCATCTTAGTTTCAGAGACAGGCGTGCCGACACTGGAAAGTTGATCCGCCACGAGTTTCAGCTGTTTGCAATACTCAGTCATGTTGGAGAAGTTTTCAAGACGTGTTGTATTAAATTGTTCCTCCAAATACACAACACGTGTATGTTTGTTGTCTTGAAAGATTTCCTCGAAACGAATCCATAAGTCGCGGGCTGAGGCGCTGAATTTCATGAAAGTGAGAAGTAGATCCTGAGAAATACTGTCATATATCCACTGTTTGACGACGATGTCGAGACGAAGCCATGTAGAATCATCAACCTCCGGGGCGCGCGGAATAGAGTTATCGATATGATCAAGCACGTTATAGACACCCGCATGAATGCGAAACAGTTCAACCCATGGAGAGTACTGACTGTTTTCTAGATCAAGAAGTATATGAAGGCAGTTCTTGATGTTGGTAACGGTTAGGGCCGGATGAAAATATGGTTTTGGTGTTTCGAGAGTGATAACGGTGGATGAGGAGGCTGTAGCCTGTAGGTGTTGGAGGAGAAGTCATGATAGTGGACAAGAGGAATCGTAGTCCTAATTATAAGAGGAATCTTAGTTTACTATAATTATATATCACTAAATATTTACACAATATATGAGATGTATTCTAATTATGGGTAAGAATTGTTTTGTGACACTACACGTTTACAATTATGTCTTTAGTAATGTAATTTGATTTGCTTAAATAGAAAGATACAAACACTGAAAAAGAGTCAAACATTCAGAAACTTTGGGAAATGACTCACATGAAGAACGAACATTAATTTTTAAAGAACCAAATCATTTTTTCTAGGTTTTGTTCTCCATAAAATTCTTTATGTAGGAATTTTTTATCAATCTGAAACTCTTTATTGTAAGAGTTGTTCATGACTGAAGGAATTTATGGAGTCTTACGTGATTTTATTAATCTATCTTAAAAATGAGCAGTGGACTTATTAAGTACTTTAGAGCACAAGTTTAACTGTCTTTGTTGGATAGAAATGTTTAAATTAATGCTATCTAGTCTACGATATAGATCAAGGATTTTATCTAGAATTATTTTCCTAGTAATTTCTTTACAATAGCTATCTAGCAATTCGGAGGGCACTAATCTTGAGTAATAGCTTATTATTTCTTGAAGTCTAATTTTTTATTTTAGAGCATTTCTTTTATATTTTATATGTAACCATTTAGTTGAATTAGCATGATTTATGCTATAGAATGAAGGATGAGTTTTCATTCAGGTCTTGAGGTATCTCATAGAAAGATATTTTTTGAAGAATGGAGATTTGGAATTTGTAAAATTGATCTTAGTAATTACTTTTGGTATTTATCAACTATCAATTTACTATTCAAAATCTTATATGACGATTTCTTCGGAATTTATTATCGTCTTTGAATCCATGGAAGAAGATGATCCAAAATCATAAGAAGTAATTCTACGGAGAAACGGATCCATGTATATGAAATCCAAGTTTATCTACCCTTACCTTCCTACAACCCCACCAAAACTGTATACCTTGGGTATTCATCTGTCTTACACACGAGGACTTACTGTAACCCTATGGCCTGATCACTCGGAATTCCTGAATTTAACCAACTCAGAAGGTTTAGGAATCTAAACAGGGATTTCACCTGATCTGGAAATCATATCTCTCTATATCTCTACCCTTTATGACTTTGATACCAAGTTAGACCGAGGATCTAAAGGGGATAATAAACAGGGAAAGAATTGATAAATAAGGGATTGAATAATTAAAAGATAATATAAAATACGGTAAGTAAAGACAGAATCAATTTACAAATTAAGGTTCCTGTAGAGGAATCCAGAATTAGTTCAAACTTGGTATCAGAGCCATAAAGGGTAGAGATATAGAGAAATATGATGTCCAGATCAGATGAAATCTCAGTTTAGATTCCCGGATAAATTTGCCCACAGGTGAACCTTCTAAGTTGGTTAAATCCCAGAATTCCGAGCGATCAGGCCACAGGGTTACTGTAAGTCCTCGTGTGTAAGGAATATGAATACCCACGGTATACAGTCTCGGTAGGGGTTGTAGGAAGGTAAGGGTTTTTGAACTCGGATTCCATACACATGGATCTTTTTTCTCCGTATAACTACTTCTTATGATTTTGGATCATCTTCTTCCATGGATTCAAAGAAGATAATAAATTCCGAAGAAATTGTTATACAAGATTTTGAAAAATCAATAGATAATTGGGAAATACCAAAAGTAAATAGAGATCAAATTTACAAAAATTCCAAATACCAATTTTTTAAAACAGATTTCACTATTAAAACAAAAGAAAGAGATATCCAATTAGTAAAACCTTTTGAAACAATTCAATTACTTTCTCAAATGTCCTTGAAAAACATAGAAAAAAAACTACAAATACATTCATATTGGCTTTCCAAGTAGGGATAAAACCCCTTACTAAGGAAGTACTAATCACTTCAATCCTTGCTATCTTAAGAGATGCAAGATTCACAAACTTCGAAGATTCTCTGTTAAGTTCGGTTGAGTCTAGTCTCTGCACAGGACCAATCTCTTTTGATTGTTACCCGAATTTCTCAGTTTCTTTAAATGATAAAAATATCCAAAAATCCCTTGTCTTACAGATTAAGACACACAATTACCAAATTCTTGGAGGATATATTCCTGTAGCATTAATTTTTAGAATCCATTATAAAGCTATGACATCTGCTTTTGCCACAAAAGTCAGATACCACAGTAAGAAAGGTGAAACCCTTCTTTTACAAACAAATCTTTCTAGATCTAACACTGTAATACCAAGACCTATTAGGTGGAAGGATATTACCCTACCAGAAGAATGAATCCTGGAAGGTGTAGTTAAACCTGAACCCTTAGCATCTGACCAACCAAATACCCATCTTAGAGAAATAACTCAATACCAATATGGTAGAGTCAGTCTCTCGTTTTAAAGAAAATCTATGAGTAATAGATACGAAGATACAAGTTCCGAAAAGACCCTAGATTTAGGAAGAGTCTCACAAATTCCTTCGGTAATAAATACACCTGTTAAAATAAAACCTAGATATTCTATGTCAGATTTACCAAATCTAACAAATGTAGACTACACTAATCAAATACCTAGACCGGTATATATAAACTCCACTGTTAAAGAACCTGTAGATGACCAAGAACCTACAAGTCCAACAGAATCCTCGATAACTCAAGATGACTTTGCAAATGAGTGTTGTGTTCTAGAAAAAGAATTCCAAGTAGATAAGAAATTACTACAAAAGGAATTTTATGAAGTACAAAACTCAGATAAAAGAATTTGGTTTTTCAAAAACTTCTTAAATACCAGAAAACAAATACAGGAAACTTTCTATGTATTTGTACAAGAAAATAAAATAAATATTCCCTTTTTTGAGTGGTTTGAAATATATTCCTCTCAGAACAACATAGGATACCCTTTTTCTGAATCAGTAGACCCCGTTGTTAATAAGATAACAACCTTAAAATGTGATTCCGATAACGATGATACCTTAGAACAATTCCAAGGTAAAACACCTCTCATTAATAATATGAATTGGGAACAACCCGTACCAGGGTTACAAATAATTCCTGCTCCAGACCTAGGAATAATAAAACCCCTAGCTCAATCCCGCTATAATGTATCTTCCATTTACGATTGAAACCTAGATGGAATGACTGAATACAATATCCTCGGCTTCCTCCAACAAATGACAATGGCAGCAAATGCCTATCAAACACAAAAGGATGTCCTTGATAAGACCTCTGCAGAACTGCTAATCGCAGGATTTTCTGGTCAATTAAAAGGATGGTGGGATCATTATCTCACTGACCAACAAAAAGAAGACATCTTAAATTCTATAAAAACCGATGAAGAAGGAATACCAATTCTAGATGAATTAGGAGAACCCCTACAAGATGCAATATCAACTTTGATACTAAGAATATTTTTAAATTTCATAGGTGATTCTACACATCTAAATAATAAAAATGGCGAATTACTTTCAAATTTAAAATGCAAAAAAACTAAGTGATTTTCAATGGTATAAGAATACATTCTTAACTACAATAATGGTTAGGGAAGATTCTAGCCAACCATTCTGAAAAGAAAAATTCTTAGCTGGATTACCTACCCTTTTTTAGGAGAAAAGGTTAGGAATAAGATTAAAGAAAATTGTGGAAGACAAATAATATACCCTACGATGAGTATACATATGGAGAATAAGTTTGTATAACTGAACAAGAGGGATTAAAAATTTGCCCCAAGACCTAAAATTGCAAAAACACCTTAAAAGCAACTAAAAAGAACGAAATGCGAATTAGGTACTTTTTACAAATAATTTGAAACAAATTCCATGGAAAACTCCCAAAATTGCACAGGAGACTGTAGCAAAACTTATAAATCCCACAAGAAACTAACAAAAGACTATAAAAATTATAGAACTAACGATGATTATTATAAAATCCTTATAAAAATAATCGTTACAAAATTAACAGAAATACCAGAGATCCTAAAAAGAATAATTCTAATTACAAATACCTAACATATTATAAATGTAATAAAAAAGGACATACATCAAAATACTGCAGAATGAATAAAAAATTACAAGAATTAAATCTCGACAAAGATGTATCTCAAAAAAATTCTAATCTCCTAATAGATTCCTCTGATTCAGAGTCAGACCAGTCAGACCCTGACTATTTTTCTCTAGCTTCAGATGATAATAAAGCCCTCCAAATAGATGAATCAGTCACAAGTAGTTCGACTGAAAAATCTGAAAAAGCAAAAGGAAAACAAATATGTGTCTTGACTAAAGATCAAGAATTCATGTTAGATATGATTAAACACATAGATACCCAACACCAAAAAGAATACTTAAATAAACTCCTAAAAACTTTTACACAAGAAAAGAAAGGTATTAAAAATACCGTCTTACTAAATACTTATAGAAAATACGACTTAACAAAGATCCTAGAAAAAGGTAAGAAGAGAAAAGAAATAACAATTCAAGAATTACAAAAACAAGTTATTCAGGTAAAATTAGAGATAAAAGAATTAAAAGAAAGACAAAAAAAAAAATCTGAATTAATTAAAATTGTCCTTTCAAATAATACAAAACAAAACTACACTCCTGAAAATTCCGATTCTGAAAAATCTGATTCAGAAAATCCCATAAAACCAGATAATAATGTTGAAAACCAAATAGAAAATGTGGAGGAAGTGCCAGAAGATTTTCTAACTGTCCTAAGACAAATCACAACAAAGAAATACCTAATAAAAATAACATTAAAATTTTCAGATAATTTTAAAATAACAATTGTTGCTCTCTTTGACACAGGAGCATACTTAAACTGTATAAAAGCCGGTATAATACCTTAGAAATTCCTAGAAGAAAACACAGGATTCGTTAGCAACGACTAATAATTCTAAATTAGAAATTAAATCTAAAACCAAAGCGTCAATCATAAATGATGAAATTTCTATAGCTACATCATTTGTTCTAGTTAAAGAAATACACAATTCTGTGATCTTAGGAACACCATTTATGAATTCTGATCACCCCTTATAAAGTAGAAAATGAATTTATATATTTCAAAAATAATGAAAAGAAACTGAAATTTCAGTTTATAACAACACCAAAAACAAAAAGATCTCAATCTCATAAAAACATATTCAATACATAAAGAAAAATCATATTGTTTATAAGAATTTAAAAACGATTTTTCTTTAGGGGGGAAAAGAAACAAGTATGCTTCTGATCACTCAATTGATATCGATATTAAATTTATTTTTCAAAATGATTTTCCAGATCATGTATGTTTTCAAAACTCTGCATTAAAGTTAATTTTCTATAAATTAATTTTTAGAGATTTTTATCCTGAAATCTTGAGCTGTGATTTCCTCAAAATCCGTATAAAAAGCCACCAAATCCCTGACAATAGCCACATCAAAGAAATGTCCTACCATTGTCCAAATAATTGGTGTGTGGACTACAATGACAAAATATCAAGAAAAGACATGCGTGAATGTGGACAGTACTGTACACAGGCAGTATGTGGAGCCTTACTCCAAAAAAGAAAAGAAGAGACCCTTCCGTTAATAAATACCCCAGTTGTTGCACCACAACAGCAACAAACAAATTTCATGGCTCCCAAAAAACCCTTAAACACCATTCCCAAACAAATAAAAGAAGAGAAATCCCCTTTCCAAATTCCAATGGAAAAACCCATGTCCTGGTACGATGCAGTTATGAAAGAAGAACAAGAAAATTCAAGCAGCACAAAATCTGTGCAGAAAACACCAGCAAATCCCGCACAAGAATTAACTGCAAAATCCCGGAGTGGCAACAAGCACTGATACAACTTCAAATTCCTAAACATGAAGTTGTCCAGAAAATATTAGAGGAAAAAACCTATAAAATTTTTACAAAAATTGAGAAAGGAGAATCTTCAAAAACCCTTTCTCAAAATCAATTTTCAAATACCCAACTTGAGAAAAAAGAGTCTTCAGAAAACCTTTCTCAAAAACAATTTTCAAAAAATTAAAATGTAATACCACAGGTCCCCAAAAAACCTGCTCCTAACTACTTCATAAAACCATTTTTTCAAAATATTACTACTCTTGAAAAATGATTTTTTAATAAAGACTCTTTTTTAGCGCTACAAAATTATTTTGGTCCAAAATGGTTTTACAAATCATGGGATACTTTAAAAACCCCATATTTTTATGTCACGACCCAACTCACGAGTCACGATGGCACCTATCCTATTCCCCCGAGTAGGCAAACCACGTTCTCGTTAACAAGTTAAATCAGCGGAAAATAAATAAGGAAAAAGAAGTTATAAAGTCTTAAATACTTCTCATCACTAGATTTGTCACGACTTTCCCCAAAATCTGGTCAAAGGGTACAAGAGCACTAAACCTGGTCTAAAACAGAAATCTGAAAATTCCCGAAGGCTACATAATGTCTGTCAAATACAAAAGGAAATGGAAATAACTAGGAAGCCCTTCAGGGGCCACAGATGACCAAGTAGCTCACCCTGAATAACTGAAAGATGTCATCCTCGCGAATCAGCCACGACGCGTAGAACTAGAACCTGGATCATACTCTACACTCGACAAAAGTGCAACAAGAGTAGTATCAGTACAACGCTTGTACCGGTAAGCATCATAGGCCGACAATGATTAGATAACACATGAAGAGTTGAAACCAACAAGTAGCACATAGAGAAAACATGTATGGTCACATATCATATACAAGTAAGGTGTAAAGAATTCATGAAATCAACCAAGACAGATATAATTCACCAAATGATCAGTCAAATATACGAGTGGATGAACACAATGCAATACAATAGTCACCTCTCTTTCACTCCACTCTCGTACACACATGCTAAGGGCAGTGCCTCAAATCCATGACCCATGAGGGACCCACAAGTCCATGTACCACTCGTGCTCTCCGGAATAAACCTCGAAGGCTATCAATCACTCTCAATCTCCGGCAAAGACCTCGGAGGCTATCAATCACTCTCAATCTCCTGCAAAGACCTCGGAGTCACTCAATCACTCTCAATCTCCGGCAAAGACCTCGGAGTCCCTCAATCACTCCCTCACTATCATCACAAAATACAATATGAAAAGTATGTCAGGCATGATATCAGTCAACACATATCACCAATATTCAATCGACACGTACAAGTCATATCACTGTCCTATGTAAAATTATCAGTAATACAATTCCTTTATTTTCACGTGACAAGTGAGCTAGTATGCGACGGAGATACAATCAGGTGATAATTATAGAAAACAACACATATAGCGACAAACCCCTTTGGCACCGCGGTGCCGACCTTTCCTGCCCGACGTTCTATCATGCTATCCCTGTCAATTCCTACATCTACATACGATTTTCTAATCTAAGTCTAACTAAATTAAACCATAACCTACCTCAATGCCGAGCGGGTGCCTCGAACAATCAATCTAATTCCTTCCATTCGCGTAGAACCTCTAAATTTGACTCTAAATCTTGTGTAATGGGGTGATGTTCAGGGCTGATCCTTTTAAAAGAGGTACCTGAACTGTCGAACAACTGAGGATATCTACTCCGCATATCTGCCTCGGTCTCCCAAGTGGCCTCCTCAACCGGACGGTGCTTACACTGCACCTTGACTGAAGCAATTTCCTTGGACCTCAACTTTCTCACTTGCCTATCCAAGATTGCTACCGGCTCTTCCTCGAAGGACAGATCCTGATCAAATAATATTGAATCCCACCTAATGATATAAGACCCATATGAATGGTACTTCTTCAACATGGAAACATGGAATACTGGGTGAACGTCTGCCAAACCTAGTGGCAAAGCCAACTCGTATGCCACTTCGCCCACATGACGAAGAATCTCAAAAGGGCCAATAAACCTAGGGATCAACTTTCCCTTCTTCCCGAACCGCATTACCCCCTTCATGGGTGAAACCTTCAATAGGACCTGCTCACCAACCATGAACTTTGTATCACGAACCTTCCGGTCCACATACTCCTTTGCCTACTCTGAGCTGCCATAAGCTTTTCCTGAATAAGATTCACCTTGTCCAAAGACTCCCTCAGCAAATCCGTACCCCAAGGTCGAACCTCAAAAGCTGATAACCACCCAATAGGAGAACGACACCTCCTACCATATAAAGCCTCGAATGGCGTCATGTCAATACTGGAATAATAGCTATTGTTGTACGCGAACTCTGCCAAGGGTATGAAATTGTCCCAATGACCACCAAAATCAATAACACAAGCCCTCAACCAATCCTCAAGCACCTGAATAGTCCTCTCGGACTGACCATATGTCTACGGGTGGAACGCGGTGCTAATCTAACTGGGTCCCTAATTCCTTCTGCAAAGTCCTCCAGAATGGGAAGTAAACTGAGTGCCTCTGTCGGAAATGATGGAAATAGGAACCCCGTGCAATTGTTAGCGATATTTCGAATGCTCACGCAAGTGTACGCATCGTTCACAAGTAATATAGTCTGTAAGACCGAATATCGTTCATAGAGACTGGTGTCTAAGTACCGCTCATCTATTTTATGTTATCTATTTGACAGTCAATATTTGATTGGGTTTTTTATTTAACTACTAGAATAATTTCAAGATTTAAACCAATAAAGTTGTAATAATTTATGAATGAATTAGGGCTTCCAAAATCCCCGACTATGCACTTTATTCAATCCTTAATGCGACTAGAATGATTCTTCTTCTTCGTTAAGATAGCAGTTAACTAGACTGTCTTATATTCTGGTTAGGACATATAATCACTCAACCCAGTGCAGAACCCTTCTATATTTCTATGATAGGATTTACCACATATAAGGATTAAGAACAGTAACCTATAATGCTACACAAGTATCGGGGTACTTTCGTCCGCGATTTTAACATATGTCTAGTCAATTACAACATATCTAAATATCTCCTTTCGGCTTTTGATTCGAAATCATATAGGTTATGATAATTAGTGATCAATTAATTATCAAACATTCATACCAAATATTGACTAAATCTTAATCAAGTGAAGAAGAAATCAAACTACTGCATTAATTCATGAATAAAAGTTTCAAGCGATTCATAAGAAAAACCCTAATAGAGTGTTTAGCTCCTAGCCATAGTCACGCTAATAACTAACACAATATTCATACATAAACTGAATTAAAAACGAAAGAAAGAAAATTACGTAGAACAAAGTCTCCAATTGTAGCTCCAAATCCGCCTTGTGTTGTATTGTGTTGTAGATTGACCAACCTCTTTCATAGCATTAATCCCTAGGGCTTAAATATCCTCTAATTTTTGTGCCCTATGGACCAATCTGCCCTTAGCCAATTTACCTTCGGAAATGAAATTTCCCGTGTCGACCGCTGAAGCATGATACCAAGCACCACTGCCGAAACTCTGCAGCCTTCTCAAAGACAAATGGCACCGCGGTGCTGAAAGTCTTGTGACCCCTCGGTAAATATGGCACCGCGGTGCTGCCTTATTTCTCTCTGAGTTGACAACTTTCGTCCTTTTTGCCTCGGGAGCACCTTTTCTGCCAATTTCTCGTTCCTTTTTGTCATTTTGCCTTTTTGCACCGCTGTAACTCAAAAGAAAGAAAAACAAACCTACTACTAAACTAAACACAACAAAAACGAGTGAAATACCAACTAAAAAATGACTCAAAATGCGTATACAAAATACGCCTAACAAATACCCCCAAACTTAACATTTGCGCGCCCTCGAGCAAAGATCAAAACAAAAACAAAGACACAAAAATAAAAGACTCAAATAAAGCAGCTGCACAAAGACTTAGAAACACATGAACGTCAGTTGGATAATAATAATATGCAGGAACAAATATAGCATGAATTCAGCAATCTAGAATTTCAAGTCAGATATTTCGCAAATTCATTTCAATCACAAGTAATGGAAGCATGAATACATAACCTATGCATGTCTATTTCATTTAGTCTACGGGCCTGTGTACTTGCTATTCTCCACTAATCATAGACATACATACTAGAGATCCTCAGGACTTTTTAGGGTTGTAATGTAGGCTTAGGCAGGAGTAGGTAAAAGTTGGCATTTAGGCTCAAATTACGTACCATAAGCGTTGTTCTCATTCAACCATTTGGTTCTTCTTTTGGTATTCTTTTTCAGTTCATACCTATCGTTCCCCTCTTCTCTTTTTGAGAGCATGAAACACATTCACATAGGCACCCCCAAACTTAAGCTTTAGCATATTGTTTTTATTGGGGTGCATCAATTTTTCACTCTCTTTTGTATTTCTTTTTCACACTTCTTCATTCCAATTTTTTTCAATTACTGCTTATGGCACACAAGGAAATCATAGGGTGTCAAAGAAATAACTTATTTTAGGCTCAAAAGGGCTGACTAGGGATACAATTTATTGCAAGGTAGGTAATGAATGGTAAGAAGGGCTAACAAAGAAATGCATGAATCATCTCCCTAACATGTACATCTTAACTATTTCGCCTCAAATAACAAGCAAGCAGACTTCACAGACATTTTTCAATTGACAACACATAGGCTAAGCATCAAATATTCCAAATAATCAAATTTTCATGAATTTTTGGCATATCTAACTTAAGCACACAGATTTTAGCTTCTCATTCCATTACATTATCCCACTTAGTTCATTAGGCATTCCAAATAAGCACAACATGCATGATATAAAAATATGACTCACATAAAACACAAAAACAACAAAAAACTCACAAAAATAAAATAAAATGAAAACTCCTGTCACGACCCGAACCCCGGGCCCGCGACTGGTGCCCTACCTGGGCACCCTTCTATCCATACAACATAAGAAATCCGCGGAAGCTAAATAACACTCATTTTTTAAAAAACAAACATAGGCAAAGCCGACAAGGCCGCCAATATATATATATAATCAAACGGAACTACAACTGTACCCAAGTCCACCCACATATGAATACATACCTCTAAGAGTTTGATAACAACTATGACGGGACAAGGCCCCGCCGTACCTCTGAACAAACATAATACTGTAATACAAACTCCGTACCAAAATGATAGGCTCCGGAACAATAGAGATATCCCAAAATACTGAAATGAGATCCTAACTGCGAGGATCACCCGACTGCGTGCCTACCCCTGCAGACATGAACACAACCCCCGGAGAAGGGGGTCAGTACAACAATAATGTACCAAGTATGTGAACATAAGGTACTGTAAATAAAATCATAACATGAAAAATATGACAGGGACACGTATGAAAATCAAATACCAGATCCTACTGTGCCATATAACAGAAGAGTACCTTTTCAAAATACCAAAATCACCCATACCTTTTCACAAATGTGAAAGCCATGTCAAAATCAGGGACACCTGCCCGTAGAATCATACACATAATATTCATGTCATAATCAGGGACGTTCTCACATGATCTCCACTATACCATTTTCACAATAAGATTTATGTTGTAATCATGGACATTCTCACATGATCCAACTACACAATTTTCATAATAAGATTTATGTTGTAATCATGGACATTCTCACATGATCCAACTACACAATTTTCACAAGAAGATTTATGTTGTAATCATGAACATTCTCACATGATCCAACTACACAATTTTCACAAGAAGATTTATGTTGTAATCATGGACATTCTCACATGATCCAACTACACAATTTTCACAATAATCATGGACATACTCACATGATTCTCATATAATATATAAGTCGTAATCATGGACATTCTCACATGATTTCCATAATATTTTAAGCCATCTCTTGACTTTCCATAAAACCGTTATAACAAACTTCCCATAAAGCCTATTATAACAACTTTCATTTTAGAGAACTAAGGCACTACCACATCTTTCTTTTAAAAAGAATCTTTTCATGTAATACACCCTAAGATACTAACACCCGTAGTATCAAGGCACTTCTGCTTTCAAAATCAAGTAACATACTTTTTAAATCAAGTAACATATACTCTTAAAACCAAGTACTTATACTTTTTAAATTCAACTCAAGGCTTTAAAATCAAGTAACTTCTACTCTTTAAATCAAATCACTTATACATATAAAATCATGTCAATCTCACATATAGAATCATGTCACTTGTACTTCATATAATCAAACCTCATATACTTTCAAATAAAGTCTCATATACTTTGAAAATCAAGTCACTTAGCTTTCAAATTGTTACACCCCGTAGTTTCAGGGTATGTAGGTGAGGACGTACGTACGAGAATACGACATTAATATTGGAAAGGAAGAAAGATTTGATTTTCCGACGGAAAATTTTCCGGATTTTGTGAAGAAAAAAGGTCCGTAAATGGGAATGGGATTCCCAGATTTGGTATTCGGACTTCTGGGAATATAATAGAATTATAGATTTTATTTTCCGGAATTGGTCACGTGGGGCCCACGAGAAAAATTTACGATTTTGTGGGGCCCACATTGTTTTGGAGATTTTGGCCATTATGAATATTTTCGGAAGATGAAATATTTTGGACGAATAGGAGGGCGACACGTGCCACCCCCCTAGGTGGCTCTTGGCCGAAATCCATGTGACAAGTGGCCAAGACAAGTGGCCAAGTCTTGCAAGATATTTTGTGTGGACAAGTGGCTTGTGGGACCCACACACACTTGTCCCCAATCTCTACCACCCATTTGTTTTAATCCTAGCCCTTGGTGGTCTTATATATGCACCTCTAGTTGATGAAATCTTCCACACTTAGAACATTTCAAGACTTGAAAATATACTCTCTCTCCCTTGAGTATGCTCTCGGCCAAGGGCCAATATCTTGACCTAAATTTGTCCAATAAATCCTAAACTCTCAAGTGTTCTTCCTTAAGGTGTTAGGAAGATGGTGAACCAAGAGTTAGACAAGATTTCACACCCCTAGCCTATTTATTTTGCCTTGGCCGAAACTTGACAAGCTTGGAACCCTAAGTGTTCTTCACTTTTTGGAGTTGGATCTTGAAGAGAAGTTGGTTAGGAGCTTCTAAGGGTTGCTTGTAGCGGATTGGAACGTAAGGATTTGGAGCTAAACTTGCTAAGGAGCGACTTTAAGTTCTTGGATATTTTTGGGCTCTTTGAGGTAATGAACTCATTCTCTTTGTGAAATTGGATATTATATATGTTGGAAGTATATTATGGAGTATGAGATATGTGGAATAAGGTTTGGAAAGATTTGGATCTTGTTAACTTGTTAAAATGGAGAATTGGCATGTTAGCCATAAAATGGTAAAAACGTATCTATTACCTGTCAACAGTAATAAAAAAGTAACTATAACTTATATGAAGATTGAAATATAAGTTGTAGGATTAAAGAAGTAATTCCGGCATTCTAGCCGAACATTTTTTTGGATAAAGTGTGATTATTGTAAGTTGGCCAAGAACACCAACTAATGGACTGTATTTACATTGGACTGTATTTACATTGGACTGTCTTTACTTTGGACTATGGACTTGTTCCATTTCGGTTTTTATGTTGTTGTTGTTGTTTAAGGGGAAGATTGTTTAACATGTCCGTTTAGGCGTGTGATCCCCTTCTTTAGTTGTTGAATTGTTGCGCCTTATATATGGCATGTTGGTTATTGTTTTCGGGCCTTGAAAAAGGTAGAAAAGTATGCAAAAACAGGGGAAGTGCTGCCCGATTTTCCGTAGAATAAGAGACCCTATACTTAGAAATATTCTACGAAGAGATCTAGAAGTTAATAGACGTATTATGGCCATTATAGGGTGAAGTACTATGAGTAGCGTATTCTACTTGAAGGGGTGGTAAAGGCTAGCAAGGTTATAATACTTTGGAGCATTTTGCTATTTGTCGATAATTGTCGCGAGGTATGTGATTCTTCCTATCCTCTTGAGCATGATTATTTGTGAAATATATAGTGCGGTAGACATACTTGTGTTAAAGGAGTTGGATTTCCTTTTTGTGTCCTGGACTTGATTCTAAATGTTAAGTGACTTGATATGAAATGTTAAGGACTTGTATTGTGTTATAAAGTTGTGAAACCTCATTCGTGAGTAATGGGTACTTAGTCTTTAAAAGAATAAAGTTATCTTGATTTCAGAAATGTGAGTAGTTGTCCTTGGTTGGTTATAAAAATAAAGTTTTATAATAGCTTTATGGGAAGTTAGTTATAACGACTTTATGAAGATAAAAGAGAGATTTGACTTATAAACGACTTGATTTCAAAAAAAAAAAAGACTTGAGAATTTGCAGTTATGAAGCTTAAACTATTTTGAGAAGTATATTGTTACTTGACATTTGAAAGGAGAAGTGTTTTTGTTTAAAAAGAAGACATGGTATTGTCTTGATTTGGTTTTGAAAGTTGAGTACTTGATTTTAAAGGCCCCGTAAATATTTTCTGAAGGTGTAGTAATTTGGTTTGAAAAGAAAACGTGTTTTGATACTACGAGTATTAGTGTTGTGTGGCTTTTACGTAAAAAGAGGTCTTTTTGAAAGAATGAAAAGTATGTGGTATTTGGGGTTAAAACCCAGATTTTTGGCATAAAATGAAGGTCTATGAGTACGTTGAACTCACCTATGCTTGTTGTGATAGCCTTTGTTGTGCAAGTATTTTGATTCTGTGCTACCGCGTCTCTCGATGGAGGGCCGACTATCTGGTTGATTGTTTGGACATACTGACACGTTGGGTGGCCCACGGGTATGCTTCCACTATGAGTGTTATCTTGTTATTTCCTTAGGACATACTGACACGTTGGGTGGCCCACGGGTATGCTTCCACTATGAGTGTTATCTTGTTATTTCCTTTGGACATACTGACACGTTGGGTAGCCCACGGGTATGCTTCCACTATGAGTGTTATCTTTTTATTTCCTTTGGACATACTGACATGATGGATGGTCCACGGGTATGCTTCCACTATGAGTGTTATCTTGTTATTTCCTTTGGACATACTGACACGATGGATGGTCCACGGGTATGCGTCCATTAGGATGGTTCCATGGCCATGCTCATACCGAGGTAAGATGCCGGCACGCGCCGTTGTCGCGTTAAATTCGGGTTATATTTGAGTAATGACTTTGCGGGCGTGAGTCCACGACTTGACACGATCGCTAATATATATCAGGTAATCGTAGTTTGGTTATCATACATGTCTCTGCTTTATATAGACCGATATGATTTCATTTACGATTTTCAGCCACATACTTGGTACTTGTCAGATCGACCTCCTTCGGGCCGCTCATGCCGCAGCAGTAGGTACACCGGTTGTTGATCCTCGCTCATAGGATCACAGTTCAACGTTTTGAGAAGCTCCGTTTCTCCGGAGGCTTATCTTTTGGTATGATTCCCTGAGATTGTAGGTTCTTGTACATTCAGGGGTATGGCGGGGCCCTGTCCCGTCATTGTTGTTATAAAATTCTTAGAGGTCTGTAGTACTGTTGTGGGCAGGGTTCGTAAAGGATGTAACTGTTCAAGTTTCTATATATATGCAGGAAGGTGACCGTTTTGGGTTAGCCTGTTTTCTTATATTTCATTGTTTCATATCTGTTAGTTTTTATTTCCGCTGATATTTCTCTGATGTATTATCACTAGGGTGCCCGGGGTAAGGCACCAGTCGCGGTCCTGAGGTCGGGTCGTGACAAATAAATCAAGTCTCATAACATTCAAAATCAAGTCTCATGACTTTCAAATAATCAAGTCTCATGACATTCAAATAAGTCAAGTCTCATAACTTTCAAAATAAATCATGTCTCTTAACTTTCAAATAATCAAGTCTCATGACATTCAAATAAGTCAAGTCTCATAACTTTCAAAATAAATCATGTCAAAGAAGGAAGGATAGTTCACATGCCTTATACGCTTAATCCAACTTGATAACTAGAATACGTCTCAATGTACTTCAACCTATATTGACAATAATACGTCTATCAACTTCTTACTCACTAATATAGGACACATATACCAAGTAAGGGTCCTCTTATTCTTCGGAAATTTGGGCAGCACTTCCCCTGTTTATGTGCGTATACACAATTAACCAACAATCCAATCAAACCAACAATCAACTACCATCCCAATATATAATCAAGTTAGGCTCCATATACGCATTCATACAACCTCCTTTCTCTTTACTTATGAAAGACAACAATTCAACAATCAAGATGATTAACACACCTATTTACCATGTTCATCCAATCCCTTAGTCCATACTAAAGTAGTCCATGAAAGTAGCCCCTACTTCAATCAACAACGAGAGAAAAATGTGAAGTTTCTCTACACCTTGTTATACTTTCCTTCCCTTAGGACTTACGCTAAAAATTACCATATTGTTCATGCATTTTCTAAATGGAAATTTCAGCATTTAAACTTATTAAAAATCAGCCCCTAAGCCATAAATTATCCAATGAAAACAGCCCTTAATTACAACGCGACAACTTCCGACAATTCTACCAATTTTTGGCCAACAACACATATACTTCCATACTTTCTTTCTTAACTTCTTACGACACACTTCATGTTCCAACCTTCTTATGTAAACCATTACTTCTTTAACATCAAGACTCATCTATTTTACATGCAATTATCAACAACTCAATACTTAATTCCAATGAACACAAAATGGGTTCTAGAATTGTTTACCACATCCAAACCTCACATGCATTCTCTTTAATCCAAGTTTCTTCTTAACACACATTCATTACTTAGGTTACAACAATATGCAACTTTAATTAAATCTTAAGAGAAGAATTTTTATCTTAATTTTAATGCCAAAACAGTCCCTAAGACCGAACCCACTGCTCTTCCGAAGAGCCACTGTTTTGTCAATTTTTCTTCTCCAATTCTTCACTTCTTCAACTCCAATTCAACATGCAACCATTTAAAAATGTTAACCCATCATTTATACACCTTTTCCTTCCAAAAATTTGTCTCCAAAAATCCAAATTTCCTGGCCTGAATCGGCCCAGCAGTGGCGAAATTCACTATTCTGTCAGCTAAACTTGTAACGTCCATAACTCTCTACTCCGATGTCCTATCGAAGAGCGGTTTATTGATTTGGAAACTAGACTCGATGAAATTCATTTTAAGCTTTTGCAACACCTAAAAACTCCTAATATACTAGGAGATATACCCCTCCAAAGTTGACTGAAAATCTGCCAGCAAATCCCGATTTCTGCCCTAACTTTCTCTAATTCTTCGCTTCTAATTTATAGATGAACAATGTAATATAGGGAGAGGAATTAAACTCCAATATATTCTTTTTTGGTAGGTATATGGCTGGTCCAATTGAGAGAAAAGGAAGAAGATTGGAGTGTGTTTGTGTTGAAAATGGAGGAATGAAAAAGGGCTTGTAATTTAAATCCCTAAATCTGAAAATTTCCTCATCTAATTACAATTTGGTCCAAAACTCTTATTAGTCTTCCTATTTAACCCTCAAGTAATAATAAAACGCATGTTCCACTTCTTCTAATTCCCGAAAAATCCCATAGGGTCTCGTATTCTCAATGTCGAAACTTATATAATATGTTACTAAGTCATGACGGGAATATATAACTACTATTAACAATTCTCATCGTCACACTCGTTTTCACCAAAATTATTCCGGAATCACATCCCTCTTATAATAACTTACAGATTAGCATATATAAACATACTTAATATCCAATATCCGAATCTTATTCCTTAATGACGTTCTCATCTCATTTTCTTAGAAATACGGGGTGTAATAACTCCCCCCCCAAACTTAAACTACACATTGTCCCAAATGTGTAAAAGACTCAAAAATTAAAATGGGATGACTTACAGACATACAACGGCTCAAAATGGTGGTGGTGGCGGCGAATACTACATTATGGCGGTATCTGTGGGAGGAGATTTGACGATTCAGGGCCTTTTTTTTTCGAAAATTGCTATCGGCACCGCAGTTCTGCATAATGGCACCGCGGTGCCTATATTCCTGCGGTCTCTCTGATTTTCTGGCACCACGGTGCTGAAACTCCTGATTTTGTGTTTTCTAGCGTTTTTTCCTGCTTCATGTCCCATTCTTTCACCTGGCATCACAACACAACAAAAGTATCAAAGTGAGACTGTTCTATTTAAACTAGATTGCATAATTTAAACATTGGGTTGCCTCCCAAGTAGCGATGTCTTTAACGTCTTGTAGCCGGACGCAGGTTCCTTATCATTGTGAATCGAAATAGACCACAAAGTTGATTTGTTCTATGTCATTCAACAAGTATGGCTTCACTCTCTGTCCGTTCACTTTGAATGGTGCACCCTTTTTTCCTCTCAACTCGACTAAACCATAAGGGAACACTTTTTTCCACAACATATGTCCCTGACCATCTGGACTTTAACTTGTCTGGGAACAATCTCAGCCTTGAATTGAATAAGAGTACTTGTTGCCCAGGTTGTAGCTCTTTAAGGATCAAGTTCTTGTCATGCCATGCCTTGACCCACTCCATTTTTGCGTTCTTATAAGTGTTGTTCCGAAATTCATCTAACTCATTCAGTTGCAGCAGCCTCTTCTGCCCTGCTGCTTTGGCATCCATGTTAAGCTTTCTCGTTGCCCAGTATGCCCTGTGCTCCAACTCCACTGGTAGATGATGTAAAATCCGGAAAAAAATAATAATAATATATAGTTGTAGTTGGGGTAATAAAAAAATATATATATAAGAAAACAAAGAATAAATTACATGGGATGGAGTTAGTGTCAAAGTTGGATAACTAGATAGATAAAATGAAAATAAAAAAAAAGAAAAAAAAAAGATGCATGCATGTTGTGCACGTCCCTTCCCTTCTCCCCCCCCCCCCCCTTTCATTTCCCCTCCAACTCTTGTCATTCCACCTCCCATAGGTTATAGAAAACTTTTCTACTTATACATTGTACATGACACAAATAAAATACCTAGCACAAAGAAAAGGAAATCAGAAAAAAACAAGTGAAAAGAAGAGGAAAAAATCTGGAAAAAATACCAAGAGGGCAAGAAGAACAAGAATCAAAATACTAGAGAGTAAGGATCATTTTAGCAACCAAACAACAATAATCTTCACACTTACAAGGTGAGTTTTCTCACTCGGAAATTCTTGGTAACATCCTTTATTTTAAGTTCAATACATGTTAGAATAAGAATTGAGTGTTGAAAATAAATAATGAGCTTTTGATTGTTTAAACAACTAGTTGCGTCATGAACTTTACGAACTGATTTCACTGAGTTATAATTGTTAGAATTTGATGAAATTCGGAAGAATGGTACACCTCTCTACTATGATCATATAGAACCAAAAATGAGGTAAAATGGACATACGGTTTGAAAGTTATCATAGTTCAAAGTTCCTGTCTTAGATTTGGCCGAAATTCGGAAAGACATAATTACGGACTGTTTTTATTGAGTTTTACTTATTATAATTATATGAAAATTTACATGGTTGTAAATATCTCTGTTACAGACAGATATAGATAAAGATTTGTTAAAACGGACTTACGAGTTGAGAGTTATTGTAGTTTGAAGTTGTTGCCTCAGATTCATCGGAATCCAGAAGGGCATGACGTTGAAACGTAAAACTGTACTAATCCGTGGGAAATATGAAAATTGGTGCTAAATGAAAGTTTTATATCTCTCTGGTTTAGACATTTTGAGACCTTACGGAGGTCTATCAGACTTACGGATTGAGAGTTATCTCTGTTTAAAGTTTCTGCCTTGGATCTATCGAGATCCAGAAAGGGCAGCGAATAAAAGTGTAAAACTGTAACAAATGGTATCGAATATGAAAGGATGGTTCACATGGAGACGTTTATCTCTCTGTTCTCGTCGTTTTGATATTTTATGGGACTTGAACGGGTTTACAGATTAGGAGTTATGACTATTCTAAGATTGAGTTATGTTTAATAAAAATTCTGCCGAAACAAATTTCATGTGGCTGTTTTGAGGATAAATTTGTGTTAGTTACCCAAAGTAGTTTTAAATGAAATTTGGTACAGTGAAAGATCCCCGTCTTACCTTAGTTTCCGCTTGAGAAAAACCTTAGTTGGAGTTATGGTTAAAAAGTTATAATCGTTACAAGTATGAATGACAGAATGTTGGGAAAGAGAATAGTATTTATTCGATCTCCTGAAAAATATGAAAAGTGAATACGTGTTCACATAAATATATAAATATATAATGGATCGGGTTGCACGCCGCAACAAAACGTAAAGTGAATACGCGTTCACAAATACGTAAACATAATGGATTGGGTTGCACGCCGCAACAAAACGTAAAGTGAATATGTGTTCACAAATACGTAAACATAATGGATCGGGTTGCACTCCGCAACAAAACGTAAAGTGAATATGTGTTCACAAATACGTAAATATAATGGATCGGGTTGCACGCCGCAAAAAATATGAAAGATGAATACATGTTCACCTATATAGAAATATGAAAAGTGAATACGCGTTCACAAATATATAAATGTAATAAACATATGGAAATGCAGGGGGATGTCTTAACGTATAATACGAGATAAAATGAAGTGTTAGTTAAATCGAGAATTTCCTATGAGGAGTTGTTGCATATTTAAAAATGTTGTAACCTGATATGTTTTTGCAATATGCTTATTACGTTATAATGTGATTGCACTTGGAATATTGTGGTGTTACTTTGAATTGCAGGGTAAGGTTCTCACTCAGCCCCAGATGGTAGGGCTGACTATTTATTTAACATGTTTCAGGAAAGCGTGATAGAGGAAAGGCTTCAGGCCAAGGCTAGCGATCGTCCCGCAACCTCTTGTCATACCAAGTCCATTGCTTCGGGCTTGGTACTCGTCATGTTCAGAATGTCAGTTTCAGTGTCTCGAGAAATGCCCGTGTGGAATGGTCTCCCTTCCAACTTAGTGTCGCGCCCGTTTTTGACCTCGGGTGTCTGAACGGTATCCGCAACGTTGCTCTTTGGCGCGGTTCCCTGGATGGAGCAATAGTGCTGTTTTTAAGGAGTCGTCACCTAATTATTTAAGTGAATTAGGACACTTGGTTTATTGCAATAAAAATACTGCAATCGACCTCCATTTAATGGTCTGCGAAATTAGTGAGATTCTGGATCAGGGTTCTTTATTATCCTAAAGGGAAGGGGTTAGGCATCCTTTAAGATCCGCTAACTTGCGGTTATTCGTTCAAACCTAGGTTAATTATTTATTGTCTTTTTTATTCTACGTATTCTAAGCATTTTTCATAATTTATAATTAAAATAAAGTGCAATACAGAATAATAAAACTAAAATTAAATGCGACATAAACATAAAAACTCCGGGACATCTTTTAGCCCTTTTTAGGCCTTCTGCACAAGATGATCTCCGGGTACCTGCATAAACACTTAGTAAAAATATTAGTAATAGAATAAATAATTTTAAAGCAATGACAGGAATTAATAAGTAAAGCAAAAAATAAATAAATCCGTCTTTTGCACAGAGGAGGCCTTGGAAATCAGACGGAGATTCCTTCATCGGCCAATATTGCTAAAAATATTAAAATAAATAAAACCTTCGGATTCGCGCCAAAACAGTAATAGTTTTAAACACGGAGGGCTCAAATATATATAAAAATAAAGTGGGACATCCTAAACAAGTCCGGCTGCGAAAATTCGCCTCGCCAGCGCATGTTGGTTATCCAGTGTAAGTAGAAGAAATCATCAACGCCCAGAAAGCTTCATTTATTTTATTTTCCGTCTTTGCAACTGTGGAGGCCTCAAAAATCGACGGATAACTTTTTCATCGGCCAAACAAGTGTAGCATCTTGTTCAAATCAGTAAAATACCAACAGTGTAGTATTTGTTCTAAATCAGTAAACCAGCAAAAAATATAGCAAAAATAGCCTAAAAATCAGTCCAGCATTCATAGCCAAAATCAGTAGCAAAATAACCTAAAACCAGTCCGCCAAAACGGCTAAAACAGTGACAACAAGGCTGGAAAAAATCCAAAATCAGTCCAGCAACTAAAATAGGCAAAAATAGGTCCAAAATAAGCCAACAGAATCCGAGAAGCAACACCATAACAATTATGAAACGAACAAAATATCGGATCAAATTCCCTAGAAGTAAAAGGGTTCCTGACATCAACAAAGACACCAAATAAAACCACAACAAGACAGTAACCAACGAGCAATGCTATAGCATAATAAAAAATGAGCGGTAAACAATGATAGCCGAAAACCAATATGAACGATGGCAACCCAACTCCCCGGAGCCCCCGCCAGTCGCCGGTGGTCAACTCCGGCGAGGAAGATGAGCAGACGGGAAGCTGGTGGTTCGAAAATACCAACAAAGAGGGGATGTGTGTAGTCGACAGGGGATGGGAGTGGAACAGTGACGGGTTGTGGGCAACGGTTGGTGGGTACGGGTAACAGCGGCGACGGGAGAGGGTGACGGGAGCAGTGGGTCGACGGGGCGTGGTGTGAGAGGGTGTTGCTAGGGGGGTTCGCCGGAACAGTGGGTTCGCCGGCTGGGTTGGGCGACGAGAGAGGGCGACGGGAAAGGTTTTTTAGAGTGAGGGTGAGCGGCTAGAGCTTAGGGGCGGCTGATGTGTGTGTGTGAGAGAGGGTGTTCGCCGGAGCTTGGAGCTACGGCGAAGGCGGCGGCGACGGGAAAGGGGAAGAGGAGAGGGAGTGAGGAAGGGTGATTTGTGAAGCTGCTGGGCTTTGATATTGTAGGTTGCTGGGTAGTTCGCCGGAGATAGAACTCCGGCGAAGGGCGGCGGCGACGGGAAAGGTTTTTTAGAGAGAGGGTGAGCGGCTAGAGCTTAGGGGCGGCTGATGTGTGTGTGTGTGTGAGAGGGTGTTCGCGGAGCTTGGAGCTCCGTGGCGGCGGCGAAAGGGAAGAGGTGAGGAGTGAGGAAGGGTGATTTGTGAAGGCTCTTTGGGCTTTGATATTATAAATTTCTTTGGGTAGTTCACGGAGATAGAACTCCGTGAAGGCGGCGGCGACAACGGGAAAGGGGAAGAGGGAGAGATAGGAAGGGCTGAAGTTTGAAGTGGGCTTGTGCGGCTGGCTCCCTCTTGTTATGTGGGCTGGTAATGTTATTATATAGTGTAGGTTTTAGGGTTTAGTATTTGGGGGGGGGGGGGAATGAAAAGTGGGTGTTTGAAATTTAAGAATGGAGGGACGCAATGGCGTCGTTTTCGGACGCAATGCAGATGTTCGTCGTTGCATAGACGAAACATGAATGAAGCCGTTGGATAGACTTAAATGAAATGGCGTCGTTGCATAGACGCGATGCAGATGCTCGTCGTTGCATAGACGAAACATGAATGAAGTCGTTGCATAGGCTTAAATGAAATGACGTCGTTGCATAGACGCGATGCAGATGTTCGTCGTTGCATAGACGAAACATGAATGAAGTCGTTGCATAGGCTTAAATGAAATGGCGTCGTTGCATAGACGCGATGCAGATGCTCGTCGTTGCATAGACGAAACATGAATGAAGCCGTTGCATAGGCTTAAATGAAATGGCGTCGTTTATGAACGTACCTTCTTTGTGACCCGTCTGGGTTGAGATAGCGTCATTGCATAGACGTTGTGCGTTTGTAACCCGCATGGGCCTATTGTTGTGTTCCTGTCTTTATTGATATGAAGATTCTGCACTCAAAGAAAACTTAGTGAGTTTTAGGAAAGGAATGGTTGATTAGCGTCGATTCTGTAGCTTTGGCTCTTGACGCTTGCATTCTTGGTGAAGACCTAGTTGGCCTTCTTTTTCCTGTCTATTGCCATTTTCTTGCAGTGAATTCCTTAAAATGTCCCAGTTTCTGGTAATGAAGATGTTGAACTGGGTAAGGTTGCATCTTGACGCTATCAAGGCGATCATGTAAGCATTTTTTTTATAATGAATGAAAAGCTAATGCGAGAATATAGACAAAATCGAGTCCAGTGCAAAACAAGAAAGAAATATTTCTAACGGTGTGACCGAAGCCGATGTGGCTGTCTACGTATCCCGCCGAGGGAATCAGGTCAAGACGTAGTTCGTGATAATTTTTTTTTATGATTTTAAAATGATGCGGGACCGAAGCCGATGTGGCCGCCTACGTATCCCGCCGAGGGAATCAGGTCAAGACGTAGTTCGTAATAATTTTTTTTTTTATTATTTTAAAATGATGCGGGACCGAAGCCGATGTGGCCACCTACGTATCCCGCCGAGGGAATCAGGTCAAGACGTAGTTCGTAATAATTTTTTTTTATGATTTTAAAATGATGCGGGACCGAAGCCGATGTGGCCGCCTACGTATCCCGCCGAGGGAATCAGGTCAAGACATAGTTCGTAATGTAAAATAACGATTTTTATAATTTTAAAATGATGTGGGACCGAAGCCGATGTGGCCGCCTACGTATCCCGTTGAGGGAATCAGGTCGAGACGTAGTTCGAGATGCAAAATAAGGATTTTTATGTAATATGCATTTTGTTGTTTTTTCTCTGAAAAAGTGGAAGACAAAATTACATTCCGACTTCAGTTGATACCAACAATTAGTATTGTGCGTGAGGATTTTCGTTTATTGCTTTCAGTCTAACCGAGATTGACTCCGGTGTAATTCACACAGCTTCAGATAGTACCTCAGACATACCTGAGTGTAGACACACCTGCTTGCATCCAAGGTTTCGAACTACACGTAATCTCACGTTTCAAATGCCTCACTGAAAGCAAGTCTCATTCTCACATATATTCCAGTATTTTGAATTTTGGAACGTTGAGAGAATTACGCTCACACTCAAAAAGATGTTCAATGCATGCAATTGTGATACCATAGGCTTGGCCGTCATGTAAGTATCCACTAATGTGAGAACCCTCAGTATAAGATCATGTAGGGCTTGTCACGGGCTTGTAATGTAGGTTTGGGGAAGGGATGGATATCATTTGGGTAAAAAGTGACTAATCCTTCCTCGAGCGTTGGACTATGTCCGTGCTTGATATTGGTGCGATTTAATGCTGATTTGCTTTCGTTTTGTCCCAGTTTTTCTGTACTGACTTCTTTTGAATCTTTCATTTCGAGCCCCTTTTTTTCGGGATCATATATCTCCTTTTTTTTTTATCGGGGCTTTTGATTGTGTGAAGTCTTCTCTGCTTTTGGTTTTTGAGGCTTTGACAATTTTTGTCTTTGCAAACTTCAGCTAGAATTTTGTCAGTCACTTGCACATTTCTAAAGCACTCAAGGAGGTCGGGCCAAGAGAGGGATAGTGCGTACGCACTCAGAAAGGGTATAGGTGTAATATGCAGTTGTCAAAAATAAGTTTTAGGCTCAAAGGGGTGTACTAGGGATAATGTTATTTGGTAGGCTGAAAAGGCTCAAACGGGTCAAAGAAAGCCTACGATCATTTCCCACACCGAGTGTTGCTCAGGATTTCGCCTCAACAAACATTTAGGCCAAGTTCTAGATCACAATGCAACGCAATTGAACTTATTCAAATAACTCACCACACAATGCATATGAAACGATGAGGTTGGTTTCGTCCTTATCTTGGAAACACGCAAGACAATGTCATTTACGGGTGTGAATAAGAGGTACCAAAAGAATTTATGGTTTACCACAAAGTCAACCCATACTGTTTTTATTTTTTTTATTTTTTATTTTATGCACATTTGTAACTGTGTTGGTATCAACAAAGTCAAACAATAATACTTAAAAAATGTTTTTGTATTTTTGAATAACTTTTTTTTTTGTATTTATGAATAATAATTTTTTTTTGAATAAAGGGTACCGAACCCGAATAGGGCTGCCTACGTATCCCGCCGAGGTAATCAGGTGCGCGTAGTTCATTCAAATATGTTATAAAATGCATGCTTGAAAAGAATTTATCAAAGAAATGATAGCAATATAAAGCTGTGCAAAACAAATAATTGTCCACTGTGGACGAATGCAAAGTAAAATGAATGTAACGGAAAATGAATGGCCGAAAATACGATGAATGAGATGCAAGAGTGAGAAAAATATAATTCTTTATTATCATTATTTTTATTTTTATTTTTATTTTTTTTATTTTTGTGGTTTTTATTTTTGTGGTGTCGAACCCAAAATGAGTTGCCTACGTATCACACCGTGTGGTGAGAATCAGACACGCGTAGTTCGAAATAATTATGATGTAAAATGCATGATATGTAAGAACTATGCAATCAACGCTAAACATATTAATTGAATTTGCAAATATGAATAAAAATACAAAGTAAAGAAGAATTGAGAGCGATGTCTCGTTGAATCTGTTATAAACTAACTTCTATTAGTCAACATAACTACCGCTCATTTTTATGATGATTTTTTTTTCCACCGCCCTAGGCTGATTGCGAAGACGACCTTCCTGCAAAAATATGAGAAGTAGGTGAGTAGGAAAATGACAAAAATAATAAAAATGCAAAGGTGTGACAATATAGTCAAAGACTCCCCTGATTGGTTCGACCGGACTGATGGTTGATGCTTCACAAAGTCCAAGTCGCGCTATTCAAGAGTGATTTACGCAGTAGAAGTCCTGATTTCAAGGTGACAGCAAAAAGTGCAAAATGCAAATGCTCGAACCCGGAATCACAAAAGGGTAATTATTGCATTAAATAATATGTACAAATTTGCTAGCGACAAACCATAGTAAACAAAAGCCTGCAAATCAAGCGCGCGCCCTAATATGCATGGAACCTCTCTTATGCCAGAGGTCGGCCTAAACGCCAAATATGCGAGATTATGATAAATAAGTCCAAACCGTTAAACTGCAATATTTTGTTGGAAATAGCAACCAAATGACGGTGCACTTTTTCCAATTTTGGCGTGTCATACCAGGCTTGGATCCGTCTATCATTATCACGCTACACATATATGCTTATTGGTCGACGGGTTGTGAAACCCAACGACAATTAGGTGGATTTCCTAATCGTGGAGACGATACCAAGGATCGACCCACCTAGGGTGTATGCATGCATGACTTAAAATAAATAGGGCAGTATAGCTCTATCTTAAATTTTCTAAGATTTGGCTTACTAGACACAATGGTTCCCGAGCGGACTACTCGAGTGAGAAGGCTACGCTGCCATCGGATGGTCCATTGCTCGCGCCTTTGCCAACTCTCCTAAAATTGGGTAATTGAAAGAAATTTTGCGGGTGCGTACAACACACCTCGCGTGTAGTGTGTGATAGTGTTAATTTTCCAGAGTGGAGGAAATATGAACGGAATGCCAATTTAAAGAAAGCAATAAAATAATGTAGCAATTAAAGTAGTTAATTACAAAATAAAGCAAACAATATAAAATATTTACAACAAATATAAAAGCAAAATAAAGTGCAATATTTAATTAACCTGGGTTTGCTATGATCAAGAACCTGATATCCTCAGCGGAGTCGCCATGCTGTCGCGCCCGTTTTTGACCTCGGGTGTCTGAACGGTATCCGCAACGTTGCTCTTTGGCGCGGTTCCATGGATGAAGCAATAGTGTTGTTTTTAAGGAGTCGCCACCTAATAATTTAAGTGAATTAGGACACTTGGTTTATTGCAATAAAAATACTGCAATCGACCTCCATTTAATGGTCTGCGAAATTAGTGAGATTCTGGATCAGGGTTCTTTATTATCCTAAAGGGAAGGGGTTAGACATCCTTTAAGATCCGCTAACTTGCGGTTATTCGTTCAAACCTAGGTTAATTATTTATTGCCTTTTTTATTCTACGTATTCTAAGCATTTTTCATAATTTATAATTAAAATAAAGTGCAATACAGAATAATAAAACTAAAATTAAATGCGACATAAACATAAAAACTCCGGGACATCTTTTAGCCCTTTTTAGGCCTTCTGCACAAGATGATCTCCGGGTACCTGCATAAACACTTAGTAAAAATATTAGTAATAGAATAAATAATTTTAAAGCAATGACAGGAATTAATAAGTAAAGCAAAAATTAAATAAATCCGTCTTTTGCACAGAGGAGGCCTTGGAAATCAGACGGAGATTCCTTCATCGGTCAATATTGCTAAAAATATTAAAATAAATAAAACTTTCGGATCCGCGCCAAAACAGTAATAGTTTTAAACACGGAGGGCTCAGATATATATAAAAATAAAGTGGGACATCCTAAACAAGTCCGGGTGCGAAAATTCGCCTCGCCAGCGCATGTTGGTTATCCAGTGTAAGTAGAAGAAATCATCAACGCCCAGAAAGCTTCATTTATTTTATTTTCCGTCTTTGAATCGTGGAGGCCTAAAAAATCGACGGATAACTTTTTCATCGGCCAAACAAGTGTAGCATCTTGTTCAAATCAGTAAAATACCAACAGTGTAGTATTTGTTCTAAATCAGTAAACCAGCAAAAAATATAGCAAAAATAGCCTAAAAATCAGTCCAGCATTCATAGCCAAAATCAGTAGCAAAATAGCCTAAAACCAGTCCGCCAAAACGGCTAAAACAGTGACAACAAGGCTGGAAAAAATCCAAAATCAGTCCAGCAACTAAAATAGGCAAAAATAGGTCCAAAATAAGCCAACAGAATCCGAGAAGCAACACCATAACAATTATGAAACGAACAAAATATCGGATCAAATTCCCTAGAAGTAAAAGGGTTCCTGACATCAACAAAGACACCAAATAAAACCACAACAAGACAGTAACCAACGAGCAATGCTATAGCATAATAAAAATGGGCGTTAAACAATCATAGCCGAAAACCAATATGAACGATGGCAACCCAACTCCCCGGAGCCCCCGCCAGTCGCCGGTGGTCAACTCCGGCCAGGAAGATGAGCAGACGGGAAGTTGGTGGTTCGAAAATACCAACAAAGAGGGGATGTGTGTAGTCGACAGGGGATGGGAGTGGAACAGTGACGGGTTGTGGGCAACGGTTGGTGGGTACGGGTAACAGCGGCGACGGGAGAGGGTGACGGGAGCAGTGGGTCGACGGGGTGTGGTGTGAGAGGGTGTTGCTAGGGGGGTTCGCCGGAACAGTGGGTTCGCCGGCTGGGTTGGGCGACGAGAGAGGGCGACGGGAAAGGTTTTTTAGAGAGAGGGTGAGCGGCTAGAGCTTAGGGGCGGCTGATGTGTGTGTGTGAGAGAGGGTGTTCGCCGGAGCTTGGAGCTCCGGCGAAGGAGGCGGCGACGGGAAATGGGAAGAGGAGAGGGAGTGAGGAAGGGTGATTTGTGAAGCTGTTGGGCTTTGATATTGTAGGCTGCTGGGTAGTTCGCCGGAGATAGAACTCCGGCGAAGGGCGGCGGCGGCGGCGACGGGAAAGGTTTTTTAGAGAGAGGGTGAGCGGCTAGAGCTTAGGGGCGGCTGATGTGTGTGTGAGAGAGAGGGTGTTCGCCGGAGCTTGGAGCTCCGGCGAAGACGGCGGTGACGAGAAAGGGGAAGAGGAGAGGGAGTGAGGAAGGTGATTTGTGAAGGCTCTGGGCTTAGATATTGTAGATTTCTTTGGGTAGTTCGCGGAGATAGAACTCCGTGAAGGCGGCGATGTGGCGACGGAAAGGGGAAGATGGAGAGAGAGGAAGGGCTGAAGTTTGAAGTGGGCTTGTGCGGCTGGCTCCCTCTTGTTATGTGGGCTGGTAATGTTATTATATAGTGTGGGTTTTAGGGTTTCGAATTTGGGGGGGGGGGGGGTGGAAATGAAAAGTGGGGGTTTGAAATTTAAGAATGGGGGGAAAATAAAAGGGGGTGTTTGGATGAAATAAAAAATGGTGTTGGATTGGAATGATTCGGATTGTGTCTTGGACTGGACTGGTTTGACAAAATGAAAGGCTGGTTAATTATTTAAAGAAAAATTATTTTAAAAGATGCAAAATTATTAAAATGCAAATGCTGACGCAATAATACTAAAATGCAATATTTAAGACATGTTTAATGACTGATTAAAAGTAAAAACGGGATGCCAATTAATTATCTAAAAAGATGCAAATATTATTAAAATAAAACGACGGTGTAACAATAATAAAAACATAATATTAACAAAGACATAATGCTTAATTTAAAATAAAAAGATAAAAAATGCAAGAAATGCTGTTTAAAATGCGGTGGCCTAAAATACTTAAAATTGCAACAAATATACAAAAAATGGGTCAAAATTGACTGTCAACACTTAGAATAATCTTTGTCAGTATGTCTATGTAGAAACAATATTTGCACGAGCATGGGCTCGAGTTATGTTTTCAATAAAGTCATAAACAGATTTCTTTATTGTTATTTTTATTAATAGCTCCGTATTTGAATATAAGTTCAAATTTCTAAATAAAGAGAATTAAATGGTGCTCCTGGTGGGAAATAATTGTACAGGTGCCATCACGCCCTAAGTAAAGGCTTAGGAAAAGTCGGGGCGTGACAAGTTGGTATCAAAGCTAAACCAGGTTAGGAGATTCTAGGAAGTTTCTTCGAGTTGGGTGTTTGAACGGTTACTTATTGCGACGGTGTGCGCGCCACCCTAGTAATAAGTGAACGGAATAACATCCTAAAGTTTACCTTCTTTCGTACTCCTCTCGTGCCTATCTTGAGTCTTTTTCAAGACTTGATTCTTGTACTACATCTTTCACGCGGGTTAGGAAGAAGATTGTACAACGTTATACTGACCAATAATTGTTGTGTAGATGGTGATTATAAGACGAGTTCCAACAAAGAGGGAAGTACTCGAGGAACAGGCAAAGGAAATGCAAGCTCAGAAGGAATTCATGCGCCGTAAGATGAACTCGGGAGATGATTTTAACGAGTATATGTGCGACACAATCGTACTTTGTGTGTATTTGCTTAAGAGTAGACAGAAGAGGCGTTCCTACGACCCGACCTTCTTCAACTTTCCGATTGGAGTCATATTACAGATAATATTCAACTCTGTCCTGGAAAAATTCTGATCCTCATTCAGAGGGGCAAAGATGCTAAGAGGAGATATTACAGAAGCTTCCTGGACCAAATTTCTATTTCAGGTAATAGTAGTAAGGGAAAGAATGAGCGAAATGGAAAGGGAAGCAAGGAAGAAGGTTCACAGGGAGTTGAATGTCAATCAGCAGAATAGGCGAATTATGCGGTTAAGCCCTTTAGAACGTGTTGTAGTAGGTGCATGTTCGAGTAAGAGAGCTATAGGGAATGACATAGAATGACATGCTCTGATGTATTGTAATATCATGAAATATTTTCAAATATGAGGAATGAAACATTATTAATGCAAGTTATGAGTTGTCATTATTGTTTAGTTAATCTGCGTTTTCTTGTGGTGTTGCATGCTTATGAACTATAAGAAAATTTTAAGAGCTAGAGTAGACATTCCGTCTTCTAAAATATGAGTGTGTTTGTCTTCACAGAAAATGGTGAATTCACAAATCCCGGGGGCTCAAGAGGAGGTTTATCACGAAGCTCATGTACCTCCAGTTGACGTAGTGGTGTCAGAAGGGAGCGGAGAAAATGTCGGAGAAAATGTTGGAGAGAACGAGAGTCAAATGGCCCAAGAAACGGTGGGACAAAAACTAGATAGACTCATAGAGTTAATGACAACTGCTGTTCCACACATGGTTCCGCCCACACCTAGTGTCTCTGTCATAGCCCCAAACCAGAATCAAACGGCCCAGGGACCGATTGCGACTGCACCACGGACCGAGAGTGTAGAAGCTCAAACAGTACCTGATAGGCTATGGGCAAATTTTATGAGGAGAAGAGAACCACTTTACTCAGGGAAGGACCCCAAGGCCGACCCGATAGTATTCCTCGATAAAGTTGAAGACTTAATGTTCACATTGGGATACGTGGAGACGCAGGGCGTCAACTTGGTAGGCGCACGACTAGTGGATGATGCAGGGGTATGGTGGAGGAATTTTAGAAAAAATCATCCCCCGATGTCACCACCAATGACTTGGGGATGGTTCAGAGCGGCATTCATTGAGAAATTTATGCCAAATACGCGCAAGGATGCGCTCAGATGGGAGTTTGAACAGTTGAAGCAAGGTGACCGCAGTGTACAAGAATATGATACACAGTTTGTGAGGTTATCGACATACAACACACATGTCGTCCCTACAGAAATGGATAGAGTCAAGCGATTTGTAGAGGGTTTAAACCCGAACATAGCAGAGAAGGTGGTGGCATTAGCCAACGATCGAACTTATCTTTAGATTGTCGATATGGCTTTGAGGGTAGAAGGTTTCGCTAAACCAAAAAGAGAATATTCGCAGAAGAGATTTCGGACGTCAGGATCATTTAATCAGAGTCAAAATCAGAAGCAGGAGTTTAGTAAGGGATCTTCAGGACCGAACCAATCTGTAGGCCAGTCTTATTTCAAGCCTAAGGGGCACAGTTGGTCTAATTACCAAGGTAGCAAGGACAAGGCCACCAACCCTAACACAGGAGGTGACAAACCGATTTGTAAGATTTGTCAAAGGAAACACACTGGAGAATGTCGGCTCTTAACGAAGACATGTTATAACTGTGGAGAGTCAAGCCACTATGCCAGGGATTGCAAGAAGAGGACCCAAACTCAATCTATTCAGGGGAGGTCAGAAGCAACCACAACTGCCTACAGGGGAAATCAGGGAAACCAACCCCGCTAGAGTCAGGGAGGTCAACAATCCAACAATTCTAATCGGCTCTACGCTTTGCCCCAGAGGAATGAGTAGAAGCATCTAATGCGGTGGTCACATGTATTTTGCTAGTCTCGAGTATTCCTGCATTTGTATTATACGATCCCGGCTCTACATCTTCATATGTGTCAATGGGCTTTGCTAAGAATTTACACGTAGAACCTTCTTATTTAAGTGAACCTTTTGAGGTTATGACACCAGTAGGGGCCTCAATTTGGGCCTCTCGGGTGGTAAATAATTTTCCATTAGAAGTGAATGGCAGGGGAACAATGGTAAACCTAGTACTACTTGCTATGGTAGACTTCGACGTCATTTTGGGTATGGATTGGTTGTCGGCATGTTATGCCATGTTAGATTGTCGGCGAAAGATAGTGAGATTAACTTTTCCCGGAGAACCAGAAGTTGTTATAAGGGGTAGGATTGGAATATCCTCAGGTCAGTTTATTTCCTACCTTGACGCTCAAAAGTTATTGAGAAGTCACAGAGTGGAGTACGCATATCTGGCTAATATAGTGGATACCCAAAAAGAATCCCCAGCAGTGAATGATATCCCTATTGTTCGAAATTTTTCGGAAGTTTTTCCTGAAGATCTTTCAGGCCTTCCTCCGGATAGAGAAGTGGAGTTTGCTATAGAGTTAATTCCGGGTACAAGACCCATTTCTATTCCTCCATATCGAATGGCCCCAGCTGAATTGAGGGAGTTAAAAGAACAATTGAAAAGATCTTCTGGATAAAGGCTTTATAAGGCCTAGTGTTTCCCCTTGGGGTGCACCAGTCCTGTTTGTGAAAAAGAAAGACGGATCGCTCCGAATGTGCATCGATTATCGGCAGCTCAATAAGGTCACGATCAAGAACCGATACCCATTACCAAGAATCGATGATCTTTTTGATCAACTTCAGGGAGCTAGCTATTTTTCCAAGATTGATCTCCGTTCGGGATATCACCAGCTGAAAATAAATCCAGATGATATATCCAAAACAACCTTTAGAACCCGATACGACCATTATGAGTTCTTGGTCATGTCTTTTGGGTTAACCAATGCCCCAGCGGCTTTTATGAATTTAATTAACAGAATCTTCAAACCATTCCTAGATTTGTTCGTGATCGTGTTCATAGATGATATCCTAATTTACAGTAAGAGTGTTGAAGAACATGAAGAGCATCTGAGGGTAGTGCTTCAAGTCTTGAAACAGGAGAAACTATATGCTAAATTTTCAAAGTGTGAATTTTGGTTGGAAAAGGTAGCCTTTTTGGGCCATGTTGTGTCAAGGGATGGAATTATGGTAGACCCCCAGAAGATAGAAGCAGTGAAGAACTGGCCAAAACCGACCACTCCGACAGAGGTTAGAAGTTTCTTGGGGTTGGCTGGGTATTATAGAAGATTCGTAAAAGGTTTTTCTAGTCTTGCTGCTCCCCTGACCCGATTGACTCAAAAAGCGGTTAAGTACCAGTGGTCAGAAGCATGTGAAGCGAGTTTTCAGAAACTAAAGGAATTGTTGACTACTGCACCAGTCCTAACCTTACCATCGGGACAAGAAGGGTTCACAGTCTATTGCGATGCCTCTAGAGTTGGGTTAGGATATGTCTTGATGTAGTTTGGAAAGGTCATTGCGTATGCATCTAGACAGCTGAAGATACATGAGAAGAATTACCCAACTCATGACTTGGAATTAGCTGTGGTGGTGTTTGCCTTACGAATATGGAGACATTATTTGTATGGTGTGCATGTGGACATATTTACAGATCATAAGAGTTTGCAGTACATAACCACGCAGAAGGATTTGAATCTCCGACAAAGAAGATGGTTAGAGTTGCTTAAGGATTATGACCTTAGTATTCTTTACCATCCTGGGAAAGCCAACGTGGTGGCTGACGCACTCAGTATGAGATCAATGGGCAGCTTGGCCCATTTGGCAATACAAAAGAGGGGCATTGTTCGTGAGGTACAAAGATTGGGAAACCTCGGGGTTAGCTTAACTAAGATCGGTGAAGGTAGGGTGGTGGTACATGATACCTCGCAGTCTGCCTTAGCTTCAGAAATAAAAGAAAGTCAGTTTGAGGATACAGAGTTTGTTGGATTTTGGGAGAGGATCCTACAGGGAAAACCTTCACAGTTTACATTGGGAGATAATGACGGAACCCTTCGGTATAAGGGTAGGTTATGTGTTCCTATGGTAAAGGATCTAAGGAGGAAGATCTTAGATGAGGGTCACAACACAAGATATTCCATTCATCCAGGGTCAACAAAAATGTATCAGGACCTCAAGGCAAATTACTGGTGGGACGGGATGAAGAAAGACGTTGCGGAGTTTGTCGGGAGGTGTCTTATATGTCAGCAGGTGAAAGCTGAACATCAAAAACCTGGCGGATTACTTCAGGACATTGGAATCCCCATGTGGAAATGGGAGGCGATTCATATGGATTTCAGAATCGGTCCACCAAAACTCGAGAAGGGTATGATTCTATTTGGGTGATTGTTGATCGGCTTACAAAGTCAGCCCATTTCTTACTGGCCAAGACTACGATCGCGACCACGATACACGATTTATTTGAATGAGATTGTGCGGTTACACGGGATTCCCTTACAAATTATTTCAGATAGGGGTTCCCAGTTCACCTCACACTTTTGGCAAAGTTTCCAGCAGGGTCTCGGGACAAAAGTTAAGTTAAGCACGACTTTCCACCCGCAAACAGATGGGCAAGCTGAGCGAACAATTCAAACACTTGAGGACATGTTGCGATCTTGTGTGTTAGATTTTCAGGGAAGCTGGTTGGACCATCTATGTCTAATTGATTTCGCCTACAATAATAGTTTTCACTCTAGCATACAAATGACCCCGTTTGAAGCATTATATGGACGAAAATCTAGGTCCCCACTTGGATGGTTCGAGGTGGGTGAGACGCAACTGTTCGGACCTGAAGTCATTCAAGAAAAAAATGATAAGGTACAGATGATTCGAGAGCGGATCAAAACAGCTCATAGCCGTCATAAGTCCTATGCGGATCATCGAAAAAGAGATCTTGAATTCCAAGAGGGAGAGAAAGTATTTTTAAAAGTGTCCCCAATGAAGGGAGTGATGCGCTTTGGTAAGAAAGAGAAATTGAGCCCAAGGTTTGTTGGGCCATATGAGATCTTGCGAAGAGTGGGGAATGTGGCTTACGAATTAGCACTTCCACAAGAGCTGGAAACAGTGCATCCGGTATTTCATGTGTCAATGTTACGAAAATACTTGCACGATCCAAGTCACGTCATCCTTCCCCACGAGATAGTTCTTAATAAAGAGCTTCAATATGAAGAGGCTCCAGTAGAAATACTTTATAGAAAGGTCCAATGCCTTAGAAATAAAGATATTGCTTCCGTGAAAGTTCTATGGAGGAATCACTCCACAGAGGAAGCCACCTGGGAAGCTGAAGAGGCGATGAAAGTCAAATATCCATTCTTATTTGACTAAGGTAATAAAACAAATGTGTTACATAGTACTTCATATGTGTTCCATTTGCGTGTCTATATGCATGTGTTGTAAACCTTATTCTCATTCGAGGACGAATGCTTCTTAAGGAAGGGAGAATGTGAAGTCCCAAATTTGTTACAATAACAATAAACATTATTGTGTCTATGTGATTATGTTACGACTTTATTCACATTCGAGGACGAATGTTGCTTAAGGGAGAGAATGTAAAATTCAGAAAATAATAATAATAATATATAGTTGTGGTTGGGTTAATAAAAAAATATATATATAAGAAAACAAAAAATAAATTACATGGGATGGAGTTAGTGTTAAAGTTGGATAAATAGATAGATAAAATGAAAATAAGAAAAAAAAAAAGAAAAAAAAAAGATGCATGCATGTTGTGCACGTCGCTTCCTTCCCCTCCTTTTCATTTCCCCTCCAACTCTTGTCATTCCACCTCCCATAGGTTATAGAAAACTTTTCTACTTATACATTGTACATGACACAAATAAAATACCTAGCACAAAGAATAGGAAATCAGAAAAAAACAAGTGAAAAGAAGAGGAAAAAATCTGGAAAAAATACCAAGAGGGCAAGAAGAACAAGAATCAAAATACTAGAGAGTAAGGATCATTTTAGCAACCAAACAACAATAATCTTCACACTTACAAGGTGAGTTTTCTCACTCAGAAATTCTTGGTAACATCCTTTATTTTAAGTTCAATACATGTTAGAATAAGAATTGAGTGTTGAAAATAAATAATGAGCTTTTGATTGTTTAAACAACTAGTTGCGTCATGAACTTTACGAACTGATTTCACTGAGTTATAATTGTTAGAATTTGATGAAATTCGGAAGAATGGTACACCTCTCTACTATGGTCATATAGAACCAAAAATGAGGTAAAATGGACATACGGTTTGAAAGTTATCATAGTTCAAAGTTCCTGCCTTAGATTTGACCGAAATTCGGAAAGGCATAATTACAGACTGTTTTTATTGCGTTTTCCTTATTAGAATTATATGAAAATTTACATGGTTGTAAATCTCTCTGTTACGGACAGATATAGATAAAGATTTGTTAAAACGGACTTACGAGTTGAGAGTTATTGTAGTTTGAAGTTGCTTCCTCGGATTCATCGGAATCCAGAAGGGCATGACGTTGAAACGTAAAACTGTACTAATCCGTGGAAAATATGAAAATTGGTGCTAAATGAAAGTTCTATATATCTCTGTTGTAGACATTTTGAGACCTTACGGAGGTCTATCGGACTTACGGATTGAGAGTTATCTCTGTTTAAAGTTTCTGCCTCGGATCTATCGAGATCCAGAAAGGGCAGCGAATAAAAGTGTAAAACTGTACCAAATGGTACCGAATATGAAAGGCTGGTTTACATGGAGACGTGTATCTCTCTGTTCTCGTCGTTTTGAGATTTTATGGGGCTTGAACGGATTTACAGATTAGAAGTTATGACTATTCTAAGATTGTGTTCTGTTTAATAAAAATTCTGCCGAAACAAATTTCATGTGGCTGTTTTGAGAATAAATTTGTGTTAGTTACCCAAAGTATTTTTAAATGAAATTTGGTACAGTGAAAGATCCCCGTCTTACCTTAGTTTCCACTTGAGAAACACCTTAGTTGGATATATGGTTAAAAAGTTATAATCGTTACAAGTATGAATGACAGAATGTTGGGAAATAGAATAGTATTTATTCGATCTCCTGAAAAATATGAAAAGTAAATACGTGTTCACATAAATATATAAATATATAATGGATCGGGTTGCACGCCGCAACAAAACGTAAAGTGAATACGCGTTCACAAATACGTAAACATAATGGATCGGGTTGCACGGCGCAACAAAACGTAAAGTGAATATGCGTTCACAAATACATAAACATAATGGATCGGGTTGCACGCCGCAACAAAACGTAAAGTGAATACGTGTTCACAAATACGTAAATATAATGGATCGGGTTGCATGCCGCAACAAATATGAAAGATGAATACATGTTCACCTATATATAAATATGAAAAGTGAATACGCGTTCACAAATATATAAATGTAATAAACATATGGAAATGCAGGGGAATGTCTTAACGTATAATACGAGATAAAATGAAGTGTTAGTTAAATCGAGAATTTCCTATGAGGAGTTGTTGCATATTTAAAAATGTTGTAACCTGATATGCTTTTGTAATATGCTTATAACGTTATAATGTGATTGCACTTGGAATATTGTGGTGTTACTTTGAATTGCGGTAAAATTCTCACCATTGGATGGTAGAGTGACTATTTATTTAACATGTTTCAGGAAAGCGTGATAGAGGAAAGACTCCACGCCAAGGCTAGCGATCGTCCCGCAGCCTCTTGTCATACCAAATCCATTGTTTCGGGCTTGGTACTCGTCAGGTTCAGAATGTCAGTTCCAGTGTCTCGGGAAATGCCTGTGTGGAATGATCTCCCTTCCAACTTAGAATAATCTTTGTCAGTATGTCTATGTAGAAACAATATTTGCACGAGCATGGGATCGAGTTATGTTTTCAATAAAGTCATAAACAGATTTCTTTATTGTTATTTTTATTAATAGCTCCGTATTTGAATATAAGTTCAAATTTCTAAATAAAGATAATTAAATGGTGCTCCTGGTGGGAAATAATTGTTCAGGTGTCATCACGCCCTAAGTAAAGGCTTAGGAAAAGTCGGGGCGTGACAGATGACATGCCTTCCCATAGACCATCTTGTATGGTGACATCCCAATGGGAGTCTTGAAAGCTGTCCTATAGGCCAATAGTGCATCATCCAGCTTCGTAGACCAATTCTTCCTTGAGCCATCCACTATTTTTTCCAATATGCTTTTCACTGCCCTGTTTGAAATTTCGGCCTGCCCGTTGGCTTGCAGGTGGTATGGCAAGGCAGTCCTGTGGTAGACCCCATAGCGTGCCAGCAAGGTATAAGTTGCTTGTTGCAAAAATGACTCCCTTCATCGCTGATGAGGGCTCTTGGGGTGCCAAACCTTGTGAATATGTTTTTCTGCAGGAATTTCAAGACAGTTTTACTATCATTCTCCTTAGTAGCCATTGTCTCGACCTATTTGGAAACATAATCCACTGCAATGAGAATGTATTGGTTCCCAAAGGACGTTGGGAACGGGCCCATGAAATCAATCCCCCATACATCAAACAGCTCCACTTCTAAGATCGATCGTGGCATTTCGTTTCGCCTTGTCATGTTCCCAGTTCTTTGGCAACGATCACAACCCCTCACGAAGGTATTGGCATCCTTGAATAGGGTTGGCCAATAGAATCCACTCTGTAATATCTTGGCTGATGTCTGTGATGCTCCAAAATGCCCACCACATTGCAAGGTGTGACAATGGGTGAGAATTTGGTGCATTTCATCCTCGGGTACGCACCTCTTTATGACTTGATCAGCACAGTGCTTGTAGAGAATAGGCTCCTCCCAGTAATAATGTTTTACCTCTGAATAGAACTTTTTCACCTACTGCCTTGTCATTCCTGAGGGCAATACTTTTGCTGCGAGAAAATTAACAAAGTCAGCGAACCAAGGTAAATTTACACTAGTACCTGCCTGAAACAGTTGCTCGTCTGGGAAGTAGTTATTTATTTGCACATCCTTGGTGTTCTGGCTCTCTTCCACTTCAAGCCTTGACAAGTGGTCTGCCACCACATTCTCAGTCCCCTTTTTATCGCGAATCACCATGTCAAACTCTTGCAGTAGCAACACCCATCGTATAAGCCGAGGTTTTACATCCTTTTTAGTCATCAAGTACTTGATGGCTGAGTGGTCAGTGTACACTATCACCTTATTCCCAATGAGGTATGACCTGAATTTCTCAAATGCATATACTATGACTAGCAACTCTTTCTCTGTCGTCGCATAGTTCAGCTGAGCATCATTGAGGGTTTTGCTAGCATAATAAATTTACCTGAATACCTTGCCAATTCTCTGTTCAAGAACTGCTCCCACTGCGTAGTCTCTTGCATCGCACATCAATTCAAATGGGAGTGTCCAAACCGGTGCAATGACTATAGGTGCTGAGGTTAGCTTCTCCTTAAGTGTCTGAAAGGCAGTCAAATATTCTTCATTGAATTCAAAAGAAACCCCATTCATCAACAAGGTGGACAGAGGTTTAGAGATCTTTGAGAAGTTCTTGATGAATCTTCTGTAGAAACCAGCGTGCCCAAGGAAACTTCCGATCCCTTTCACCGATACTGGAGGTGGCAGATTTTTAATCACTGAAACCTTAGCCTTGTCTACCTCAATGCCTTTGCTGGAAATCTTGTGGCCAAGCACGATACCTTCATGTACCATAAAGTGACACTCCTCCCAATTCAGCACGAGATTCGAACTCTTGCACCGCTGCAACACTGCCTCCAAATGCTTTAAGCATTTATCAAAGGAGGACCCAAAAATAGAAAAATCATCCTTGAAAATTTCTATGGTCCTCTCCACCATGTACGAAAATATAGCCATCATACAACGCTAAAAAGTGGCGGGTGCATTGCAAATCCCAAATGACATTCTTCTGAAAGCAAACGTACCAAAGGGGCATGTGAAATTTGTCTTCTCCTGATCTTCTGGAGAGATGACAATTTGATGGTACCCTGAATAGTCATCCAGAAAGCAATAGTAGTTGTGTCCTGCAAGCCTGTCAAGCATTTAGTCAAGAAAAGGCAAAGGAAAATGATCCTGGTTACTTTGTTCAACTTGCGGTAGTCAATACACATTCTCCACCCTGTAGTTGTTCTGGATGGAATAAGCTCATTCTTTTCATTAGTCACCACATTCATGCCACCTTTCTTGGGTACCATTTGCACAGGACTTACCCATGCACTGTCAGAGATAGGATAAATCACCCCAGCATCGAGCCATTTCAGAATTTCTTTTCTCACCACCTCTTTCATGGTTGGATTTAGTCTCCTCTGTGCCTCAATGGATGGTATGCTCTCAACTTCTAGATGAATTTTGTGCATCACTGTAGAAGGACTTATCCCTCTATTATCTGCTAGTGTTCACCCAATCGCGAGCTTGTGAGCCCTCAATACTCTTAACAATTTTTCAACCTCCGTCTTGGATAGATGACATGATACGATCACGGGTAAGGATTGATTCTCACCTAGATATTGATAGTGCAAATGATCTGGCAGAGCCTTCAATTCTAGTTCTGGAGCTTGTTCTGTGGACGACACTGGTCTCTCTGGCATGGTTCCTAGCTCCTCGTATTTTCTCTTATAGCAGGGCTCATGGGAATCTAACCAATTCACATACTCCCTCCATTCTGTGTCTTTACCAATATCCTCATCCCATAGTGTCATCACCGTTCCAAGAGCATCCGCACTCCTGAATCTATTTTCAGAAACTACTTCATCAACTACATCAATAGCATGACAATTATCACTCGCCCTGGGGTAAGTTGCTGCCCTGAATACATTGAAAATCACCTCTTCTCCCTGAACAAAAAGTCTCAGCTCACCTTTCTGAACATCAATGAGGGTCTGGCCTATGGCTAAGAATGGCTTGCCAAGGATGATGGGCATCTCTTCATCTTCTTCCATGTCTAGGATGGTGAAATCAGCGGGGAAGATGAACTTGTCCACTTTAACCAACACATCCTCGATGATTCCTTTAGGGTGGACGATGGAGCGATCAACTAGCTGTAAGGTGATGGTTGTAGGTCTTGCTTACCCCACTCCAAGTTTGCAGAACACAGAATAGGGCATCAAATTTATACTTGCACCTAAATCACATAGAGCCTGCTGACATTCAAACTTCCCTATAGTGCAAGGGATGGTGAAACTTCCCGAATCTTTCAACTTCTGAGGTAACTTTCTCTGTAGGATGACACTGCATTCTTTAGTCAACACCACAATTTCATACTCCTCCAACCTGCTATTTTTATAGAGGATCTCCTTCAGGTACTTTACATAACTCGACATTTATTCTAAGGCTTCAGCAAATGGAATGTTGATGTGCAGTTTTTTAAAGACCTCCAGAAATTTAGAAAACTTCTTGCCAAGAGAATTCTTTCTAAGTTTCTGAGGATATGGTGTCTTCTGCGGTGTGTCAATGATTGCTGGCTCCCTCACCTCACTGGGTTCACCCTCATTTTCTGGACATATTGGGGATGAACCAGTCTCCATTTATTTATCCCTCGTCACATCAATTGTTTGGCACTGCTCTTGTGGGTTTGCACTAGTATTGCTAGGGCGGTTCCCTTGTATACAATTTCTCAGCTTGCTAGCTAGCTGTCCCAGTTGAATATCTAGATTCCTGATAGATAATCTTGTTTCCTCCATGAACTTATTCTGGGTGTTTGAGAGTGCCCAGAGAGTTGCTCTCATGTCATCTAGCCTTCCTGATGGAGTCTGATTCTGTTGTGGATGATTTAGTGTTTGAGGATTCTGGCACTCGGTGAGCCTGAATAAGGCTTCCTGCAGCTTATTTCGCTCCTCTTGCGGAGCCTGTGGTCTAAGTTGCTGCGGTGGACAATGGTCATAGTCCAGCATCCCCTGATATTGATAGTCCATGTACATATACTTGACCTTGCCTGCAAGATTACACAAACAACAAAAAGTGATAACAAAAATTTACTCTCAGAACGAGTTAGAAACTTGTTCTGGGAGCGACCAAATTAGAAATTAAAAATAGATAATTCGATATTAGATGTACGTCAGTCCCCGGCAACGGCGCCAAAAACTTGTTAGCGATATTTCGAATGCTCAGGCAAGCGTACGCATCGTTCACAAGTAATATAGTCTGTAAGACCGAATATCGTCCACAGAGACTGGTTTTCTAAGTACCGTTCATCTATTTTATGTTATCTATTTGGCAGTCGATATTTGATTGGGGTTTTTATTTAACTACTAGAATAATTGCAAGATTTAAACCAATAAAGTTGTAATCACTTATGAATGAATTAGGGCTTTCAAAATCCTCGACTATCCGCTCTGAAACTCTCGCCCTAATTCGCTATAAAAGAGACGACCTCGCCTCCACACAAGCTAGAACCTTACCAGGTTCCAAAATATCGAACCTCACCATACTATTAGCCAAACACTGAACCTCCATAACTAAAGGATGCTCTCCCACAATCAAACGCGCCAAGCTGCCCATGCTTACTGCCTTCCGGCTCAACACATCAGCTACCACATTCGTTTTTCCTGGATGATAAAGGATAGTGATATCATAATATTTGAGGAACTACATCCATCTACGCTGCCTCGAGTTCAAATCTCTCTTACCAAACACATGCTGAAGGCTACGATGATCTGTGAAGACCCCACAATGAACCCCATATAAGTAATGCCTCCAAATTTTCAGAGCGAAGACTACTGTAGCCAACTCCAAGTCATGAGTGGGGTAGTTCTTCTCGTGAACCTTCTATTGTCTCGAAGCGTACATGATAACCTTACCCTCTTTCATCAACACACATCCCAAGCCAATGTGTGAAGCATCACAATAAACAGTAAAGTCCTTCCCTTCCACTGGTAAGGCCAAAATCAGGGTTGAGGTCAATAAAGCCTTAAGCTTCTAGAAGCTCTCCTCACACTCATCAGAACAATGGAAGGGCACACTATTTTGAGTCAACCTAGTCAAATGGGAAGCAATAGATGAAAATCCCTTCACAAATTGGCGATAATAACTCGCAAGGCCTACGAAGCTCCGAATCTCAGTCACCGAAGTAGGCCTGGCCCAATCTATAACCGCCTCGATCTTTTTAGGATCAACCATAATCCCATCATTGGACACAACATGTCCCAAGAATGCTACGGAACTGAGCCATAACTCACACTTGGAAAACTTGGCATATAATTCCTTCTCCTTCAACAGGACAAACACGATCCTCAATGCCTCTCATGATCTTCCTTGCTCCGAGAGTACACCAGGATTTCATCAATAAACACGATCACAAATGAATCCAAGTAAGGCTTGAAGATCCCATTCATCAAATTCATGAAGGCTGCAGGGGCATTAGTAAGCCCAAAGGACATCACCAAGAACTCATAATGACCATAACGGGTCCTGAAAGCGGTCTTCGGAACATCCTCCGCTCGAATCTTCATCTGATGGTAGCCTGACCTTAAATCAATCTTAGAAAAGATCGACGCACCCTGAAGCTGATCAAATAAGTCATCAATGCGGGGTATTGGATACTTATTTCTGATTGTAACCTTGTTTAATTTCCGGTAATCGATACACATTCTTATGGTACCATCTTTCTTCTTCACGAACGAACGGGAGCACCCCAATGAGAAATACTGGGTCTAATAAATCCTTTACTCAACAAGCCTTGCAACTGCTCCTTCAATTCTCTCAACTCTGCCAGAGCCATCCGATAGGGTGGAATAGAAATAGGTCGGGTGCCTGGCTCCAAGTCAATGCAAAAGTCAATATCTGGATCAGGCGGCATACCAGGCAAATATGTAGGTAAAACCTCTAAGAACTCACAAACAACTGGAACTGACTCTACGGAAGGAGTATCCACACTAGTATCCCGAATATGCGCCAAATATGCTAAACATCCCTTATCCACCAACATCTTCGCCCGAAGAGCTGATATGATCTTCTTGGGTACTAGACTAGGAGTACCCTTCCACTCTAACCGTGGAATACCCGACATGGCCAATGTGACTGTCTTGGCATGACAGTCTAAAATAGCATGATAAGGAGATAACCAGTCCATGCCCAAAATAATATCAAAGTCCACCATATTCAAAATAACCAAGTCTACCCAAGTATCATACCCTATAAACGTGACCACACAATACCTATAGACCCGATCTACTATCACATAATCCCCGACAGGAGTAGAGACACGAATAAGTACATCAAGCATATCCAAACTCGTAGAGAAGTAGGTGGACACATAAGAAAAAGTAAAACCTAGATCAAATAAGACAGAAGTTGATCGGTGACAAACTGAAATAATACCTGTGATAACCGCATCAGAGGCATCGACTTCTGGTCTACCCAGAAAAGCATAAAAATAGGCACGTCCACCCTCGGATTGTGTGCCTCCACGACCACCATTGAATGCCTGAGATCCTCCTCTCACTGACTGAGCGCTGCCCCTACCTGACTGATAACCACCTCTGCCAGGCTGATGGCCACCGCCCGATCGCGAACCCTCTACTGTAATGTCCTCCTTTGGCCGGGCAATCGAGGCCTAGATGTCCAACTCGAACCCCGCTCGATCTAGAACACTCGCGAAATGCCCTATCTCACCACACTCAAAACATGCCTTTAGCCATAGGTCTTGAATCATAGAAGAACCGAATACCTCCGATACCAAGGTCGAGAGTAAGCACTCGTGAAGTCCGCCGCATCAGGTTCGCTATAATCGCCACGCTCAACCCCGACCGCGATCGTGCCCTACCTGGACACCCCCTCTTATACCCTCACATCTCATAGAGGACATAGGTCAGATAAAATATGGAAAAACGTACATGTAGCAACAAGGCAAGCCGACGAGGCTGCCGCTATATATAAATGGGAACATCCCAACAATACAGTAGTACAACTGACCACCAATATTTACAACTCCCGAAAAACTGTCAAATCTCGGCCCAATTTAAATCATCTTGGAGAGTTAACTTGGTTTAGGACTAGATTAGGGTTCTTAATGTTGGATAATAATCAACTCTTATTCTTGGAATTTTCGAGACTTAGGGTTTGAGAAGAGAGCTTTGGAGAGATGCGGATTTTGTGAAATGAAAAATAAGACCAAGTCTTTCATCTATATAGATATATGTCTTCAAGACAAGTGGATGAGGACACATGTCACTCTCTTATTGGCCAAAATTCTCACTTAAATAAAATATCTAAATATTTGTCCAAAATATCTTAAAATCGAAAGGCTCCGCGAAATTGTGAAATTTTCGGCGGGCCTCATATTAATCAATTCCAACACTCCATAATTCAATACTAATTCCATAAGAAAATATAATTATACTTTTCTTCCAACCTTCCAATCTTATTTCCTTACTTACGTTCTCACTTATATTCCCGGGAACTACGGGGTGTAACATTATTCCCCCCTTAGAAACATTCGTCCTCGAATGTTCATAATAGGTCTCAACTATACAAATTTCCGGCATAGTCTCCCTCAACTATACTTATCAACCAATACTCAATAAACACAAAAATGTCTCACATGGCCACAATATAACACATAGTCTCATTCTTCCTATGATAGTCCTTAGCACATTATACTTCCTTTGTAATCAAAGTCACATTTATAAGGTCTTATTGCAGCTCCCTTAAATTCGGTAATACCATTTCCAATCGGCTCAAAAACATCAACAACAATCACAAGTGGTTGATACTCAAACCAAGGAATCATCACAACTAATATACAACAATCTTACCAACCTGTATACAAGTCTATATATTCCCTTTTTGGGCCGCTGTCGCTTTCTCATAGCTGCAACCGCAATAATACGTTAGGGAGGGACTACCCTAACAACATAGCTCTATCGCACGATCTTAGAGTAAGAAGAATAGAAATCAATCATAAATGCACTATAACTTCCTGTTTATGGGTGTGGTGCACAATACACCGATAACCAAGACTCTACTGCACACGGTCTGTAGACATCCTGAGGACTAACTACTCTGATACCACTCTGTCACGCCTCGAACCCCGGGCCCGCGACTGGTGCCCTACCTGGACACCCCCCTCTTATACCCCCACATCTAATAGAAGACATAGGTCAGATAAAATATGGAAAACCGTACATGTAGCAACAAGGAAAGCTGACGAGGCTGCCGCTATATATAAACGGAAACATCTCGACAATACAGTAGTACAACTGACCAACAATATTTACAACTCCCGCAAGTCCAGCCACATATGAATACAGACCTCTAAGAGTTTGGACACACCATGACGGACAAGGCCCCGCTGCACTTCGAATATACATAAGTCATAATGGAAGACATGTACCAAAATGACAAACTCCTGAATAGTGGAGCTATCTCAAAAAGCTGGGCAAAGATCCTAAACTCGAGGATCACCAAACTGAGTACCTATACCTGCGGGCATGAACGCAGCTGGGCGGGTCGATAACAAGGTACCAAGTATGTAAACATGAAGTACAGTAAATAAGATCATAGTTGTACAAAAGATGATAGGGGACAAGTATGGAAATCAACATATCAGATCTAACCGTACCATATAAAATAAGAGTCAACTGTACCTTTTACCATCAGATTCATCAGATCATCAGTATCATCTGTACTAATCGCACCAATGTATCATCGTATCACTATACCACTGCATTTACTTTATAAAATGAGTCAATCGTGTTTTTAAAAGTGAGAGAGTCACCTCAAAATCATAGATGCCTGTCCATATAACGTATCCTGACCCATTCTGGGACTCGGTCCATGTAACCATCATTACTATATGTATAACGTATCTCGTCCCTTTAGTGAGGGACTTGATGAAATCATATAAACATTTTCGGCCTTTTAGTGAGGGACTCGGTAAACATTTAACACATAACATATCCGGGCCCATTTGTGGGACTCGGTGTCTTTTTACACATAACATAACCCGGCCCATTTGTGGGACTCGGTGTCTTTTTACAAATAACATAAACCGGCCAATTTGTGGGACTCGGTGTCTTTTTACACATAACATAACCCGGCCCATTTGTAGGACTCGATGTCTTTTTTACGCATAACATAACCCGGCCCATTTGTGGGACTCAGTGTCTTTTTACACATAATATAACCCGACCCATTTGTGGGACTCGGTGTCTTTTTACACATAACATAACCCGACTCATTTGTGAGACACGGTGTCTTTTTACACATAACATAACCAGGGCCATTTGTGGGACTCAGTGTCTTTTTACACATAACACCCGACCCATTTATGGGACACGGTGTCCGGAATAATAACACTTGTACGGATAGCTATCATGAGCAACCATGTGCAATTTAAATCATCATTTGACAAGTGGATGAGGACACATGACACTCTCTTATTCGCCAAAATTCCCACTTAAATAAAATATCTAAATATTTGTCCAAAATATCTTAAAATCGAAGGAGCAAAATTGTAAAATTTTCGGCGGGCCCCATATTATCAATTCCAATACTTCATAATCCAATTAGAAGAATTAAACTCCAAGTTAATAATTTTCGTCTTCACATTTTTCCAAAATCTTTCCATAAGAAAATGTAATTATACTTTCCTTCCAACCTTCTAATCTTATTTCCTTGCTTACGTTCTCACTTATATGCCCTGGAACTACGGGGTGTAACATACTTCCCCCCTTAAAAACACTCGTCCTCGGATGTTCATAATAGGTCTCAACTATACAAATTTCCAGCATAGTCTCCCTCAACTATACATATCAACCAATATTCAGTAAACACAAAAATGCCTCACATGACCACAATATAACACATAGTCTCATTCTACCTCTGATAATCCTTATCACATTATACTTCCTTTGTAATCAAAGTCACATTTATAAGGTCCTATTGTAGTTCCCTTAAAATCGGTAATACCATTTCCAATCGGCTCAACAAAATCAACAACAATCATAAGTGATTTATACTCAAACCAAGGAATCATCACAACTAATATACAATAATTTTACCAACCTGTATGTAAGACCATATATTCCCTTTCTGGGCCGATGTCGCTTTCTCATAGCTGCAACCACAATAATACGTTAGGGAGGTACTACCCTGAAAACATAGCTCTATCGCACGATCTTAGAGTAAGAAGAATAAAAACCAATCCTAAATGTACTATAGCCTCCTGTTTATGGGTGTGGTGCACAACACACCGATAACCAAGACTCTACTGCACACGATCTGTAGACATTCCGGCGAGTAATCGCTCGATACCACTCATCACGCCCGAACCCCGACTGCGATCAAGGTCTCTATCTGGACACACCCCCTCTTATACCCTCACATCTCATAGAGGACATAGGTCAGATAAAATATGGAAAACCGTACATGTAGCAACAAGGCAAGCCGACGAGACTGTCACTATATATAAATGGGAACATCCCGACAATACAGTAGTACAACTGACCAACAATATTTACAACTCCCGCAAGTCCAGCCCACATATGAATACAGACCTCTAAGAGTTTGGACAATAACTATAATGGGACAAGGCCCCGCCGTACCCCTGAATATACATAAGTCATAATGGAAGAACAATACCAAAATGACAAGCTCCTTAATAGTGGAGCTATCTCAAAAAGATGGGCAAAGATCCTAAGCTCGAGGATCACCAAACTGAGTACCTATACATGCGAGCATGAACGCAGCCCCACGAAGGGGGTCAGTACAACAAGGTACCAAGTATGTAAACATGAAGTACAGTAAATAAGATCATAGTTGTACAAAAGATGACAGAGGACAAGTATGGAAATCAACATACCAGATCTAACCGTGCCATATAAAATAAGAGTCAATTGTACCTTTTACCACTGTATCACTGTACCACCATACCAATGTACCATCAGATTATCAGACATCGCATCATCAGATGTACTTTATAAAAATGAGTCAACTGTGCCTTTTAAAAGTGAGAGAGTCACCTCAAAATCATAGATGCATGTCCATATAACGTATACTGGCCTATTCTGGGATTCGGTCCATGTAACCATCATGACTGTATGCATAACGTATCTCGGCCCTTTAGTGAGGGACTTGATGAAATCATATAAATATGTTCGGCCCTTTAGTGAGGGACTCGGTGAACATTTAACACATAACATATCTGGGCCCATTTGTGGGACACAGTGTCTTTTTACACATAACATAACCCGGCCCATTTATGGGACTCGGTGTCTTTTTACACATAACATAACCTGACCAATTTGTGGGACTCAGTGTCTTTTTACACATAACATAACCCGACCCATTTGTTGGACTCGGTGTCTTTTTACACATAACATAACCTGGCCCATTTGTGGGACTCGGTGTCCGGAATAATAACACTTATACGAATAGCTATCATGAGCAACCATGTGCAATTTAAATCATCATTTGACTCTCAATAAAATCCTTAAAATGAACTTTCATTTTAGAAAAAAAAAAAGCACTATCATACCTTCCTTTTAGAAAACCCAAGGCACTCTCATGCCTTTCCATTTAGAAACACCAAGACAATACCATGCCTTCCTTTTTAGAAAAACCAAGGCAATACCATGCCTTCCTTTTTAGAAATACCAAGGCACTCTCATACCTTTCATTTTTTAAATCCTCATTTGGAAAATCAAGACACTTATCATATCAAGTATCATTTTAAATCCTCTTATGGGAAATCAAGACACTTACACTTTTACAACCAAGTGACTTATACTTTTAAGATCAAGTCAAGTATACTTTTCAAATCAAGTTACTATCACCTCATGTACCACATGAAATCTAGATTCATTTAAAACACGTACGTCCACCGTACACTCATTTTATAAAGTTCATGCTCAAAGAAGAAAGGAAGTCACATACCGATTATCGTCTATATCAACTAGATAATCTAAATTCGTCTCGCTCCTCTGGCTAACATTATGGTAACATTTGAATGGTGATAACATATCCGAATTGCCAAATTAATCCATTTTATGAGCTGTTAGTAGGTTATATATTTAATAATGATCTTATCTAATCAGCTGTGAACCTAGAAAATGTAAAAAGAACTGGTTATATCTTAGCTTCTATGCAGATGGAAATTCTACTCATTTCAATATAATTGATTGTCGATATCTTTTTCATTTAACGCTGCAATGGCTAGTTCGATACCTTTTTCATTTAACGCTGCAATGACTTATTTTAATACGCTTACCCAAAATCAGTCTCAACGCTTAATTCTTATTAGTGTTGTAACTTAGCAAGATCAACTCGACTCCAATGCTTACAAAAAAAAAACTCTTACCAATATCTCCCATAAGACTTGGTAAGGACTTAGGAATAATTTAGACATGCCTTTAGCATAGAATCAACAACATGAATACTCCTTAACTTTTATGAGTTGAATAACTTTTGAAACAGTACCACAATTATGGTTCACACGTAGACCATGCCAAAAGAGAGAAGGAAGAGGTTCATATACCTTATCGGCGAACTAACCAACTCAACAATCTAGAATCCGCCTCAAGTAGTACTTCAACCTATAAATATAATAACATGTATATCAACTCCATGCTTACTAGTGTAGGTCAATACCAAGTAATGGCTCTCTTTTCTTATAAAAATTTGGACATCACTTCCCCTAGTTATACGTACTTTTCCACATTTCAAGAAGACCAGTTTCATCAACAACCAAGCACCAATTAAAGGCACAACCAAACTACAATCAAAGGGGATTACACGCCTACTTTACATGTAAAATTCATCCCCTTAATCCATATAAAAACAGCCCACAAAAACAGTCTGTGTTGCACAACAACAAGGTTAAAATGTGAAGCAATTCAACACATTTATACACCCTTATTCCTTTGGGATTTACATTAGCTTTTACCACATTAAACATGCATATTGACAACTGAATTTCCAGCATATACATGACACAAAACAGTCCCTAAAACTGCACAACAATATCCAACAGTTTTATAAAAGTCTCGGCCAAACAACCCCAATACTATTACCCTTTCCATAATCCTTTATAATCCAATTCAAGTTCCAATACTTTTATATAAGCCATAACAACTTAATAACAATAATATTCCTTCATTATAACATGCAATAGGCGAAGATAACAATAATAATAACCAACGAAATCCAAAGTCCCGAAAAACTGTCAACTCTCGATCCAACCCTTCAAAACTGTCCAAACACTTTTTATTCTTCATTCTTCTTAATACAAGTTCATCTATTAACTATAACAATAGGTAATATCCAATTACTTCAAGAGGAATAAGAATTCTTACCTTAAATGTTGCCCAAAAACGTCCAAAACAGTCCACACAATATTGGTCCACAGTTTTGTCTTAGCTCCACTTCTTCAAGTTCCAATCACACTCATATATCCTCTACAAGATTATAACCATCTTCCCTTCTTGTTTTATTTCCAAAAAAATTGATAAACAAGCTAGGGTTTCAATCACCATTCTCGACCCAAAAGGTTTATTTGGGGATTATTGGAGAGTTAACTTGGTTTAGGACTAGATTAGGATTCTTAATCTTGGATAATAATCAACTCTTATTCTTGGAATTTTCGAGACTTAGGGTTTGAGAAGAGAGAGCCTTGGAGAGATGTGGATTTTGTGAAATAAAAAATAAGACCAAGTCTTTCATCTATTTAGATATTTGTCTTAAAGACAAGTGGATGAGGACACATGTCACTCTCTTATTGGCCAAAATTTCCACTTAAATAAAATATCTAAATATTTATCCAAAATATCTTAAAATCGAAGGGCCCCGTGAAATTGTGAAATTTTCGGCGGGCTCCATATTATCAATTCCAATACTTTATAATCCAATACTAAATCCCTAAATCCAATTAGAAGAATTAAACTCCAAGTTAATAATTTTTGTCTTCACATTTTTCCAAAAATTTTCCATAAGAAAATGTAATTATACTTTCCTTCCAACCTTCCAATCTTATCTCATTACTTACGTTCTCACTTATTTGCCCTGGAACTACGGGGTATAACAATAACCTGAAGAACCACTTTCTGAAGCCTGTAGTGATGACTGGATGGGGCGACTTTAGGGATGATGATGAACCCTGTCATGGTGTCCCCCACCTCTAATAGGACTTCTGAATCTATCAAATCTACGAGTTGTCTTGTCGCCACCCCACTGTGTACCCGACCCATAACAGACTTAACCCTCCTGGAATGCTCTACTACTGACTAGAATGAGGCCCCATAAGCCTCCAACTGCAAGGTCGCCAGCCGAAGCACAAGGTCCAAAACCTTCACAAATCTCCTTAATCTCTCAGCCTCTGTGGGAAGTAATGTCGTGGCATAACGGGACAACGCGAGAAATCTGGTCTCATACTCCGCAACCGACCTACCCCGCTGCTCCAATGTCGAAAATTCATCCTTCCTGTTGTCTCTCAGAGTACGAGGGACACTTCTCTAGGAACACCTGGTAGAACTGGGTCCAGGTCAAAGGTGGCGATCCAACTGGTCGACACTCCATGTACGATCTCCATCACTGCTTGGCATCCCCAACTACCTAGAAAGAAACATAATCGACCCCGTAAGACTCCACTTTACCCAACTTATGAAATATCTTATGGCAGCTAACAATAAACTCATACACATCCTCCCCGGGAGTACCATAGAACCAAGGAGGAGACGTTTTGGTAAACCCCTCGAACAATTTTCGCTCCTCAGTGGTCAACACTGGCCCATCCATAGGCCTTAGAGCAAAATCAGGCGCTGAAGTATCATCAATACGGGGAGCCACTGCCACTGCTACTACCGGCAATACCCTCGATGTCCGAAATCCTGGAGCAACCGCATCATTGGGAGTATGACCTCCCACTCTAGTCTGCGAGCCATCTGGAACAACTGGAAGCACGCCCGCCTGAGCCAAACTATCTAAGTATCCCAACACCCGAAAAACAACCTCCTGAAAATACAGAGTAGCAACGACCCCAGGCTGTGCCTCAGCATCTCTAATCTCCTCCTCTGAAATGTCGCCAAGCTCCGGAGTCAACTCTCTGTCAGGGTCCTGAGCAGATGTTGGTGCTTGGTCCCTATCTGCAATAGCCTGACGGCCGCCCCGCCATGTCCCCCTCGCCGCCGCCGCCTACGCATACCGCCGCAACGGTATGGATGCAGTGCAGCGCAGTGCGATCCGCCTCCAAGAGCCGATCGCGTCCTCACCATCTGTGAGAGAACATATAAATGATTTTAAGATACCAATCTCGCACGAAAATAATGAACCAGATACCAATCGGATTGAACTAGCACGAAAAGAGAAAAGAAGTGAAGTGTTTCCTAAATGTCCTATATCCTCTCGAGGATGGGTACGGACGTCTACGTACCAATCCGCAAGACTCTACTAGTTATTAATCTTGTACTCATTAGACCGATTAACCTAGGAGCTCTGATACTAACTTTGTCCCGACCCAACTCACGAGTCACGATGGCACCTACCCTATTCCCCCGAGTAGGCGAACCACATTCTCGTTAACAAGTTAAATCAGCGGAAAATAAATAAGGAAAAAAAAAGTTATAAAGTCTTAAATACTTCTCATCACTACATTTGTCACGACTTTCCCCAAAATTTGGTGGTCAAAGGGTACAAGAGTGCTAAACCTGGTCTGAAACAGAAATCTGAAAATGTCCGAAGGCTACATAATGTCTGTCAAATACAAAAGGAAATGGAAATAACTAGGAAGCCCTTCAGGGGCCATAGATGACCAAGTAGCTCACCCTGAATGACTGAAAGATGTCACCCTCGCGAATCATCCACGGGGCGTAGAACTGGAATATGGATCGTACTCTGCACTCGACAAAAGTGCAACAAGAGTAGTATCAGTACAACACTTGTATCGGTAAGCATCATAGGCCGACAATGATTAGATAACACATGAAGAAGTTGAAACCAACAAGTAGCACATAGAGCAAACAGGTATGGTCACATATCATATACAAGTAAGGTGTAAAGAAATCATAAAATCAACCAAGACAAATATAATTCACCAAATGATCAGTCAAATATACGAGTGGATGAACACAATGCAATACAATAGTCACCACTCTCTCACTCCACTCTCGTACACACATGCTAAGGGCAGTGCATCAAAGTCATGACCCATGGGAGACCCACGAAGTCCATGTACCACTCGTGCTCTCCGGCATAAACCTCAGAGGTTATCAATCACTCTCAATCTCTGGCAAAGACCTCGGAGGCTATCAATCACTCTCAATCTCCGACAAAGACTTTAGAGTCACTCAATCACTCAATCACTCTCAATCTCCGGCAAAGACCTCGGAGTCCCTCAATCACTCCCATCACCATCATCACAAAATACAATATGAAAAGTATGTTAGGCATGATATCAGTCAACACATATCACCAATATACAATCGACAAGTACAAGTCATATCACTGTCCTATGTTCAATTATCAATAATGCAATTCCTTTATTTTCACGTGACAAGTGAGCTACTATACGACGGAGATACAATCAGGTGATAATTACATAAAACAACACATATAGCGACAAACCCCTTCGGCACCGCGGTCCTGCAGAACGGCACCGCGGTGTCTGAATTCCTGTAGCCCCTCAGAACATTCGGCACAGCGGTCCTACAGAACGGCACCGCGGTGCCGACCTTTCCTGCCCGACGTTCTATCATGCTATCCCTGTCAATTCCTATATCTACATACGTTTTTCTAATCAAAGTCTAACTAAAGTAAACCATAACATACCTCAATGTAGATCGGGTGCCACAAACAATCAATCTAATGTCTTTCCTTTGCGTAGAACCTCTGAATTTGTCTCTAAATCTTGTGTAATGGGGTGATGTTCAGGGCTGCTCCTTCTCCTCCTCTAGCTACTAAGGTTTCTTTTCTTTTTCCTCTTTTTCTTTCTCCCCTCCCTGCTGCTGCGCTCGTCTCTTCCCTCTTCTAACTAGTAGGGTTTTTCTTATTTTCTTTCCTTCCTTCTTACTTTCTTTCCTTCTGCCTGCTGCTGCGTGAGTTTCTCCTTCCCCCCCCCCCCCTTTTTTTGCTGCGTCGTGCCCTACCAAAAGGGTAGTGGGCTTGGCCCACTTACTTACTTAATTAAAATCATTCACAATTCCATATATTAAAACCATATAATTAAATACCCTATAGTCTCATACCCTTTTTCATAGTTTTAACGTGTTAAACGACCAAATGAGTCGTTACATTTTATCAAGCTATCCTTGAAATATCAGGATCAACTACCATTAAAATTAATTTTCACAAAAATAACACGGATCCCTCTTATTCAATTTGCAAAATACTCAGCGTAATTGCTCCAATCATTGGGGAAATGACCTGTCACAACTCATTAATTTTCCAGATGCCCACAAAAATGAACCATTTTTTTATATTCCTTTTAATTACTAGGATTACCAATATGCTTGGTTCAATTCCTTTTTTATTCAAAATCTCAACCAAAGCCACACTTGGCATTTCCATTTTGATACCTCATGTGATCCCTCACAAATTCCCGACATGGTGGAATTCAAGGTGGGAATAGTTTGGATCCACCCTAGAAATACTAAAACCAGAAGTCACTAAATCTTTCAACCTCTTCAAATCCTAGTTCAAACCCTCCGATGAAGAAAAAAGATTTGTGCCCCTATACCTTTTTCATATAAAATTCCACTTACCATGGGTATTTACATGGTTCGTAGATTATTCGGATGATAAAATCCCAATTATCCGAAGAATATTCAAAATCCGATGGTGGGATAGCTTTAAAATACCAAAAAGTCTCGCACCACTAAAAGTCCAGGAATGGTTAGATAACCATAAACCCATTCCATTATAATCGCCTCCACAAAAACCACCGGCACTATTTCAAACAAAGGAGCAAACCCAGTTCCTTTCACAGAAATCTCAGATGGCCTCATTGCTTGCAGCGGCTAAAAATCCAGAAGAAATGCAAGCCATAATTTTGAAATTTACACCGTCTTCATCAAAACAAAGCTCTTCATCAGAAGAAGAAGAACCCGAATTGAGAACAAAGATACTCCGATTTTTTGCAACAGTGGATTCTGAAAATTGCCAAGAAAGACAAATCCCGGAGTGAAGATAAGTCAAAATTCCGACAAAAGAAAATGCCAAATAGTAAAAGCAAAGATTCCAGCAATAATTCTAGAAGAGGACAAAAACAATGATGTCATGGATGATGTCACTCTCCACTCGGATGAATAGTTAAATCATTGAAATATTATTGTAAGTTAGGCCGAGGATCTAAAGGGGATAATAAACAGGGAAGGAATTTATATATAAGGGATTTAATAATTAAAAGATAATATAAAATACGGTAAGTAAAGACAGAATCAATTTACAAATTAAGGTTCCTGTGGAGGAATCCAGAATTCGTTCAAAATAGAAAGTAATTTAGGCGGTTGAACCAACCATGGTATTTAATGCAGGAATTAAAAGTATGAATTTAAATGCAAGAATTTAAAGAACATGAATATATAAAAGATTTAGGAGGTAGTATCATCCATAATCATATTATTCAAAAAACTTTAAGTACTTACAAGGAGTTTAAGTGTGAACCGATATTTATGTTCACGGTATTGATGTTCATATGATATTGTTCATATGATATGAGTCATATGGGTCATATGAAGGTATTTGGGAATATTGGGAATATTATCCTAATCTACTATGGGGATAATGTGAGAGAACTTCAAACTTCTAGAGAGAATGAAGAGAAAACTAGGAAAGAAAAAGCTTGCCTAACTAAGGGAGATGAGGTCTCCTTTTATAGGAGAATTACAAAGTGATATTTAACTATTACAATAATATTTTAATGATTTAACTATTCATTCGAGTGGAGAGTGACGTCATCCATGACATCATTATTTTTTACCTCTTCTCGAATTATTGTTGGAATCTTTGCTTTTACTGTTTGGCATTTTCTTTTGTCGATCATTTTATTTTGTCGGAATTTTGACTAATCTCCACTCCGAGATTTGTCTTTTCTTGGCAACTTTCAGAATCCACTATTGCAAAAAACCAGAGTATCTTCGTTCTCAATTTCGGGTTCTTCTTCTTCTGACTTCAAACCGGAGAATTAGTTTGTATAACTCAACAAGAGGGATTAAAAATTTGCCAAGACCTAAAATTGCAAAAACACCTTAAAAGGAACTAAAAAGAACGAAATGCGAATTAGGTACTTTTTGCAAACAATTTGAAACAAATTCATGGAAAACTCCAAAAATTGCACAGGAGACTGTAGCAAAACTTATAAATCACACAAGAAACCAACAAAAGACTATAAAAATTATAGAACTAACGATGATTATTATAAAAATCCTTATAAAAATAATCGTTACAAAAATAACAGAAATACCAGAGATCCTAAAAAGAATAATTCTAATTATAAAAATCTAACATGTTATAAATGTAATAAAAATGGACATACATCAAAATACTGCAGAATGAATAAAAAATTACAAGAATTAAATCTCGACAAAGATGTATCTCAAAAAATTCTAATATCCTAATAGATTCCTCTGATTCAGAGTCAGACCCTGACTATTTTTCTCTAGCTTCAAATGATAATAAAGCCCTCCGAATAGATGAATCAGTCACAAGTAGTTCGACTGAAAAATCTGAAAAAGCAAAACGAAAACGAATATGTGTTTTGACTAAAGATAAAAAATTCATGTTAGATATGATTAAACACATAGATACCCAACACCAAAAGGAATACTTAAATAAACTCCTAAAAACTTTTACCCAAGAAAATAAAGATATTAAAAATACAATCTTACCAAATACTTCCAAAAATAAATATTACTTAACAAAAATCTTAGGAAAAGGTAAGAAGATAAAATAAAGAAAAGAAATAAAAATTCAAGAGTTACAAAAAGAAATCATTCAAATAAAATTAGATTTAAAAGAACTAAAAGAAAAACAGAAAAATGATTGTGAATTAATTAAAATTATGCTTTCAGATAATAAAAAACAAAAATACAGTCCCGAAAATTCCGATTCCGGAAAATCTGATTCAAAAAATCCCATAAAACCAAATAATAATGTTAAAAATCATCTGGAAGAAATCCCAGAAGATTTTCTAACTGTCTTAAGACAAATCAAAACAAGGAAATACCTAATAAAAATAACACTAAAATTTTCAGATAATTTTAAAATAACAATTGTTGCTCTCTTTGACACAGGAGCAGACTTAAATTGTATAAAAGCCGGTATAATACCTGAGAAATTCCTATAAAAAACCCAGGATTCGTTAGCAGCAGCTAATAATTTTAAATTACAAATTAAGTCTAAAACAAAAGTGTCAATCATAAATGATGAAATTTCTATAGCTACGTCATGTGTTCTAGTTAAAGAAATTAACAATTCCGTAATATTAGGAACACCATTTATGAATCTGATAACCCCTTATAAAGTATAAAATGAATTTGTGTCATTTAAAATTAATAAAAAGAAACTAAAATTCCAGTTTATAACGACACCAAAAACAAAAGATCTCGATCTCATAAAAACGCGTTCAATACATGAAGAAAAATCATATTATTTACATGAATTAAAAAAATTATTTTTCTTTGGGGGGGGGGGGGGAACAGGTATGCTTCTGACCACTCAATTGATACCAATTTTAAATTATTTTGAAAAATAATTTTCCAAATCATGCATATTTTCAAAACACTGCATTAAAATGGATTTTTTATCCTAAAATCGTGGCCCGTGATTTCTTCAAAATCCCTAAAAAAAGCCACCAAATCTCTGACAATAGCCACATCAAGGAAATGTCCTACCATTGTCCAAATAATTGGTGTCTTGGCTACAATGACAAAATATCAAGGAAAGACATGCGTGAATGTGGACAATACTGTACACATGCAGTGTGTGGAGCCTTACAGTTACACCCCATAATTCCAGGGCAATTAATTGAGAACATGATTATGTAAATAAGATTTGAATGTTGGAAAGAAAGTACATTTACATTTTTCTAATATGGGAAATTTTAGATACAAATGTGACGACGAGAATTATTAACTTGTAGTTAAATTCTTTCCAATGGATTTATGGACTTAGTATTGTATTATGAAGTCTTGGCATTGATAATATGGGGTCCACTGAAAATTTCACAATTTTGTGGGCCTATCGAAATATTAAGAATTTTGGCTAAGTGTGGAGATATTTTTGTGAAGTGAAATATATGGCCAATAGGAGGGTGACACGTGTCCCCCCTCCACTTGTCTTATAAGCTCCACTTGTATATATTGATATACATTGGAAGACTTTGTTCATAATGTCTTCTCATCCAAACCCTCTTCTCTCTTCCTTAGCCTTGAAGATTTCGAAATTTCCATAGCAAAAATGAAGAACAAGATTAAATTATTTTCCAAGATTAAGCACCTTACCCAAGTTCTAAGCCAAGTTAACACACCAAAATAGTGGGTCACGATTTTGGCCAAGAATAATGTCTTAAAACCCTAAGCTTGGAGATGAACTTTGTGGAAGAAAAACATGAGAGCATGATGGTTACAAGCTTGTAGAGGATTCATGCATGTCGTTGTAACTTGATGAAGTGGTACAAAAGGAAAGCAGTGGACCGAGAACTAGGGACTGTTTGGCTAGTTAAGGTAAGGATTCTTCTTCTTATAAAGTTATTGGAAGTTTAATAATGTTATAGTTAAGGGATGAACATGTTTTAAGAAAGATTGGAAGTAAGAAAATGCTTGTGGTTGTGGTTGTGGTTAGTGTGTTGGCCGATTATGACTGTTTTCCTTACTTTGGATTAGATGGTTATTGTTGTTGTTATCATCACCTATTACATGTTATTAATTGAAGGAAATCTTGTTATTGAAAGTTGAAATTGTTTATATAAAAATGATGATATATGAAATGGATATTAAGGAGTTATGAAAGGCTTTGGTATTAAGTCTTGTTGGTCGAGATTTCATGAAACTGTTAGATATTGTTGTGCTGTTTTAGAGGATGTTTTATGCGTGTATAATGCTGGAAATTTAGTTACAATTATGCATGATTAATGTGGTAATCTAAAGGAATAAGGGTGTAGAAAGGTGTAGAAAAGCTTCACATTTCACCCTCGTTGTTGTTGAAGTATGGAATGTTTTTATATGGATTAAGAGGTCGGATTAACATGAGAAGTAGGTGTATGAATCACCTTGGTTGCTGTTTTGGTTATATCCTTAATTGGTACTTGGTTATTGATGTTATTGGTCTTGTTTGTAAGTTGTGGAAGTATGTATAAATAGGAAAAGTGTTGCCCGATTTTTATAAGAAAAGAGAACCATCTTGTGGTATATGACTTACACTAGTATCATGGAGTTGATAGACGTGTTATTGTTATTATAGGTTGAAGTACTAATTGAGGCATATTCTACTTATCGAGTTGGTATAGCCGATAAGGTATGTGAAACTATACTTTTTTTCTTTGGCATGATATTTATATCACATGGGTGTACGGCGGACGTACGTAATTCCATTGAGTCTTTATTCTTATTGGTACATGATATGATAGTGCCTTGTTTTTAAAAAGTGAAAGTTTATTTTAAATGATATTATTGAGAGTCAAAAGATGATTTAAATTGCATGGTTGCTCATGAAAACTATTCGTGCAAGGTATTATTATTCCACTTCACCGGGTCTCTCACTTAAGGGACGTATATATTTTATTACATGGACAGGTATCCGTGATGCGGGTACAAGATACCCATGCGTATATATTTGATTCCATGGATAGGTATCCGTGATGCGGGTACAAGATACCCATGCATGTATATATATCTATATGTATTATGATTCCATGGACCGACCTCCGTGATGCGGGTACGAGATACCAATGCGTTATCTATGTATTATGATTTCATGGACCGACCTCCGTGATGCGGGTACAGGATACCCATGCGTGTATATATGTATTATGATTCCATGGACCGACCTCCGTGATTCGGGTACGAGATACCCATGCGAGTATATATGTATATATATATTTTGATTATAGGGACAGACATGCATGATTTTGATATGTCTCTCATTTTTAAAAGGCACGGTTGATTCTCATTTTTATATGGTACAATGGTACTGGTATTTTGATTATCATACTTGTTACTGTCATCTTTTGGTTATTATAATTTGTCAGTATGATTCCATTTACAGTACTTATTGTTTACATACTTGGTACATTATTGTACTGACCCCCTTCTCCGGGGGCTGCGTTAATGCCGCAGGTATAGGTACTCAGTTTGGTGATCCGCGAGCTTAGGATCATTGCTCAGCTTTTGGGATAGCTCCATTGTTCCGGGGCTTATCACTTTGGTACAGATCTGCTATTGCAGGCTTATGTATATACAGGGGTACGGCGGGGCCTTGTCCCGTCATAGTTCACTGTCTTACTCTTAGAGGTCTGTAGTCATGTGTGGGTTGGACATGTACAGTTGTAGTGTATTTTGGCTATTGTCTATATAATGGCAGTCTTGCCGGCTTGCTTATGACGTTATATGACAGTTCAGGGGACAAGATCCCATTGTTATGAGATTTTGAGTTTTTCTTAAGCTTCCACTGATTATATATGATGTGTGGGTATAAGGGTGTCCAGGTAGGGCACCAGTCGCGGCCCGTCGATTCGGGTCGTGACAAAAGTGGTATCAGAGCAGTTAGTCCTCGGAATGTGTACAGACCGTGTGCAGTAGAGTCTTGGTTATCAGTGTGTTGTGCACCACACCCATAAACAGGAGGCTAGATTACATTTAGGATTGGTTTCTATTTTCCTTACTCTAAAATCGTGCGATAGAGCTATGTTGTTAGGATAGTCCCTCCCTAACAAATTATTGTGGTTGCAGCTATGCCTCCAAAGAAAGCGACAGCGGCCCAGAAGGGGAATATATGGACCTTGTATACAGGTTGGTAAGATTGTTGTATAGTTGGTATGATAATGACGTGCATCTATACGAACATATTTATTAGGGCCATGTGTGTGTTGCCTGAAGTGACTGTGGGTGATCATGTCACGACCCGACCCCGGGCCCGCGACTGGTGCCCTACCTGGGCACCCCTTTCAGGTATACATCAGAGAATAGCAGCGGAACATACACAACTCCTAAAATAAAAATCATACTTAGACAGTAGACATCAACCGGCTAGCCGATAAGGCCGCCTTTCGTAACATATACATAATACAAAATTAAAATAGTACATCTCTGTTCTTACAAACCCAATCCACAAATGTGACTACAGACCTCTAAGAATAACAACTTTGGCGGGACAGGGCCCCGCCATACCCCTGAATGTACAACAACCGACAATACCAGGGATAAGCCTCCGAAATAAAGGAGCTTCTCAACAGCTGAACAGTGATCCTAAGAGTGAGGATCAGCAACCTGTACTCTACCTGCGGCATGAACGCAGCCCCCCGAAGGAGGTCAGTACAACATGTACCAAATATGTGAAACTGAAAGTACTGTAGTGAAATCATAAGTCTAAAATAAAACTGGAGACATGTATGATAATCAAATTACAGTTCACTGTGCCTTACTAACAATGAGAGTAACTAAGAGTATACTTACAACATAAAAATAGAAGGCTCACGATCAAAGCAGGACCATCTGCCCGCAATATCATTAAGCAATGCTACTCCTGGGACTATTTCACCCGCATGGGTCGTGTGAACCCGCATGAGGTATTCCTCGCATCATGGGTAGAAAATACATGGAGTGGTATAATGTCTTGGGGGTTACCCCGCAATCATACTCAGAAGGTGGTATAACGTCTTGGGGATTTACCCCTCATTTGTACTCTTACCCTGGAGAAGGTGGTATAACGTCTTGGGGGTTTACCCCTCATTTATACTCTTACCCTGGAGAAAGTGGTATAACGTCTTGGGGGTTTACCCCTCATTTATACTCTTACCCTGGAGAAGGTGGTATAACGTCTTGGGGGTTTACCCCGCATTTATACTCTTACCCTAGCTCAACCGGCAATCATACATAACATAAATAAGTTAAGAAAGCCCCTAACTTCTTATTAGTCTTGTTCATATACCCTCTCATTTTAGTTTACTTAAGGCACTAACATATCTTAATCAAAGAAATCCGGGAATTTAACCCAAAGTACTACATACTTCTATTCTTTTAAAATGACTCTTTTTCATATAAAACTTCCAAGATACTAATAACCGTAGTATCAAGTCATAACTACTTTTCAAGACAAGTCACAATACCTTTTAGAAATACATTTAGGCTTCTAAATCAAGTGACTTCTTTCTTAAAAAAAAACCTTAAGCAATTGATGCCTTCAAATCAATTTGTCTTTCATTATTTCAAGTCATTTATCATACTTACATTACTTAGAGTAAACCACTCTTTTTAACTTTCCATAAAGCTATTATAACCAACTTTCCATAAAGACGTTATACTAGCTTTATGCCTTAGATACTTACATTCTTCTTTATAACTAAGAGACTTAAATTTTCCAACAAAACAAGTATCGAAAATACTTTCAAAATACTCAAGGTCTCTTAAGTTTTAGAAACCAAGATATCCTTAATATTTTTAAACAAGTGAGTTAATTCCCTAACTCAACCAACTTGGACATTCTTAAAATAAGCCAAGGATATCAAATGGACTAGATTGTCAAAATCTTGACGCTCACCGTACTATAAATTTACAACTTAATCATGCTCAAGAGATAAGAAAGTTCCACATACCTCTTCGGTTCAATCCACTTGCCAAGTCCAATATGCCGTACGTAGTATGTCAACCTATAATGACCATAATACGTCTATTAACTTCTTACATCAAACGTAGAATATTCTAAGTGCAAAGTCACTAAATTCTACGAAAAATCGGACAGCACTTCCTTTGTTTCTACATACTTTGCCACCTTTTTCAAGGCCGAATTTCAATAACCAAACACGCCACATTTAAGGCTCAACAATGTAGTTAACAATAGGGGGTTACACGCCTACAAGACGTGTAAAATTCCGCCCCACAATTGATATCAAACTAGTCCAACATACTATGTCACATTCGGCAAATTTGAGGTACATCACCACAAAGTCTTTTCCAATTCCTTTTCAATCCAAGTTATTTAGTACAACATGTTATAAAGCCGCAATCGATTATAGCAACTAAAATCTTCAAGTAGATAACATGCAACGATACTAGTTAACGACCAAATGGTAATTCACTTTCAAACTACTCAACATGTCATTTTCGGATTTAGGCTACTTCAATCCATATCACTTATCAATATTCAATACATATACTTCATGCTAGTTAAAATGTATAACTACAACAATAAGAAATTTTCAATCACTTAAGAGGACAAAGTGGTTACCTTGATAAGCCCAAAATAGTCCAACAATCTTGCCCACTTTAGCCCTCTTTCCGAAATTCTTCTTCCCGCAAATATCATCTCTACGAACCCCCTACAAGCTTGCCAACGTATTTCCTTCTTGTTGCCTTTCTAAAAAAAATCTCTTTTAGGCTTAGGGTTTCAACCATTTGAGAGAGAAGAGAAGAGAAGATTTGGGTGAAGTCTTGTAAAATGATTTTAATCAAGCAAGACTTGGTCAAATATAGCCTTTATCTTGTTCCACAAGTTGGGGGGACACTTGTCACTCACCCAGGGGTCCTCTACAACAAATATCTTCTATTTTCCCCCTATTTCCGCAAAAAATCCCGCCTCGGCGCCGCGGCCCTGCAGCCGGCGCCGCGGCGCTGCAATTTCAGACAATTTCAGGCTTTTCGGCGCCCCGGCGCTGCAGCCGGCGCCGCGGCGCCTGACCCTGTCTGTTCTGTCAGCCGATCTTGTAACGTCCATAACTTTCTACTCCGATGTCCTATCGACGAGCGGTTTGTTGAGTTGGAAACTAGACTCAATGAAATTCATATTAGGCTTTTGAAACACCTAAAACCGTCAATTTTACTAGGAGATATACTGCTCCCAAGTTGACTGAAAAACTGTCCAAAAATATTCTGCCAACTTTTTTTTTTTCTTTTTTCCAACTTCGAATCTTATTTCCTTTCGTACGTTCTCATCTCATCCTCTTGGAATTACGGGGTGTAACATTCTTCCCCCCTTAGAAACATTCGTCCCCGAATGTTCTTTCGGAGTCCAATCTAAACGGATATTGGCATAGTCCCTTGACTACACCCAACACAATCCTACTTGCCACCCCTGGCCACATAACAATACTTATGCTACAACGTCAACCTGAACTCCAAGTGTCGACGTCGGTTATCTGCATAAAGCTTTTATCAACTCTGAGCTTGCTAATAATCTTTCCTGGATAAGCTTCGCATTATCCACAGCCCTCTGAATCAAGACCGGGCTAATTATCTGAACCTCGCCTACGTTGAACCAACCAATTGGCGAGTCTACACTTTCTTCATACAAAGCCTCATACAGGGCCATCTGGATACTGGAATGGTAGCTTTTGTTATACGCAAACTCAACAAGAGGTAAATAATCCTCCCAGCTACCCCTGAAATCAATAACATCGGCCCGCAACCTATCCTCAAGTGCATGGATAGTACGCTCTGCCTGTCTGTCGGTCTGAGGGTGAAATGCCACACTGAGACTCACATGTGTCCCTAATACCTTCTGGAACACCTTCAGAAGTTAGCCGTAGACTGAGCTTATCTGACTGACATAATAAATGTAGGAACCCCGTGCAGTCTCACAATCTCCCTGTTATAAGCTATCATAATCCTTAGCCGAGTAAGTGGTCCCAATCCGAAAGAACACGGCTGGTTTCGCCAGCCTATTTATCATGACCCCCAGGGAGTCACACTTCCTCTGAGTACGATGCTACCCTGTAACAAGGTTCATATTAATTACCTCTCATATCTAAGTTGGGATCTAAATCTCCTGCAATAGCCCACTGGGCTTCTGGTGTTCAACCTTGACCTGTTACTAATTCAGAAATTAAGTAACAACTCTGCTACGTCCCTTTTCTGGCCATCTTACCAATACAAATATCTGAGGTCACGACACAACTTAGTCGACCCCGAACAATTAGAGCAATAAGCACTGCGTGCCTCCCCTAAAACCTGCTGACTAGTCCTGCAGCACCGGGTACACATAATCTATCCTCATATCACAGCACCCCATCCGGTGCTACTCAAATAGGCTCTTCTCTTCTAGGAGAGTCGTATCTCGATACCGTATCATAACTGGATCCTCATACTGTCGCCTCTTTACCTCCTCAATGACGGAAGACCCGACAACCTCTCAGATCTAAACTTCATTAACCTTGGAAACAAACAATCGAATCCCTCGGCTAGGTAGCTGGTGAATCTCACGGACCACGTCCTGTCTATCTGGCTGCCCACCTGGCAGACTACCCATAGATCCACGTCTAAGAGCATTTGTAACTGTCTTGGATTTTCCTGGATGGTATAGGATATCAATATCACAATCCTTTGAGTAACTCTAACCACCGTCACTGTCGCCAATTCAGTTGTCTCTGTCTGAAGATATACCGGAGGCTCTTGTGGTCTATACACATATCCACATGAAGTCTTATAGATACGTCATGCCTCCAAATCTTCAAGGCACGATTAACTGCCGCCTACTCTAAATCGTGAGTAGCGTAATTTCCTTTCTTGCTTCCCTAACCGCCGGGAAAACATAGGCTCTAACCTTATCGTGTTGCGTCAGCATACAACCTAGCCCAACACCCAAAGTGTTACAATAACAACCTAACCCTTGAGTCTCTCAGGAGGGGTTAGAACTGTAGTCGTGGTCAACTTATCTTCTAGTACTGGAAGCCTTTCTCATACCTGCGAAATATTCGGGTATTCTTAATCTCAATTATGGTTCATGTTTCCCCTTTCTCTGTTGCAACTCAACTTGGTCACTAACTTAGATTTGATTCCTTTGCTTGCCTCATGGCTAAGACTTCCTGTCCATCACAATTTAGGGAGGGGGGGATTTCCTTGGTCTCGTCAAGTCGTAACCCGATTATTCTCTCCCAGCTCGTAGAGCTTATAGTCAGGTGTTCAACCTCAATTCACGGTATTACATAATCCAATGACTTGTTAAGATTTCTTATCGTTCGAGTGTCTACTCGTCTTTCCTCTATAAGTTATTTCAAGTTGTCCTGTAAATATCTAATCATCACGCCCCGCCTTAAAATCGTGTAGATTTTCAAAACCTACCAAAGATGCCCTCACTTTCCAAGAAGACTTCGTACTTATTTTATTCTTGCCTTGCACATTTTCCTGAAATTATCCGGAAGGTCGTGGCCCTGACCGCCACACCAAACCAACTCCAAGTACCTCCAAGGGCACTTAACATAAATTCCTTCAAATTCAACTATTACTTACTTTCTGCCTCAATTCACCTCAAATGAACAAGTCACACAGACTTATTAAAAACAATTATGTCAAAGAAGGAAGAATAATTCACTGGTTACCACCACTTCTCTTCTTTTCCACTCGATAACCAGCTTATCGGGAAACTGGTACCGAATCAATCTCTCTCTGTAGTCCACGTTGGCATAACAAGAGGCCAACTAGTCCGTACTCATAATGACCTCAATGTCTGTCATAACAGCTCTTCTAGGTCTGCTAGGGTCCAACGACTGTATCGTTACCGGTAATTATTATCTACCCGCTCAGCTACCACCCAACACTCACGGGTGTAGTCACCTCGAAAGGTTCTCATGGATTCAGGCTTCATTTCTTTACACTTGGTTGCTCTCTTTTTCACTGGTTGTACGTTTTTCGTACTTCCAAATTTATACTAACATACGTACATAACTTCCGTACTACATCTGGCCTCCAATCTTGGAGTTACTAAGTTAAACAATATAAGGTTATTTCCGGCTCTCACAACCTGGTTCCGGTGGAATGCGTCCACGAACCCGTAAAACGATTAACTAGACTCGGGCTTGTACCCTCATGACCCTGTCACGTAGCGGGACTACTATCAACTGATCCCACCCCATAAACGGGTACACTAACTTCTCATAATACCATAATCGTGTCGTCTTGATCACAACAACCATTACTTACTCCACACGGATCTCATCCGTACTATCCTCTTAAGCATACCACGTAGCTTAATTTACAAACATAGTCTCCCATTAGGTCCCTTAATTAAACTTCTTAAGGGTCCATTACCTTCTCAGACAACTCATCATCTCCTAATTATCTCAAATTAGTACGTAAAACCTTGATGAGAGTTCATTAAACCGTTTCATACCTTCCCGGTATCTAATTAGTCCTTACCAATTCCTGGTAATCTAAAATCATTCTAGGCAACCCATATATGACCCTTATACATAAATCCGTATAGTTGTACGTCATTATACCAACTATACAACAATCATTACCAACCTGGATACGAAATCCACATAATCTTTTCTGGGTCACTGTTGCCTTTCTCGTAGCTGCAAACAACATAAATCGTTAGGGAGAGACGACCCTAACAACACAGCTCTATCGCACGATATCAGAGTGAGAAGAATGGAAACCAATCCTAAATGTCCTGCAGCCTCCTGATTATAGATGTGGTGCACAACACACCGATAATCAAGACTCTACTAGACACGGTCTGTAGACACTTTCCGAGGACTAACTGCTCTGATACCACTTTTGTCACGACCCGACCCCGGGCCCGCGACTGGTGCCCTACCTGGGCACCCCTTTCAGGTATACATCAGAGAATAGCATCGGAACATACACAACTCCTAAAATAAAAATCATACTTAGACAGTAGACATCAACCGGCTAGCCGATAAGGCCGCCTTTCGTAACATATACATAATACAAAATTAAAATAGTACATCTCTGTTCTTACAAACCCAATCCACAAATGTGACTACAGACCTCTAAGAATAACAACTTTGGCGGGACAGGGCCCCGCCATACCCCTGAATGTACAACAACCGACAATACCAGGGATAAGCCTCTGAAATAAAGGAGCTTCTCAACAGCTGAACAGTGATCCTAAGAGTGAGGATCAGCAACTCAGACTACACTGCGGCATGAATCGTCCCAGAAGGAGTTCAGTACAACATGTACCAAATATGTGAAACTGAAAGTACTGTAGTGAAATCATAAGTCTAAAATAAAACTAGAGACATGTATGATAATCAAATTACAGTTCACTGTGCCTTACTAACAATGAGAGTAACTAAGAGTATACTTACAACATAAAAATAGAAGGCTCACGATCAAAGCAGGACCATCCGCCCGCAATATCATTAAGCAATCCTACTCCTGGGACTATTTCACCCGCATGGATCGTGTGAACCCACATGAGGTATTCCTCGCATCATGGGTAGCAAATCCATGGAGTGGTATAATGTCTTGGGGGGTTACCTCGCAATCATACTCAGAAGGTGGTATAACGTCTTGGGGATTTACCCCTCATTTATACTCTTACCCTGGAGAAGGTGGTATAACGTCTTGGGGGTTTACCCCTCATTTATACTCTTACCCTGGAGAAGGTGGTATAACGTCTTGGGGGTTTACCCCTCATTTATACTCTTACCGTGGAGAAAGTGGTATAACGTCTTGGGGGTTTACCCCTCATTTATACTCTTACCCTGGAGAAGGTGGTATAACGTCTTGGGGGTTTACGCCGCATTTATACTCTTACCCTAGCTCAACCGGCCATCATACATAACATAAATAAGTTAAGAAAGCCCCTAACTTCTTATTAGTCTTGTTCATATACCCTCTCATTTTAGTTTACTTAAGGCACTAACATATCTTAATCAAAGAAATCCGGGAATTTAACCCAAAGTACTACATACTTCTATTCTTTTAAAATGACTCTTTTTCATATAAAACTTCCAAGATACTAATAACCGTAGTATCAAGTCATAACTACTTTTCAAGACAAGTCACAATACCTTTTAGAAATACATTTAGGCTTCTAAATCAAGTGACTTCTTTCTTTAAAAAAAAAACCTTAAGCAATTGATGCCTTCAAATCAATTTGTCTTTCATTATTTCAAGTCATTTACCATACTTACATTACTTAGAGTAAACCAATCTTTTTAACTTTCCATAAAGCTATTATAACCAACTTTCCATAAAGACGTTATACTAGCTTTATGCCTTAGATACTTACATTCTTCTTTACAACTAAGAGACTTAAATTTTCCAACAAAACAAGTATCGAAAATACTTTCAAAATACTCAAGGTCTCTTAAGTTTTAGAAACCAAGATATCCTTAATATTTTTAAACAAGTGAGTTAATTCCCTAACTCAACCAACTTGGACATTCTTAAAATAAGCCAAGGATATCAAATGGACTAGATTGTCAAAATCTTTTACGTCTACCGTACTATACATTTACAACTTAATCATGCTCAAGAGATAAGAAAGTTCCACATACCTCTTCGGTTCAATCCACTTGCCAAGTCCAATATGCCGTACGTAGTATGTCAACCTATAATGACCATAATACGTCTATTAACTTCTTACATCAAACGTAGAATATTCTAAGTGCAAAGTCACTAAATTCTACGAAAAATCGGACAGCACTTCCTTTGTTTCTACATACTTTGCCACCTTTTTCAAGGCCGAATTTCAATAACCAAACACGCCACATTTAAGGCTCAACAATGTAGTTAACAATAGGGGGTTACACGCCTACAAGACGTGTAAAATTCCGCTCCACAATTGATATCAAACTAGTCCAACATACTATGTCACATTCGGCAAATTTGAGGTACATCACCACAAAGTCTTTTCCAATTCCTTTTCAATCCAAGTTTTAGTACAACATGTTATAAATCCGCAATCGATTATAGCAACTAAAATCTTCAAGTAGATAACATGCAACGATACTAGTTAACGACCAAATGGTAATTCACTTTCAAACTACTCAACATGTCATTTTCGGATTTAGGCTACTTCAATCTATATCACTTATCAATCTTCAATACATATACTTCATGCTAGTTAAAATGTATAACTACAACAATAAGAAATTTTCAATCACTTAAGAGGACAAAGTGGTTACCTTGATAAGCCCAAAATAGTCCAACAATCTTGCCCACTTTAGCCCTCTTTCCGAAATTCTTCTTCCCGCAAATATCATCTCTACGAACCCCCTACAAGCTTGCCAACATATTTCCTTCTTGTTGCCTTTCTAAAAAAAATCTCTACCATTTGAGAGAGAAGAGAAGAGAAGATTTGGGTGAAGTCTTGTAAAATGATTTTAATCAAGCAAGACTTGGTCAAATATAGCCTTTATCTTGTTCCACAAGTTGGGGGGACACTTGTCACTCACCCAGGGGTCCTCTACAACAAATATCTTCTATTTTTCCCCTATTTCCGCAAAAAATCCCGCCTCGGCGCCGCGGCCCTGCAGCCGGCACCGCGGCTCTGCAATTTCAGACAATTTCAGGCTTTTCGGCGCCCCGGCGCTGCTGCGGCGCCAGCTGCCGGCGCCTGGCGCCTGACCTGTCAGCCGTCTTGTAACGTCCATAACTTTCTACTCCGATGTCCTATCGACGATCGGTTTGTTGAGTTGGAAACTAGACTCAATAAACTTCATATTAGGCTTTTGAAACACCTAAAAACTTCAATTATACTAGGAGATATACTGCTCCCAAGTTGACTGAAAAACTGTCCAAAAATATTCTGCCAACTTTTTTTTTTCTTTTTCCAACTTCGAATCTTATTTCCTTTCATACTTTCTCATCTCATCCTCTTGGAATTACGGGGTGTAACAGATCATGAGTTGGTTAAGCTTTAATAATTGCTTGAAAGGTATGAAACAATTTAATGAATCCACATCAAGGCATAATATGTGTGCTAATTTGGGATATTTAGGAGGTGATGAGCTGTCTGAGATGGTGATGAACTCTTAAGAGATCATTTATAATTGAATTAAAGGCATATCATGTTGTTAGATTAAGCTATATTGTATGCTTAAGTGATACGCACGAATAATATTTGTATGGAGTAAATAGGTTTGTTATGGTTAAGACAACATGATTTTGAGATTTTGAGAAGCTATCTTACCCGTACACGGGGAGAGTACGCTTGGGACATGGAATAATTGAGGATCTTAGAATATTGGATAATCGTTGAGACCTTAGATATACAAGGTATTCTTGAGTAAAATATTTTATGTGTGATCTTGGTTAAAGTATATAGTATATGTGAAGTATATTAGTTGTGATGATTTCTTGGTTTGAGTATAAACCACTTGTGATTGTTGTTGTTGATGTTGGTTGAGCCGATTGGAAATGGTATTACCGATTTTAAGGGACTGCAAAATGAAGTAGAGGATTTACTCCCAGATGTTGAACACAGGAGGTGAACATATCCTTGCAAACTGGTCTAGCAATTATAAGGAGATTTAAAGAAGGAATTTATATTGGAAGGTTTAGTAGGTTATAAAGGTCCACACGTTTTACGACGACTCTGGATGATTAGAATTCAAGAGGGAACTGCAATAGTACCTTACGAATGTGACTTTGATTACAAAGGAAGTACAATGTGCTAAGGACTATCAAAGGTGGAATGAGAAAATGAGTAGTGGTAAGTGAGAAACAGAGAACAATTCTAAAAGGGAAGATTATGAAAGGGAGATAAGTCATCTTCCTCGCGTATAGGGTGATATTGCGTATTATTAAGAATTACATGTATCAAGGTTAGTAAGCTAAGGTATGTTATAGATATTGGACTGGTAAGGTCCTCGGCTTCGGCTACGTTGTGCAACATGTTACAATTCTACATAACATTTGGATAACAATAGTGTGTTGGGGGTAATTGAGGACGACACTACGGAACAATTGAAGATGTGTTGTGAGAATAGGAAAGTAGTTAATAAGTATGAATGAAACAGTATGATCGAGTATCAAGGTAGAAATATTTTTGTTTAATAATGAGTAGAAGGAAGGATTGCGACAATAATGATAAAGGTGAATGAAATTATGGATATACAGGTTTCACAAGGGTATGACTACTCCAGAACAGTGTAAGGACCAATGGTAGCGCAAGGACGGTAAGAACACCTCGGCCAAAGGTTACGAACCTCTGATGTTCAGGAAGATAGTATGAGAAATACTTGAGATAAGAGACCATCAAGATAACTTGAAATGGAAATGTAAAGGTAACACAAATGGACGCTCGGTCGATGAGAGACCTAATAATGAGAAGACAAGAAAGCTTGACAAGCCATTGGATCATGTAACACCGTGAATTGGATCTAAACATATGAAGCATCGGTTCCACAACATATGCATTCATACCTTTCAGAAAGTGTGTAAACGAAAGTAACAATGAGTAAAGCTCGAGATTAGCACCTAAACAGTTGAAAAGAGGCCAATGGAGCCTATGGATATAAGTATAAGGTAGACATTAAAGATATATGTCAAGAGATAATGACATTATAAAACAGAAAAATTGTCAGGCAAACACAGATGTCTATGAGAAATTTTGAACTGAACATAAGTTCGACGAGATAGGTAATGTAATGGGTTTACAGCTTAACGAGATCAAGGAAATCTTTTCCTAAAACTCTATTGACAGAAGAGTTAGCCATAAGGCAAGTGGAAGAATTTGAAGCGAAGTATATTGACCAGGTTTAGAGATGGTAGATCAACATCATGTAATGCAATTCTTCAAAGTATTCTACGTATTGGATAAGGGAATAAGTTATCAATTCATCCCTTAAGGGGTAGTAACGCCAAGGATTGTAATCAGGAGCAATGTTTGAGATTACGTATGTATACCAGAATATTTTGGAAATTTTAAGAGTAAGACAAGTAAGAAAATGAGTGAACAAGTGTCAAAAGAATTGAAGTTGTTTATAATTACGAGTAGTGAGAAGTTGAAAAAAAAAACTCATTCCAGACCATGAAGAAGAGTTAATTGTGATGATACACACACTTTAGATTTAATGACGTTGTCCATAAAGTGTTCATGATTGAGATACTACAAATATAAGAATTTCCAGCACACTAGTTAGTAAACAAAGCTAAGTTGACAATAGGATCATTTACCACTCATTGAGTTTGCCTATAACAACAGTTATCATTCTAGTATCCAGATGGCCCCGTACGAAGCCTTATATGGGAGGAAGTGCAGGTCACATATTCGTTGGTTTGATGTGGGCGAGACCAAGGTACTTGGCCCATATATGATTCAGCGAGTTGTGGATAAGGTGAAACTTATCCAGGAGAGATTATTAGCAGTCTAGAGTCGACAGAAGTCTTATGCAGATAATCGACGTCGACACTTAGAGTTTCAGCTTGATGATTGGGTATTCTTGAAGGTATCACCCATGAAGGGTGTGATAAGGTTTGGTAAGAAGGGGAAGCTGAGCCCGAGATACATTAGGCCTTACCATATTATTCGCAGGGTAGGCAAGGTTGCCTATGAGTTGGATCTACTATCTGATTTGGAAACGGTACATTCGGTTTTTCATGTATCGATGCTACGTAAGTGTATTGGTGATCCTTTTAGAGTATTCCCTGCGGATGATGTTCAGGTGACGGAGGAGTTGACTTATGAGGAGAGTCCCATAGCTATACTTGATCGTCAGGTGAGACAGTTACGTACTAAGGATGTATCTTCCTTCAAGGTGTTGTGGCAAAACAATAATAGGGAAGAGATGACGTGGGAAGTAGAAATGAGATGAAGAAGAAGTATCCCTACTTGTTCCCCACGCCTAAAGGTAATTCGATTCTTTATTTGGCTACATTGATTGGTGAATAATACAAGTGTTATATTGTGGCAATGAGAGGCACTTTGGGTTTGCTGAGTATTGTTGGAACTTGTAGAAGAAGAAGAGATTAAGTGATAAAAATGCGTGCTGTGAATTTCAGGCACAGCGCCGCGGTGCCAAAGAACAGGACCGCAGTGCTGAAACTTCAGAGAGCTGCAGGAATTCCGGCACCGCGGTGCTGATGTGGAGGACCGCGGTGCTGTCACTAACAAGTATAGGTTGATAGGTTAAGTTAAAGGAGACTATGCCGAAATGTTTATAGTTTGAGACCTATTATGAACATTCGGGGACGAATGTTTCTAAGTGGGAAAGAATGTTACACCCCATAATTTCAGGGCATTTAATTGAGAATATGATTATGGAAATAAGATTTGAATGTTGGAAGGAAAGTACATTTACATTTTTCTAATATGGGAAATATTGGATACAAATGTGACGACAAGAATTAATAACTTGTAGTTAAATTCTTTCCAATGGATTTATAGACTTAGTATTGTATTATGAAGTCTTGGCATTGATAATATAGGGTCCACCGAAAATTTCATAATTTTGTGGGCCCATCGAAATATTAAGAATTTTGGCTAAGTGTGGAGATATTTTTGTGAAGTGAAATATATGGCCAATAGGAGGGTGACACGTGTCCCCCTCCACTTGTCTTATAAGCTCCACTTGTATATATTGATATACATTAGAAGACTTTGTTCATAGCATCTTCTCATCCAAACCCTCTTATATCTTCCTTAGCCTTCAAGATTTCGAAATTTCCATATCCAAAGTGAAGAACAAGATTAAGTTATTTTCCAAGAGTAAGCACCTTACCCAAGTTCTAAGCCAAGTTAACATACCAAAATAGTGGGTCACGGTTTTGGCCAAGAATAATGTCTTGAAACCCTAAGCTTGGATATGAACTTTTTGGAAGAAACACATGAGAGCATGATGGTTACAAGCTTGTAGAGGATTCATGCATGTTGTTGTAACTTGAAGAAGTGGTACAAAAGGAAAGCAGTGGACCGAGAACTAGGGACTTTTTTGGCTAGTTAAGGTAACGATTCTTCTTCTTATAAAGCTATTGGAAGTTTAATAATGTTATAGTTAAGGGATGAACGTGTTTTAAGAAGGATTGAAAGTAAGAAAATACTTGTGGTCGTGGTTAGTGTGTTGGCCGACTGTGGACTGTTTTCCTTACTTTGGATTAGATGTTTACTGTTGTTGTTATCGTCACCTATTACATGTTATTAATTGAAGGAAATCTTGTTATTGAAAGTTGAAATTGTTTATATAAAAGTGATGATATATGAAATGGATATTAAGGAGTTATGAAGGGCTTTGGTATTAAGTCTTATTGGCCGAGATTTCATGAAACTGTTGGATATTGTTGTGTTGTTTTAGGGGATGTTTTATGTGTGCATAATGCTGGAAATTTAGTTACAATTATACATGTTTAATGTGGTAATTTCTAAGGCATGTCCTAAAGGAATAAGGGTATAGAAAGGTATAGAAAAGCTTCACATTTCACCCTCGTTGTTGTTGAAGTATGAACTATTTTTATATGGATTAAGAGGTCGGATTAACATGAGAAGTAGGTGTATGAATCACCTTGTTTCTGTTTTGGTTATGTCCTTAATTGGTACTTGGTTATTGATGTTATTGGCCTTGTTTGTAAGTTGTGGAAGTATGTATAAATAGGGGAAGTGCTGTCCGATTTTTATAAGAAAAGAGAACCATCTTGTGGTATATGACTTACACTAGTATCATGAAGTTGATAGACGTGTTATTGTTATTATAGGTTGAAGTACTAATTGAGGCATATTCTACTTATCGAATTGGTATAACCGATAAGGTATGTGAAACTATCATTTTTATCTTTGGCATGATATTTATATGACATGGGTGTACGGCGGACGTACGTAATTCCATTGAGTCTTTATTCTTATTGGTACATGATATGATAGTGCCTTGTTTTTAAAAAGTGAAAGTTCATTTTAAATGATATTATTGAGAGTCAAAAGATGATTTAAATTGCATGGTTGCTCATGATAGCTATTCGCGCAATGTATTATTATTCCACTTCACTAGGTCCCTCACTTAAGGGACGTATATATTTGATTCCATGGACAGGTATCCGTGATGCGGGTAAAAGATACCCATGCGTATATATTTGATTCCATGGACAGGTATCCGTGATGCGGGTACAAGATACCTATGCGTGTATATATATCTATATGTATTATGATTCCATGGACCGACCTCCGTGATGCGGGTACGAGATACCTATGCGTTATCTATGTATTATGATTCCATGGACCGACCTCCGTGATGCGGGTACAGGATACCCATGCATGTATATATGTATTATGATTCCATGGACCGACCTCCGTGATACGGGTACGAGATACCCACGCGAGTATATATGTATATATATATATATTTTGATTATAGGGACATGCATGCATGATTTTGATAAGACTCTCATTTTTAAAAGGCACAGTGATTCTCATTTTTATATGGTACAGTGGTACTGGTATTTTGATTATCATACTTGTTACTGTCATTTTGGTTATTATATTTGTCAGTATGATTCCATATACAGTACTTATTGTTTACATACTTGATACATTGTTGTACAGACCCCCTTCTCTGGGGGGATGCGTTCATGCCCGCAGGTATAGGTACTTAGTTTGGTGATCCGCGAGCTTAGGATCATTGCTCAGCTTTTGAGATAGCTCCATTGTTCCGGGGCTTATTATTTTGGTACAGATCTGCTATTGCAGGCTTATGTATATTCAGGGGTACGGTGGGACCTTGTCCCATCATAGTTCATTGTCTTACTCTTAGAGGTCTGTAGTCATGTGTGGGTTGGACATGTACAATTGTAGTTCATTTTGGCTATTGTGTATACCGGCTTGCCTATGATGTTATATGAGAGTAGGGTATAGAATCCCTTTGTTATGAGATTATGAGTTTTTCTTAAGCTTCCGCTGGTTATTTGTGATGTGTGGGTATAAGGGTGTAAAATCCGGAAAAAAATAAAAAAATCCGGAAAAAATAATAATAATATATAGTTGTGGTTGGGTTAATAAAAATATATATATATAAGAAAACAAAGAATAAATTACATGGGATAGAGTTAGTGTTAAAGTTGGATAAATAGATAGATGAAATGAAAATAAGAAAATAAAAAAACAAAAGAAAAAAAAAATGTTGTAACATGCAGCATGCACGTCCCACCCCTTCCCTTTACCCCTTCCCCCCTTTTCATTTCCCCTCCAACTCTTGTCATTCCACCTCTCATAGGTTATAGAAAACTCTCCACTTATACATTGAATTTACACACAAACAAAGTACATAACATAAAGGTTAGAAAATCAGAAAAAAACAAGTGAAAAGAAGAGGAAAAAAAAGAGAGGCAAGAAGAACAAGAAGCAAAATACTAGAGAGTAAGGATAATTTTAGCAACCACACAACAATAATCTTCACACTTACAAGGTGGGTTTTCTCACTCAGAAATTCTTGATAACATCCTTTATTTTAAGTTCAATACATGTTAGAATAAGAATTGAGTGTTGAAAAGAAATATTGAACTTTTGATTGTTTAGACAACTAGTTGCGTCATGAACTTTACGAACTGTTCTCACTGAGTTATAATTGTTAGAATTTGATGAAATTCGGAAGAGTGGTACACCTCTCTATTATGATCATATAGAACAAAAAATGAGGTAAAATGGACATACAGTGTGAAAGTTATCATAGTTCAAAGTTCCTGCCTTAGATTTGGCCGAAATTCGGAAAGGGCATAATTACGGACTGTTTTTATTGAGTTGTACTTGTTAGAATTATATGAAGATTTACATGGTTATAAATCTCTATGTTACGGACAGATATAGATAAAGATTTATTAAAACGGACTTACGAGTTGAGAGTTATTGTAGTTTGAAGTTGCTGCCTCGGATTCATCGGAATCCAGAAGGGCAGGACGTTGAAACGTAAAACTGTACTAATATGTGGGGAATATGAAAATTGTTGCTAAATGAAAGTTCTAGATCTCTCTGTTGTGGACATTTTTAGACCTTAAAGGGGTCTATCCGACTTACGGATTGAGAGTTATCGCTGTTTAAAGTTTCTGCCTCGGATCTATCGAGATCCAGGAAGGGCAGCGAATAAAAGTGTAAAACTGTACCAAATGGTACGTAATATGAAAGGATGGTTCACATGGAGACGTGTATCTCTCTGTTCTCGTCGTTTTGAGATTTTATGGGGCTTGAACGGGTTTACAGATTAGGAGTTTGACTATTCTAAGATTGGGTTCTGTTTAATAAAAATTCTGCCGAAACAAATCTCATATGGCTGTTTTGAGGATAAGTTTGTGTTAGTTACCCAAAGTAGTTTTGAATGAAATTTGGTACAGTGAAATATCCCCGTCTTACCTTAGTTTCCGCTTGAGAAACACCTTAGTTGGAGTTATGGTTAAAAAGTTATAATCGTTACAAGTATGAATGACAGAATGTTGAGAAAGAGAATATTATTTATTCAATCTTCTGAAAAATATGAAAAGTGAATACGTGTTCACATAAATATATAAATATAAACATAATGGATCGGGTTGCACGCCGCAACAAAACGTAAAGTGAATACGTGTTCACAAATACGTAAATATAATGGATCGGGTTGCACGCCGCAACAAAACGTAAAGTGAATACGTGTTCACAAATATGTAAACATAACGGATCGGGTTGCACGCCGCAACAAAACGTAAAGTGAATACGTGTTCACAAATACGTAAATATAATGGATCGGGTTGCACGCCGCAACAAAACGTTAAGTGAATATGCGTTCACAAATACGTAAACATAATGGATCGGGTTGCACGCCGCAACAAAACGTAAAGTGAATATGTGTTCACAAATACGTAAATATAATGGATCGGGTTGCACGCCGCAACAAATATGAAAAATGAATACATGTTCACCTATATATAAATATGAAAAGTGAATACGCGTTCACAAATATATAAATGTAACAAACATATGGAAATGCATGGGAATGTCCTAACGTATAATACGAGATAAAATGAAGTGTTAGTTAAACTGAGAATTTCCTATGAGGAGTTGCTGCATATTTAAAAATGTTGTAACCTGATATGTTTTTGCAATATGCTTATTACGTTATAATGTGATTGCACTTGGAAAATTGTGGTGTTGCTTTGAATTGCAGGGTAAGGTGAGACTCAGCCCCAGATGGTAGGGCTGACTTTTTATTTAACATGTTTCAGGAAAACGTGATAGAGGAAAGGCTCCACGCCAAGGCTAGCGATCGTCCCGTAACCTCTTGTCATACCAAGTCCATTGCTTCGGGGTTGGTACTCGTCAGGTCCAGAATGTCAGTTCCAGTGTCTCGAGAAATGCCCATGTGGAATGGTCTCCCTTCCAACTTAGAATAATCTTTGTCAGTATGTCTATGTAGAAATAATATTTGCACGAGCATAGGCTCGCGTTATGTTTTCAATAAAGTCATAAACAGATTTCTTTATTGTTATTTTTATTAATAGCTCCGTATTTGAATATAAGTTTAAATTTCTAAATAAAGAGAATTAAATGGTGCTCCTGGTGGGAAATAATTGTCCAGGTGCCATCACGCCCTAAGTAAAGGCTTAGGAAAAGTCGGGGCGTGACAAGTTGGTATCAAAGCTAAACCAGGTTAAGAGATTCTAGGAAGTTTTCTTCGAGTTGGGTTTTTGAACGATTACTTATTGCGACGGTGTGCGCGCCACCTTAGTAATAAGTGAACGGAATAACATCCTAAAGTTTCCCTTCTTTCGTACTCTTCTCGTGCCTACCTTGAGTCTTTTCAAAGACTTGATTTCTCGTACTACCTCCTTCACACGCGTTAGAAAAGGGGATTGTACAACGTTATACTGACTAATATGATTTGTGTAGATGGCGATTATAAGGCGAGTTCCAACAAAGAGGGGAGTACTCATGGAACAGACAAAGGGAAGGAGAGCTCAGATGAAGTTCATGCGTCGTAAGATGGACTCAGAAGAAAATGGTGAATTCACAAATCCCGGGGGCTCAAGAGGAGGTTCATCACGAAGCTCATGTACCTCCAGTTGACGTAGTGGTGTCTGAAGGGAGCGGAGAAAATGTCGGAGAAAATGTTGGAGAGAACGAGAGTCAAATGGCCCAAGAAACGGTGGGACAAAAAAAACTAGATAGACTCATAGAGTTAATGACAGCTGCAGTTCCACACATGGTTTCGCCCGCACCTAGTGTCTCTGTCATAGCCCCGAACCAGAACCAGATGGCCCAGGGACCGATTACGACTGCACCACGGACCGAGAGTGTAGAATCTAAAGAAGTACCTGATAGGTTATGGGCAAAATTTATGAGGAGAAGAGAACCACTGTACTCAGGGAAGGACCCCAAGGCCGACCCGATAGTATTCCTCGATGAAGTTGAAGACTTAATGTTCACATTGGAATGCGTGGAGACGCAGGGCGTCAACTTGGTAGGCGCACGACTAGTGGATGATGCAGGGGTGTGGTGGAGGAATTTTAGGAAAAATCGTCCCCCGATGTCACCACCAATGACTTGGGGAGGGTTCAGAGCGGCATTCATTGAGAAATTTATGCCTAATACGTGCAAAGATGCGCTCAGACGGGAGTTTGAACAATTGAAGCAAGGTGACCGTAGTGTACAAGAATATGATACATAGTTCGTGAGGTTATCGGCATACACACACATGTGGTCCCTACAGAAATGGATAGAGTCAAGCGATTTGTAGAGGGTTTAAACCCGAACATAGCAGAGAAGGTGGTGGCGTTAGCCAACGATCGAACTTATCTTCAGATTATCGATATGGCTTTGAGGGTAGAAGGTTTCGCTAAAGCAAAAAGAGAATATTCACATAAGAGATTTCGGACGTCAGAATCATTTAACCAGAGTCAAAATCAGAAGCAGGAGTTTAGTAAGGGATCTTGGGGAGACCAATCAATGGGCAGTCTTATTTCAAGCCTAAGGGCATTGGTCTAATTACCAAGGTAGCAAGGACAAGGCCACCAACCCTAACACGGGAGGTGACAACCCGATTTGTAAGATTTGTCAAAGGAAACACAATGGAGAATGTCGGCTCTTACGAAGACATGTTATAAGCGTGGAAGTCGGGCCACTATGCGGGATTGCGAAGAGGACCCAAACTCAATCTATTCGGGGAGGTGAAGCAACCACAATCGCTTGCTGAAATCAGGGAAACCAACCCCGCCAGAGTCAGGGGGGTCAACAACCCAACAATTATAATCGGCTCTACGCTTTGCCCCAGAGGAATGAGGCAGAAGCATCTAAAATGCGGTGGCCACAGGTATTTTGCTAGTCTCGAGTATTCCTGCATTTGTATTACAGATCCCAGCTCTACATTTTCATATGTGTCAATGGGCTTTGCTAAGAATTTACACGTAGAACCTTCTTATTTAAGTGAACCTTCTGAGGTTATGACACCAGTAGGGGCCTCAATTTTGGGCCTCTCGGGTGGTAAATAATTTTCCATTAGAAGTGAATGGCAGGGGAACAATGGTGAACCTAGTACTATTTGATATGGTAGACTTCAACGTCATTTTGGGTATGGATTGGTTGTCGGCATGTTATGCCATGTTAGATTGTCAACGAAAGATAGTGAGATTAACTTTTTCCGGAGAACCAGAAGTTGTTATAAGGGGTAGGATTGGAATATCCTCAGGTCAGTTTATTTCCTACCTTGGGGCTCAAAAGTTATTGAGAAGTCGCAGAGTGGAGTACGCATATCTGGCTAATATAGTGGATACCCAAAAAGAATCCCAGATGAATGATGTCCCTATTGTTGAAATTTTCCGTAGGTTTTCTGAAGATATTCGGGCCTTCCTCAGGATAGAGAAGTGGAGTTTGCTATAGAGTTAATTAGGGTACAAGACCCATTTCTATTCCTCCATATCGAATGGCCCAGGTGAATTGAGGAGTTAAAAGAACAATTGAAGGATCTTACGGATAAAGGCTTTATAAGGCCTAGTGTTTCCTCGAGGTGCACGATCTGTTTGTGAAAAAGAAAGACGGATCGCTCGAATGTGCATCGATTATCGGCACTCAATAAGGTCACGATCAAGAACCGATACCCATTACCAAGAATCGATGATCTTTTGACCAACTTGAGGAGCTAGCTATTTTTCCAAGATTGATCTCGTTCGATATCGCGGTGAAAATAAATCGGATGATATATCAAACAGCTTTAGAACCCGTCGGCCATTATGAGTTCTTGGTCATGTCTTTTGGGTTAACGAATGCCCAAGACTTTTATGGATTTAATGAACAGAATCTTCAAACCATTCCTAGATTTGTTCGTGATCGTGTTCATAGATGATATCCTAATTTACAGTAAGAGTGTTGAAGAACATGAAGAGCATCTGAGGGTAGTGCTTCAAGTCTTGAAAAAGGAGAAACTATATGCTAAATTTTCAAAGTGTGAATTTTGGTTGGAAAAGGTAGCCTTTTTGGGTCATGTTGTGTTAAGGGATGGAATTATGGTAGACCCCCAGAAGATAGAAGCAGTGAAGAACTGGCCAAAACCGACCACTCCGAAAGAGGTTAGAAGTTTCTTGGGTTTGGCTGGGTATTATAGAAGATTCGTAAAAGGTTTTTCTAGTCTTGATGCTCCTTTGACCCGGTTGACTTAAAAAGCGGTTAAGTACCAGTGGTCGGAAGCATGTGAAACAAGTTTTCAGAAACTAAAGGAATTGTTGACTACTGCACCAGTCCTAACCTTACCATCGGGACAAGAAGGGTTCACAGTCTATTGCGATGTCTCTAGAGTTGGGTTAGGATGTGTCTTGATGCAGTTTGGAAAGGTTATTGCGTATGCATCTAGACAATTGAAGATACATGAGAAGAATTACCCAAATCATGACTTGGAATTAGCTGCGGTGGTGTTTGCCTTACGAATATGGAGACATTATTTGCATGGTGTGCATGTGGACATATTTACAGATCATAAGAGTTTGCAGTGCATAACCACGCAGAAGGATTTAAATCTCCGACAAAGAAGATGGTTAGAGTTGCTTAAGGATTATGACCTTAGTATTCTTTACCATCCTGGGAAAGCCAACGTGGAGGCTGACGCTCGATAGGAGATCAATGGGCGCTTAGCCCATTTGGCAATACAAAGAGGTATTGTTCGTGAGGTACAAAGATTGGGAAACCTCGGGGTTAAAGCGAGATCGGTGAAGGTAGGGTGGTGGTACATGATACCTCATGATGCGCCTTAGCCAGAAATAAAAGAAAGTCGGTTTGAGGATACAAAGTTTGTTGGATTTGGGAGAGGATCCAACAGGAAAACCTTCACGATTTATATTGGGAGATAATGACGGAACCGCCGGTATAGGGGTAGGTTATGTGTTCCTAAGGTAAAGGATCTAAGGAGGAAGATCTTAGATGAGGGTCACAACACAAGATATTCCATTCATCCAGGGTCAACAAAAATGTATCAGGACCTCAAGGCAAATTACTGGTGGGACGGGATGAAGAAAGACGTTGCGGAGTTTGTCGGGAGGTGTCTTATATGTCAGCAGGAGAAAGTTGAACATCAAAAACCTGGTGGATTACTTCAGGACATTGGAGTCCCCATGTGGAAGTGGGAGGCGATTCATATGGATTTCATAACTGGTCTACCGAAAACTCGAGAAGGGTATGATTCTATTTGGGTGATTGTTGATCGACTTACAAAGTCAACCCATTTCTTACCGGTCAAGACTACGTATCGCGCACCACAAGATACTGCATTTATTTGAAGGAGATTGTGCGATTACAGGATTTCCTTACAAATTATTTCAGATAGGGTTCCCAGTTCACCTCACACTTTTGGCAAAGTTTCAGCAGGTCTCGGGACAAAAGTTAAGTTAAGCACGGCTTTCCACCCGCAAAACAGATGGGCAAGTGAGCGAACAATCCAAACACTTGAGGACATGTGCGATCTTGTGTGTTAGATTTTCGGGAAAGCTGGTTGGACCATCTATGTCTAATTGAGTTCGCTTACAACAATAGTTTTCACTCTAGCATACAAATGGCCGTTTGAAGCATTATATGGACGAAAATGTAGGTCTCCACTTGGATGGTTCGAGGTGGGTGACGCAATTTATTCGGACTCAAGTCATTCAAGAAACAAATGATAAGGCATGATGATTCGGGAGCGGATAAAAACAGCTCATACCGCGTCATAAGTCTTATGCGGATCATCGGAAAGAGATCTTGAATTCGAGGAGAAAGTATTTTTAAAAGTGTCCCGATGAAGGAGTGATGCGTTTTGGTAAGAAAGGAAATTGAGCCCAAGGTTTATTGGGCCATATGAGATCTTGCGAAGAGTGGGAATGTGGCTTACGAATTAACACTTCCAAGAAGTGGGCGGTGCATCCGGTATTTCATGTGTCAATGTTACGAAAATACTTGCACGATCCAAGTCACGTCATCCTTCCCCAGGAGATAGTTCTTAATAAAGAGCTTCATTATGAAGAGGCTCCGGTAGAAATACTTGATAGAAAGGTCCAACGCCTTAGAAATAAAGATATTGCTTCCGTGAAAGTCCTATGGAAGAATCACTCCACAGAGGAAGCCATCTGGGAAGCGGAAGAGGCGATGAAAGTCAAATATTCATTCCTATTTGACTAAGGTAATAAAAAAAAATGCATTACATAGTACTTCATATGTGTGTCATTTGCGTGTCTATATGCATGTGTTACAACCTTATACCATTCGAGGACGAATGCTCCTTAAGGAAGGGAGAATGTGAAGCCCCAAATTAGTGTTACAATAACAATAAACATTATTGGGTCTATGTGATTACGTTACGACCTTATTCACATTCGAGTACGAATGTTGCTTAAGGAGGAGAGAATGTAAAATCCGGAAAAAAATAAAAAAATCCGGAAAAAATAATAATAATATATAGTTGTGGTTGGGTTAATAAAAATATATATATATAAGAAAACAAAGAATAAATTACATGGGATAGAGTTAGTGTTAAAGTTGGATAAATAGATAGATGAAATGAAAATAAGAAAATAAAAAAACAAAAGAAAAAAAAAATGTTGTAACATGCAGCATGCACGTCCCACCCCTTCCCTTTACCCCTTCCCCCCTTTTCATTTCCCCTCCAACTCTTGTCATTCCACCTCTCATAGGTTATAGAAAACTCTCCACTTATACATTGAATTTACACACAAACAAAGTACATAACATAAAGGTTAGAAAATCAGAAAAAAACAAGTGAAAAGAAGAGGAAAAAAATACCAAGAGGGCAAGAAGAACAAGAAGCAAAATACTAGAGAGTAAGGATAATTTTAGCAACCACACAACAATAATCTTCACACTTACAAGGTGGGTTTTCTCACTCAGAAATTCTTGATAACATCCTTTATTTTAAGTTCAATACATGTTAGAATAAGAATTGAGTGTTGAAAAGAAATATTGAACTTTTGATTGTTTAGACAACTAGTTGCGTCATGAACTTTACGAACTGTTCTCACTGAGTTATAATTGTTAGAATTTGATGAAATTCAGAAGAGTGGTACACCTCTCTATTATGATCATATAGAACAAATAATGAGGTAAAATGGACATACGGTTTGAAAGTTATCATAGTTCAAAGTTCCTGCCTTAGATTTGGCCGAAATTCGGAAAGGGCATAATTACGGACTGTTTTTATTGAGTTTTACTTTTAGAATTATATGAAAATTTACATGGTTGTAAATCTCTATGTTACGGACAGATATAGATAAATATTTATTAAAACGGACTTACGAGTTGAGAGTTATTGTAGTTTGAAGTTGTTGCCTCAGATTCATCGGAATCCAGAAGGGCAGGATGTTGAAACGTAAAACTGTACTAATCTGTGGGGAATATGAAAATTGTTGCTAAATGAAAGTTCTAGATCTCTCTGTTGTGGAAATTTTGAGACCTTAAGGGGGTCTATCCGACTTACGGATTAAGAGTTATCGCTGTTTAAAGTTTCTGCCTCGGATCTATCGAGATCCAGGAAGGGCAGCGAATAAAAGTGTAAAACTGTATCAAATGGTACGGAATATGAAAGGATGGTTCACATGGAGACATGTATCTCTCTGTTCTCGTCATTTTGAGATTTTATGGGGCTTGAACGGGTTTACAGATTAGGAGTTATGACTATTCTAAGATTGGGTTATGTTTAATAAAAATTCTGCCGAAACAAATCTCATATGGCTGTTTTGAGGATAAGTTTGTGTTAGTTACCCAAAGTAGTTTTGAATGAAATTTGGTACAATGAAAGATCCCCGTCTTAACTTAGTTTCCGCTTGAGAAACACCTTAGTTGGAGTTATGGTTAAAAAGTTATAATCGTTACAAGTATGAATGACAGAATGTTGGGAAAGAGAATATTATTTATTCAATCTTCTGAAAAATATGAAAAGTGAATACGTGTTCACATAAATATATAAATATAAACATAATGGATCGGGTTGCACGCCGCAACAAAACGTAAAGTGAATACGTGTTCACAAATACGTAAATATAATGGATCGGGTTGCGCGCAACAAAGCGTAAAGTGAATACGCGTTCACAAATACGTAAACATAATGGATCGGGTTGCCGCAACAAAACGTAAAGTGAATACGTGTTCACAAATACGTAAATATAATGGATCGGGTTGCACGCAACAAATATGAAAAATGAATACATGTTCACCTATATATAAATATGAAAAGTGAATACGCGTTCACAAATATATAAATGTAACAAACATATGGAAATGCATGGGAATGTCCTAACGTATAATACGAGATAAAATGAAGTGTTAGTTAAACGAGAATTTCCTATGAGGAGTTCTTTGCATATTTAAAAATGTTGTAACTTTGATATGTTTTGCAATATGCTTATTACGTTATAATGTGATTGCACTTGGAATATTGTGGTGTTACTTTGAATTGCGGGGTAAGGTTCTCTCGGCCCGGATGGTAGGTGACTCTTTTATTAACATGTTTGAAAGCGTGATAGAGGAAAGGCTCCACGCCAAGGCTAGCGATCGTCCATGACTCTTGTCATACCAAGTCCATTGCTTGGGCTTGGTACTCGTCAGTCGAGAATGTCGATTCTGATGTCTCGGGAAATGCCCATGTGGAATGGTCTCCCTTCCAACTTAGAATAATTTTTGCCAGTATGTCTATGTAGAAATAATATTTGCACGAGCATAGGCTCGCGTTATGTTTTCAATAAAGTCATAAACAGATTTCTTTATTGTTATTTTTATTAATAGCTCCGTATTTGAATATAAGTTTAAATTTCTAAATAAAGAGAATTAAATGGTGCTCCTGGTGGAAAATAATTGTCCAGGTGCCATCACGCCCTAAGTAAAGGCTTAGAAAAAGTCGGGGCGTGACAAAGGGTGCCCAGGTAGGACACCAGTCGCGGCCCGTCGGTTCGGATCGTGACACTTACTCCAGAAAAGAAAAGAAGAGGCTCTTCCGTCAATAAATACCCCATTTGTTGCACCAAAACAACAACAAACAAATTCCATGGCCTCCAAAAAACCACTAAACACCATACCCAAACCAATAAAAGAAGAAAAGGAAAAAATCCCCTGGCCAAATTCCAGCAGAAAAACCTATGTCCTGGTACGATGCAGTTATGAAAGAAGAACAAGAAAATTCAAGAAGCACATTATCTGTGCAGAAAATACCAGTAAATCTCGCACAAGAATTAACTGCTAAAAACCTTTTTTAGCTCCTTGCAAAATCCCCGGAATTGCAACAAGCACTGTTACTACTCCAATTTCCTAAACAGGAAGTTGTCCAGAAAACATTAGAGGAAAAAATCTCTAAAATTGCTACAAAAATCGAGAAAAGAGAATCTTCAAAAATCCTTTCTCAAAATCAATTTTCAAATATCCAACTTGAGAAAGAAGAGTCTTCAAAAAATATTTCTTTTGTTTTAATAGTGAAATCTGTTTTGAAAATTGGTATTTGGAATTTTTGAAAATTTGATCTCTATTTATTTTTGGTATTTCCTAATTATCTATTGATTTTTCAAAATCTTGTATAACGATTTCTTCGGAATTTATTATCTTCTTTGAATCCATAGAAGAAGATGATCCAAAATCATAAGAAGTAGTTCTACGGAGAAAAGGATCCATGTGTATGGAATCCGAGTTCAAAAACCATTACCTTCCTACAACCCTCAGGAAGCGTATCTGTGGGTATTAAATGCGCACTTACACACGAGGACTTACAGTAACCTTGTGGCCTGATCGCTTGGAATTCTGGGATTTAACCAACTTAGAAGGTTCACCCGTGGGCAAATTTATCCAGGAATCTAAACTGGGATTTCATTTGATCTGGACGTCATATCTCTATATATCTCTACCCTTTATGACTTTTATACCAAGTTCGGCTGAGGATCTAAAGGGGATAATAAACAGGGGAGGAATTGATATATAAGGGATTGAATAATTAAAAGATAATATAAAATACGGTAAGTAAAGACAGAATCAATTTACAAATTAAGGTTCCCGTGGAGGAATCCAGAATTCGTTCAAAACAGAAAGTAATTTAGGCGGTTGAATCGACCATGGTATTTAATGCAGGAATTAAAAGTATGAATTTAAATGCAAGAATTCAAAGAATATGAATATATAAAAGATTTAGGAGGTGGTACCATCCATAATCATATTATTCAAAAAACTTTAAGTACTTACAAGGAGTTTAAGTGTGAACCGGTATTGATGTTCATATGATATGAGTCATATGGATCATATGGGTCATATGAAGGTATTTTTGGGAATATTATCCTAATCTACTATGAGAATAATCTGAGAGAACTTCAAACAACTTCTAGAGAGAAGGAAGAGAAAATTAGGAAAGAAAAAAGCTTGCTTAACTAAGTGAGAGGGAGTCTCCTTTTATAGGAGTTTACAAGGATAAATAGAGAATCTAACTATTCTTCCGAGTGGAGAATGACATCATCCATGACATCACTATTTTTGTCTCTTTCTCGAATTATTACTGAAATCTTTGTTTTTACTATTTTCTTTTTGAAAGTAACTTTTGCTTTTGTCGGGCATCTGCTTTTGTCGGGTATTTTCTTTTGTCGGAATTTTGACTTATCTCTACTCCGGGTATTTTGTCTTTTCTTGGCAACTTTCATAATCCACTGTTGCCAAAAATCGGACTATCTTCATTCTCAATTTTGGGTTCTTCTTCTTCTGACGAAGAGCCTTGTTTTGATGAAAACTGTGCAAATTTCAGAATTATGGCTTGCATTTCTTTTGAATTTTTAGCCGCTGCAAGCAATGATGTCATCTGGGATTTCTGTGAAAGGAACTGGGTGTGCTCCTTTGTTTGAAATGGTGCCGGTGGTGTTTGTGGAGGCGCCTGTAATGGAATAAGAGGGATCCGGATTATTTTTGTGAAAATTAATTTTAATGGTAGCTGATCCTGATATTTCAAGGATAGCTTGATAAAAATATGGGGTTTTTAAAATATCTCATGATTTATAAAACCATTTTTGTCCAAAATAATTTTGTAGTGCTAAAAAAGGGTCTTTATTAAAAAATCATTTTTCAAGTGTAGTAATATTTTGAAAAAACAGCTTTATGAAGAAATTAGGAGCAGGTTTTTTGAGAACTTGTGGTATCTCAAGTTGGATATTTGAAAATTGATTTTGAGAAAGGGTTTTTGAAGATTCTCCTTTCTCGATTTTTGTAGCAATTTTAGAGGTTTTTTCGATAAGGAAATATATATATTGTGTACAAGAGAGGAATCCTAATTCGGTAAGGATCCTAATATACCATACATATATATTAATAATAATTACACAATATATGACGAATATTCGCTAATATCTATGATAACATTTCACTATACAATCAATTTTTTTGAAACCTATTTTTCCCAACTATTACATTATATTTTTTTATAATATAATTTTTGTTATAGAAACAAAAAAATAACTGAATAAAGAACGCCGTTATAGAGACTTGATTTCACCTTGGACGGGATGTCGCGGAATTGGAGCTAATTGTTGCTGCTGGTGAATTTAGTGATGGGGTCCAACACGACAATTGCTAGTCTGCCGTAACGGAGCTTAGGTTCTTAGCAAAGTCAAGCATATGTCATTTCAGATAGACCTCTCTACAACTTTGAACAAAAATAAAAACTGTTGGTTCGTTTGCAATTTTGAAAGGTATAAAGGCCAAAAATTGTGAGGTTAGACATAAAATCAAAGTGGGACACTTATCTTGACTCTCCACTACACGTCTAATGAGTTTGTAGTTATCAATTTGGGATATATATATATATATATATATATATATATATATATATATATATATATATATATATAAAAGACACTACAAGCTTGTACTTATTTGACATATATTATATATTCACCTATTAGAAAGCTCTGTACATCAAGAAAACAAACAATCTGAGTTTTTCTAATTGAACTACTTTTTTTATCCTCTCCTCTTTTAAGTGAAGTGAGTGGAAATTGGTAAAGTTGTGGAAGCAACAGAAATTTCGGATTAAAAGAGAATGGTGGAGAACATATTAAAATGTTGTAAAAATAATATGTATAAATTTAAATAAAGTTTCAACACAATTTGTAAATCACTTAGTAAAAATAGATTACACAGTATAAAATAAAATATTTAAAACCAGTAGATCACAGAAACTGGAAAATAAACAGAATCAGTGTTGGAAAAATAAAAATATTTTTCTCAGAATATAATCGAGTCCACTTAGTTCAAAGTGTGTCCTTAAGGAAATTATTCCCCTCACAGTACTCGAGGTTGATGGAATATCCTCTCCTAGGATAGAACGATTATCTTATCAGAATAGTAGTACTCCAAATTCAGGTAGCGGCGAACCACTCAACGACAGTGTATCACACGGAATAACAAGAGAGTTTTTGAAGAGAAGGAAAGAAAAAATTTGTAATGAATTCTGGAACAAATCAAGAATTTATAGCAGTTGGAGGTACTGATTCTGAATGTTTGCAACCATTCAGATCAGTGACCAAATGAAGGGAAATTCGAAAATATCCGGGAAGAGAAAAATGGACTGGATCGGTCGCAGGTCAGGGTCGATCCGATTAAATAATTAATTAAATAAATAAATAAATAATTAATTAAAAGTTTGTCCAAAAAGGTAATCAATCAATCTTTTGACAAATTTGAATCTGAAGCCGAAGACGAAGTCGAGCCGAGCGAGCGACGACGACGGCGCGAGGGGTCCTTGCCCCCTCAACCCTTTTAGTGACTATAGAATGTGTAATGTAATATATACACCTCTCTTTTCCTCTCCTTTTTCGATATGGGACAAAAAGTTTTAACCAAAGCAAAAGAGACTTTTACATTCCCTTCACTTGTTATCCCATCATTTCTCATTCACCAATATCAAAACCCAACAATCCCCCACATGAATGGGGAATGACCATAATATAAAAGAATGCGCGAACAAGTCTGATATACAAGCGAGAATTGACTGCAACTTGATAAGTAGGTTTCCCTTTGAACTTTCCATAGTGAACTTATATCGGATATACTCGATCAATCGGTAGATTTGATATATTTGGACCGTCAAACTTTGTTGTATACCTAGACAACATAAGTCACACAATCAATCCTCAACCGTTTATGATTCTCACGATTGTGTTCGTTTCAGCCATGAACACCGCCTGGTTTCATGAGTGCATAGAGAATGGGTCTTCACTGTCATTCCCCTCGGCTTACGATTAACACTCACATAGGTGATTTCTAAACATGTGGTCCTATAGCCACATTATCTGGTCATACACTGCCAGATTTAGATAATCATTGAAAATCTTAATGCTTTATTAACTCATTAACAAGCCATAAAGTTTTATCCTTATTTCTGAATATTGTCTTCATCCTATAATGGATTGAGTTATTTGACAATGTTGAGCGTCGATCCTGACTTTGTTTGATCTCCTTGAACCTAGCTCTTGGGATCTCCAGTCTGCTAGGTATAGTTACCGCCATGATGACTTGTCCTTGGTCTTAACCCCATTCCCATTGATGATCTATTAACTCCCTCTCTAGATAAACCTTTTATAAGCGGATCCGCCACGTTATCTCTTGACTTTACATAGTCAATCGTGATAACGCCACTAGAGAGGAGTTGTCTAACGGTATTGTGTCTCCGTCGTATGTGACGAGATTTTCCGCTATACATTACGCTCCCTTCCCTACCTTATTGTTGCTTGACTGTCACAATGTATACATATAGGAGCCAAAGGTTTGGGCCAGAATGGAATATCTTCTAAGAAATTCCGGAGTCATTCAGCTTCTTCACCGGCCTTGTCTAAAGCTATAAATTCAGATTTCATTGTAGAGCGGGCGATGCATGTCTGTTTTGATGATTTCCAAGACACTGCTCCTCCACCAACGGTGAAAACATATCCACTTGTGGATTTAACTTCAGATGATCCGGTGATCCAGTTTGCATCACTATATCCCTCAACTACTGCGGAATATTTATTATAATGCAAAGCATAGTTTTGGGTGTTTTTAAATACCACAAGACTCGTTTTATTGTCATCCAATGAGTTTGATTGGGATTACTCGTGAATCGAATCAGCTTGCTTATAGCACATGTTATATCTGGTCGTGTACAATTCATAATATACATCAAACTTTCCAAAACTCGTGCATATTCCAATTGTGAGTCACTTTCACGTTCATTCTTTTGAAGTGCAAAACTTACATCAATTGGAGTCTTTGCAACATTGAAATTTAAATACTTAAACTTGTCAAGTACCTTTTCAATATAATGTGAATGTGATAATGCTAAACCTTGTGGAGTTTTATGGATCCTAATTCCTAAGATCAAATCAGCAACCCCTAAGTCTTTTATGTCAAATTTGCTAGCGAGTATAAGCTTCGTAGCATTTACATCGGCAATATCTCTACTCATTAACAACATGTCATCAACATATAAACAAACAATGACTTCATAATTTGGAGTATTTTTAATGTAAACACATTTGTCACACTCATTAATCTCAAATGCATTTGTCAACATTGTTTGGTCAAATTTTGCATGTCATTGTTTGGGTGCTTGTTTAAGTTCATAAAGTGACTTAACAAGTTTGCACACTTTCCTTTCTTTATCAGGAACCACAAAACCCTCAGGTTGTTCCATGTAAATTTCTTCCTCCAATTCTCCATTTAAGAAAGTTATCTTGACATCCATTTGATGGATTTCAAGACCATATACGGCCGCCAGTGCCACTAACATCCGAATAGATGTTATTCTTGTTACCGGCGAGTATGTGTCAAAGTAATCAAGATCTTCTTTTTGTCTATAACCCTTGACCACACGTCTTGCCTTATATTTGTAAATAGTGCCATCAGCTTTCATTTTTCTTTTAAAAATCCATTTTGATCCTAAAGGTTTATTTTCAGGAGGAAGATCAACCAATTCTCATGTATGGTTGTTCAAATTGATTCAATCTCACTATTGACTGTCTCTTACCAAAATGTTGAATCAGAAGATGACATCGATGCTTTAAATGTTTGAGGCTCATTTTTCAAGCAAGAATGTCACAAAAATCTGGTCCAAAGGAAGTAGATGTCTGTTGACGTTTGCTACGTCTTGGATCCTCTTTACTTTGTGTACTTTCCTTTGGTTCTTCCCTCGATCGTTTATATCTTTCACTTGACGACTCACATTCAGTTTTATACGGATAAATGTTTTCAAAGAATTCAGCATTATCTGATTCAATTACCGTATTAACATGAATTTCGGGATTGTCCAATTTGTGAACTAAAAATCGACAAGCTTAGCTGTTTGTAGAATAGCCAATAAAAACATAATCCACAGTTTTTGGTCTAATTTTTACCCATTTGGGCAAAAGAACTTGGACCTTTGCTAAACACCCTCATACTTTGAAATATTTCAAGTTGGGTTTTCTTCCTTTCCATAGTTCATATGGAATAGATTGTGTTTTGTTGTAGGGCACTCTGATGAATATTCGATTAGCTGTAAGGATAGCTTTTCCCCACAAGCTCTGCGGTAAACCAAAACTTATTAATAAAGCATTCATCATTTCCTTTAATGTTTGGTTTTTTCTTTCCGCAACTCCATTTGATTGTGGTGTGTAAGGAGCAGTAGTTTGATTAATAATTCTATATTCTAAGCATATCTCTGCAAAAGGATATTCGTATTCTCCACCCCTATCACTTCTAATTATTTTTATCTTTTTATTTAATTGATTTTCCACTTCGTTCTTGTATTGCTTAAATGCATCAATTGTTTTATCCTTACTATTAAGCAAATACACATAACAATATCGAGTGCAATCGTCAATAAATGTTATAAAATACTTTTTTCCACCGCGAGATGATATTGACTTCATATCACATATATCTGTATGGATTAAGTTTAAAGGATTTGAACTCCTATCAATAGACTTATATGGATGTCTAACAAACTTAGATTCAACACAGATTTCACATTTTGATTTATTACACTCGAATCTAGGAAATACTTCTAAGTTAATCAATTTCTGCAAGGTTTTGTAGGACATAATCCTAAACGAACATGCCATAAATCATTTGACTCCAATAAGTAAGACGAAGCAGAATTCTTATTAATACTGTCAACAACCATTACATTGAGTTTTAAAAGGCCCTCGGTGAGGTAGACCTTTCCTATGAACATATCATTCTTACTTATTACAATTTTCTCACTAACCAGCACGCACTTAAACCCGTTTTTGACGAGTAGTCCGGTTGAAACTAAATTCTTCCTAATTGTTGGAACGTGCAGAACATTGTTGAGAGTCAGCACCTTGCCGAAAGTCATCTTCAGAAGTATCTTCTCATATCCTTCAATCTTAGCTGTTGCGGTATTTCCCATAAACAGTTCCTCTTCGGGTCCAGCGGGAGCGTAGGTTGCAAATGCTTCTTTTAAAGCGCAAACATGTCGAGTGGCACCAGAATCAATCCACCACTCCTTTGAGTTTCCAACCAAACTGCACTCCGATAACATTGTACACAGATCATCCATATCATCATTCTTTTCCACCATATTGGCTTATCCTTTTCCCTTGTCCTTTTTCAAGAGACGACAATCTGGGGCTTTGTGGCCAGCTTTCCCACAATTATAGCAGTTGTCTTTGAACTTTTTCTTGTTAGGACCCTTCTCCTTTCCAGAAGGCCTTTTCCTTTTCTTGTTCTTTTTCGGAGCATCATCTTCAACGACGTTTGCCCCTTCAATCGGTGAACTCTTATGGTACCTCTTCTCAGCGGTTTTGTTATCTTCCTCGATCTTGAGATGAATCACAAGATCCTCCAACTTCATTTCCTTTCTCTTGTGCTTCATATAATTCTTGAAATCTTTTCATGAGGGCGACAACTTTTCAATCATTGCAGTCACTTGGAATGCTTCATTCACTACCATACCTTCAACAATAAGGTCATAGAAGATGAGTTGAAGATCTTGAACTTGGGTTCCAACGATTTTTCCATCCACCATTTTGTAGTCTAGGAATTTGGCAACCACAAACTTCTTCAAGCAAGCATCTTCGGTTTTGTTCTTTTTTTAAAATGCATTTCATTGTTCTTTGGAGGTCTCTACTGCACTGTAGACGTTGTACAAGTCATCTTCTAAGAACTTAAAATGTAGCATTTTCACAAAAAATCAGTCTATTTCCAAGCCTCAGTAATCATGAACTTTTCGTTGTCAGGCATGTCGGCGGCAGGCACGGGAGGGTCCTCACTGGTGAACTTTTGCATAGCAAGGGTGGTAAGCAAAAAGAACATTCTTTGATGCCATCCTTTAAAGTTGGCACCGGTGAACTTCGCAGGTTTCTCAACCGGTGGTACTGGTTGTACGAGTGACCGCTGGTGCAATATTCGTAGAGGTAGTTCCAGTCTCAATTGTCATTATTTGTTTGTCACTGTCAAATTGACAAACTGTTTTAGTTAATAAAACCAGAATATCAATCAAATCACAAACTCACACAATGAAGATTGTATTTCTTCAAATCGTAGTATAATTATGAACTTTGGTATTCCAACGAAGTTTTTATATCTTCGAGTCAGAATATTAATATTCATATGTAGTAGAAAACTACACAAGTTTAAATCTCCTTAAACAGAATACAGATTATAATATTATAAATAATCTGTAAAAGTTTAAATAAAGTTTCAACACAATCTGTAAACCACTTAGTAAAAACAGATTTCACAGTATAAAATAAAATACTTAAAATCAGTAAATCACAGAAACTGAAAAATGAACAGAATCAGTGTTGGAAGAATAAAAATATTTTTCTCAGAATATAATCAAGCCCACTTAGTTCAAAGTGTGTCCTTAAGGAAATTATTCGCCTCATAGTACTCGAGGTTGATGGAATATCCCCTCCCAGGATAGAACAATTATCTTACCAGAATAGTAGTACTCCACATTCAGGTAGAAGTGAACCACTCAACGGCAGTGTATCACACGGAATAATCAAGAGAGTTTTTGAAGAGAAGGAAAGAAAAAATTCGTAATGAATTCTGGAACAAATCAAGAATTTATAGCAGTTAGAGGTACTGATTCCGAATGTTTGCGACCATTTAGATCAGTCACTAGATGAAGGGAAATTCAAAAATATCCGGAAATAGAAAAACGGATCGGGTCGGTCACAAGTCGCGGGTCAGGGTCGATCCGATTAAATAATTAATTAATTAAATAATTAAAGAAATTTTGTCCAAAAAGATAATCAATCAATCGTTTGACGAAGCCGAGCGAGCGAGCGACGACGACGGCGCGAGGGGTCCTTGCCCCCTCAATCCTTTTAGTGTCTAAAGAAGGTGTAATGTAATATATACACCTCTCTTTTCCTCTCCTTTTTCGATGTGGGACAAAAAAAATTAACCAAAGCAAAAGAAAACTTTTACATTTCCTTCACTTTTTATTCCATCATTTTCCATTCACCAATATCAAAATTCTAACATAAAATTCAATAGATGCATAGAAAGGCTTTAAAATGACTGAAAAACCTTTCACTTAGAATATACTTGCATTTTTAATTATTGACCGAGCTTCTTGAATTATAAATAGATATAAGTATTTGTAAAATATCAAAAATATTTTCTAAATTACTTTTGTGGTATTTTGCCATTTCATTTGGGAAAAATATCCTAATATATATTTTGCATAAAATTTTAGGCATTAACTATGGCTATATAAATTAATCGTATGTAATTTCAAGTATATTTAATTGGAAAATCAATTTGTGTCACAAATTAGTGTTTCGATTAAGTGCCTATTTTAAATAGTAAATTTAAGGTAATTCGTGGCTTAATTATTATAGTTAGTCTGTATTTGAAAATATATATTTTACTTTGTTGAATCAAAAAGCTTAATTATTTAATTAATTATATAATTCATCTCTATTTTACTTCAAAACAAGCCAATTTCCAAGGCTTGCCTAAAAATGGATTTAATTGAAATAATCATTTCAATTCGCACCAAACTCCATATTTACACAAAAATAGCACTCAAGAATGAAACCATCTCATATAGAGATTCCAGTTCAGTGAGCCTCAAACAGAAAAATAGTAGCAAAAGAAAAAAAAATAAAAAGAGTCTCCCTAAGACCCTAACTACATATTCTATGTATAAGAACTCCTGTTTTCCTGGCTCTCTTGGATCACCTCAGCATATTTACTCTCTCCTTGACTGTATTTTGGATTTGTTGCAAAACAAAATAGTTATTTACATTGTGATCTCCAAATTGCTTCCTCTGATTAAGGATGACAGATGAATCGTTTGAGCTGAAGTTAAACGGGTCAAGATGAGTCAATGATCAACCCGTCCAATGCTTACATGAGCTAAGATGGTGGGTCAAGATGGACTAAATGATGGGTCATAACCCAACTTGATTCATTACTTTTACAAATTTCAAACTTACTATGTTATTTTATTTTCTATGATATTTGATTTTGTATGATATTTAATTTTTTCATATCTTTATTTATAAAATAAGAATAACATTTTAAAGATATTTTTCATTTTTTATAAAAGCAAAATAAATATATAAAATAATGGTGAGAGGGAGGGGGGGGGGGGAGGGGATAAGAAAAATTTCTCATTTTTTGCATAAGTAAAATAAATATATAAAGTAAAAACTTGGGGTGGGGTGGGGTAAACAATTTTTTCCCATTTTTTATAAAAAAATTATAAAAATAAAATAAATATAAAAAAGCCAAAATTTGGGGGGGGGTGCGACGACATGGGTTAGTGGGGGAGAGGGGCAGGGTTGGGTGATGGGGAAATTTTCTCATTTTTAATAAATTTTTATATATAAGTAAAATAAATATATAAAATAAAAACTTCGGGGGTGGTGTGGGAGGGCAGAGGGTTTGGGGGTGGGGTAAGAATTTTATTTATATTTTTAATAATTAATTTAAAAAGTAAAAAAATATGAAATAAAAATTTGAGGATGGAGTAGGACATGGGGTGGAGGTAAGAAAATTTTCATATTTTTTATAGAAGTAAAAAGAATATGAAATAGAAATTTGAGGATGGGGTAGGGCGTGGGGAGGAGGTAAAAAAATTTTAATAATTTTTATAATTTTTTTTTTATAAAAGTAAAAAAATATGAAATAGAAATTTGAGAATGGGGTAGGATAAGTGGGGGTGGGGGTGGGGGTAGGGCGGGAGGTGGGGGTAAGATAAGGGTAAAGGTGGGTAGGGGTAGTAGGGCTGGGGTGGAGTAGGAAAGGTAGGGGCAGAGATGTGAGGGTGTTTCAGTGCTTGGGTGGGGGTTGGTGTGTAGGGTTTTGTTGAGTTTGTGTACGTAACGGAATTTGAAATTTTGTGTTTCAAACCCAACATACAACGAACTGTAGGATGATTATGCAGTAATATAAATACATGTAATCATATAACATGTATAGTAACTGTAATGCATCGATAGAATACTTACGGTTTGATATATCTGAAGTCTTTTAGTATAATGTCCGAGGGTGCACATGTAACTGATCCTCGATTACAAGTTCGTAGAACTCCGATGTAATCCTCTTTCAAACAATTAGGAAATCCGGCAAAAGTTCGAGAGAACATTTTAATTCTAGGTCTCTCAGACTTAGAATGATATATAATGTAGTGTGTAAAATAATGAATTGAACCCTCTATTTATAGCTGCATTTTAGGTCTAAAATATAGCTAGGGTTACACGTGGGCCAAGCCTAGAAAATGAGGCGCAGGGGGCCAGTCTCAGTCAGAATGGCCCACTACCTTGGCGGCGACGCAACTCAAAATAGGAGGCGTCGCGGCGCTATGGCGGCGCGACTCTATATCCCATGCGTTGCGACCCTAGTCCATTGTGGGACTTCGTCTCGTTTTTATTTTAATTAAATTTGAAATCCAATTTTGACTTAATTAAATAATCATTATTCATTCAAATGTCTCGATTATAAATCGAACATTTATATTTTCTCATTACATCCTTATATTGAAGGAACAATTGACCTCAAGTCTAAGGACTTCTATCTCCCACACGCTGATCATACTTTAGACATTGTATAACAAACATTATATCAGCAGAGTATACCAATACTTCCAAAGTATCCATGTGTCCATCACGAGTAACAATTACATGTGAGATATACTACATCCTCTAAGGATGTGATGCAGACCACATGTCGACTTATCACATATCATCGATATTCTATTCTCGATGATCATTAGTCAAGGTTGTTTTAAGAGTTACATTATAATATTAATATCTCACACTATTAATAACAACGTAACCTCTAGGGATGCAAATTAAAGAATATTATAAACAATCAACTAATAATTCAATAATTGCAAATGCCAAAATATTAATCTCCATTAATAATAATATGAATGTGTATAAAGTACATTTGTCCTAATACAAATTGTCTCTAGGACATAAATATATTTTCAATCTCCCACTTGACCTAGAGTCAATCTCCAACATATCTAATGCCCATGTTTTCAAAATGACCATTATGCTTGACTAAGCTTAATGGTTTAGTGCTGGATTATCATCTGTGGGAACATAGTCTAATCTAATCTCTTCAGTCTCCACCATCTCCTTGAGTATGTGGTACTTTCTTGGTACATATTTGTTTCTGTTTGTTGATCTTGGTTCGTTAGCATGTGAAATCGCACCAATGTTGTCACAATATATGGTTATTGGACAACTGACACTTGGAACTACCCCTAGTTCCTTCAGGAACTCAGAAATCGCGACAGCTTCTTTACCAGCTTCCAATCCAGCAATGTACTCAACTTCTGTTGTCGAATCAGCAGTTGTAACTTGTTTGGAACTTTTCCAGCTCACTGCTCCACCATTGAAAATAAATGTGTACCCAGACTGAGATTTGAAGTCATCAACATTCGTCTGGAAGCTAGCATCAGTGTACCCTTTATATGCTAGCTTTTCTTCCTCACCATAGACTAAGAAGTAATCTTTAGTTCATCTAAGATACTTAAGAATACTCTTGACTGCTTTCCAGTGTTCTTTCCCAGAATTCTGCTGGAATTTGCAAGTCTTACTAAGTGCAAAGGCCACATCTGGCCTAGTACAAGTCATGGCATATATAATCGATCCTATATCCAAAGCATATGAGATCCTCTTCATGCGCTCAAGTTCTATAGCATTAGAAGGACCATCCTTCTTTGATAACTTGATTCCTTAACCCATAGGTAGACCACCTTTCTTGGAATTTCCATAGAAAAACGTCTAAGAACTTTGTCTATGTAGACTGATTGTGACAGCCCCAACAATCTATTAAGTCTATCTCTATAGATCCTAATTCCCATAATATAGCAGGCTTCACCTAAATCCTTCATCATGACGAGAGTCTTATTGTCTCTCATTATCAATATGACATCCACATATATAATAATGAAGGCAATACTCTCATCCTTGCGTTTACTATAAACACAAGGATCATCTTTGCTTCTGACGAAATCAAATGAGTTGATAGCCTTGTCAAAGCAAATGTTCCAACTCCTCGAGGCTTGCTTAAGCCCATAAATGGACTTCTGTAGCTTGTATACAATATTTGGCTTGGACTCATTCCTCAATTAGATTACCATTGAGGAAAACGATTTTGACGTCCATCTTCCAAATGTCATCATCATAATATGCAACTATTGCAAGAAAAATCCGAATGGACTTAATCTTAGCAACAAGTGAAAAAGTTTCATCATAATTGACCCCATGCCGTTGATTATAGCCTTTAGCCACCAACCTTGCTTTATAACTTTGTATCTTGCCAAATACATCAATCTTCTTCTTAAAGGCCTATTTGCATCCTATGGGTTTAACCTAGTTGTCAAATCAACCAAGTTCCACACTTGATTGATGTACATAGATTCCATCTCAGATTTCATGGCTTCTTGCCATCTCTTCGAATCAATGTCCAACATTGCTTCGCTATAAGTTGTAGGATCATCGTTATCGGGAATATCTATCTCATTGTGTGTTTCCACAAGTAGATTTAGTATTTTAGGAGGACGATGAGACCTAGTGGACCTACGGAGTTTATTGTATTGCAGTTCAGTGTTTGGTATATTCTGACTGTGAAAGGGTTCTTGTGTATTGGATAATCCACCACCTTGAGAGCTTTTGGAAATATCATTTTCATGTATTTCCTGAATGGGAGGAGGTGCAACCATTGCATCTACTCCCAAGGGATGTGTATGAGGATCTTGCATTTCTGCATTGTTCCTCATAACACTCCCACTGGACGAAGGGAGTACTCGAAGTACCCAATCTTCGCCAAATACTCCAACTGAATTCTTGCCTTGGTCATTCGGCAAGGATTTAACCTCTATGATATCTTGTGGTTCTTGATTTTCTTCAGGTTCTACCTCTGCGCAACTTTGTTCATTGTAGACATATTCTTCTTCAAGGAAAGTTGTGTTCCTAGAAACAATGACCTTATGTTCTCCAGAAAGATAGAAGTGGTATCCCTTAGTTTTCTTTGGATACCCCACGAAGTAACATTTCTCTCTTTTTCATTCCAACTTGTCACTGAGCATCTTCTTAACATATGAAGGGCACCCCCATGGTCTCATATGTTTAAGAGTTGGATTCTTACCACACCATATCTCATAGGGTGTCTTTTCTACTGACTTGGAATGGAACCCTATTCAGAACATATATTGAGGTTTATATAGCATGTCCCAAAGGTACGTCGGTAGAGCTGAGAAGCTCATCATGGATCGAACCATATTCAATAAGGTCCGGTTTCTCCTTTCGGCAACACCATTCATCTGTGGTGTTCCAGGATGTGTCCATTCTGAATGTATTTCATGTAGCTTTAAGTAATCTAAGAACTCATTGCTCAAGAATTCACCTCATCGATCCAATCGAAGGGTCTTGATACTTGTTGCGAGTTGTTTCTCCACTTCAGACTTGTACTCCTTGAACTTTTCGAAGGCCTCGAATTTGTGTTTCATAAGATACACATACACATACATTGTCAATTCATTAGTAAAAGTAATAAAGTAAGGGAAACCACCCCTAGATTGAGTCGAGAATGGTCCACATACGTCAGTATGTACCAACTCAAGCATCTCCTTGGCTTGCACACCTTTCCCAGAAAGTGGCTTGTTGGTCATCTTACCTTTTAAACAGGATTCACAGTTACCATAAGACTCCAAGTCAAATGTTTCGAGCTTCCTTGCTATCCTTGTATCATTGATATGACCAAGTCTATAATGTCATAGGTAGGTAGAGTTTTTTATTACTTAGATCGTTTATTTTGTACATTGAATATTTATCGACTACAGTTTAGTGTATATAATCCATCCACAAGAGGCGCAATTTCATATATAATATTATCAAAAGACAATACTTGACTGCTATTATAAATATATGAGGAAAAACCCTCCATGTACAAAACAGAGATAGAAATGATATTCCTCATTAACGAGGGTACATAGTAACAATCATTCAACACTAAACAACAACCAGAAGGTAAATTTAATCTATAAGTTCCTACGCGCTCAGCATCTAATTGTGCTTCATTCCAACGCTTAGGTCCACCTCTCTTGATCCGACATTCATGCTGTCAGTTAGCCTATGCACATTTGTACAAATGTGTGAGCCACAATCGGTATCCAATACCCAGGAATGAGAGTTGTTTATAAACATATGTATTTCAATGACGTGCATACCTTGTCCACCAAAGGTAGAAGCACCTGGTGTTTTTCCTCATCCTGGTGCAGTGCAGTCCTTCTTCCAATGCCCATTCTTGTTACAACTGAGGCATACATCTTTGGCTGGATTCACCTTCTTCTTCACACATCTCTTAGGCTTCATATCTAAGGGTGTAGCGACTGCTTTGCCCTTCTTCTTATGTCATTCCTTACCTTTTGGCTTGGGCCGACTAGAAGACCTCACCATAAGCACAGTTTTGCCTTTGGTAGTTGAAGATTCAAAGGTCTTGAGCATGTTGTGCATCTCCGGAAAACATTCCTTCGTTCCATTCATATTTTAGTTTACAATAAAGTTCTAGAACGAACGAGGGAGAGAGTTCAGTATGAGTGTGGAAGCGACGGGATTCTGCAGCTTTATACCAATCGATGCCAGTTTTTCTATCAGCCCTATCATCTTCAACACGTGCTGAGATACTTGGCCCCTTTCATTCAGCTCACATTTGAAGAGCTCTATTAACAACTCATATTCCATAGTCTGGGACTGAGAGTCATAGAGACTCTTCAAATGTTCGAGCATCTCATTAGGGCCCATGTTCTCATGTTGTCTCTGAAGCTCCACTGATATGGAAGCCAACATTATACATTGTGCTGAAGTGGCGTCATCTAGGTTCTTCTGGTAGGCCACCTTATCAAATGTGACATATTCTGCTAAATCCTCGACAGGGACTGTGGGGAACACATTGTCCAACACGTATTTCTTGCTTAGGACAATTCTGATTCCTAAGCCAGTCTAGATAGTTTGGTCCGGTGAATTTGTTCATTTCCATCAGCATTTTCAACAATATGCTCGACATTTTAGATAATTTGAAGAGATAGACAGGAAACTACAATCAAATTTATTTCCTATCATACACATTCGTTTAGGCTAATTAACATGGTCTTTTGTTTAATTTAGCTCCCACTATTTTAACATACTTCTAAAACCCCATACAAACCTATTTAATTTAAAGTCATAATGGGCGAAGATCTAAGCCTATACTATCTCCGCGTTTGCTTTGGCTGATAACTTCAATAATGTATCTTGGTAGGTTCTAAACCAATTGCAAAACTTATTTGCAACTCTTGGTTGATCAAAATTATATTTATTCTTGCGTCCTTAGATTAGTCTAACACTTTGGCGCCAAGATTTGTCTAAGCAAGTCAATCTCATTACACGACTGTGTTTATGTATCTAAGTAAATTTGGCATTTGTGAGCAAACGCTTTGGTGATACCCACAAAAGTTTATCATCTACTAAAACATTTAAACACATCTATGAAAGAGTATGAGTCCTCGTAGACTTAGAGCAAATGCTTTGACATAAATAATCGTATCGCCGAAAAGGATTTTGCACTCTAACAATTATAATGGACGACACGTTCTAATTTAGACTTGTATTTAAAATTTGGGGAACATTTCAGTTTCGGGAATTTAAACCAAGATCAACATTCTACGTCATATCTAATACGACATCTTATCATCCAATTTCTAAAACACATTTAGTTGGGAACCATCAACCCAATAGGCATGACATAAGATGGTTTTATCAATTACTGGGTGTCGCCTATCTAGACAGTTATAGCGAACATTATGCTAATAATTAAATGCACACATTTAAACATGTAGCATATATTTCGTATATTATGCAATAATATAGAACTAATAATAATCATTGGTTAATTTGTCTAAACTCTAAAATCTAAGTCTAATCCAAATAGTCTCTTAAACATTTTCTGATTTTAAAAACTGATTTTCAGGGTATTTATGTAAATTTCAAATTTTTAGAATTTACAGTTTAGTCCCTCAAGAATTTAAAATTTTAATTTGAACCACTTTAAATTCAAAAAATCCAATTTTAATTTTCCAGAAATATTTAAGATTTCAGGGACCTGTCTGCAATTTTCAAAATTTTAAAAATCTGATTTTCAAAAACTTATTTAATTACAGATTTTCCCCTAAGGACAAAATCTGCCTATTTGAAAAAGTTTTAATCTCAGATTTTGAAACTTTTAAACTTCAGAATCTGAAACTTTAAAACTTCAGTTTCTGATTTCTGATTTTTTTGAACTGGAGCCCAGGCGCCGCGACCCGAATTGGGAGGCGTCGGGGCGCCTTAGAGGCAGTGTCTCAAAAATGAACTTCGGGATGAACAACGTCGCGACTCTACAGAATAGAGCCGCGTTGCCTCGTCAAACCCTAAGTGGCGCCGCGGCGCCACCATTAAAACCCTAACAGGAGTCGCGACGCCTCAGTCTCAGAAATACAAAATCTGCATTTCTGAAACTCTAAAACTGGTTTAGGGTCTGATTTGCAGATTCATCCTCGTTACCTTTCACAATCAAACAACACGTTCATCGATCATCATCCAATCCTTTCTAGTTCTTCGCTTAATGCACAATGCTTGTAATGAACCGGTTACATACATCGACTTAGAAGAGTTAGATTGAAATGACTTCCTCGATTACATCATTGTTTAACTGTTCGGGAGACAAAGATTATGCGTTCTTAAGATATTAGGTTTTCAAGCTTCAAAAGACATAAAATTTAGATTTAAACAAATTCTAACCCATATTATTATTAACGATTACCACATAATCACACAAAATAGCCCAGACTCTAATACCACTGTAGGGTTTTGTCGGGTTCGTGTACGCAACGGAATTTGAAATTTTGTATTTCAAACCCAACAAACAGTGGGGAAGGTGTGACTTCTGAGAATGATTTGCAGCTGGGACTTGGTGATGCTACTCAGTTACAGTCCCATATTAATCAAGGAAATGTAGGATGATTATGCAGTAATATAAATATATGTAATCATATAACATGTATAGTAACTGTAATGCATCGATAGAATATTTACGATTTGATATATATGAAGTCTTTTAGTATAATGTCTGAGGGTGCGCACACAACTGACCCTCGATTGTAAGTTCCTAGAACTCCGATGTAATCCTCTTTCAAACAATTAGGAAATTCGGTAGAGGTTCGAGAGAATATTTTAATTCTAGGTCTCTGAGACTTAGAATTATTTATGAAATGTAGTGTGTAGAATAATGAATTGAACCCTGTATTTATAGCTGTGTTTTAGGTCTAAAATATAGCTAGGGTTACACGTGGGCCAAGCGCAGAAAAAGAGGCACAGTGGGTCAGTCAGACAGGCCCACTGCCTTGGCGGCGCCGCGACTCTATATCCCATGCGCCGCGGCCCTATTCCAGTGTGGGACGTCGTCTCATTTTCATTTTAATTAAATCTGAAATACAATTTCGACTTAATTAAATAATCATTATTCATTTAAATATCTCGATTATAAATCGAACATTTATATTTTCTCATTACATCCTTTGATCGAAGGAACAATTGACTTAGTGTTACACTACAAGTCTTCACATATCGACACTAATCATATTAAGGTCTACACGGAACTCCTAAACGGCGCCAGAAGACGAACTCAATATGTAAAGTACATTTACACGAATCTGGTAAACTGAACCTCTACGTGGGAAGATAAAATCCTTTTATTCACGACACACTCGATCAAGCTTAGGATTTGTCAAGTGTCTATCTAAGCTTGATCATTGTATCTCATCTAAATTGGTTGACAACAAGACCATATCCTGGATATGTCTATTGTGTTGGCCAACGACTTAGTCAACCTAATATCACATGAGAATCTGAGTGTTCTCTCGAATATACATTCGAGGAATGAATCATAATCTTGGCTCAACTACTACCTTTAATCCACATCGTAATGTACCCAATACAAGTTGTATCTCAACCTATAAGAAATTTGAGCTTAGGGCATGATCAAAGTATATTACTTTGTAGACAAAGTGTGTATCGACCTCAAGTCTAAGAACTTCTATCTTCCATACGTTGATCATACTTTAGACATTGTATAACAAACAGTATATCAGCAGGGTTTACCAATATTTCCAAAGTATCCATATATCCATCACGAGTAACAATTACTCGTAGCAGGTGAGACATAGTACATCCTCTAAGGATGTGATGCAGACCACATGTCGACTTATCACATATCATCGATATCTCATTCTCGATGATCATTAGTCGATGTTGTTTTAAAGTTACATTATAATATTAATATCTCACACTATTAATAACAACGTAATCTCTAGGGATGCATATTATAGATATTATAAACAATCAACTAATAATTCAATAATTGCAAATGCCAAAACATTAATCTCCATTAATAATAATATGAATGTGTATAAAGTACATGTGTCCTAATACAGATTGTCTCTAAGGTATAAATATACTTTCATGGTGTAGGGGAGGGGGTAGGGTGGATGGATAGTGTGGCGGGTGGTTGGGGTGCGTTGGTGTATTTTTATTGTTCCGAAATAATAAAGAATTTTTTTAAATAATTATTTATAAACAAAAATCTTAATCTAGAGTGGAGCTCTAATCGTTAAGATTGAGCATTTTCGTGGGTCAAGTTTGAGTTCATGAGTTCATTTGGGTTGTTTGATTTATGATAGGTCAACTTGGACTTAGCACAAACCAACCCATCATCAAAATCACTTTTGTCCAAACCTATGAAACCTTGGGCGGGTCATTTGAGTTTGGATTAATTTTGCCACCCCTATATCTGATAGATGTCAGTTCCATAAATAGCAAACCATAATCTCCTTTTTAATCATGCTCCAATCCCTTCCATTAATCTTCAACAGAGCATCAGCTAATCCTTGGTATTGGATTTTAAACCATGTCCATTGAGTTACCAGTTCCCATAATTCTCTTATCCAGGTGCAATCGTAGAACAAATGAAGTGTATTCTCAGGCCAACCATCCAAACACAAGCCATAGTTTATATCATTACACTGAATTCCCATAGTAAGCATCTTGTCCTTGGTCAATAATCTATCCTGCTTAGCTAGCCAGACATGAACATGTGTTTAGGGAGAAGGAACCTTACTCCATATAAGCTCAGCCACCTCTGAGTTTGAAGAATCCCTGATCAGCTTCAAATACCCCTCGGACACAGAATATTTTTCATTAGCAGTCAAACAATATCTGCTATTATTATACCAGATAGCCATGCCTAGTTTCAATTTTTGATCCTTTTTCAGTACCAGCTACAATCTCCATATGCAATATGATCCCAAAATGCCATGCCATTTTTCATATAAATCCCATGGACCCATTTCACCCAAATATTATCAACTTTCTCTAGTATCATCCAGATCAACCTCCACACAGAACCCATATTCCATACTTTACATCCTTTGGTATTCAAACCACGTTGTGTCTTTGGTTTACATATCTTCTCAAGCAACAGTGATACTTTCTTTTTCTCCTCTGAACTTCCCCATAAGAATTCCCTACATTTCCTATAAATTATCTTTAAAATAGTTTGCGGGAGGATAAACACATCACCCCAAAAGTTATGCATTGAGAATAATAATGAGTTTATAACCTGCAATCTACTAGCATAAGACAAATGTCTAGCGGAGCACGCTGTAACTTTCTTAATAATTTTTACACTTAGTTGATGTCATTCAATTTTGATCCATTTCTTTGGTGATATAGGAAGTCTCAAATACCTAATAGGAAAGGTCCATATAGTAAAATCAGTCAGTTCTAGAAACTTGTCTTTTGTCATTGCATCACCCCTGTCACAAACATGTTGATTTGTCTAGATTAGCTTCCATCCCATTAACAACTGAGAAATGCTTTAGTGCTTCCATAACTCTCTAGACAGAACATACATTTGCCTTGCAGGAGATCATGAGATCATCTGCAAATATTAAGTGAGTGAACTTCAGTCTTTTACACATTGGATGAAATCTGTAGTCTGATAGTTGACCCATATTAGTCATGATGTTTGAGAGATATTCCATAACCCTAACAAATAGCAAAGGTGATATAGAATTACTTTGCCTTAGCCCTCTCTTCCCGTCAAAATATTCATGCCCATCTCCATTGACTTTAACAGTAAACTTTGTAGAGGATATTGTAGGAATTTGTTGGGTTCATAAACAATAGTAAGTACAGCGGAAGTTTAAAATTTTCTTATCAAACAACAATCCTGGCATGACTTATACGATAATCATGTTAATAATCAAGAAAGTTAGGAAATCTTGCTTTAGGAACTGAGAATTTATTTCTATCACCTTATAATTATGACGTATGTGTTGTATATATAGAAGTTCAGGACAAAACCTAAACATATATAAAACAGAAAAACCTGGGCCCATATTAATGTTCAGTGGACCACAAATGTTTGTTTGTTGGAATCTTCTTCTGTCATAATCGTTTGGGAGGCCTTGGTGGTCTCGTATTATTTTGAATAGTTTAGAACTAATCAAATAATAGTACTATGGTTCGAGAGAAAGTAACAGTATCTGAATCGAAAAAGAAATCTTTATTGGTTCTACCTCCTATTTTTATGAAGAGAATGAATCTTTTTCTCGAATGATCAGAAAAAAATGGGTCTGAAACTCCTGCGGGAATGATTTGGAAGATCCAAAATAAAAAATAGTGGTATTTTCTAGCAACAATATAATGGAGACAGTCACTCAATATAGATTGATCTGAAATATGATTCAAATCCAACTCCGAAATAAGAAATAAATAATAAATTGTATTTTCCTAGGTATCAAAAATTTAGTAAATAAAAGAAATAAAAAAAAATAGTGGGTTCCTTCGTTTATATGGTTACTTCTTAAACGGTGAGGTCTTCTCTATACATCGGAGCTTTTACTTTATACTTTAATTTAATATTTAATCAACTAATTGACGTTATTGGAAACTTGTATAGTTCACACGCTTTGTCTCTACCCATGAATTATCCAGTACTTTAATTCGACATGTGACCAGCAGATATTAGCCATAAAGGGATCCTTCCCCTTCTTGCTGCCATAGAAGCATGGAAAAATGGAATTTTCCTGTCACCATTCATCAACCAAGAAAGCCTGAATTTCTGCCTATAGAATGATCAATAAAAAAAACCTAACCTAAATCAAATCAAGGATTCCCTGAGTAAGAATCCTCGGATCATCAAGACTCGGAAGGAGAAACTGTCATCCCAGCCAATCCAATTGGGATGTCCTGGACCTGACATGTCACTTTGAAAGAGTAACATGAAGCTCAGAATTGGGGTGTAGTCAATACTCCCAAATTCACACGCCCAAAGTGGACAGTCAAGCTCCCATTTTGGGCCAGTAATTTCTGGTTGAATTGTTTCCATGTATTTGTCCGAGTACCATATAATATATCGAACACATTTAATTAAATTCGAAATCCAATTTGACTTAATTAAATAATTTCTATCAAATAGAAATATTTCACAATTATTATAAATTAAATATCTTGATTCTCAATCGAATATTTAATACTTTCTCAATACACTCTTAGATCGAAAAAACAATCGCATATAGTATGACCCTATAGGAATTCACATATCGACATTAATCTAATTAAGGTTCATACAAAACTCCTAGACTTCGTCATATGACGAACTCAATATGTGACGTTTACATGAATCCAACAAACTTAATCTTTATGCGGAACTATAAACTCCTTTCATTCACGACACACTCGATTAAGCTTAGGATTTGTCAAGTGTCTATCCAAATGGTTTAATCACTTTATCTCATATTTATTAGTTGACAACTAGACCATATTCTAAATATGTCTCTTGCACTGGCCAGTGACTTTAGTCAACCTAATAATATTGAGAAGTTGAGTGCTCTATCGAATTTCCAATCGAGGAATGAATCATATTATTGGCTCAACCACCACCTTGATTTACATCCTGATGCACCCAACACAAGCCGTATCTTATCCTGAAGGAGTTTAAGCTTAGAACTTGGTCAAAGTACATCATTCTATAAACAAGGTGCGTATTGACCTCAAGTAAAAGGACCTTTATATTCCATTTGCTGATAACACTATAGACATGTATAACAAATAGTTTATCGGTAGGGTATATCAATACTTCTCGAAAGTATTCATGTGTCCATCACGAGTAACCATTACTCGTAGCTGTGAGACATACTATCACGACCCGATCTCGGGCCCGCGACTGGTGCCCTACCTGGGCACCCTTACAGGTATACATCAGAGAAAATCAGCGGAACATACATGAAACTCATAACGTACGTTTACAGGAAATAAACAACAAAGGCAAATGATAAGGCTACTTCTCGACATATATATATATATATATATATATATATATAAAGCCAAAAACAGTTACATCCCTTTTTTTTCTTTACAAACCGACCCACAAGGTATGACTACAGACCTCTAAGAATTTGACATAACAACTGTGACGGGACAGGGCCCCGTCATACCCCTGAATGTACATAATCTACAACAACAGGGATCTGTACCAAAATATAAGCCTCTGGAGTAAATGGAGCTTTTTCCCAAAAACTGAACAGAGATCCTAAGAGCAAGGATCGTCAACCTGTGTATCTAACACCTGCGGGCATAAACGCAACCCCGAAGGGTCAAGATAACAAAAATTTAGTATGGAACGGAAACAAGGTACAGTAAACAAATCATAACTGTACAAAAGAATGACAGGGGCAAGTATACAAAAGTAAATACCAGATCCTACCGTGCCATTTCAACTCATGAACTTAATCGCACATTATTATCTTTTCCCATCTTCAAATAAAAGTTATAATCAAATTCTTACATACATACTTAGGAAACACCATCAAGTTCATAAACACATAACTTACGTATTTTGTATAACATAATCTGGCCCTTTATGGAGGGACGTCTCATTTTGAAGTTCACTTTGATTATCCGTACGTGATAACGTAACCCGGCCCATTTGCGGGACACGGTGAATTCATAAAAAGTTTTCCCCCAAAGGTATACTTCCGGTCCATTCGGGACGCGTAAAGTCACATAGTCCGCCATAAGGTATCTTGCCCGCCCATTCTCGGGACGCCAGAAAGTCACATAGTCCGCCCGTAAAGGTATATCGCCGCCCATTCGGGACGCGGTAAAGTCATATAGTCCGCCCATAAAGGTATACTTTCCGCCCATTCGGGACGCGTAAAGTCATATAGTCTGCCCATAAAGGTATCTCGCCCGATCCATTCTCGGGACGCGTAAAGTCATATAGTCCGCCCATAAAGGTATACTTGCCACCCATTCGGGACGCCAGAAAGTCATATAGTGCGCCCATAAAGGTACACCGCCTGCCCATTTGGGACGGTGTGATTTCCCTTACATAACATTTTAAACCATCTTTTCACTTCTTCTTAAGTCGTTATAACAACTTCCCATAAAGCTATTATAACAACCTTTCATTTTTGAGAACTTAAGACACTTTTTATTTCTTATTACATTAGGGAAATTAAACCCAAAAGTAATACGTACATACATACTTTAAAAAAAAGAATCATGCCACGCCTTCTCTTTTAAATCAATTAAACTTCTTCTTTTGAAAACTCAAGTTACATTCTCTTTTGAAATCAAGCCTCTTAACTTTTGAAATAAATCATGGAAACCATACATTTTAAATCAAGTCATTCCTTTCTTTAAAAATCAAGTCTCATAACTTGACAAATAAAGTCTCATAACCTTTTAAGAAATCAAGGTTCATAGTCTTAAAACTTCATAACATAAACTCTTTAAATTAAGAAACATATATTTTTATGAGATTTGAATAGGTTATACTCGTTGATAACGATCTTATTAAAGCAGTCATGATCTAGAAAATGTAATACAATTTTGTCTTATCTTAGTTTCTATGCAGATGGAGAATTCTACTTATTTTAATATAATTGATTGTCGATACATTTTTATTAACGCTGCAATGGCTTGTTCGATACTTATTCTCATTAGTGCAGTAATTTAGCAAAGTCAACTCGACTCCAAATACTTCCTAACGACTCTTACCAACATCCCCCATAAGATTTGGTAAGAACTTAGGATTACTTAGACATACCTTTTACATAGAGTAAATCAACATACGTACCTCTTAACTTCTAAGAGTAGAAGGAATCATGAAATAACACCACATGTATATTTCATATATAGAACATGCCAAAAGAAGGAAGAGGTTCACATACCTCGCGACGACTATCGACAAGTAGCAAAATGCTCCAAAGTACTTCAACCTTGATAGCTATTCCACCCTTCAAGTAGAATACGCTATACGTAGTACTTCAACCTATGATAACCATAAAATGTCTATCAACTCCTAGCTTATCAACGTGGAATAATATTAAGTGTAAAGTCTCTTATTCTACGGAAAATTTGGCAGCACTTCCTTTGTTTCTACGTACTTTTCCACCTTTATCAAGGCCCGAAATCAATAACCAACATTCCACATTTAAGGCGCAACAAACCAGCAATTCAAAGGGGATTACCCTCCTAACTGGACGTGTAAAATTCCTCCCCACAGTTATACAAAACAGTCCACAAATCAGCCCATAAAAACAGTCCTTAATCCAACAATAACGAGGGTAAAATGTGAGGGGTTTCAACACCTTTCCACACTCCTATTTACTTAGGACTTTCATTAGCAACTACTACACTTAAACATGCATATTAGGGCTGATTTTCCAGCATAACCACACCCCCAAAACATTCCATAAAATGATACGACAACGTCTAACAGTTTTGGGCAGTTTTTCGGCTAAAACAACTACAATCCGATAACTATTTCCTTAATCCATTTTATTCCAATTCGAGATCCAACACTTCCATATATGACATAACAACATATCAACACCCATATTACCTTATTTTAACATGCGACAAGTGTGGATAACAACAACCATATAACAAACGAAATCAAGGGCACAAAATTGTCTCAAATCGGCCAACAACATATCTCCTCATACACATCTTATTTTCAATTTCTTCATTAACATGAATTCATATATACATTATAACAATAAGTAATATCCAATTACTTTAATTTTAGAGGAACTATTACCTCATTTTTGTGCCTAAAAACGTCCCGGGCAGAATGCTCAATAATGGCCCGTAGTTTTCGTTTCGCTCCACTTCTTCAAGATCCAATCACATACATGTATCCCCTACAACATTAGGAACAACTTCCCTTCACATTCCATCACCAAAAAGTCGACAGAACCCCTAGGGTTTCACCCTCTATTCTCGGCCTAGTGTAGCGTTTTTGCTCACTTTTTTGTCAGCTGAACTTGTAACGTCTTTAACTCTTTACTCCGATATCCGATCAATGAACGGTTTGTTGCGTTGAAAACTAGACTCGACGAAATTCATTTTAGGCTTTTGAAACACCTAAAAACTCCTCATATACCAGAAGATATACCTCTTCAAAGTTGGCTAAAATCTGTCAACCTTGGCCGAGAGCATAAGAGAAGAAGGAAAGAGATGTAATATTTCTAAGTGTTGTGCAAATGAAGTCTTGCAATGCCTCTAAGTATACATATATAATGTATCACAATGGGTAAGATGAGGACAAGTGAAGGGAATAAGTGTAGCAAGACAAGTGGAGTGGGACCCACATGGCCCACTTGTCCACTTGTCTCTAAATATCTAAGGTCAAAGTCATCCAAGACCAAGACAAGTGGGGTGGGGGGGTGTGCCACGTGTCACCCTCTCATTGGTCTAAAAATATTTCATCTCCCAAAAATCCATAATTGGCCAAAATATCTCAAAAATATTGTGGGCCCCACATGACCAAATACGGAATTTAAAATCCAAAATTCCAATATATTCAAAAAGTCTCAAATACCAACTTTGAGAACCAAATTCCATTTAACAAATATTTTTCCTTCACGAGGTTCGGAAGATTTTTCTTAGGAAACACAATTCTTTCTTTCGTTCCAACTTTCAAATCTTATTTCCATACGTTCGTTCTCATTTCAATCTCTTGGAAATACGGGGTGTAACACATACTATATTCTCCAAGAATGTGATGCAGACCACATATCGACTTATAACATATCATCGATATCTCATTCTCGATGATCATCAGTCGAGGTCATTTTGAGAGTTACGTTCTATCATTAATATCTCACTATATTAATGACAACGTAAGCTCAAGGGATGCACATATATGAATAATTTCAAACAATCAAACAATAATTCAATAATTGCAAATGTCATAAATATTAATCTTATTGATAATACAAATGTGTTTAAGTACATTTGTGTACATAATAAAGATTGTCTCTAGCACATACATACTTTCAATCTCCCACTTGGCCTAGAGTCAATCTCCAATGTATCTAATACCTATATTTTCAGAATGACCATTATGCTTAGCTAAGCTTAATGGTTTAGTAAATGGGTCAGCTAGATTATCATCTGTGGGAATATAGTCTAGATCTATTTCTTTAGATTTCACCATCTCTCTGAGTTTGTGGTATTTTCTCTGTATATGCTTGTTTATATTTGTTCATCTTGGTTCCTTAGCTTGCGCAATCACACTAGTGTTGTCACAATATATCGTTATTGGATTACTGGCACTTGGAACAACCCCTAGTTCTTTTAAGAATTCAATTATCGGGACAACTTCTTTACCAACTTCCGATCCAGCAATGTACTCGACTTCAGTTGTCGAATCAGCAGTGGTTTCTTGCTTGGAACTTTTCTAACTTACTGCTCCACCATTGAAAATGAAAGCATATCCAGACTGTGACTTGAAATCATCAAGATCTATTTGAAAGCTAGCATCAGTGTACCCAATAGAGACTAGCTTCTCTTGTCCACCATAGACTAAGAAATATTCTTTAGTTCGTCTAAGATACTTAAGAATATTCTTGACTTCTTTCCAGTGTTCTTCCCCAGGATTCAGCTGGAATTTGCAAGTCATGCTAAGTGCAAAGGCCACATCTGACCTAGTGCATGTCATGGAATACATTATTGATCCTATAGCTAAAGCATATGGGATCCTCTTCATGCCTTCAAATTCTGTAATAGTAGAAGGACTCCTTCTTAGATAACTTGATGACTTGACCCATAAGAAAACCTCCTCTCTTGGAGTTTTCCATTGAGAAAAGTCTTAGCACTTTGTTTATGTATGTAGACTTTGACAGCCCTAACAATCTATTAGGTCTATCTTTGTAGATCCTAATTCCAAGAATGTAGCAGGTTTCACATAAGTCCTTCATCATGAAGGTGTTAGACAACCATTTTTTCACTGATTTGATATGGGACTTATTGTTTCTCATTATTAATATGTTATCTACATATATGATAATGTAAACAATACTCCCTTCCTTGCATTTACTATAAACGCATGGATCCTCCTTGCTTCTAATAAAGTCAAACGATTTGATAGCTTTGTCAAATAAAATATTCCAACTCTTTGAAGGCTTGCTTAAGTCCATAAATGGACTTTTGTAGTTTGCATACTGCTTTAGGTTTTGACTTTGATGTAAAACCTTCAGGTTGTATCATATACACTTCCTTAATTAGATTTTCATTGAGGAAAGCATTCTTAACATACATCTGGCAAATCTCATAATCATAGTATGCAGCTATTGCAAGCAAAATCTGAATTGACTTAATCTTTGCAACTGGCGAAAAAGTTTCATCATAATCGACCCCAGATCATTGATTATAACCTTTAGCCACCAATATTTCCTTATAAGTCTATACCTTGACATATAAATAAATCTTCTTCTTGAAGACTCATTTGCATCCTATGGGTCTAACCATTGTTGGAAAATCAACCAAGTTCCAAACTTGATTGATATACATCAAGTCCATCTCAGATTTCATGGCTTCATGCCATCTTTGTGAATCTATGTCTAACATAGCCTTGCTATAGGTTGTAGGCTCATCATCATCAGGAATATCTATCTCATTTTGACTTTCAACAAGGAGATTAAGTCTTTCAGGCTGATAATGAGTCCCAGTGGACCTACAGATTTGGTTATTTTGTGTTTCTATGGTTCTTGTATTCTGATTATGAGAAGGTTATTGTGTGTTTCCACCACTATGAGAGTCTTCGGGAATATTATCTACATGTGTTTCCTGAATGGAAGGATGTACAACCATTGTATCATATTCTATTGGTTGTGTATGAGAATCTTGCATTTCTGCATCAATCCTCACATCACTCCCACTGGCTGAAAGTTGCACTCTAAGTAACACACCTTCACCAAATACTCCCACTGATTTCTTGTCTAGGTCATTCGACAAGGATTCAATCACTATGTTGCTTTGTGGTTCTTGAATTTCTTCAAGTTCTATCTTATTGTAACTCTGTTCTCTGTAGACATAGTCTTCTTCAAGAAAAGTTGCATTTCTAGAAACAATGACCTTATGTTCTCCAGGAAGATAGAAATAGTATCCTCTCATTTCACTTTTAGATTCCAACTTGTCAGTAAGCATCTTCTTTACATATGCAGGGCAGCCCCATGCTTGCATAAGTGTAAGAGCAGGCTTCTTGCCATGTCATATCTCATATGGTATTTTCTCTTTTGACTTTGAAGGAACTCTATTCAGAACATAGATTGAGCTTTGTAAAGCATAGCCCCAAAGGTATACTGGAAGAGCTGAGAAGCTCATCATGGATCTAACCATATCTAATAAGGTTCGATTTCTCCTTTCATCAACACCATTCATTTGTAGTGTTCCAGAAGGTGTCCAATGTGATTGGACTCTATGAAGCTTCAAGTAATCCAGAAATTCTTTACTCAAGTATTCACCTCATCGATCTGATCGGAGGGTCTTGATACACTTTTCAAGTTGTTTCTTTACTTCTAACTTATACTCCTTGAATTTACAAGGCTCCAGACTTGTGCTTCATAAGATACGCATACCCATACCTTGTGAAATCGTCTGTAAAAAGTAATAAAGTAAGGAAAACCTCCCTTAGCTTGAGTTAAAAATGGTCCACATACATTTGTATGGACCAACTCAAGTACCTCTTTGGCTCGCACACCCTTCCCAGAAAGTAGTTTGTTGGTCATCTTTCCTCTCAAGTAAGATTCACAGTCATCATAGGACTCCAAGTCAAATGGTTCCAGATAGTCTAACTTTCTTAATCTTGTTATCCTTGATTCATTGATATGACCAAGTCTACAGTGCCATAAGTAGGTGGAATTTCTTGGATTACTTATTTTAGCTCATTTGTTTTGCACATTTAGAATTTCATGATTACAATTGAGAATATATAAACCATTTACAAGCGGAGCATTTCCACAAATAATACCATTAAAAGATAGTATGTAACTTCCATTAGCAATATAAGAGGAAAACCCCTCAATATCTAACATTGGAATGGAAATAATATTTCTCGTAATCGAGGGAATAAAATAACAATTATTTAGTTCTAGCACAAAACCTGAAGGTAAATCTAATCTATAAGTTCCTACGCGATCATCATCAACTCGTGCTTCATTTTCAACGCGTAGGTCCACTTTCCATGGTCTAACTTTTTTGATGTCAATTAGTCCCTCCACATTATTATAAATGTGGGAGCCACAAGAAGTGGAAATTACTTATAGACATATTTATCTCAATGACTAACATTTCCTTTCCAGTAGGGTCAGAGGCACCAAGTGCCTTGTCGCCCCTTGGAGCAGTGCAATCATAAAGTCTCCTCAGATGTTCCATTATCTCATAAGGACCCATGTTTTCATGCTGCCTTTGTAACTCTATAGTCATAGAGGACAACATGACATATTGTGCTCAGGTTGCATCATCCAAATGCTTCTGATAAGCAGCTTTATCAAACAAAGCATAATAAACAGACTTTTCATCAGGAACTTTAGAAGTTGTTGTGTCCAACACATACTCAATCTTATCTTGCCTTAGAATCAAACACAAATTACGCAATCAGTCTGGATAATTCGCTCTAGTCAACTTATTAGTATCAGCCAGGCATTTCTGTCACGACCCTAAACCCGGACCCGCGACTGGTGCCCTACCTGGGCACCCCTTCTCATTCCCACACATCACATAAAATCAATAAGACTAGTGATTGTAAACTCGTGATATATAAAAATAGGCAAAGCCGATAAGGCCGCCACTGTACATATATTAAATCATAACTTATTACAACTACTTGAGTCCAACCCATATATGTATACAGACCTCTAAGAGTTGACAACAACATATGACGGGACAAGGCCCCGCCGTACCCACAAATATACAATACCGAAATATATAAAAGAATGTACCAAAATGATAGGCTCCGGAACAATGAAGTTATCCCGAAATACTGAAATGAGATCCTAACTGTGAGGATCACCCGACTGCGTACCTACGCCTGCGGACATAAACGCAGCCCTCCGGAGAAGGGGGTCAGTACAACAATAATGTACCAAGTATGTGAACGTAAGGTACTGTAAATAAAATCATGACAGGCCAAATATGATAGGGACAAGTATGAAAATCAAATATCAGATCCTACTGTGCCATATAACAGAAGAGTACCTTTTCAAAATACCAAAATCACCCATACCTTTTAACAAATATGAAAGTCATGTCAAAATTCGGGACACCCGCCCGTAGAATCATATGCATGTCCTATTCATGGGACTCGAACCCGCATCATGCAAGGGCATGGCAAGAGCCGTATGCACATACGCTCGCATCATGGATAGCAAGTCCACAAAATCATGGGAATCTAAATGGGCCCGTACACCCGTGGAATCATATACATATAATATTCATGTCATAATCATGGACGTTCTCACATGATCTCAACTATAACATTTTCAAAATAAGATTTATGTCATAATCATGGACGTTCTCACATGATTTCCATAAGCATATATAGGTCATAATCATGGACATTCTCATATGATTTCCATATGCGTATGTAGGTCATAATCATGGACATTCTCACATGATTTCCATATAATATATAAGTCAAAATCATGGACATTGACGCGGGATCCGCATTTCTGTACCTAGCTTCGCTTCCTAGAAATTTAGTGGCGGATCGCCGCTCACCGCTACTCGCCTTCTCCTAGAAATTTTAGAATTTCAGGCTCATGATTCCCTATAATCCTCATATAGACATATAATGTCCTACCACATGGGTCTCGGTGTGAAAGCATAAACACATAACGTCACCCGGCCCATCATGGGACTCGGTGTGATGCAACCCTATGCAATTTTAATCATCTTTAACTCTCATTAGAACAAATAGAATGAACTTTCATTTTAGAAAACCAAGGTACTATCACATCTTGCAATATTAGGGACTTGAACCCAAAAGTACTATGTACGTTCACCGTACATTAATTTTATAAAAACCCAGGGTACTATCACCTCATATATCAATTAGGATTAAGATCCAATAAAACAATGTACGTCCGCCGTACAATCTTTATTTTATAAAACTCAAGGCACTTTCACTTGTAAAATCAAGTCACTTATACCTTTTGAAACCAAGTCATTTATACTTCATATAAATCAAGTCACTTACTTTCAAAATCAAATCATACTCTTTCAAATTCAAGTCACATATACTTTCAAATTCATGTCATATATACTCTCCAAAATCAAGTCATTTATACTTCATATAAATCAAGTCTCTTATACTTCTTCAATTCAAGTCGCTTACACTTTTAAAATCAAGTCACGTGTACTTCATATAATCAAATCTCATAACTTTCATATAACTCAAGTCTCATAACTTTCAAAATAAATCAAGTCTCATGACTTTCAAATAAATCAAGTCTCATATCTTTCAAAATAAATCATGTCAAAGATATAAGGATAGTTCACATACCTTATAGGCTTTACCAACTCGACAATTAGAACACGCCTCGAGTAGTACTTCAACCTATAAAATCAATAACATGTCTATCAACTACGTTCTTACTAGTATACACTTATACTACATAAAGACCCTATTTTCCTAGGAAAATTCGGGCAGCACTTCCCCTACTTATACGTATTTTTCCACCTTTTCCAAGACCCGAATTTAATCAACCAACAAGCCACATTTAAGGCACAATCAAACAGAAACCAAAGGGATTACATGTCAACTTGACGTGTAAAATTCTGCCCCACAATTCACCTTAAAACAGTCCACAAAACAGTCCATAATTAACCCACATTAAGGGTACAATATGAAGCCTTTTTCACCCTTATTCCTTAGGACTTTCATTAGCCATTTTTCTACCTTAGACATGCAATATAGGGTCTGATTTTTCAGTATAACAACACGTCTAAAACAGTCCATAAAATGACACTACGGCGCCTAACAATTTAGGCAGTATCTCGGCCACAACACTACCACAATCCAAAGCCCTTTTCCTTAATTCCTTTTAATTCAATTCTCATTTCAACATGTTATATAAATCATATAAACTATCAACAACAATATTTCCTTCATTATATAAAATGAAACAAGTGAAAATAACAACAATAATGATCAACAATTCTAATGGCCGAAAATGTCCAACTCTCGGCCTCAACTCCCAAAATTGTCCAAATCATTTTTAATCTTCATTCTTTTTAGTACTAGCTCACTTATACATTACTACCACATGTAATCTTCAATTACTTCAAGAGGAAAAACGATCCTTACCTCAAAATAGCCCAAAATAGTCCACTTTAAAGTCGGTCCTTAGATTAGTCTTAGCTCCTATTCTTCACGTTCCAATTACATGTATGTAACCTCTACAATCTTACACCCATCTTCTCTTCACGTTTTAACACCAAAAGTTGAAGAACAAGTTAGGGTTTCAAGACACTACAAACGGCCCTAAGGGATATAGAGGGCTTGGAGGGATTATCTTGGCTTAGCACTCCATTAGGGAGCCTAATCTTGTATTAAAGGACTTAACTTAGAAGTTTTAAGAATTTTGGTCTTCAAAATGGCCCTTGGCCGAGAGCAAGCTTGAGAGAGGGATATATTTCTCTTGAAATTTGGCTAAGTGTTGTGAATTCTTGCACTCCCTCTATGTATATATAATTATCTCAAAGGATGATATCTTGACAAGTGTATGGAAGGGGATGAGGGACAAGTGGAGTGGGACCCACTTGTCCACTTATCTCAAAATATCTCACAAGGTCAAAGTCTTGCAAGACAAGTGGAGGAGTGACACGTGTCGCCCTCCTATTGGTCCAAAATAATTTCTTCACCATTAAATTCCATACTGGCCAAAATATCTAAAAATCTTGTGGGCCCCACAAAATCGTAAAATTTCCTGTGGGCCCCACATGACCAAATTCGAGACTTAAAAATCCCAAAACTTCAATATATTATAATAATTCCATATACCAAATTTGAGAATCAAATTTCAAATTATAAACTTTTTTCCTTCACAAGGTCCCGAAATTTCTCCTTAGGAAAAAGTAATTTTTCTTTCGTTCCAAAATTCAAATTTTATTTCCTTACGTACGTTCTCATATCATTTCCTTAGAAATACGGGGTGTAACAATTTCAATGATAGATTCTACATTTTAAACAATCTGAAGAAATAAAATATAATTTATATCAACACATTCGTTAACTAATTAACATAGCCTTTAGTTTAATTAACTCCGATTATTTTAACATATTCTATGACCCCATAGAAGAATACATACTCATATCAAATATGATCATAATGGGCCAAGATCCAAGTTCATACTATCTCCGCATTTTCTAGGGCTGGTAACTTCAATAGTACAACCTGATAGGTCTCCAAACCAATTACAAATAATTTTCAACTCTTGGTTTGACCGACTGTTCTAAAAAATCGATTTGTGCCCTTAGATTATTCCAACACTAGGGGGTCAAGACATAACTAAGTGAGTCAACCCCGTTACGCGACTGCAATCGTGCATCTTAGCAAGTTTGGCCTTGTAGAGAAAACACTAGGGCGTAAATACTCATAAAGGTTTCTCACTCGCTACTGTAAATACATACATCTATGAAGAGTCTGAGTCCTCGTAGACTTAGAGCAAACACTAGGGTGTAAATACTCTTATATCCGAAAAGTATTTTGCACTCATTCAATTATAACGGACGATGCGTGGATTCCAAATCAGACTTATATACAATTGGGGAACATTTTAATCGGGGGTTCATCAAGATTCTTATTACGCATGCTAGATCAAATAGAGCACATATTGGGTGCCGCCTACCCAAACATGATTTAATGCGATCCGACAAATATTGGGCGCCGCCTACCCAAACATATATATGCAGACTCTATACTAATTATTTAAATGTCAATCAATGAAACAATTAGGAGTAATAATTAATTTATGCACACTTATAAAATAATATGCTAAATAACAATAGTCGTGGGTTAATTAATTTATTTCAATTTAGAAAATATTTAATTTCCAAATTTAAAACTCAGTTTTCAATTTTCGAAATTTTTTTCTCATCCAAACAGTCCCTAATAATTCAGAAATTAAAATTTATTTCCAGGGTTTTTCTGCAGTTTTCAGAATCTTAAAATGATTACAGATTCGCCTAGGGACCAAATTTACTTTTCAGAAATTTACAGATCTGCCCTAAGGACCAAATCTCCTGATTTTAAAACCTTTTAAATTTCCAAATATTTTCCAGGGACCAAATTGCAATTCTAGAAACTTATAAAATTTCCAGATTTTCCCCCAAGGTCTAAATTGCAATTTCGAAAACCCTAATTTAATTGCAAATAGGTCCTTGAACTATTTCAAATTTTTAAAATCAATTTCAACCCCAAATTAAATTTGAGATTCGGATTTCGAGGAGAAATTGACGAAATTGAACACCACCGATCGACAACCCATGTCAGGACGAACACACTGGTGGTTTCAATACCCGATTTGGTGGCCCACGACGGCTGAAAATCGAGCCGCCACCGGCTGTTTCTAAAACAGTCGGCGGTGGCCCATTTCGAGTGACTTTCGCCGTGAAACAGCACCACCGTTCGATTCCTCTCACGAGATGATCACGGTGGTGGTATTACTTCACCATTTCGACGTCCGAGCCAGCCGAAAACAGGCCCGCCGTCGGCAGCCTTTCAGGCGTCTACGCCGCGTCTCATCACCTCTAAACACTTTTATAGACCATCTTATAAAGTGGATTTCTCGATAACAGTTGAGACGGTGGCAGAACAACGTCGAATCGCCAGAAAAACCTGCCGAAAGCCACTAGCACAGCAGAAACAGTGGTTGTCGTCGACCACTGTTCCATTTTCTGTCCTTTTAATTTATTTTTTTCGAAAATTAATTTAATAAATCAAAATAATTAATTTTCCCAAATTTCTGAAGTACAAGATAACATTCGTTGTTTAAGTAAAGAAGTAGCTCATAAAAATACTTGTTATTCTTCTTGTTGGAAATTTAAATAAACGAATATTATTATTTAGCATGTATGTGTATGGAATATTATTACTGTTACAATAGTTTCGAAGTGTGTGAATCATCCGTGGAACAAAGTTAGGGATTTTAAGAACATATATTATTCATCGATTTTCATTAATTATACTAATAGGATATAGACAAATCAAAGAAATTTGACGTTGATGTGAGTGGATATATTATCTCGTATATTCTATTGTGCTCTTCTAATTATTCAGATTTATCCTAAAAAGAGAAATACACACAAAACATAACAAGAAAACTGCTCCAAATAGGTAAAATCTTTTGATGGCATACGGCCATATGTTTATGCTAGCAATATTGATGAACTTTTACTTCTTGTTTTAATATCTCAATTCATTTGTTTTTCTTCTAATATTGTTATGGTTGTATTTAAAATTTATTTATTTTTAATAACGTGCTTCTAATAGTTGCTGATTTAACTATCGGACTGAATGTTTCACCACAATCCTCTTCAACCAGCTGAGACATGCCATCACTAACAAGACGAACTTTGTATCTCGCAAAAGAACCATCAGAATTCTTTTTATGACAAAAAACTCACATAGACCGAATTATGTTCACATTAGATGGACGTGGTACTAAATTTCATGTCTTATTTTTAATAAGAGCATTAAATTCGTCTAACATGACAACTTTCCAATTCGGGTCAGATAAGGTAGCTTTGGGATTTTTGGTATTGGTGATGGTTGGACGGAGGTGGTTAGGTTAAAATGGTGATTAGGTCGAAAGATTCCGTGCATTGCACGGGTTTCAACGCTCTGAGGTTGGACAGTTGAGATGTTGGGTATGTGAGGTTGTTGGGTGGTTGGCTGATTGCTGGCCAAAATGGTGGGCTCGAGTTGTGGCACGGGTAGGGTTATAGAATTTTCCCTTTGTGGAGCCTTCCCGATTTCAACGATGGATTGGGCTGAGGCTGAGGCTGAGGGAAGAGTGACCTCTGCCTTCTCGGACCGGCCCATTCTCATTTTTGGTTTGGGTCAGGGTTTTTTTGTTAAGCACCACATTGTTTTGAGTGTTTAGATGATATCTAAAAATTGGATGTAGTCCGTCTTTCAGAAATCATATGAAGGTGAGGATGCCACTTGAGATGTTGCAAACGGGAATGTTGATTCATCAAAAATGACATGACGAGAAATAATGATTTTCTCATTTGTCATATCATAACACTTAAATCCCCTATGATTTTGTGGGTATCCCAAAAACACACAAGGAGGGGAATGGGCTTGAAGTTTGTTAATTGTGATGGATGGAAATAAAGGATAACACCAACACCCAAAAATCCGTAAATGTGTAAATAATGGGAGACGGTGGTACAACATTTGTGTGGGTGATATATTGGAGAGTAGTTTACTAGAAAGAATATTTAACGGATATGTGGTCATTTGAAGAGCATGTTGCCAAAGATTTGGTGGTGTGGACGAATGCACAAGGAGATTGTGAATCATATTGTTAATTGTTCGAATATTTCTTCGTATTTCCCATTTTATGGAGATGTATGTGGACAAGAAACACGCAAAGACATCCCATTTTGGTGACAAAAATCATTAAATTGAGCATTTATGAATTCCCCATTTATCACAGTGAAAACATTTAATGGAGTTTTCAAAATGAGTTTTGATAAAATCACTAAATTGTTTCAAAATGGTATAGGTTTGCGATTTATTCCCTAATGGAAATGTCCACAAAAAATTCGAATAATCATCTAAAATAAGCAAATAATATTTATGACCTGTAAAACTCAAAATAGGTGATGTTCACAAATCACAATGCAACAAATCAAATTGCATAAGAGTACTGGAAGTAGAAGATGCAAAAGGAAGTTTAACATGTTTACCAAACACGCACGTTTGAAAAATAGAAGAGTCCAAAAGTTGGTTATAAGAAATAAATTTATTCTTCCTAAGATTACTGGTGCTTCCGGGTGTCCGAACCGTTGGGCCACAAAGTAGGAGAAATGGCTCCAAAAGCAGATGGGTTGGTCATGCAATTATTGGAACACAGTCGTGAGGGGATACAACTCCCTCATGCTATTGCATCTCATAAGTGGCATCCCCATTTGAAAATCCTACACAGAAAAATCAAACGGATCAAAATTCACAAAAACATTGTTGTCAGTTGTAAAGAGTCGTACAAATATCAAAAAATTTAATTAGTTTTGGTGCGTGTAAGACGTTTTTAAATTTTAATAGTGGGTATGGAGGTGGTATATTTACCTGACCAGTACCATGAATTAGAATTTTATGCCCACTGCCAACAATAATATTTTTATTAGTGCTCATATTAAAATAAGATGATAGATTACCTTGAGATGTTGTCATGTGAGACATAGCTCTTGTGTCCATATACCACGACTCATACGGAACATTCATATTTGTATTGTTTATGGCATGTTCGATATTCGTGGGAGCATAACCAATAGAGAATGGTGCTTGGACTGCAAATGCATGTTGTGGACGAGGCTCGAGAACTCCAGACTGGTGGTTTGAAGATGGTGGCAATTTGAGGCCACCTGGTTTCGGAATCGCGGGTAGCCCATTGCGGGACCTGCACCCACGGTAGGTACCGCTTCCACCGATTGATAGATCGCCGCAGGCCACGCCCAGCTTGTTGTTACCGGGCCGCTGCCCGCCACTAATGCCCCGTCCTTTTTCACCATTATTTTTCCTTTATTATTATACGATTTGAGCCATATTTTTTACCATTATGTTTCGGTTTCCGTCTCTACCCGAACTGAAATTTTGTTGTTGAAAATCTATGGAAAAGGAATTGGTGTAAACAAGAGTGGTTTCGACATTGACTGCTCCAGAGAATGCCTGTTTGGTTTTTCATGTTTCTTCAAGAATCAACCTCGACCGAGCCTCGTAGAATAGAGGCAATGAATTGCTCTATTGAATGAACGTAGCGACTCCATCATATTGTTCATTCAATCCGACAAATAATTGAAGGACCAACCTTTGATTTGTGACCGGTGAACCAACGTTGAATAGTTGATCTGCAAGCACCATCAATTCCTGAAAATAGGCGGAAATATTGGAGAAGTCATCCAATTTAATATTAGTAAATTGGTGTTCAAGATATACAACCCTATAAAGTTTGCTATCTTGAAATATGTTTAGTAAATGTTCTCATGCCTGTTATGTAGAAGATTATTTGATAATGTGCCATAAATTTATTGAAGGACTATATCATCTAACAGGGACCATAGCTTTTTGTCCACCGTAGTGGTATCCAACGATAACTCGGACGGGATGATATGGTCTTTTACCTCGTAAGCGCGGAAATAAATTTTGAACAATTCCGTCCAAGAGGTGTATTGCCTTTTTTTCATTTCAAGTGTTATGGAGATAAAGTTCTTGACGTTATTTACGGCAAGAGCGGTATGAAAATTTTGTTTTTCGGTCATTTCTACTAGAATCAAACAAAAAAAAGAAGATATTTTGTGTTTGATGGAAGTAGAGAAAAGAACCCTAATTTTTGGAGAGAGGAAGGTTGTAGCCGAGGTTGGGGGTTTATTTGTCTGCTAGGGTTGTATTAGAGGAGATTAGAGTTTATGAAGTGGTTTTATGATTAGAGTTTGGTCTGAGTAAAAGAAATGGAGGAAAAGAACAAAGTTGGTGTCGGCTTGGAGAAGAAGCAACTGAGAGAAGGAAAAATATTTTATTCTAATGATAGAAGATATAAGGTGCAAGATAACAGTAGGTTTTAAAGTAAATACATGGAAGAAGCAATATACCTCTTGGGCGGAATTGTTCAAAATTCATTGTCGCGCTTATGAGGTAATCGACCATATAATACCTTCCGAGTCCTCATCGGACACCACTACAGTGGACAAAAAGCTATGGTCTCATTTGGATGTTATAGTCCTTCATTGAATTTATGGCACTATATCAAATGATCTTTTACATACCATATTGGAGCCGAACTCTACGGCTCAACAGGCATGGGAACATTTACAAAACATATTTCAGGATAACAAACTTTCTCGGGTCGTATATCTTGAACACTAATTTACAAATATTAAATTGGATGATTTCTCCAACGTTTCCGCTTATTGTCAGGAATTTAAGGTGCTTGCCGACTAACTATCCAACGTTGGTTCGCGCTGTAACAAATCAAATGTTGGTTCTTCAATTGATTGCAGGGCTAAATGAACAGTATGATGGAGTTGCTACCTTCATTCAACAAAGCAATATGTTGTCTCCTTTATATGAGGCTCGTTCGAGGTCGATTCTCGAAGAAACACAGAAAGAAAAACAAGTATATTCCAGGGCAGCCAATATCATAACTGCCCTCGTCTCCACTAATTCATTTTTCGTAGATTCTTCACCACAAAATTCTAGTCCGGTGGCAGTGGAAACCGAAATAATAATGGTCAGAAATGGGGGTCAAACCGTAACAATAATAAAGGAAAAATAATGGTGGAAAAGAATGAGGCAGGGGCAGTAGGCCGGCGACAGCAACTAATTTGGGCAATGGCGGGCCAACCAGCGGCAGACCACTGCCCAGTCCGTCGGAAATTTGGGGGGTGGAGGCAGTACCCACCGTGGGCCTGAGCCCAACAGTGGACTTCCCTACCATGTCCCTATCCAACCTCGACATGGGCCAAGCCTCCCTCTTCAAATCACCAACCCGGAATTCTAGGTTTGTGTTCACAACATGCATTTGTGGCCCAGGAACCATCTTCTACTGGCTATGCACCAACTGACATTGAACAAGCCATGAACAATATGAATCTAAGTAATCCAAATGAGTCATGGTACATGGACACGTGGGATACGTCCCACATGACGGCATCTCAAGGTAATCTTTTTTCTTATTTTAAGATGAGCAAAAATAAAAATATTATTATCGGCAGTGGGCAGAAAATTCTAATTCATGATATTGGTCAGGTAAAACTACCCCATCCACACCCACCATTATTCTTGAAAAACATCTTACATGCACCAAAACTGATTAAAACTTGATGTATGTTAGACGTTTTACAATTGACAATAATGTTCTGTGAATTTTGATCCTTTTGGCTTTTCAGTGAAGGACTTTCAGACGGGGATGTCACTAGATGTAATAGCACGGGGACTTGTATCCCATCACCGATGTTTCCAACAATCACATAACCAAACCATCAACCTTTGCTGTCATTTATCCTATTATATGGCATAATCGGTTGGGACACCTAGGAGCGCTAGTTTTCAATAATATTAGGAAGAATAAATTGCTTTCTTGTAACAAACTTTTGGACTCTTCTGTTTTTAAACTTGTGTGTTTGGAAAACATGTTAATCTTTCTTTTGCATCATCTACTTCACATGCCCTTATGTCATTTGATATTTTGCATTATGATTTGTGGACATCGCCAGTTTTGAGTTCTGCAGGTCATAAATATTATATGCTCATTTTAGGTGATTATTCAAATTTTTTGTGGACATTTCCCTTAGAAATAAATCACAAGCCTACACCATTTTTAAACAATTTAGTGTTTTTTTTATCAAAACTCAATTTGACAATTCTATTAAATGTTTTAATGTGACAATGGGGGGTCATAAATGCCCAATTTAATGAGTTTTGTCACCAAAATGAGATGTCTTTGCGTCTTTCATGTCCACATACATCACCACAAAATGGGAAGGACGAAAAAAAATTCAAACAATTAACAATATGCACTCACCTTGTGCATTCATCCACACCACCAAATTTTTGGCACCATGCACTTCAAATGTCAACATATCTTTTAAATATTCTTCCTAGTAAACTGATCTCCATTGTGTCACCTACACAAATGTTGTGCCATCATCTCCTATATTTTACACATTGAGGGTTTTTGGGTGTTTTTGTTATCCTTTATTTCCATCCACAACTATTAAGAAACTTCAGGTACGTTCCACTCTTTATGTGCTTTTGGGATACCCACAAAATCATATGGGATATAAGTATTTTGATATGATAGATGGGAAGATCACTATTTCTCGTCACATTATTTTTTATGAGTCTACATTCCCATTTTCTAAATCTCAAGTGACATCCTCACCTTCATATGATTTTTTGGACGATGAAATACACCCGCTTTTGACTCATTATTTAACCACACAAAACAATGTGGGACCCGCCCAAACACACCAACCTCGCATCCCAGTCCAACCACAAAATATGATTGGGCCAGTCCAAGGAGCAGAGGTTACTGCCTCTCATCATTTGGTCTCAGTCCAATCTACATATAATGGTAGGCAGGCCCAACCTAGGACAATCTCTACCCCACTGCCCGTACACCAGTCCACTATTTTGGCCCAACCTAGGACGACTAACCAACCCGACAGCCCAACTACCCAACCTCAGACCATTGAAACTCGTGCAATGCATTGAATTTTTTGCCCTAAGCATAATTGTAACCTAACAGTTTCAGTCCAACCGTCACCACTTCCTAAAAATCCCAAAGCAGCCCTATCAGACCTGAATTAGAAAGCTGACATGTTACACGAATTTGATACTCTTATTAAAAATAAGACATGGGATTTAGTGTCACGTCCTTCTAATGCAAAACTAATTCGGTATATGTGGGTCTTTTATCATAAAAAGAATTCTGATGGCTCTTTTGCGAGATACAAAGCTCGTCTTGTTGGTGATGGCAGGTCACATCAGGTTGGCATGGATTATGGTGAAACATTCAGTCTGGTGGTTTAGTCAACAACTATCAGGACTGTTCTTAGCCTGGAATTTCAAAATCCTTGTCGATCCATCTGTTGGATGTCAAAACTGTATTCTTTCAAGACCACTTACAGGACATTGTGTACATGCACTAGCCATTGGGTTTCCAAGATTCTACCTATCTAGATTATATTTTCCTCTTAAAAAAATTTTAATTGGTTTGGAACAGGCTCCCAATGCATGATATAACAGGTTTGCAAGTTTTGTCTCCAAATTGGGCTTCTCTCACAGTAAGTCAGATCAGTCCTTATTTATTTATAGGAAGGGAAATGGCATGGCCTATATACTTCTCTATATAGATGACATCATTCTTACAACATCATCTACATTACTTCGTTAGTCTATTATGTCCCTCCTTGCAGCTGAATTTGCAATGAAGGATTTGGGTCCATTGAATTATTTTCTTGGCATTGATGTAACTCAATATGTAGGTGGTCTATTTCTTAGTAAAAAGAATATGCCGAAGAAATAATTGACAAAGCAGGGATGTCCTCCTGCAAACCATCTCATACTCTGGCTGACACAAATGCGAAATTGAGTAACATTGTCGATACTCCATACAACAATCCTACACATTATCGTAGTCTAGTATGGGTCTTGCAGTATCTGATTTTTACGAGACTACATATTTTCTATGTGGTTCAGCAAGTTTGTTTACACATGCATGATCCGAAGGAAGAACATATATGGGGCTCTTAAAAGAATTTTACGGTATGTTAAGGGTACTTTTCATTTTGGTTTGTATCTATATAAGTCCTTCATCTCGAGTATCTCATCTTATACAGATGCGGATTGAGGTGGTTGTCCGGACACATGTCGTTCCACTTTTTATTATTGTGTATTCTTGGGGGACAAACTCATTTCATGGTCGTCAAAATGTCAATTCACATTGTTTCTGTTCAAGTGCTGAGGCAGAATACCGAGGGGTAGCCAATGTGGTTGCTGAATCATGTTGGCTTTGTAATCTACTATTAGAGTTACATTATCCGATTGAAAAGGCAATCATGGTATACTATGACAATGTGAGTGTGATATGCTTATTCGAAAATCCTGTTCAGCATCAGCGCACAAAACACATTGAAATGAAAATCTTATTTTCCCGAGAAAAGGTTGTATGTGGTCAAGTCCGTGTTCTCCAAATATTGTCTCGTTATCAGATTGTCGACATCTTCACAAAAGGTCTTCCACGCGTACTATTTGATTATTTCAGGGATAATCTTAGCATCCGAGAACCTCCCGCTAAGACTGCGGGGGACTGTAAAACAATTATGGGTCAATATCATAATTGTCTCCAAAATCAATCAATTATAAATTAGTATCATCAATTAGGATTAATTAAATAAATTACATTAATTAGTATATTTTTATAGATAACAAGACTTAATTATTAGAGTTGTATATATTGTAAACTTAGAAATCAAATAAACTCAAGGAATCAATTTCCTACATGTTTATGCTAACAATATTGATGAACTTTTACTTTTTCTTTTCATATCTCCAAGTCATTTGTTTTTCTTCTAATATTGATATGGTTGTATATTTATCTAAATTCATTTATTTTCTAATTACATGCTTTTTCTTCATGCTACCGTCAGTGTAGGATGCACAGTTAACAGGGTGGTGAAGTTGCACCACCAGATTCTTTTTTAAAAATTGCCTTCTAGGCATAAAAAACCTATAATCATCGCTACACAAATATAAATAGAGGTAACCTTAGTCATTTGTAAGGAACAACCAAGAATCAAGAACCAAGAAAGAACCAAAAATTGTAAGTCAAATTGTTCCTAAGTGTGCATCCAAAAAGTGTCCAAGTGATCAAGTTATAGTATTCAAATTTTGGTGTAATTACTTTTACAATAATAAAATAGTTACATTTTTCACGTGTTGTGTTGTCCAACAATGAAGATCATCAAGTGCAAGGTATATTTTTAGCTGGTGTATAAAGATTAAAAGCACGAAGATAGGCGAAATATCTCTCGCCTTTTATCCTTTAAAAACTAATTTCACATAGTCCTTTAATTATTATTTTATTTTAACTTAAAACACTTTTTAATAATATTTATGTCATTTTAAAAAAGTTGTGTATCAACTAAAAATTCATCTATTAGATTTTTGTTAAATGAAGTCCAGCGTCGCGGTCCTTGTTCGTGTACAGTGATTAATTTTCTATATATTTAGTATTAGACTTGTACCATAATTAGAATTGTAATATTACCATAAGTGTATAATTATTCTTCATATATAATAGAGTTTTAGATGTAAAGTAGGAATAAGATTCTCCTATTGTAACTTGTATATATATGCATTTCATCAATAAGAATAATCAAGGGATTAATTCTTTCATGGTATCAAGAGTCTAGGTTCTCTTTACCTTGCTTCCGCTCCTCAAAACTCTCTCTCTCCCTCTCGGATTTTTTGCTCACAGCCGCGGCCCTCCCTCTCGGATTTTTTTACCAAAGTCGCGGCCCTTCTCTTTCAAAAATCCTCTCTCACAAATTTCATTCTCCGAATCTTCGTATTTTATTCACCATGACTGATAAAAACACGTTTCATCCTTCCCTCACAATTTCCAACATCAATAGTGTTCTTTCTATTGTTCTTGATCTAGAAAACGTACAATATGGGATGTGGGCGGAATTGTTTAAGATTCATGTCATGGCACATCAAGTTCTTCACCACATCAACCCTCCAACTCCTCCAACGGGGGGTGATACGGCGGCGTCTACGTCTACAACGGTTGTGCCCACCAAAGCAGCAGATCCAAACTTATGGGTCATGCTTGATGCAAAGGTCTCCAGTGAATTTATGCCACTATATTCTTGGACCTTTTACAGACTATTATGGAACCCAACTCCATAGCTATGGCGTCGTGGAATCGATTGCGGGATATCTTCCAAGATAACAATCATTCTCGAATTGTTATCCTTGAGCAGGAATTTTATCAAGTTGCTATGGCGGATTTTCCTAATGTTTCTTCTTATTGTAAACGCCTCAAAGACTTGTTACTAATAGTCGTCTCATCCTTCAGATGATTGTCGGTCTGTCTGAAGCTTATACCGGGGTTGCTTCGGTTATTCATCAAAGTAACCCCTGCCGGAGTTCTATCAAGCCCGCTCCATGCTCACTTTGGATGAAGCAGGTTTGGCTAAAAAGGCGTCTATCAGAGCTAGCCCCATCGTTATGATGATTGCTTCAAATTTTGCCCCTTCCAATCCAGCAAACGTGACCCAAAATCACAACAACGGTGGTGGTAAGAAGGGCCAAAATCGGAAAAATAGTGGCGGGACCAACGGAGGTAATCAAAACGGTGGCGGTGGCGGGTCAGCCACCGCAGTCGGCAAAGAAGCAGTGCAGGGCCTATAGTGGCCCTGGCGATGGGTCCCAAAGACAAGATCTGCAAGTGACGCGCCGTCTCGGCCAGGCCGGTGTCGCGGCCCCACCCTTCCCAGGCGGTTTTGGATCAAGCTCCGGGTTTCAGACCAACTTAGTGGCCAAGGCAGTAGTTCGGAGTACTCGGGCCTCATCCACCTCAGGCTCATCATGTAATAGGACCCACACACACTGACATTGAAGCCGCGATGCACACACTTGGCTTAACTCAGCCGGACCCTAATTGGTACATGGACACATGCGCCACTACCCACATAGCATCCGACCAAGGTACTCTCTCGTCTTATTCCAATTTGAGCGGTAATCGTGGTATAATTGATTGTAATGACAATTATATTCCAATTAAGGGTTATGGTAATAAAACTTTCTCCCCTCCTCATCTATCACTTGTCTTGAAAAATACCCTTCATGCCCCAAAACTAATTAAAAATTTAGTGTATGTCCGTAAATTCACCACTGATAATTGGGTTTCTATTGATTTTGATCCGTTTGGGTTTTATGTGAAGGATTTCAAGACGGGGAGTCCTCTCATGATGTGTAACAGTAGGGGGGATCTTTATCCGATCACACCAAGTCTCAGCATCTCGCGTCAAACCATGTCATCCACTTTTGCAGCTCTTGATCCTTCCTTGTGGCATGCTCGTCTAGGTCATCCGGGGTCGTCTATTTTATCTGTTTTAGATAAAAATAAGTCTATTTCATGTAAGGGTACGCGTAATACTCCAAATTGTCAATCTTGTTCTTTAGAAAAAATTATTAAGTTGTTGTTTGTAGCTTCGAATTCTCATACTTCAATGTCATTTGATATTATTCATAGCGATTTATAGACACCTCCCGTACTTAGTTCTATGGGTCATCGATATTATGTTTTATTCCTGGATGATTATTCTAAATTTTTATGGACGTTTTCAATTGCGAAAAAATCTCAAGTTTTTTTCATTTTCCTAAAATTTAAAGCTTTCATAAGAATTCAATTCGAACGGGAAATAAAGAACATTCAATGTGATAATGGTAAATAGTATGACAATGTGGAGTATAGGGAGTTTTGTGCTCAATATGGGATAAATTTTCGTTTTTCTTGTCCTCATACGTCTTCACAAAATGGGAAAGCTGAACGAAAAATTTGTACCATTAACAACATTATCCACACCTTATAGGTTCATTCTTCCATCCCTCCGTTGTTTTGGCATCATGTGCTACAAATGACTACATATCTACTTAATATTTTTCCTTCTAAAGGTTTGACATATTCTTCCCCTCTTCAAGTATTATACAATAAGACTCATTCGTACTCTCATCTTAGGGTCTTCGGATGCTTATGTTATCCACTATTTCCATCCACCACAATCAACAAACTTCAGGCACGTTCTACTCCTTGTGTGTTTTTGGGTTATCTGTCAAATCACAGTGGTTATAAATTCTTTGATTTGTCTTCTAAACGAATCATCATTAGTCGTCATGTTCTCTTTGATGAATCCCAATTCCTTTTCTCTAAAGTAGAAAAACTCATGCCTAGTTCGTATGATTTTTTGGATGATGATATCTCCCCCTATATTCTCCGTCATTTTTCAGATCTGTCACAAAGTTCGTCTCCAGCGCCGCGACCCTTAGTGGGGGTGCCGCGGCGCCTATCGGGCAGTAACCAAGTTTCAGAACCACCGTCGTCAGCGCCGCGACCCTTAGGGGAGGTGCCGCGGCTCCAATCTTCCAGTAACCAAAATAATTTTTCATCGTCGTCAGCACCGCGGCCCTTCGGGGATGCGTCGCGGCCCTAGACCTCAGCATCACGGCCCTAGACCTCGGCGCCGCGATGCCTTCGACGAAAATTTCTCAAAATTGACCAAATCCAGCCCAGAGTCATGGTCCAGTCACTCGTAGTCAATGGTGTATTTTTAAACCAAAAAATACATTTTAATTTGAATTCTAATGTTATTAAATCACTCTTACCCCGTAATCCTGTGTCTGCCTTAAATGACCATAATTAAAAAATTGTTATGACTGATGAATATAATGCTCTTATTGATAATAAGACGTGAGAGTTGGTACCTCGTCCATCTGGTGTTAATATTATTCGGTCTATGTGTATTTTTGCTCATAAGAAAAATTCGGATGGTTCATTTGCAAGGCATAAGACTCGTCTTGTAGGTGATGATAAGACTCAGCAGGTTGGTGTGGATTGTGGTGAAACATTTAGCCCAGTGGTCAAGCCGGATACCATTCGCACTGTGCTCAGCTTGGCTCTTTCAAATGGCCCATTCATCAGCTAGATTTGAAGAATGTGTTCCTACATGGTGATCTCAAGGAGACAGTGTATATTCATCAGCCCTTGGGGTTTAGGGATACTAGATATCCTAATCATGTTTGTTTATTGAAGAAGTCCTTGTATGGGCTTAAGCAGTCTCCACGAGCTTGGTATTAGAGGTTTGCTGATTATGCTTCGACTATGGGTTTTTCTCACAGCAGGTCTGATAATTCAGTATTCATATATTATCGCGGTTCTTCGATGGCTTATATTCTATAATATGTGGATGATATTATCTTGACTTCCTTTTTCGATGCTTTGCGAAAGTCTATCATGACAATGCTCAGTTCTGAGTTTGTCATGAAGGACTTGGGTCCATTGAGTTATTTCTTGGGGATTGCTATTACTCGTCATGCATGTGAATTGTTCTTATCACAGGGGAAGTATGCATCAGAAATCATTGAGAGGGCTGGGATGTCATCCTGTAAGTCTATTTCTACTCCAGTTGATATTAAACCTAAGTTGGGTGTTGCAGCTGGTTCTTCCTATGAGGATCTGACCCGCTATCGTAGTCTTGCAGGCGCCCTTTAGTATCTTACGTTCACGCGACATGATAAAACATATACCGTACAACATGTGTGTTTGTTTATGCATGATCCTAAAGTTGAACATATGAATGCGCTTAAACGCATTCTTAGGTACATTCAGGGAACACTTGATTATGACTTGCATTTGTATCATTCGTCGACGTCTACACTTATCTCATATACAGATGCTGATTGTAGTGGTTGTCCTGACACCAGACGGTCTACGTCTGGTTATTGCATGTTCTTAGGTAATAACTTGGTCTCATGGTCTGCCAAGCGTCAATCCACGCATTCACGTTCAAGTGCAGAGGCCGAGTATCGAGGGGTAGCCAATGTGATTTCTGAGTCATGTTGGTTACGAAATCTACTTTTAGAGCTTCATTGTCCTATTGAGAAAGCTACCTTAGTATATTGTGACAATATAAGTGTCATCTACCTTTCTGGTAATCCAGTTCAACACCAGCGTACTAAACACATAGAGATGGATATTCACTTTGTTCGAGAGATGGTAGCTAAAGGACAAGTACACATCTGTCATGTCTCTTCCAAATATCAAATTGCAGACATATTTACTTCCCTCGGTCCTTTTTGAAGATTTTAGAGACAGTCTCAGCGTACGAAGACCGCCCGCTATGACTGCGGGGGTGTGTTAAATGAAGCCCAGCGCCGCGGCCCTTGCCATCAAGCGTCGCAGCCCTTGTCCGTGTACAGTGATTGATTTTCTGTATATTTGGTATTAGACTTGTACCATAATTAGAATTGTAATATTACCATAAGTGTATAATTATTCTTTATATAGAATAGGTTTTAGATGTAAAGTATGAATAAGATTCTCCTATTATAACTTGTATATATGTGTCTTTAATCAATAAGAATAATTAAGGGATTAATTCTTTTAACTATAAAAAAAAAGTCATAGTATTTAGCACAATATTTAGTAGCTTCCTTTTGGTACATGTCGATAAAAGTTAAGAGATGTAGATTTATCTTTGCCATCCACCACGATTTTGGTAGCCACCATATAAGGAACCAGATGGAAAAAAAAATTACCAATAAAAATTAATGATATCTTTCCAGAATTGGAATGCAATTTACAGTAATTTTAGTCTTTATTTGGTCTTAACATAATAAAGAAGGGGTTTAGACTTATAGTATATTTGGTCAAACTTTTTAGAAGTTAAAATTTACTTTTGTTAAAATAAAATAAAATAAAATAAAATGTGCTTATTTTATAGGGTGGAGGTGTTTGGTCAAGGATTTCCGAATAAAATAAATGTTTTTGAGTAGTAGTTTAAGTTAAGAAGAGTAATTTCGTCCCCAAAATCATTTAGAACATTTACCAAGCATAAATTATTGTTCTAATATTGACAAAGATGTTTTTCAAATGAATTAGTCAAATACAAATTGTTGCTCTCCAAAAGTACACTTTCGAATCACACTTTTCATAATAAGCAAATTTTAAAAATTTGACCAAACAAGCTATTAGTTCAATAAAAGTTAAGAATGCCAATTGCTACGACATAACATATTGATATCTGAAGGAAATTATTTTCATGCCTTTTTCATTAATCAATACAATAATATATTTACCATTCCAAATCAAAAGAAAGAAAGAAATTTTTAAATGAAAAACCTTCAAAAAAAAATTAAGATTATAGTTAAAATAATATGATTATTATAAAATCTTTTATAAAAATAATTATAAAACAATAATAGAAACAAAACAAAATACAAATTGAATTGAAAAAAATAACAACTTGCAAATGTAATAGAAAAGGACATACATCAAAATCTGTAGAATAGATAAAAAATTACAAAAAATTATAAATCTGGAAAATCTTTTCTGAAAGAAATTCTAATCACTACTGATCCTAGAGATTGAAACTCCTTATGAAACTCCTTGAAAATATGTAATGAATCATAATCCTTTAATTTTAAAAATAAAAAAAAAAACTAAAATTCGGTTCGCAAGACTAAAATAAAAGATCTCAATCTGAAATTAAAATGGATCAAAGTTGGTAGGATCAAAGGATAATAAATAGGGAATAATAAATGGGAGGTGAATAGATATAAAGGAAGTAAGAAATAACTCAAATAGAAGAATTAACCAGCTGGATTCATAAGCAGAGGAAATGTAAGGTCAGGATACTGCGAGGCCATTATTACTGAGAAAGTCAATTTAAATTTAAATTATAAATTAATTGAGGTTTTAATTGAGGTGGCTAAATGATATCTCACGGGAATGTAAATAAAAATAAAGGCGTGAATTTAATTGAACGTGAGTGTAAGAACTGACATTATAATAAATAGCTATAATGAAAAAATGACTTTTAGCCAAAACTTTAAAAGTAGATTAAAAAGGATAATATTTGGATAATTTATATTATAAATTTTAACATTAAATATCGGTGGATGAAGCGATAATTCACGTGGAAATTGGATAATTTTAATTAAGTGGATAATTTAGGTAAATTAGATAATTAATACCATAATTAGTTGTGGAGCTCCCAGAAGTTTTATGAACTTGAAAACAGAATGATGCAGTACTTTACAAGAAGAGAGGAGGAAGGGAACCACAGGAAGAACACGATTACTGCCTAAGCTAAACTGAGGAAAAACTATCGTAAAAAACAAATATACAAATGTAATAATTACAAATGTAATAAGAAAGGACATCGTTCATATTATTGATTTTTTACCTCGATCTTTTAATGATTCGTTTAATTCACACTGGGTTTAAACAAATTTTTTATTCACTTTTAATAATTCATTCATACTTACTTTTACATACCCGGCTTTTCGTCATTTCGCCGTGCGATGCTTAACGTGTTCCTCTTGGTGGAATTCATGGTAGAGTACACGGATCAAAACAACCGAGATAATTTCTTATTAATGTTCTTTAGCCTCTCCCAATATTAATTTAGAAGAAGGAAAAAGAAAACAAGTTGACCTTTGCCTTTTCCATAAAAATTGATCTACCGCAGGTATTCGTGGATTGCATATTATGTCGGATGACAACCAAGCCATCATCAGGAATGGATTTGAGAGACGATCTCGAAACTAATTACAATATACAAATATCTCGTAATTATCTGATAATAAATCAATATATATATATATATATATATATATATAAAAGATTAATTCTAGGCTATAATTTTGGTAGACTATCTTAAGAATATAATAAATTTATTTACATTCTAATTACATGATTATGATATGATATGATTGGATTATGGAAATAATAGGTGATTATTTTCGTAATTATCTAACAGTCCCCCGCATTCTTAGCGGGAGGTTCTCGTATGCTGAGACTGTTCCTAATATCATCAAAGAGTATGCATGGAAGACCTCTCGTGAAAATATCTGCAATCTGATAACGAGACGGGACATGGAGAACCCGAACTTGTCCATGTGCAACCTTTTTGCGGACAAACAAGATATTCAATTCTATGTGTTTTGTGCATTGATGATGGACAGGGCTACCTGACAAATATATCGCAATTACATTATCACAATAAATCACGATTGATTTTTCGATAGGACAATGAAGTTCTAAAAGAAGATTACGGAGTCAATATGATTCTAATACCACATTAGCTACCCATCGATATTCTACTTCAGCACTCGACCGAGATAGCGTCGGTTGGCATTTTGACGACCATGAAATTAGGTTGTCTCCTAGAAACACACAATAATCAGAGGTGGAACTTCTTGTGTCCGGACAACCACCCCAATCAGCATATGTATAAGATGTGAGATAAATGGTTGACTTATATAGATGCAACCCAATATCAAGAGTACCTTTAACATACCGAAGAATTCGTTTGAGAGCCCACATATGCTCTTCTTGCAGGTCATGTATATGTAAACACACTTATTGAACTGCATAGGAGATATCATGTCTCGTGAAGGTAAGATATTACAATGCCCCTGCTAAGCTACGTTAATGTGTTGGATCATTGTAGGGAGTGTTATGTATATTTTATATACCTTTTTTGAGTCATTTTTAGTTAGCATTTTAATCATTTTTGTTATGTTTAGTATAGTATTAGGGTTGTTTTTCTTTCTTTTGAGTCACAGCGGTTCAAAAAGGTAAAAGGGCGAAAAGGAGCGAAAAATGGGCATAAAAGGAGGAATCCGAGGCAGAAAATGACAGAAATTGACAACCCGGACGAAAGCCATGCAGCGCCACCGCGCCGAACAGCAGGGCCGCGACGCCGGAATAGCTGAGAGGCCATAGGAATTATGGCGCCGCAGCGCCAGTCTGCAGGGCCGCGCTGCCGACGAGGAAATTTCAGTTCCGAAGTTAATTTGGCCAAGGACAAAAGGGTCCATAGGGCACGAAATTTACAACATACTTAAGCCCTAGGGTTTGCTATAAAAGAGAAGGAGGCTAACCTAAAGGATGCATCTTGTACATATTCTAAAAATCCTATTCTACACCACACAACACCTTTAAGATAGGAATCAAGGCAGAAGATTGAAGACCTGTTCAGTTATTTTTTTTCCTTTTCTTTGTTTTTAATTCAGTTCATGCATGGATATTAAATTAGTTCTTAGCATATCTATGGCTAGGAGCTAATCTTTTTATTAGGGCTTTCCTTTTGAATCACTAAAAACTCTTATTCATGAATTAATACATTAGTTTGATATCTTATTCACTTGTTTATGATTTATTCAATAATTGGTATGAATGCTTGATAGTTAATTGATCACTAATTATCATAATCTATATGATTTCGAATGAAGAACCGACATGAGAGATTTGGATATGTTGTAGTTGAATAGACATAGGTTAAAATCGCGGACGAAAGTACCCCGATACTTGTGTAGCATTATAGGTTATTGTTCTTAATCCTCCTATGTAGTAAATCATATCATAGAAATATAGAAGGGTTATGCACTGGGTTGAGCGATTATATATTCTGCCCGGAATATAAGACAGTCTAGTTAACCGTTATCTGAACGTAGAAGAAGAAGCCATTCTAGTTGCATTAAGGACTTAATAGAGTGGATAGTCGAGGATATTGGAAGCCCTAATTCCTTCATAACTGATAAAACCCAAATAAATTATTTTACTTCTTGCAATTATTCTAGTAGTTAGATAAAAACTCAATTCAATTATCGTTTGCCAAATAGATAAGCTAGAATAGATGTTCGGTAATTAGAAACCAGTCTCTGAGGATGATATTCGGTCTTACCAGACTATATTACTTGTGAACGATACGTACACTTGCGTGAGCAGTTGCAAATTGCCTAACAAGTTTTTGGCGTCGTTGCCGGGGAATGACGTACTTTTAATATCGAACTATCTATTCTTATGTCTAATTTGGTTTGTATATATTTGGACATGTTATTTTATTTCTAATTTGGTTGCTCCAAGAACAAGTTTCTAACTTGTTCTGCGAGCATCTTTTTATCACTTTTTGTTGTTTTTCTTATTTTGTAGGTAAAGTTAGTAAATTAAAAAAAAAGGACACATGGACTACTACTACTATCAGGGGAAGTGGAGTCATCAACAGTAGCTTAACCCACAGGTTCCACAGGAAGATCGAAATGAGCTGCAGGAAGCCATATTCAAGTTCACCAAGTGTCAGACTCAGTTTATGGCTGAGACCAGCGTGTCACTCGAAAATTTGAAGACACAAATAGGGCAACTGATGGATATGGTGATCAATATCTAGCGACACCATTGTGGGAAGTGGTAAGGAAAGTGAGGAGTCTGAACCACACCAAGTTGTTGAGAAGTTGAGAAAGGTAGTTGGTGTAGAGAAAGAAGGGGTTACTGGAATCCAATTTTTCACCTTTTTGGATTCCTTGGAGTTCCTTTTTGTTGTACCTATTGCAGAAGAAACACCACCAGATGTCTTTGCTGGACCCCAAACAGAAAGTCCATACCCTCAAGAGAATCCCCAGAAGTCTAGAAATCCATGGAGCTTCATTATTCCTTGCACTATAGGAAATTTTGAATGCAAGCAAGTATTGGGCAATTTGGGGGCAAGCATAAAAGTACTACCCTTTTTTGTGTTCTATAGAAATGGTGTAGGTGAAGTGAGGCCGGCAATAATAACTATTCGGATTGCAAGTCGTTCGCAGAAGGATCCACCAAGCACTAGTAAGGATTAATTGCGTCCGGCTAAAAGACGTTAAAGACAGCGCTACTTGGAAGGCAACCCAAGGTTTTAATCATGTTATTTAAATTTTTCGTTTTAGTTTGTTTTATTTTAAATTGAACAGTCTCACTTTTGGTATTTTTGTTTGTGTTATGATGACAGGTGAGGAAAGTGGACATGAAGCATGGAAAAATGCTGGAAAGCAAAACATCGGCGCAGCGCCGTAGTGTCGATTAATCAGAGGGTTGCAGGAAATTGGGCGCCGCGGCACCAAAAATCAGGACCGCAACGCCAATGGGAAATTCTCCGTTAATGCAGTATCTGCCGCCATCACTATCATTTTGAGCCGCTGTGGTTTGTAAGTCGTCCATTTTATTTTGAATCTTACACATTTGGGATAATGTGTAGTTTATGTTTGGGGGGGAGTTTCTTATTTTATTTGTGTGTCTATTTTTGAGTCTTTTTGTTTGTTTGTTTTTTTGTGTTTTATATGAGTCAGAATTTATTTTATGATCATGCATGTTGTGTTTACTTGAAACGCCTAGTGAATTAAGTGGGATAATGTAATGGAATGAGAAGCTAAAATATGTGTGTTTAAGTTAGATATGTCAATGATTCATGTAAGTCTAATTATTTGAAATATTCTGTGCTTAGCCTGTGTATTGTCAATTGGAAAAAACATCTATGATGTCTGCTGCTTGTTATTTGAGGCGAAATAGTTAGGATGTACATGTTAGGGAAATGATTCAGGCATTTCTTTGTTAACCTTTCTTACCCTTCATTGCCTACCCTGATAATAAATTGTATTCTTAGTCAGCCCCTTTAAGCATAAAATAGAAGTTATTTCTTTGACACTCCATGTTCCTTTGTGTACCATAAGCAGTAATTGAAAACATGGATGAAAATAGTGAAAAAGAAATACAAAGAGAGAGTGAAAAATTGATGCACCCCAATGAAAAAAATATATATATGTAAAAGCTTAAGTTTTGGGTGTCTATATGAATGTATTTCATGCTATCAACCAAAAAGAAAAGAGGAAATTGATAGGTATGAAAAAAAATCAAAGAAGAAGGAAAACAGAGTTGAATGAAAAACGCTTATGGTACGTGAATTGAACATAAATGTCTAATCTTACCTACCCTTGCCTAAGCCTACATTACAACCCTGAAAAGTCCTGAAGATCTCTGGTATGTACGTCCATGATTAGTGGAGAATAGTTGCACATAGAACTTTGAGAAAAATGAAATAAAATTGACATGCATAGGTTAGGTATTCATGCTTCCAGTGATTGTGACTGAAATGAATCTGCGAAATATCTAACTTGAAATTCTAGATTGTTAGATGCATGCTACCTCTATTCCTGCATATTATCCTGACTAACGTTCATGTGTTTCTAAGTGACATTGTGCAGCTGCTTGACTTGAGTCTTTTGATTTTCGTTTCTTTGTTTTGTTTTGTTCTTTGCTCGAGGACGAGCAAAGGTTAAGTTTGGGGGTTTGTTAGGAATATTTTATATACTTTTTTGAGTTATTTTTAGTTAGTATTTTAATCGTTTTTGTTGTGTTTAGTATTGTATTAGGGTTGTTTTTCTTTCTTTTGAGTCACAGCGGTTCAAAAAGGCAAAATAGCGAAAAGGAGCGAAAATGGGCATAAAAGGAGGAATTCGAGGTAGAAAAGGATAAAAATTGACAACCTGGACAAAAGCCATGCAGCGCCACGGCGCCGAACAGCAGGGCCGCGGCCCCGGAACAGCTGAGAGGCCACAGGAATTATGGCGTCGCGGTGCCAGTCTGCAGGGTCGCGGTGCCGACGCAGAAATTTCAGTTCCGAAGTTAATTTGGCCAAGGGAAAAGGGTCTATATGGCACGAAATTTGCAACATACTTAAGCCCTAGGGTTTGCTATAAAAGAGAATGAGGCTTACCTAAAGGAGGCATCTTGTACATATTCTAAAAACCCTATTCTAAACCACATAACACCGTTTAGATAGGAATCAAGGCAGAAGATTGGAGACCTGTTCAGTTATTTTCTTTCATTTTCTTTGTTTTTAATTCAGTTCATGTATGGATATTAAATTAGTTCTTAGCATGTCTATGGCTAGGAGCTAATCTTTTTATTAGGACTTTCTTTTTGAATCTCTAGAAACTTTTATTCATGAATTAATACATTAGTTTGATTTCTTCTTCACTTGTTTAAGATTTATTCAATAATTGGTATGAATGCTTGATAGTTAATTGATCACTAATTATCATAATCTATATGATTTCGAATCAAGAACCGAGAGGAGAGATTTAGATATGCTGTAGTTGAATAGACATATGTTAAAATCGCGGACGAAAGTACCCCGATACTTGTGTAGCATTATAGGTTATTGTTCTTAATCCTTCTATATAGTAAATCCTATCATAGAAATATATAAGGGTTCTGCACTGGGGTTGAGCGATTATATATCCTAACCGAAATATAAGACAGTCTAGTTAACCGTTATCTTAACGTAGAAGAAGAAGTCATTCTAGTTGCATTAAGGATTGAATAGAGTGGATAGTCGAGGATATTGGAAGCCCTAATTCCTTCATAACTGATAAAACCCAAATAAATTAGTTTACTTCTTGCAATTATTCTAGTAGTTAGATAAAAACCCAATTCAATTATTATTTGCCAAATAGATAACCCAGAATAGATGTTCGGTAATTAGAAACCAGTCTCTGAGGATGATATTCGGTCTTACCAGACTATATTACTTGTGAACGATACGTATACTTGCGTGAGCAGTTGCAAATCGCCTAACAAGGAGAATAGTTATTCAATTTTGCTTTGGTATCAACCGGCGTGTGGGACGGTTTGCAAGATGACATATTGGCTTTGTCAATGATCTCCTCGGCGTATTTCTTTTGATAAAAAAAATAGACCACCTGCATATTGAGTTATAGCAATGCCCAAAAAATAGTTTAAAGGGGTCAAATTCTTCATAGCAAATTCCAAAGTAAGGAGGGTCATAATAGACTGGAAAAATGACTCAGATAATGATGTGAGTATGATGTCATCCACATAGATAAGAATGTATGACATATCATTTCCCTTCTTATAAATGAACAAAGACTCATCAGACTTGCTATGTGAGAATCCTAGTGTGGAGACGAACCCTGCAAACTTGTTATACCATGCCATGAGGGCCTGTTTTAAACCATATAATGATTTCAACAAGCAGACATAATCAGGATGAATAGGATCTTTGTAACCCAAAGGCTGGTGCATGTACATTATTTCCTGTAGGTGACCATGTAGAAATGCATTCTTTACATCCAACTGATGAATGGACCATGATTTTGACAAAGTCAGACTGATAGTTTCTAGGTTAACTACTGGGCTAAGTTTTACCAAAATCCATGCCAACCTGTTAAGACCTGTCGTCACCAACAAGACGAGTTTTGTGTCTCGCAAATGAACTATCAAAATTATTTTTTACAACAGAAAATCCACATAGAATGTATTATGTTCACATTATATGGACGGGACACCAACTCTCACGTCTTATTTTTAATAAGAGCATCAATTTCATCTAACATGACAACTTTCCAATTCGAATCTGATAAAGCAGTTTTTGGGTTTTTCACAATTGGTGATGGTTGGACTGAGAAGGTTAAATTAAAATGACGTTTAGGCAGAAAAATCATGTGCATGGCACAGGTTTCAATAGATCGATGTGGTTCCATAACTTGGGCCTGGGGCTATGGATTTATGAAAATGGTACTAGGCCGAGAGGGATTGACCGGGTGGGCTTATGTTATTGGGTCTGTTTGCCAAGTTGGTGCAGTGGATGAGGGAGCAGCGGTCTCCCTCATTTGGGCCAACCAATTTCAGGAAATGGACTAGGCCGAGGTCGATGAGGAGGGGGCAGTGGGCTCCTGACGAGGACTAGCCTAGTTTTATTTTATTATTGGGGTTACACTTTAGGGTCCATCTTGGGTTGGTCCAGTCAGGGCCGAGGAGGCAGTGGGCCCCCTCGGTTGGGCTTGGTGATATGGGCTACTTATATGGTACATTAAAAAAGAATGTAGCCCCTCGTACAAAAAATTGTATGAAGGCGGGGACGACGTGTGAGAGTTAGCAAACGGGAATGTGGACTCATCGAAAACAATATGACGTGAGATGATAATTTTTCCATTAGGCATATCATAACACTTATAGCCCTATAATTTTATGGATATCCCAAAAAGACACTTGGAGTGGAATGGGCTTAAAGTTTATTTATGGTTGTGGAGGGAAATAATGGATAGCACAAACACCTGAAAACCCTCAATATATATAGGAAGGAATATGATGGTACAAAATGTATGTGGGTGATAGGTTTGAGAGTAGCTTTCTAGGAAGAGTGTTTAAAAGATATGTGACCATTTGAAGAGCATGATACCAAAAAGACGGTGGTGTAGACGAATGCGCAAGAAGTATGTGAATTAAATGGTTGATTGTTTGAGTTTTTCTTTAGGCTTTCCCATTTTGAGAAGAAGTATGTGGACATGAAAGACGCTATGAAATACCATTTTGGTGACAAAAATCCTTAAATTGGTCATTTATGAATTTCCTCACATTATAACATTGAAAACGTTTAATGGACTTCTCAAATTCGGTTTGGATGAAAACACTAAATTGTTAAAAATAGTGGAGACCTGCGATTTTTTTCCAATTGAAAATGTCCATAGAAAATTAGAATAATCATCCAAAATAATCATGTAATACTTATGACATGTCGAACTTAAAACCGGAATGTCCACAAATCATTATACATGATATCAAATGGCATAATAGTATTGGAAGTAGATAAAGAAAAGAGAAATTTAACATGCTTCCCAAAAATAAAATCCTGACAAATATGGGAGTCCACAAGTTGGTTACAATCAATAAATTTATTTTTTCTAAAAAAAATCAATACATGTGCTCCCGAGTGTCCCAAATGATTATGCCATAAAATATGAGAAATAGCATCAAAGGTTGACGGATTGGTGACTTGGTTATTGGTGGTGGAGGTGATGGAATACAAATCCCCAGTGCTATTACATCTCATTAGTGGCATCCCCATCTGAAAATCCTTCACAGAAAATCCAAACAGATCAAAATTAATAGAAACTTTGTTATCAGTGGTGAAACGACGTACATATATCAAGTTTTTAATAAATTTGGGTGCATGTAGAATATTTTTCAAATGTAAAAGTGGGTGAGAGAGGTTTAATTCACTAATATCACAAATTAGAATTTCCTGCACACTGCCAACGACAATACTTTTATTACTGCTCATATTAAAATAAGATGATAGAGTACCTTGAGATGTCATCATGTATGAGGTTGCCCCCGTGTCTATGTACCATGAATTATCGGGAACATTGAGATTCATATTATTCATGACTTGTTCGATGTCCGTGGGAGATAACTCGAAGATGATAGTCCATGGGTTGAAAATACTTGCGGTGGACACCGCCAAGACATCGGGCTTCTCGCTCGTAGTATTGGTCCGCCCACCAGGTTGTCGAATGCATCGGGCAGGATGGGCCCACTGCTGCGGGTTTCAGCCCTATGGCAGTAACTGGCCCCACTGCCCGCTGCCACCAAACTGATGCGGCTGTCAGTAGGGACGGTTCTGCCCCTGCTGCCCGCGGCTGCCTCCCCCGCCAGACGTGTTCCCGCTGCCGCAGCCCCACCCCTTTCCACCATTATTTTTTCCTTTGTTGTTGTTGCGATTTTTGACCCCTATTTTGTCCATTATTGTTGCGATTAAACGCATCTCCAAAACTAAAATTTTGAGAACCGAAATCATACGTAAACACATTAGTGGAAAGTAGGACGGTGCCGACATTGTTTGTCGTCGTCTCCGTCTGTTTCAACTTCCGAGTTTCTTCAAGAATCAACCTCGAAAGAGTCTAATAAAATTATGGTAGTGGGTTACTTTATTGAATGAACGTAGCAACTCCATCATATTGTTAATTAAAACCCGCAATTAGTTGTAGAACTAACCTTTGATTTGTCGTCGGTGCACCAACGTTGGATAGTTGGTCGGTAAGCAATTTTAATTCTTGACAATAAGTGGAAACATTTGCAAAGTCATCCAACTTGACATTGGTGAATTGGTTTTCAAGATATACCGCTCGAAAATCTTATTATCTTGAAAAATATTTTGCAAACGCCCCCAAACTTATTGAGTCGTAGAGTCCGGTTCCAAAATTATGTGCAAAAGGTCATTAAAGATGGTGTAATAAATCCATTGAAGGACTATAGCATCCAAGCGTGAACATAGTGTCTTATCTATATTGGTGGCCGCTGATGGAGACTTCGGAGGAAGAATATGGTCAATAACTTGGTATGCGCGACAATAAATTTTGAATAACTCCTCCCAAGATGAATATTGCTTTTTTTCCATCTCAAGAATCACCGGAATTAAGTTCTTGACGTTGTTTACGGCAAGAGCGGGATGAAATTTATTTTTATCGGCCATTATTACCCAAGAAAAATCAAGTAAAAATGAGGAGATATGATATTTTGGTGATTGGAGTAAGTGATATGAAGAACCCTAATTAGGGTTTGTGGGTTGAAAAAGCTGAAAAAAGGGAGGGTTAGTATTTTCGACTAGGGTTTGGAGAAAACCCTAGTTAAGGTTTGGTTGATAAAGGTGAAATTGAGAGTATTTCAGCTAGGGTTGTGGGAGGTCGATAGTGGTGTTGTGTTAGAGAAAAAATGGCGATTAATTTGTAGCTCTTGATACCATGAAGGAAATTATTTCCATACCTTTCTCATTAATCAATACAATAATATATACATCAATAGGATTAATTCTAGGCTACAATTTTTGTAGACTATCCTAAGAATATACTAAATTTATTTACATCCTAATTACATGATTATATTAGTGTCAATCTAGACCTTCAATGTATAAACCACAATTCAATATATAAAATTCAAAGAAATTGAATTCAACAATAATAAAACTGCATGTATGAAAAACACATACTAATTTGGTGTAGATAGAGGCATGCAATTACGCAGTGTCCTAAGACAAAAATTCGTCCCCACTTGTGTTGTAGTTCTACGAACGTCTGTCTTGAGGTTACAACTATCTAAATGAGAGTTCTAGCACAAGAACTTCATTTCTGGCGAATTTACTATATGTGTTCTTCAGAAATTTCTTTTGAAGAAGAAGATGAAGATAGAGCACAATCTTAGATCATTAATTGAGTTTAATGATTTGATTGTAATGTATTGTGTGTTATATCTCTTCCAACAAGTGATCAATGTGCTTATATAGCATGAATTTTCGTCCATTAAGCAGTCATTCATCAAAGGTTGTGACCTTTCATGAAGAGACACACATTTTGGGCATTTTGGAATTTTTCGTTGAATTAGCGCCGCGGCGCTCCAAAACCTGCAGACCTCTCTGAAGTTTTAGCGTTGTGGCACTGTCGACGGTCACTATTTTTTCTCGATTTTCGATCACTTTTTCACTTCTTCTTTTACAAGTTCCAACAATACCCCACAATTTTTATTCACACATTCAACAATACCCCACATGTGGATAGGAAATAAGATAACTAGGAACTTATCGTCATTTCTGTCAAACGTGATATGACATGCATCAGAGAAGGTGTCTTTTGGACTTGAACCGCTCGTAGTGAGTACCTATCGGATCTACTTGTGAAGTAGTGGACGTAGTGTCTTGAACTATTCACGTTTTGTAGTAAATCGAGACAACAAGTATCGCACATGCCATTTCAACATATTTCATATTCTTACGGTTGTGTTCTTTTCGGTCATGAACAACTTCTATCTTCATGAGAATTTCTATAGAACGTAGTCATCTCAGTCCTCCCAGATGCCACCCCACATCAATCTCACATAGGTAATATTAATCAAGAATAGTCTGTACTATCTCACCATAATGGTTATTAACATTATTAAGAACCGAAGTTCAGCCCTATATCGTCAACGGAATAACACACTTGGTACATCATATGAACGAGAATATGTGTGTTTTACGCTCCTTGAGTCCCCCATCTAGTTTGCCTTTTGAACCTAAACCATGGGATCTCAAATTATGATAGGTAAGGTTTCCACCAGTTCACAACTCATTGTATTGGCTTTAAGCTCATTCCCATCAATGTAAATACGACTTGTTCTCTTGTAAGGCCTTTTGTCAAAGGATCCGCTATATTGTCCTTTGACTTTACATAATCAATGGAAATTATTCCATTCTTCAGCAAGCTTCGTATTGTATTATGACATCGCCTTATGTGCCTTGATTTGCCATTATATATTTGATTCTTTGCCCTCGTCAGGACAGCCATACTATCACAATGTATGCAAATGGCGGTCACTGGCTTTGTCCACAACGGAATACCTTCTAGGAAGTTTCTTAGCCATTCTGCCTCTTTGGCAGTTTTATCCAAGGCTACAAACTCTGCTTACGTAGTTGATCTCGTATTTACCGTTTGCTTTGATGATTTTCATGATACCGACGCTCCACCAAGTGTAAATACATACCCACTTGTGGACTTACTTTCTGAATGGTTGGAAATCCAATTAGCATCACAATATCCTTCTAACACCAAAGAATATTTTGTAGAATGCAATTCATAGTTCATTGTATGCTTTAGATATCGTAGTGCCCTTATTAGCGCTACCCAATAATCATTTCCAAGATTGTGTGAGTATCGACTACGTCGACTCACTGTATATGCCAAATCCGGTCTCGTACAATTCATTATGTACATCAAGCTTCCAAGAACTTGCGTATACTCCAATTGAGACACACTTTCACCTTCATTTTTCTTAAGGTGACAAGCGGGATCAAATGGCGTAACAACCGGTCTATCATCATAGTGCCCACATTTTTCTAAGGACATTTTCAACATAATGGGATTGAGTTAATATATAACCCTCAGAATTCCTTTGAATTCTAATACCAAGAATGACATCCGTTATTCCCATATCTTTCATATCGAAAGCGGCATTCAACATCTTCTTAGTTTAGTTAATAACATCCTTACTTGTTCTCATAATTAGCATATCATCCACATATAAGCATATAATGATACATGCATTTTTACATTCCTTAATGTAGACACATTTGTCACATTCGTTTATTTGAAAACCATTTGATAATAATGTATTATCAAACTTCTCATGTCATTGCTTTGGCGCTTGTTTAAGTCCATATAACGACTTAACAAATTTACAGACTTTCTTCTCTTGACCTTTCACAACAAACCCTTCGGGTTGTTCCGTATATATTTCTTTATCTAGTTCACCATTTAAGAATGCAGTCTTCACATCTATTTGGTGTATTTCCAAATTGTGAATCGCTGCTATAGCAATTAACGTCCTTATAGATGTAATTCTAGACACTGGTGAGTAGGTATCGAAGAAATCTACATCTTCCTTTTGTCGGAATCCTTTGGCTACTATCCGAGCTTTATATTTCTCTATAGTACCATCAGGTCTTAATTTCCATTTTAAGATCCATTTATGGCCTATTGGTTTCTGTCCCGGAGGAAGATCAACCAATATTCATGTATTCTTTTGTACAATGGATTCTACTTCACTTTGGATGGCCTCCTTCCAATAAGGTGTTTCGGATGATTCCATTGCAGCCTTATACGTTTGAGGTTCTCCTTCAATGGAAAAAGTCATAAAGTCTAGTCCAAAATCTTTGGCCATTTTACCACGTTTACTTCTCCTTGGTTCAGAACTTCCTTCTTGAACTGATGAAGTAAGATTATCATCATTTTGGTTTGATTCATATTGAGGCAGTGTCTTCTTCTTATGATTAGGAACACTTTTATCCTTGTCTTTGTAAGGAAAGATCTCCTCAAAGAATTCTGCTTCCGCAGATTTCATAAATGTATTTGTGTGGATACCTTCAACATCAGAATGATACACCAAAAATGTATATGCTGCACTATTATTGGCATGACCAATATAGATGCAATCCACCATTTTTTGTCCAAGTTTAGTTCTCTTTGGTAAAGGAACTTGAACTTTCGCTAGGCAACCCCCACACTTTCATCCTTTTGAAAGTAGGCAATCTTCCATTCCACAATTCGTATGGAGATTGGTCACTTTTCTTTTGAAGAATTCTATTCAATATCATATTCGCAGTAATTAATGCCTCACCCCATAGATTAAGAGGTGCACCCGAACTAATCAACATTGAATTTATCATATTCTTCAGTGTTCTATTCTTTCGTTCGGCAACTTCATTTTGTTGTGGAGTATATGGCGCAGTGGTTTGATGAACTATACTATGCGTAGAACAGAATTCTTTGAACTTATTCGACGTATATTCACTTATGCTTTGTATGTTTTAAAGATGTTCAAAGTCTCATCTTTGGTATGTATTAAGTATACATAACAAAATTTACTGCAGTCATCAATAAATGATATATAATTATTTCCTCCACGAGAGGGGGTTGCTTGGTAATCACACAAATCACTATGAATTAAACCAAGCACTTCATTTGATTTTACAACAGATTTATGAGGATGACTTGCATATTTTGATTCTATGCATACCCCACATTTGGTCATTTTGTTCATAGAATATTTTGGCAACATGCCTATATTTACCATTTTTTGTAATTAACGGTAATTTACATGCCTAATCGAGAATGCCATAAAAATGGGGAATCGACCATATACATAGAAGCAGTGCTAACGCCTGCATTTTCATTAATAATGGCAACAGTCTGAGTAGGTACAACACTTAGTTTGAAGAGCCCCTCACTGAGGTAACCCTTTCCTACATATACTCCACCTTTGGTGAGTACAAATTTGACAGATTCAATTACAATTTTGAAGCCTTTGCTACTAAGAACTGGCCCAGAAATCAGATTCTTACAAATTTCAGGCACATGCAATACATCTGTGAGCACAACATCATTTCCGGAAGTGAGTCTCAACGTCACCTTCCCTTTCCCTTCTACCTTGACAACAGCGATATTTCTCACGAACAGTGGTTCTCCATCTTTGATGGCTTGGTAAGATGAAAACATGTTTCTTTCAGAACATACATGCATTGTAGCACCCGAATTCATCCACTATTCGGTTGAATTTGTAACCAGATTTGCTTGTGCAGTCACAACGCTAATGAAATCAACATCAGCCTTTTCATTCTTCCGGTTATCCTCTTCAACTCGAAGTTCAAGAACCAATTGCTCAAAATCCATTCCCTCAACAAGGAAATCTGGGTTAACGCTCAAGCCTTCAACCTTTAATTCATGAACAAAGACATGGAGTTCCTCCACTTGCTTGGCAACAAACTTTACATCGCACATCTTGAAGTTTAGAAACTTGTCAATGACGAACTTCTTGGAACAAGCAACCTCAGCGTTATACTTGTTTTTCAACGACTGTCACAACTCTCGTGCTATTTTGAACGTGGAGTTAACATCATAGAGAGTATCATCCAAGACATTCAGAATATAATTTTTGCACAAAAATTCTTGGGTGTCCCAAGTCTCACTAGCCTTCAGCCTTTCGACTCTCTCTACATCAGTAGGAGCATTCTCCCCTTCTCCCTCCGGCAAAGCCATAGGAGCCTCAGTAATTAATATGTTTGTCACGTGAAGAGTTGTCAAGTAAAACAACATCTTCTGTTGTCAGCGTTTGAAATCAGAACTCTTGAATTTCTCGGATTTCTCAACATAGTTTTTCACCATTGACGATCAAGATTGATCCATCCTTTGCAAATCAGGAAAATGTATTCTCTGAAAATTTTGCAAGCTTCACACAGTCAGAAAATAAATTTTCTGAGAATTTTTGTCTTAGATTGTTAGTGTCAATCTAGACCTTCAATGTATAAACTACAATTCAATATATATAATTCAAAGAAATTGAATTCAACAACAATAAAACTGCAAGTATGAAAAACACATACTAATTTGGTGTAGATAGAGAGACATGAAATTATGCAGTGTCCTAAGATAAAAATTTGTCCCCACTTGTGTTGTAGTTCTACGGACGTCTGACTTGAGGTTACAACTATCTAAGTGAGAGTTCTAGCACAAGAACTTCACTTCTGGCGAATTTACTATATGTGTTCTTCAGAAATTTCTTTTGAAGAAGAAGATGAAGATAGAGCACGATCTTAGATCATTAATTGAGTTTAATGATTTGATTGTAATGTATTGTGTGTTATATCTTCCAACAAGTGATCAATATGCTTATATAGCATGAATTTTCGTCCATTAAGCAGTCATTCATCAAAGGTTGTGACCTTTCATGAAGAGACACATCTTTTGGGAATTCTGGAATTTTTCGTTGAATTAGCGCCGCGGCGCTCCAAAACCTGCAGACCTCTCTGAAGTTTTAGCGTCGTGGCGCTGTCGACGGTCACCATTTTTTCCCGATTTTCGATCACGTTTTCACTTCTTCTTTTACAAGTTCCAACAATTTCGATCACTTTTTCACTTCTTCTTTTACAAATTCCAAAATTATGACATGATATAATTGTATTACGGAAATAATAGGTGATTATTTTCATAATTATGTAACAATATCTCATATGATCCAATAGGTCGACTTATAAATACTATACAACTGATTAAACACATTATATTTATTAATGTCAACTTCTATTCTTCAATAACTTATTCTTTTTTATACATATAAATATATATGTGATACACACGTGCAACGTACTTACCTAAAACTAGTTGACATGAAAATCCTAAGCCTCAATGTCTGAATTGTTATATGTTTTACTCTACAAAATATATAAAACATAATGTACTTTCTACATGTTATAATTCCAAAATTTACGATTCGGGTTTCTAGCGGTCGTTGAGATCTTCAATCTATAATATTACCCACAAAGATTATATAAATAACATTAAACTTTCGGATGCAAGACATAAGTAATTTGTCAAAGGATTAGGAGGAAAAGAGAAGAAAAAAATGAAAGATGTGTAGAAATGAAGTCTGCCTTGGCATATATTGGAGACTAGCTTGCATAGCGCATGAATATCATGCGTTATATATATGGGTTAAGGCTGCTCAAACATTTGTTAGTCTGGGACGTTAGCCAGACCCATAATGTTCATGAAATTCATATATTATAAGTAGAAGTGTTCATTTGTTTCCATGTGTTTTCTTATTCTAGACACAATAAAACAAATATCTGGAAATCATGTTCTTTGTGTTCTTCACTATTTCTTGTCCAGACACGATTTTAATTTAAATTTCATTAAAAACTCCTCTAAATTTGTTATAACTTCAATTAAAGATTCTCCACGAAGACCCGAAGATAACCCCAACAATAATTTTTCAATTTTTTCATCAAATCAAGTAACCTATTGTAAACCTTCAAACTTTTTAAACACCTCATAAATGGTGTTTAGACCCGTTACTTTGAAATAATCCGAAGAAAAAAAAGGAGTTGTTGAAACCCAAATCGATAAAAAAGAAAAAAAATCAAAATTTGAATCACAAATTGAAATAATGGAATTTCGCCGAAAAAAAATTTAAAATCTAGATCTAATTATTCTATTTTCGGTGAGCTCCTTTTATTTTTCTCTTCTTTTTTTCTGGGAGAGAGAGTAAGAGAAATGTTAAAATTAAAAGTATAATTGATGTTTTTTCGGTAGAGATAGTGGCGGAGACCTTGGTGATGGTAGGAAGATAGTAGAAAAAGGAATAAAGAAGAAAATAAAAGAAATCTGATTTTGGCATTTCCACACATCTGTTTGCTATGAAATCCACACAACTTGTCAAGTCAGCGAAAATTATCTTACTTATATATATCACAAATGGACACTATTATAAGTGTCTAAATGAAACAAGATTTAATTAAAGTATCATGAAAGATGCTATCAACCGCAGGTGTCTCCCCGTGAGCACTGGCGGATCCATGTATATACATGGTGGTGCAGTTGCACCACCAGATTTTTAAAAAATATTTTCCTTCTAGGCATAAAAAAAAAAAAATTGTTATGCAAAATATTATTATTTCATATGTTTGCACCACCAAAATTTATCGCCTGAATTCGCCACTGCCCGTGAGTTTAGCCTTTATTTTCTAACGAAAGAACAATAGAGTCCTCACTTTTAATGAGATAGTAAAGGACATTAAGGTAAAAAGAATTGGGGATATTATTGACCTACTACCGTGATGTAATGGGTTAGCAAGACCATACATATGATCGGCTTGGTTCAATATTTTTCTCCTATATACCCAGTCAAACCAAATATTATAAATTTCCTAAATTAATAATCAAACCAAATTGAATAAAAATTATCAATTTGTTTTTGTTACGATTTGGTTTGATTCGATTTTTCTTAAACATTCATATTTTCTAGCCCTTCTCCGGACCCCGCGCATAACGGAAGTATACTTATTAGCCCTATATACTCGATTTATTTTATTTAGGGATTTTTTAGAGAAAATCTTGAAAGTCCAAGTGTGCCACGATTTATATTATTTAGAAATTTACTATAAGGCATATAAGTTTAATAGAAAAGTTTTGGAACTAACGGTCATCCGATTAATGTAAAATAAGTTATTGTTATTAATCTTTGGATGCGAGAAGATAATAACCCTCCTTATGGGAATGAATTAGAAATGATAAAATTGTATTCATCATTTTAAACTAGTTATTATAGGAGTAAGACAACTTTATACATGAGATCAATCACTAACACATTTGACTTACAGGGAACATTGTTCATCCAATATTGGTCATCTAATTAGGATAACATAATTCTTTTGCTATAAACAGATCGAAGATATTACCTTTTAAGTCTACCTGACCTTGATTTTTAATAGAATACTAATTCAGTTGTTTCAACGGGTTATTATTGAACAATCGATATAAGGCTTTTCCATCTTTACTCATATACAGTGGTCTCAAGTTGTCAATGCGTTGAGGTCATATATGATATTTCATCAAATTTTTGACATAAAAAAATGAATTCTCGTTTGGATTTACACAAACATGTTAATAGCGAAATTTCTCATACCAAAACTGTTGGAAATTTATTAATGTGGAATAAAGTTTATCTCATTATTTATGACTCGAACAATTGGGGGACCCGCACATCCGAAACGTCGTTTTCACACACGTTGTACCAAGAATCGTAAATTTTATTAGTGAAAGAGATATTGATACGTAAGTAAAATGTTTGAGACATAGAATGATGGACGGTCGTTGACCAAATTACAAGTGTTCTACGTTGGTGAATGAAGGAAGATTGTGCATAGTGTAAAGATTGGAACGGGTCGGAAAGAGTTGCGGAGCCGAAAAGGGCCGCGGCACCACCGCGGATGCAGGGAGCGCCGAGGCGCCACCCCACCAGAGGCACGACGCTAATTCCGGCCCAAATTACTGGAGCCGCAGAGTCGTGGCGTCTCTGAAACGGAAAATCTGATGTTTGAAAACTTTTGGGTTGCCCTCAATGGCATTCATTTTAGCATTATTCATCCATTACTTGGCTGATAAATGACTGCCATTATTTGTGCAATTCATTGCCATTACATGGGTGATTCAATGTCATTACTTGGCATTTGAAGAGACAAAATCTTACACTATAAATTGAGGTCTTTGGTTCAATTGTCAAACACTTGCAACACTTGTATTTTCGAAAGTCTTTTTCCTCTCTAGCATATTTCAATACTCAAAGTTCTTCAAGAGAAACACTTGAGTTTTCTTTGCTCAAGTGTGTAGTAGCTATTTTATCTTGAGAGACTATTGTCTATCAATGTAAAAGGATATATACGCACTACAAAAAAAGGCCTACGGTGACGGTTAAAAACCGTCACGAAAGGGGTTTTGTAACGGTTTTGCTAAGTGTCACGGTAGGCACTGTCACAAATTCGTAACGGTTGTTGTGACGGTTTTTTGTGACAGTTTTATGTGACGGTTATAAATCGTCACAAATTGTGGTGTTTGACTTTGACTATTTCCCTCCTTTTTTAAATTTTCCCCCTGAATTTTATTAATTTAATAATATTTTTTGGCGGTTAATTTTGGCAATTTTTTTAATATTTTAATTTATTAAATAAAAATAAATTTGAATTATAAGCATATTGTAACTAAAATGCCACATAATGAAATTATTCTAATACATTAAATTGAAACATTACAAGTTGTTTTACAAAATGACTAATGTCATTATCAAATACAATAAAAAAGAACATAATATTGTTTTAACTTCAAAAAGTACAAATATTGTCTAAATCATCATAACAATGACACAATTTATGCAGCACGGAGAATCTTTGAAATATGTTGCGCCCACTCGATCCGAACTTCATCAAGGTCATGCTGCGAAAAATATTTTTTTTCATTGTATTGTAAAACACAATAGAGATCAGTTATATTTTCTAATCATAATTAAGTCATTATAGACAAATATATAAACAAAAATAATGTTAGATTCGAGGCGCGGATCCGTGACATGACAGACGGTTGAGTCCGTGTGCGCGGCACATGCGAGGGTGACTCCCAGGGTGTTTGCGGATGAATGCTGAAGTGGGGGCGATGTGGCCCTTATTGTGGGTGAACCTTTCCTTGTATTCTGGCAGGCATGTGCCTTGCACGCCCCTTGTCCCTTGTAACTGCCCTTGGGTAGATTTGCCCTATAAATAGACTAGTGCGGGTTAGGCATTAGTCATTCACCTTATTCACTAAGTATTCACAAAGTGAATTACTTGTACATTGTTATGAAGCAAAAACAAATTATGCATTAGATCTATAATGAAATGCATCATATAGTAACCACACCCGTATTCATAAGATTGTTGTGGTACCTTAAAACAAAATTAACCAAAACATTAACTTGACATACAAATTTAATCTTTCATTACATACCAGTTAAAGACAAATTAATTCTGCAAACTATAGGAAGATGATAATAAGCTGCTAAGAAACATAATGTTGAACAGATTAGCAACTTTTGAGGCATATTCAGTCACTATTCATGAATTATTGTGGGATAGCATTCCACTCAAACTTAAGACCCTTCCCCAGGATAGCTGGCTGGCTTAAATAAAACGTATGCACATAAAGACAAGACAACTTATGATTCACCGAAAGGCACATAAAGACAATCTCATGCTGGATGGCGCCAGGCAGAATAAAATGAAGGATCATTTTTTCCATTAGCTGAGGAAAGTAGCTAAGGACCATCGCTATCAGGGAAGAAAAAAATGTAGGGTAAATTGATCTATTTGATCAAAGGGATGGCTAAAAGGACAAATTCAGCTGAAAACAAGAAAACGAAATCAAGGAGAGGGAGATACTCAAATGACAACAATGTGTTTCTTACCCACAATTCCATTGAAGTCTTCTTCACAATATACATTAAAACCTTCAAGAATCACTGCTAAAGTAGCAGTAAATGCTTTGATTATCATCTGCAGAGTTTATGTTGTATTTATTAAGTCAAGATACAAGTAAAGCTTGTCGGTCCAAAGGAATATAGGATCTAAGTTATGTAGCACACTTACATATTGGACAATTCCAAACTTGATAACTTGGTAGAAACGTCCTTTCAAGTTTCCATGGTTTGAAAATATAATTTATGGGAAAATGATGCATAACAATCTCTTTTTCATAACCATGCTCTAGTAGTGGCATTTTTGAACCTGCACGTCCTTCCCTTTTGATAAATGCATATTTAAACAGCATAGAATGATTACCAGCTCACCACTGATTCCTATTCAGATAAGATGATATTTCAGGGCAGTGGTAAATTCAAATTTGTGACTAAAATAGGACAAGGTGCGGCATACAGAGTTACATTTTACGTATCTACAAACCCACACTTTGAACTACATCTCTTTAGTTTGAACAAAAGCTTCAATGGCGCTCTAACAAGCAGACGACATTCACAAAATTCAACTTAATAGACAAGCTCAGCATAGACGCACAACCTAAGAGAAAATATTATAATCTCTCTAAACAAACAAGCATGGATAAATTGACAGAGGAAACAAGTCCATTCAATGTAACCTTCCACAACACATTTAACTTAAACCCAACCAATATCAAGATAATGCAATAAAGTCTGGGCTTCTACTAGAAAATGCTATCTGGAAATGTTTAAGTTTTGATTTTATATATAATACATTAAGTAGCATAGTAGAGTGCGGTAGGCAAAGCAGTTCAAAGTGGCGATGGCAAACCGATTCAACACCACGGGCGTAGGCTCCCCGTGGATAAATTGTACTTGTTTCAATGGAAACGATGGAGGCAGAGGGCTGAAAGTAGGCAAAATTGAGCCAGCCTTTAAAGCTCGCATTTGTCGGAACACGTCAGAAACTCAGATCGCAATTTGCGAAAACTCGATCTGAAAGTTGACCCAAAATAACTTAAATCAAAGTAAGAGGGTAGGTGCAAAGTATAGATCTAAGGTATATGAACATAAAGACACCACTCTCAACCTTCGAGTCGACCGAAATTAGCCGAAAAGTACAAATCGTGGTCGGGGGTAAAAATGTCCAGATTTTTGCGGGCTAAAATCGATGGGATTTGGGGTTGAATCGAAGGTCGATACTGGTATATAATTGAAGTTGGTGTTGATACAAGTCTAATGGATGTGTTCTCGGTGGCAACAGCCACCGGAGTTGGCCGGAAAAGGCAAAACTTCGGCGAAGTTATTGTAGCGGCGCGAAAATCGCCATTCTTTCACTTTGCTTCAATAGTAAAACCCTTTTATGCTTCCACAGTTGAGGTGTAGAGTTCAAACTCCATTGGTAGTGTTACATCCTTTTTGAAGATTTCCTTGTTTTGTTCCTATTTTGAGGGTTCAATTTTAGTTATATTATTAAGAATAACGGGTTTTACACTAAAATGGATCGGGTCGGGTGTAAATTATTTAAAAAAAAATATTAAGTTTGTATTTAAAAAATCGTCACAAACACATGTGACGGTTGAAATCATCGTCACACCGTTGTGACGGTTAAAAACACTGTCACATATCTGTCACGAAGGACCATTGACCAAAAAGTCAATGCAAAGACCGTCACACTCAAACTGTCACCGTAGGTCATTTTTTTGTAGTGACGGGGCAATCTTGTCTTAAAGACAGAGTGTCATCACTCGACTCAGCAAATACTCAGATCAAGTGTTAGTTCTTGTTTCCAGTTGTTTATTAAGGTTATTAATTTTGTTGTAATCTTTTGTTATTTATTTTCCTAGTTCTTGTAATAGGTGCTTAATATTTCCTATTTGTTGCCTTTATTTTTCTAACAAATTTAAGACAAGATAGTATTAGTACTTAGAAAAATGACAGGACAAGAACAATTTATTTCTGAATCTGTTTCTTCTACTCAAGGAAATACTTATGCCTCTCCCTCTGCTGCTGCTACTCAACAAGGCAATCTTTCTGCTTTCCCCACTGCTGCCCAAGGAATAACCACTGGCTTTCCTGGTACTCAAGAAAATGTCAGAAATTCCTCCACCTGTCGAGTTTCACCATGAACACCTAAAAAATTCATGGGAATTGATTTCAAAATATGGCAATAGAAGATGTTGTTTTTCCTAAATGTGATAGGAGTGGCACGCTGTGTCACAGAAGACCCTCATAAACCAGGAGTTGGTGCGGACCCTCAGCCTAGTGATACTACTGAAGGGGGCCAAGATTTCCAAGCTCGCCTGGAAATAACTTTGATGCATGGAGTCATAATGATTTCATGTGTAAGAACTACATCCTGAACTGCTTGTCATACCCGCTTTATACGGTATATTGCACCGTAGGCTCCGCCAAAGAGTTGTGGGAGAAGTTTCAGAGAAAGTACAACGTACATGATGCAGGTATAAAGAAATTCATCTTTGAGAAATTCTTGAAATTTCAAATGGTGGATAGCAAGATAGTGATGTCTCAAGTCCAATAATTCCAAATGATTTTACATCGCATTGATTTGGAGGGTATGAAACCAAATGAGCAGTTTTTAGTTGCATCACTATTTAAAAGTTACCTCCCTCGCGGAATGAGTTTATGAGTTACTTAAAACTCAAAACAGAGGAAATGACATTTGAAGAGCTTATTATCAAACTCCAAATTCAGGAAGATAATAAGAAGTCCTTGCCTAAGGGAAAGCAACCCGCTGAGGCCAAGGCAAATCTGGTTGATGCCAAAGGGAACCCAAGCAAGAAGTGCAAGTTCTAAAAAGATGACAAGACCTAGACAATAATGAAGCTTAAGGGAAACTGTCACCACTGTTGTAAAGCTGGTCACATGATCAAGGACTGCTGTAATCTCAAGTTGGAGCAGAGTCAGAAGGCCAAAGGCTAACGTCGTCGAGGACACGCTTCTTGATGACATGATTGAGGAGTTCTCTGCGGTGGTACTAGAAGCAAACCTCGTAGAGAATCCCAAGCAATGATGGATTGACACGGGTGCTACCCATCACATATGTTTCTATAGAGATGCCTTTTCCACGTATACACCAGTTACAAACAAGAAGTTGTTCATGTGTAACAACACTTCCTCTGACGTACTGGGGTAGAAAAGGTGGTCCTGAAGATGACTTCTGGAAATGAGCTATGTTACACCCCGTAAGTCCAGGGCATGTTAAAGAGAATGTACGTAAGGAATCTAGACTTAAAAAATTGAATGAAAGAAGAGTTGTTATTTCTAAGAAAAATCTTCCGAAACCTCGGAAAGGAAAAATATTCGTTGATTAGAATTAGATTCTCAAAACATGTTATTTGAGACGTATGGAATTTTATCTTCAGAGTTGTATACGTAGGGCCCACTCGGGAAATTTTACGTTTTTGTAGGGCCCACATGGTTTTCGACATTTTGACAAATTATGGAAATTTCGGGAAACGAAATATTATGGACCAATGGGATGGCGACATGTGTCACCCTCCACATGCTTATGTTGGATGAATAAAAGAATTGACTAAGTCAATAGTCAAGATTGGCTTGATATAATTGACTAAGATCCTAGTCATCCATATGTATTAATCCTAGTCATTGAATGTAGTATATATCTATACTAGTAGCAAGAATTCCACACTTAGAAAAAAAATCAAGAACCTTGGATGCAATGAGGAGCTCTCGGTTTTGAGCTCTCTTGGAAGACAAAATTCTTCATTTGTTGATGATAATTCTTAATATTCAAACCCAAGATCCCTAGAGGTATTCTAAGGATATCCCAACCCAAAAATTCCGGAAAAACTACATTTTTACATTAGTCGCAACATGAAAACCTAAGGGGTTTTTCATAGTTGGAGTTGGAACTTGAAGAGGAGTTCTTCACAAGCTTCTAAGGGTTGCAAATAGCGGATTGGAACGTCAAGAAGAGGAGCTAAAGTTGCTAAGGGTCGACTTTAGGTCTTGGATTGTATTTGGGCTTAAAGAGGTAATAATCTCCGTCTTGCTATTGTAATTCAAGATTTCATGTTGTAGTAGTTGATAGATGAGCATGTGATATTTAGAATGAAGATTGATAAATGTTATGGAATTAGGAAGCTTAAAATCCGATATTGGCATGTTAGCCATTAAAATGGGAAATCAATTTGGTCGAGAGTTATAATCGTCGCATGTTATATAAGAAAGGGATTATAGTTGTTAAAATTGATTGTGACTATATAACATGTTAGAATAACAACTTGGATTGAAAAAGAATTGGAAAAGGAAATGGGAAATGGGAAATGACTACTTGTTGTTATATTTTGAAATTGCCAAAATGGCCTAGAATTTTGGACAGTTTTGTCGCCTTAAGCTTTCGTTGATTAATGTCGTTGTTACCTTCATTAATTACATGTTATATGTTGAAGGTATTCATGTCATTAAATGTTGGTATGAATTATGTATAAGTGTGGAAGTATGACTTGAAGTATAATGGATTTAATGAAGGTTTATGTTGTGGTTGTTAGAAGCCGAGAATGGGCTAGAATTTGGAATATTTTGGCGCAGTTTTACGGGCTGTTTTAGACTTGTATATATGAAGGAATTGGGTGGTTATAAATATGATTAATGTGGTAGAATTGGCTAGTGAAAGTCCTAAGGAATAAAGGTGAAAAAGGGTGCAAAAGGTTTCATATCTTATCCTAAATATTGATGTAATTATGGACTGTTTTGTATACATTGTGGGACAGAATTTTACACGTCTTGTTAAGGCGTGTAATCCCTTTGAATTGCTAGTTTGTTGCGCCTTAAATGTGGCATGTTGGTTATTGATTTCGGGCCTTGAAAAAGGTGGAAAAGTACGTAGAAACAAAGGAAGTGTTGCCCAATTTTCCGTAGAATAAGAGACTTTACACTTAGTATTATTCTACCTTAAAAAGGCTAGGAATTGATAGACGTATTATGGTTATGATAGGTTGAAGTACTACGTATAGCGTATTCTACTTGAAGGGTGGCATAGCTATCAAGGTTGAAGTACTTGGAGCATTTTGAAACTTGTCGCTAGTCGTCGCGAGGTATGTGAACCTCTTCTTTCTTTTGGCATGATCCTACGTATGAAATAGCCCTGTGATATTATTTCATGATTCCTTATATTCTTAGAAGTTAAGAGGTACGTATGTTGATTTACTCTATAAAGAAGGTATGTCTAAGTTATCCTAAGTTCTTACCAAGTCTTATGGGGGATGTTGGTAAGAGTCGTTAGGAAGTATGTGGAGTCGAGGTGACTTTGCTAATTTACTGCACTAATGAGAATAGGTATCGAACAAGCCATTGCAGCGTTAATAAAAATGTATCGACAATCAATTATATTAAAATAAGTAGAATTCTCATTCTGTATAGAAACTAAGATAAGACAAAATTGTATTACATTTTCTAGATCATGGCTGCTTTAATAAGATCGTTATAAACGAGTATAACCTATTCACAACTCATAAAAATATATGTTGCTTAATTTAAATAGTTTATGTTATGAAGTTTTAACACTATGAACCTTGATTTCTTAAAAGGTTATGAGACTTTATTTGTCAAGTTATGGGACTTGATTCTTAAAGAAAGGAATGACTTGATTTAAAAAAGTATGGTTTCCATGATTTATTTCAAAAGTTAAGAGGCTTGATTTCAAAAGAGAATGTAACTTGAGTTTTCAAAAGAAGAAGTTTATTGATTTAAAAGAGAAGGTGTGGCATGATTCCTTTTTTTAAGTATGTATGTACGTAGTACTTTTGGGTTTAATTTCCCTAATGTAATAAGAAATAAAAAGTGCCTTAAGTTCTCTAAAATGAAAGGTTGTTATAATAGTTTTATGGAAAGTTATTATAACGACTTAAGAAGAAGTGAAAAGATGGTTTAAAATGTTATGTAAGGGAAATACACCGAGCCTACAAATAAGCCGGGTTATGTTATGAAATACACCGAACCTACAAATAGGCCGGTTATGTTATGAAATACACCGAGCCTACAAATAGGTCGGGTTATGTTATGAAATACACCGAGTCCCGCAAATGGGTCGGGTTACGTTATGTGATACACCGAGTCCCCCAAATAGGTAGGGTTACGTTATGTGACTTTACCGCGTCCCAGAATGGGCCGGGCAGTATACCTTTATGGGCAGACTTATATGACTTTACCGCATCCCAGAATGGGTCGGGCAGTATACCTTTATGGGCAGACTTATATGACTTTACCGCGTCCCAGAATGTATCGGGCAGTATACCTTTATGGGCAGACTTATATGACTTTACCGCATCCCAAAATGGGTCGGGCAGTATACCTTTATGGGCAGACGGCAGTATACCTTTATGGGCAGACTTATGTGACCTTACCGCGTCCCAGAATGGGCCGGACAGTATACCCTTGTGGGAAGACTTTTTATGAATTCACCGTGTTCCGCAAATGGGCCGGGTTACGTTATCACGTATGGATAATCAAAGTGAACTCCAAAATGAGACGTCCCTCCATAAAGGGTCGGATTATGTTATGCAAGATACGTAAGTTATATGTTTATAAACTTGATGATTTTTCTTAAGTATGTATGTAAGAATTTGATTATAACTCTTATTGAAAATGGGAAAAGATAATAATGTGCAATTAAGTTCATGAGTTGTAATGGCACGGAAGGAGCTGGTATTTACTTTTTATACTTTCCCCTGTCATTCTTTTGTACAGTTATGATTTATTTACTGTACCTTATTTCCGTTCCATACTCGGTACCTGTTTTACTGACCCCCTTCGGGGGGATGCGTTCATGCCCGCAGGTATTAGGTACACAGGTTGGTGATCCTTGCTCTTAGAATCTCTGTTCAGTTTTTGGAAAAAGGCTTCATTTACTCCGGAGGCTTATATTTTGGTATGGATCTCTGTTGATGTAGATTTATGTATTTTCAGGGGTATGGCGGGGCCTTGTCCCGTCACAGTGATTATGTCAAAATTCTTAGAGGTCTGTAGTCATATCTTGTGGGTCGGTTTGTAAAGAAAAAAAGATGTAACTGCTTTTGGCTTTATATATATATATGTCCATGGAGGTAGCCTTATCGGCTAGCCTGTTGTTTATTTCCTGTAAATGTACGTTATGAGTTTCATGTATATTCTGCTGATTTTCTCTGATGTATACCTGTAAGGGTGCCCAGGTAGGGCACCAGTCGCGGGCCCGGGGTCAGGTCGTGACAAAAGTGGTATCAGAGCAGTTAGTCATCGGAAAGTGTCTACAGACCGTGTCTAGTAGAGTCTTGGTTATCGGTGTGTTGTGCACCACATCTATAACTAGGAGGCTACAGGACATTTAGGATTGGTTTCCATTCTTCTCACTCTGAGATCGTGCGATAGAGCTGTGTCGTTAGGGTAGTCTCTCCCTAACGTATTATGTTGATTGCAGCTATGAGGAAGGCAACGGTGGCCCAGAAAGGATTACATGGATTGCGTATTCAGGTTGGTAAAATGATGTACATCTATACGGACATGCTTATTTGGGACATATGTGTGTTGCCTAGAATGATTATGGTTTATCAGGAGTTGGTTAAGTTATGTAGTATGATTAAGCGTTATGTACGAAAAATATTAGATTGTTGTGATTAAGACAACATGATTATGTGGTAATGTAAGTTCGGGGACATGGAATATTTTGAGGACCTTAGAATATTGATAATCGTAGAGACCTTAGATGTACAAGGTCTTTTCGGGTAGTATGATTTGATTCAGACAAAGAATGAGAATTAAGTGCGACAATAGGTCAGATTGTGGTCATGGGTCAACCAAGATGCCCAAATAGAATGGGGTCAGTTGGATGTAGTCCTGCTATGTGAGAGGGTCACGAGGGTGTAAGGCTCAAGTCTAGTTAATCATTGTACGAGCTCATGGACGTGTTCCAACAGAACCGGGTCGTGAGGGCCAAGAAGGGCCTTAACGGAAATTGAATCTGAGTATAATGACCAAGTTTGGATATAGTAACTCCAAGGGTTGGAAAACAGAAGCAAGATACGAGATTATGTATGTATACTAGAATAGATTTGGAAGTGCGAGAAGAGTACGATAAGTAAGAAAATGAGAGAACAAGGGTTGAAAGAATTAAAGTGTTTGTAGTTATGACTAAGGGGATGTACGAAAAGAGAATCCTTTTAGGCCATAAATGGAAGTAAATAGTGATGATGCACACTTGGAATTTGATTCCTCGGTTGGCTTATGATGGATGGATATGCATGCGCGATGTAATAGGGACATATGTGGCATAATTGGTTTCATTAAGTATAGTTAAGGAGACTATACCGAGAAATGTTTAGATGGAACTCCGAAAGAACATTCGGGGACGAATGTTTCTAAGGAGGGGAGAATGTTACACCCCGTAAGTCTAGGGCATGTTAAAGAGAATGTATGTAAGGAATCTGGACTTAAAAATTTGAACGAAAGAAGAGTTGTTATTTCTAAGAAATATCTTCCGAAACCTCGGAAAGGAAAAATGTTCGTTGATGAGAATTAGATTCTCAAAACATGTTATTTGAGACGTATGGAATTTTATCTTCAGAGTTGGATACGTAGGGCCCACTCGGGAAGTTTTACATTTTTGTAAGACCCACAAGTTTTTCGACATTTTGACCAATTATGGAAATTTCGGGAAACGAAATATTATGGACCAATGGGATGGCGACATGTGTCACCCTCCACATGCTTATGTTGGATGATTAAAGAATTGACTTGCAAGAATTCCACACTTAGAAAAAAAATAAAGAACCTTGGATGCAATGAGGAGCTCTCGGTTTTGAGCTCTCTTGGAAGACAAAATTCTTCATTTGTTGATGATAATTCCCAATATTCAAACCCAAGATCCCTAGAGGTATTCTAAGGATATCCCAACACAAAAATTCCGAAAAAACTACGTTTTTACGTTAGTCACAACATGAAAACCTATGGGGGTTTTCATAGTTGGAGTTGGAACTTGAAGAGGAGTTCTTCACAAGCTTCTAAGGGTTGCAAATAGCTGATTGGAACTTCAAGAAGATGAGTTAAAGTTGCTAAGGAACGACTTTAGGTTTTGGATTGTATTTGGGCTTAAAGAGGTAATAATCTACGTCTTGTTATTGTAATTCAAGATTTCATATTGTAGTAGTTGATAGATGAGCATGTGATATTTAGAATGAAGATTGATAAATGTTATGGAATTATGAAGCTTAAAATCCGAGATTGGCATGTTAGCCATTAAAATGGGAAATCAATTTGGTCGAGAGTTATAATCGTCGCATGTTATATAAGAAAGGGATTATAGTTGTTAAAATTCATTGCGACTATATAACATGTTAGAATAACAACTTGGATTGAAAAGGAATTGAAAAAGGAAATAGGGAGTCATGTCATTAAATGTTGGTATGAATTATGTATAAGTGTGGAAGTATGACTTGAATTATAATGAATTTAATGAAGGTTTATGTTGTGGTTGTTAGAAGCCGAGGATGGGCTAGAATTTGGAAAATTTTGGCGCAGTTTTGTGGCAGTTTTACGGGTTGTTTTAGACTTGTATATATGCAGGAATTGGGTGGTTATATATATGATTAATGTGGTAGGATTGGCTAGTGAAAGTCCTAAGGAATAAAGGTGAAAAGGGGTGCAAAAGGCTTCATATCTTATCCTAAATATTGATGTAATTATGGACTATTTTGTATACATTGTGGGGCAGAATTTTACACGTCCTGTTAAGGCGTGTAATCCCCTTTGAATTGTTGGTTTGTTGCGCCTTAAATGTGGCATGTTGGTTATTGATTTCGGGCCTTGAAAAAGGTGGAAAAGTACGTAGAAACAAAGGAAGTGCTGCCCAATTTTCCGTAGAATAAGAGACTTTACACTTAGTATTATTCTACCTTAAAAAGGCTAGGAATTGATAGACGTATTATGGTTATGATAGGTTGAAGTACTACCTATAGCGTATTCTACTTGAAGGGTGGAATAGCTATCAAGGTTGAAGTACTTGGAGCATTTTGAAACTTGTCGCTAGTCGTCGCGAGGTATGTGAACCTCTTCTTTCTTTTGGCATGATCCTACGTATGAAATAGCCCTGTGATATTATTTCATGATTCCTTCTACTCTTAGAAGTTAAGAGGTACGTATGTTGATTTACTCTATGAAGAAGGTATGTCTAAGTTATCCTAAGTTCTTACCAAGTCTTATGGGGGATATTGGTAAGAGTCGTTAGGAAGTATGTGGAGTCGAGGTGACTTTGCTAATTTACTGCACTAATGAGAATAGGTATTGAACAAGTCATTGCAGCGTTAATAAAAATGTATCGACAATCAATTATATTAAAATAAGTAGAATTCTCATTCTGCATAGAAACTAAGATAAGACAAAATTGTATTACATTTTCTAGATCATGGATGCTTTAATAAGATCGTTATAAACGAGTATAACCTATTCACAACTCATAAAAATACATGTTGCTTAATTTAAAGAGTTTATGTTATGAAGTTTTAAGACTATGAACCTTGATTTCTTAAAAGGTTGTGAGACTTTATTTGTCAAGTTATGAGACTTGATTCTTAAAGAAAGGAATGACTTGATTTACAAAAAGTATGGTTTCCATTATTTATTTCAAAAGTTAAGAGGCTTGATTTCAAAAGAGAATGTAACTTGAGTTTTCAAAAGAAGAAGTTTATTGATTTAAAAGAGAAGGTGTGGCATGATTCCTTTTTTTAAGTATGTATGTACGTAGTACTTTTGGGTTTAATTTCCCTAATGTAATAAGAAATAAAAAGTGTCTTAAGTTCTCTAAAATGAAAGGTTGTTATAATAGTTTTATGGGAAGTTGTTATAACGACTTAAGAAGAAGTGAAAATATGGTTTAAAATGTTATGTAAGGGAAATACACCGAGCCTACAAATAGGTCGGGTTATGTTATGAAATACACCGAACCTACAAATAGGTCGGGTTATGTTATGAAATACACCGAGCCTACAAATAGGCCGGGTTATGTTATGAAATACACCGAGTCCCGCAAATGGGTCGGGTTACGTTATGTGATACAACGAGTCCCCCAAATGGGTCGGGTTACGTTATGTGACTTTACCGCGTCCCAGAATGGGCCGGGCAGTATACCTTTATGGGTAGACTTATATGACTTTACCGCGTCCCAGAATGGGCCGGGCAGTATACCTTTATGGGCAGACTTATATGACTTTACCGCGTCCCAGAATGGGTCGGGCAGTATACCTTTATGGGCTGACTTATGTGACTTTACCGCGTCCCAGAATGGATCGGGCAGTATACCTTTATGGGCAGACTTATGTGACTTTACCGCGTCCCATAATGGGCCGGGCAGTATACCCTTGTGGGAAGACTTTTTATGAATTCACTGTGTCCCGCAAATGGGCCGGGTTACGTTATCACGTATGGATAATCAAAGTGAACTACAAAATGAGACGTCCCTCCATAAAGGGCCGGATTATGTTATGCAAGATACGTAAGTTATATGTTTATAAACTTGATGATTTTTCCTAAGTATGTATGTAAGATTATAACTCTTATTGAAAATGGGAAAATATAATAATGTGCAATTAAGTTCATGAATTCTAATGACACGGAAGGAGCTAGTATTTACTTTTTATACTTGCCTCTGTTATTCTTTTGTACAGTTATGATTTGTTTACTGTACTTTATTTAGTTCATACTAAATTTTTGTTATCTTGACCCCTTGAAGTGCGTTCAGCCGCAGGTATTAGGTACACAGGTTGGTGATCCTTGCTCTTAGGATCTCTGTTCAGTTTTTGGGAAAAGGCTTCATTTACTCCGAAGGCTTATCTTTTGGTATGGATCCCTGTTGATGTAGATTTATGTATATTCAGGGGTATTGCGGGGCCTTGTCCCGTCACAGTGATTATGTCAAAATTCTTAGAGGTCTGTAGTCATATCTTGTGGGTCGGTTTGTAAAAAAAAAGATGTAACTGCGTTGGGCTGTATATATATATATATATATATATATATATATATATATATATATGTTCAGGAGGTAGCCTTATCGGCTAGCCTGTTGTTTATTTCCTGTAAATGTACGTTATGAGTTTCATGTATGTTCCGCTGATTTTCTCTGATGTATACATGTAAGGGTGCCCAGGTAGGGCACCAGTCGCGGGCCCGGGGTCGGGTCGTGACAAGCTCACTCTAAAGGAGGTGATGCATGTCCCTGAGATTAGAAAGAATTTAATTTGAGGTCATGTATTGGTTAATGCTGGTTTTAGACTAGTATTTAGTCCAATAAATTTGTAATCACAACGGAACCTTTGTGGGAAGGGGCTTCATATGTGAAGGAAGGTTAATGATATGTCTATCATACGTTCAAGCAATAAAAGTGAAGTTTCATCTTACTTTCTTGAGTCTTCTAATTTATGGCATCATAGATTAGGACATGTAAATTACCAATTCATCCAAAGGTTGGTAAAGTTGGAGTTGTTATCATCTATCAACGTAAACCCTCAACGTAAGTGTGAGGTGTGCGTAGAGGCAAACTCACTAAGACTCCATTTAGATCCGTCGAAAGGATACCGCTCCTCTAGAACTTATTCACACAAATATAGGTGATTTGAAGTTTGCACAAACTAGAGGGGGAAACAAATACTTTGTGACATTTATAGATGATAGCACAAGGTATTATTACCTTTACTTGTTGAAAAGTAAGGATGAAGCCTTTGAAGTGTTCAGACGCTACAAAGCAGAAATTGAAAACCAACTAAGCGTACGGATTAAATCAATTCGTAGTGATAGAATTGGAGAATATGTAGCGCCATTTGAGGAATATTGTGCCAAATCAGGCATTGTTCATCAAACGACAGCTCCATATTCACCTCAGTCGAACGGTGTCACTGAACGCAAGAACCGTACATTGAAGGAAGTGATAAATGACTTGCTCATCAATTTCGATCTTCCCCAAAATATATGGAGAGAAGTTGTCCTTACCGCTAATATGATTCTTAATAGAGTTTCACATAAGGGTAAGGACAAAACTCCATACGAATTATGGAAGGGAAAGAAACCCACCTACAAATACCTGAAGGTGTGGGGTTGTTTGGCAAAGGTTGAAGTAACTAAGTCAAAGCATGTCAAGATTAGGCCTAAGACTGTAGATTGCATTTTCATCGGATATGCTAATAACAGTAGTTCTTATCACTTCTTAGTGCATAAGTCATGTGTACCAGATATCCACGGGGGTACGATCATGGAATCAAGGAATGCCCAATTCTTTGAGGATATTTTTCCTAGAAAGTAAAGAGACATAACCTCTCACAAACGAATTTATGAACAAAGCTCTCAGGAATAGAGGAGTCATTGACTACCCGGATTTAGATGGTTCAGATCTAGTGAACTCTGAAGTGGCTGAATATTCAAAATCTAGTGTTTCAGATTCTCAGAACTTGGAGACTCTAGTGATGGAACCAAGACGAAGTAAAAGGGCCAGGAAGAAGAAATCATTCGATCCTGACTTTATAGCTTATATGGTTCATAACAAACCTCGGATAATTGTTAAAGTGTTGCTAACTCCATAAGTAGCGCTCTGGAAAGAAGCTATTGAGAGTGAAATAGACTTCATTCTGCACAACCATACTTGGTAGTTGGTTGATCTTCTTATGGGAAACAAACCATTAGGTTGTAAGTGGATACTCAAACGGAAGTACAAATAGATGGGTCTATAGATAAGTACAAGGCCAGGTTGGTAGTCAAGGGCTATCGACAAAAGGAAGGCCTTGACTATTTTGACACGTACTACTCGGTGTCTAGAATGACTTTCATATGAGTATTTATTGCGATCGCATCGTTGCTTAACCTTGAGATACATCAAATGGATGTCAATACAACCTTCTTAAATAGTGATTTGGAAGAAGAAATTTAGATGGAACAACACGAGGGATATGTGGTTCCAGGGTAAGAGAAGAAAGTCTCTTGACTTGTGATCGGTGTATTTTATATACACCTTTTGAGTCACTTTTAGTTAGTCTTTTGTCCATTTTTGTACAAATACGTGTCGTCTTATGATAGATTTTCTTTCTTTTGAGTCATATTGGTTTAAAGTGGCTCATTGGCGGAAAAGGAGCAAAAAGAGGGCAGAGGTTTGAGCTCAGCGAGAAAGTTGGCAAGCGGGCACAAAAGCGAGCGGCGCGGCGCCCAGCCAGTCGAGGCGCCACGGCGCCCAATGTTCAGGCTGATGATTCGGCGCGCTGCTGATTCACCAGCGGCGGCGGAAAAAATTCGAATGACAATGGGCCAAGGCCTGAAGGAAAACCTGCATCACGTTTTGGAGACTATAAAAAGAGGACTTTAGGTCAGATTTAAGGGTTCCTCTTCTTTCCAAATCACACAACTTTTGGAGATCAAGATTGGAGACCTATTTTTAGTAATTTCTTGTTTCTTGTTTTATTTCTTTACAGTTTATGTTGGATATTAATTTAGTTCTTGTCATGTCTATGGCTAATCAATCTAGGGCTTTCCATGTCAATTCACTTGAAACTTATCTTTATGAATTAATGCATGTTTTTGGTTCTTCTTCTTTTTGTTGAGATTTATTCAATATTTGTCTTGAATGCTTGGTAATTACTTGATCACTAATTATCATAATCCTTATGATTTCTAAACGAAAGCCGAAAGGGGAGATTGTGAATATGATGTAGTTGAATAAACATAGGTTAAATCGTGGACGAAAGTACCCCGATACTTGTGTAGTATTAATAGGTTATTGCTCTTAATCCTCCTTTATAGTCAATTTTATCACCGAAAGGTAGAAGGGTTCTATATTGGGGTTGAGTGTTTATATTACCTTAACAGGAGTATAAAACGGCTTAGTTAACCTGCTATCTCAAAATAGAAGAAGAATCATAATTAATTGCATTAATAAGTAAGTTAAGCGGATAGTTGAAGAGATTTGGAAGTCCTATTTCCACCGTTACTGAAGTAAAACAACATAGTTTAATTAGCTTTCATAATTATAGTCATAAACAACTTATCAATCATCGGTTACCAAATAGATACCATAGAATAGAATTTGAGCATTGAACACTAATCTCTGAGGACGATAACTCGGTCTTCTAGACTATATTACTTGTCACGACACGTGCACTTGCGTTAGTGTGTGCATAAATCGCGCACCAAGTTTTTGGCGTCGTTGTCAGGGATTGGCGTAGTTCAATATCATTTTATCTATTCTTAATTTCTAATTTGTTTTTTTTTTATTATTTATACTATTTTTTTTTTATTTTGTGAAAACCAGTGTGTCGTGATCCGTTTGTTTATTTTGATCTGTTTCAGGCATCTAGTTTATGCGAAGGAGAAGAGGAGCAGACACACTTGTTCCCTTCAACCCAGAAATTGAAAGACTTGCAAACAGAACAGGAGAAACCAACGAGTTTCGGCCTTAATAGAGATGGGAGGCTTATAAAACAACAATGAGATGAACGAGGGGTTAGGTGATCATCAACCTAACCAAAGGATGCCTCGGAGATTGCCGATGGATGTAGAAGAGAGGGTCCAGGTCCAAGCTGAGAGAAGCTTGGGAGATTATGTGCTGCCAAGGGTGAATGTAGCACAAACTTGCATCAGGCTCCCAGTAATAGGAGCAAACAATTTTGAAATCAAGCCTGCGATCCTAAGAATGGTACAAAATATTGTTCAGTTCGGAGGGTTGTCATCGGAAGATCCTCAAATGCATATAGCAAATTTCTTAGAGTTGTGTGCAACCTTCAAGTACAATGGCGTGACTGATGACGCCGTCCGATTGAGGCTCTTTCCCTTCTCACTCAGGGATAGAGCGAAAGTTTGGTTGAATTCCTTGCCAACAGATTTGATATTCACATGGCAAGAGTTAGCACAAAAGTTTTTAGCTAAGTTCTTTCCACCATGCAAAGTCGCGAAGCTGAGAGGGGAGTTGAACAATTTTTATCAAGTTGATGGAGAGTCACTATATGAAGCTTGGGAGAGATTCAAGGACTTGCAAAGAAAGTGTCCACATCACAGCATTGAGTTGTGGAATTTGGTCCATATTTTCTATAATGGGCTAAGTGGGACTACCAGAACGATCATTGACACAGCCGCAGGTGGAACTTTTATGAGAAAAACAGCACACGAAGCTCATGATTTATTGGAAGACATGGCCACCAATAAACATGTAACAGAGGACAGAGGGGTGAGTGGCAGAAGAGCAATAGGAGTTCATGAGATTGATGTCATCACTGCACTAAATGCCCAAGTTGCTCTCTTGACCAAGCAACTGCAACAAAATACAGTGTCTGTAAATGCAGTGCAAATGCCATTGAGTTGTGAAATGTGTGAAGGTTCACATACCTTTGATAGGTGCCCATCAGTTGATCCTAACAATATTTCGATCGAGCAAGCAGAGTGCCAAGCAGTAGGGAATTATCAAAGGCCCCAGAACAACCCCTATTCGAATACCTACAATCCAGGGTGGAGGAATCACCCTAATTTTTCATTGAGGGGTGATCAAGGCGTGAGAACCAATTTGAGGCCGATGCAAAATCAGCAACCATTCACTCAGGCCTCATCTTCACAACAATTCGGTGCACTGCTCAACAAGAAGCGGATGGTGAGAGCGGCCTGACACTCACTCGCACTCGGACCAGTTCATGGCGAGAGACCAGATCCTCATCGAATTTAGAGATACAGGTGGGACAACTAGCGAAGATGGCAAACAACGAGCCCACGTGGTACCTTGCCTAGCAATACGAGATGAACCCAGAGAAGCGATGTCAGCGGTGCGGTGAGAGTGGAAAAGCAGTTAGAAACGACTTACACCTCAGCCTGTGGTTGAAAGGAGAGTAGATGCAGAGAGGGAGAGGGTTGTTGAAGACCGCCCGATATCAGATAAATCTCCAACAGTCCCAGTGAAGGAGTACACTGAGAGGATTCCTTTCCCGCAAAGATTGCAAAAGAAAGTGGTTGATAAGTAATTCTCCAAGTTTTTGGAGACATTCAGAAAGTTAAACATCAACATTCCGTTCATTGAGGCATTGGAGCAAATGCCTACGTACTTTAAATTTATGAAGGAAATTCTGGGAAAGAAGAAGAAGTTGGCGGAGTATGAGATAGTGGCACTGACAGAGGAATGCAGTGCCATCTTGCAGAAGAAATTGCCCTCTAGACTCAAGGATCCAGGGAGCTTCACACTGCCTTACACAGTTGGCAGGGTAACATGTAATAGGGCCATTTGTGACTTGAGGGCTAGTATAAATCTTATGCCTTTGTCTGTTTTTAAAAGGTTGGAGTTAGGTGAAGCCAAACCAACCACTGTGAGCTTGCAGTTAGTAGATAGGACGGTGGTGCATCCCAGGGGAAAGATTGAAGATGTCCTAGTTAAGGTAGGAAAATTCTTCTTTCCTGCGGACTTCCTCATCCTTGATATAGAGGAAGATGAGGAGATCCCATCATACTGGGAAGACCATTCTTGGCAACAGGGAGAGCCCTAATTGACGTGGAGAAGGGTGAGCTGACACTTAGAGTGGAATGTGAAGAGATGGTGTTCAAAGTGTTCAAACACATTATTGAACCCCCAGTCATGAGCAAGTGCTTTGCAATTAGCACTGTCAGAACTTCGTTTGAGCCAGCGCAAGCTACAGCAAGGGAGATAAGCCCGCCAAAATAGGTAAGTGATACTGAACCTCCTCTTGAAAAGAAAAAAAAAAGAAAAACATAAGGAGAAAACGGAAAATGTTGATGAAGTGGATTGGTTGTGGGGTTAATTTACCCCATGCCTCGTGAGTAAGAAACATGCGTCAGGCTAAAAGACGTTAAAGACAGCGCTACTTGGGAGGCAACCCAATGTTATTTTATTCAATTTAATGCAATTTAGTTTTTTTAGTTTTTTTTCTTAGAACAGTCTCACGGAGGGTATTGTTTATATGTTGTGATGACAGGTGCAGAGCCAAGAGTTCGGCGGACGAAAACTGAAAAGAAAACCAAAAGAAAATCGGCTTAGCGTCGCGGCGCCAGGAGTAGGGCCGCGGCGCTAAAAGATCAGAAAGGCGCAGAAAGATTGTCATGGCGCGGCGCATGGCGCCAAAAGTCGAGAAAAATTCTGAAGGTTGGCGCGCGGCTAAATGAGCGCTACTGGAAGTTGAAGGAATGCGAAGTTTTGGCGCGGCCATGTGAAATCTTGAAATTAAAAGAGCCCTAAATCTGATTTTCCTCTCTCCAATTCAAAACTCAAACCTTCCCTCTCCCCAAAACCCACGAAAGTTTACCCTTTTACCTAAAAATCTTCCATAAACTAAACCCAATCACAACTAAAGCTCTTAAATTCCTTAAACCCTTAACCATCTTAAACAACAACCCTCATCCCATTGCCTCAAAATATCATTAGGAGCAAGAAAATCTTGAAGAACACCGTCCAAGGTAACCTTTATCTTTTCTTGAAATCTTCAATATAATCAGAGGAGGTAGTAGGTTTGAGGAGGTGATTTATCTGTGGAAGGTGTGTGGGGGTGTTGAAGTTGGGTGTGAGATTTCGAGGAAGATTATACGAAGTGAGTGTGGGGTGTTGTGCAAGAGCTTTTTGAGTGAAGTGTGGGGGTTGATAAGTGTTGTAGCTGCTGATTGTTGATTGATAGTGTTGGGTAATATCGTTGAACAAAGGGAACGCTACCAAGTTATCTAAAAATGTCTGCCAAGAAGAGGAGAGCTTCCACATCCACTTCTGTCCCTCAATATGATACTACTAGGTTTGTCAGCCAAAAAGCTCAGGATAGATACCAAAAACTTAGTACTAGACCCTTAATCCCTGAAAGAGGAATGGAGTACCAAAGGGAGTCGTTTGAGGAGGGAGATGCGTATGAGCCCATTCGGGCAATGATAGAGGTCATGGGGTGAAAGAGATTTGTTAATCCGGAAAGAATAGCACCGATGAACACAGTGATGGTGAGAGAATTTTATGCTAACTTTCCTGAGAGGGTGGATGATAGATGCTTTGTGAGGGGATGGTATGTGCCTGTGACGGCAGAAGTGGTGAATTTGCTATTAAAAACAGTCGATGTTGAAGAAAGAGGTGACGAGCGGAGCTATTTAAGAACGTGGTCTAGAGACACCAACAACATCGACTGGGATGTCGTCGCAAGCACAATAAGATACCCTGGGGCTGAGTATGATATTGCCAGAAATGGATCAAGAGGGTGGCGGATGTCGGTTCAACAAAGCGACCAAGGTTGGTTGTATTTAAATCGATGCCGTTTAATTCCATCGATGCACTTTGCAGTGCCGTGACGAATAAAATTGATATATGGAATCATGTCAGGGAAGACGATTGACGTTGGAAAGGAAATAGTGCAAAACTTTGGAGAAACCAGCAGGTTGGTAACGACATGTGGGTTGGGACATGGCTCACTTATTAGTTGTTTATGCTCCAGACATGGGGTCTCAACCCTACCCACTGATACATATGAGAAAGTCCAACTTCCTGTGTCATATGGGATAGTGCATTCCTTCCCAGACCCAATCCCTTCCGCAGCAGCGCGAAGGAGACCAACACCAGCAGCAGCAGAGGCTGCCATGGATGAAGATGAGCCTGAGACAGAGGCTCAGTATGAAGCGAGAAGCGACGGCCAGCGCGCCGAGTCAGAACCTCGGTGTCTATAATGGAGCGATTGCTCATGAACGAGAGGAGGATGATGCAGTACGACGACATGATGATACAAGGTCAACAGGACCTGAGGCAAGGACAACAAGAACTAAGGCAGGAGCAACAACAGTTGCACCAGAGATTTGATGAGATGAGTTCCTTGTTCAACCAGTGGTCAATGTATTATCCACCGCCACCGCCACCACTTTAAACCAAGTCTGTAAGTTGTCCTATTTTTTTTTTTTTGAGTCTTGCACACATTGGGGACAATGTGTGATTTAAGTTTGGGGGGTGTTTTATTTATGTCTTATTTGTCTTAGTGTTTTTGAGTCTTTTGATTTGTTTTGTGTATTTTTGAGTCATAAAATTTTTGAGTCATAATTTTAGATCATGCATGCTGTAGTTACTGGAATCGCCTAGTGAAGTAAGGTTGAATAATGTAATGGAATTAGAAGCAACCATCTAAACACTTAGGTTAGATATGCCAAAAACTCATGAAATATGTTTATTTGGGGTATCTTACTTGATTTGTGCATTGTTAAATGATTAAACCTATGTGTATGATTGCTTGCTATTTGAGGCGAAATAGTTAGGATATGCATGTTAGGGAGATGACTCAGGCATTTCTTTGTTAGCCTTTCTTACCACTTTTACTTATCCCTAGTCAGCCCCTTTGAGCCTAAAAATTAAAAATTTTCTTTGACACCCTACATTTCCAGTCTTGTGCCATAAGTGAAAGATTTTGGTGATTGGAATAGAAAGTGTTAAAAAAGAGACAAAAAGAGTGAACAATTTTGATGCATCCCAATAAAAAAAGTAATAAGAAATAGGCAAAAGCCTAAGTTTGGGGGTGTCTGTTATTCATAATACACTTCACTCTCTCAAAACAAAAGAAGAGAAAGATAGATATGAAGTGAAGAAAGAAAATCAAAAGAAAAGGGAAGAATTGAAAAGCAAAAGAGCTTATGGTACATAAAATGAGCCTAAATGCCTATTTCTACCTACTCATGCCTAAGCCTACATTACAACCCTGAAAAGTCCTGAAGATCTATTACATGTGTATCCATGATTAGTGGAGAATAGCAAGTAAACATGTCATAGGATTTTGAAATTGAAATGCATAATTCAGTATTCTTACTTTCATTAAGCATGATTAAAGTGAGTTTGCGAAATATCTAGCTTGATGTGTTTAGAATGCTAAAAATTCATGATATATGTTCATGCATATTATTTGGCTAATATTCATGCTTTTCTAAGTAACAGTGATGCAGCAAAGTGATTAATGTCTTTGAGTCATTCTATTTTCTTTTCCCTTGTGTCTTAATTTCTTTCTTTTGATCTTTGCTCGAGGGCGAGCAAAGGTTAAGTTTGGGGGTATTTGATCGGTGTATTTTATATACACCTTTTGAGTCACTTTTAGTTGGTCTTTTGTTCATTTTTGTACAAATACGTGTCGTCTTAGGATAGATTTTCTTTCTTTTGAGTCATATTGGTTTAAAGTGGCTCATTGGCGGAAAAGGAGCAAAAAGAGGGCAGAGGTTCGAGCTCAGCGAGAAAGTTGGTGAGCAAGCACAAAGCGAGCGGCCGCGCCTCGGCCAGCAAGGTCAGAGCGCCACGGCGCCCAATGTTCGAAGGCTGCGAGAGTTCGGCAGCGCGACGCGATTCGCGGGCAGCGGCCAGCGGAAAAATCAGCAAATTCGAATGACAATGGGCCAAGGCCTGAAGGAAAACCTGCATCACGTTTTGGAGACTATAAAAAGAGGACTTTAGGTCAGATTTAAGGGTTCCTCTTCTTGCCAAATCACACAACTTTTGGAGATCAATATTGGAGACCTATTCTTAGTAATTTTTTGTTTCTTGTTTTATTTTTTTACAGTTTATGTTGGATATTAATTTAGTTCTTGTCATGTCTATGGCTAGGAACTAAATCAATCTAGGGCTTTCCATGTCAATTCACTTGAAACTTATCTTTATGAATTAATGTATGTTTTTGGTTCTTCTTCTTGTTGTTGAGATTTATTCAATATTTGTCCTGAATGCTTGGTAATTACTTGATCACTAATTATCATAATCCTTATGATTTCTAATCGAAAGCCGAAAGGGGAGATTGTGAATATGTTGTAGTTGAATAAACATAGGTTAAATCGTGGACGAAAGTACCCAGATACTTGTGTAGTATTAATAGGTTATTGCTCTTAATCCTCTTTTATAGTCAATATTATCACCGAAAGGTAGAAGGGTTCTATATTGGGGTTGAGTGTTTATATTACCTTAACAGGAGTATAAAACGGCTTAGTTAACCTGCTATCTCAAAATAGAAGAAGAACTATAATTAATTGCATTAATAAGTAAGTTAAGCGGATAGTTGATGAGATTTGGAAGCCCTATTTCCACCATTACTGAAGTAAAACAACATAGTTTAATTAGCTTTCATAATTATAGTCATAAACAACTTATCAATCATCGGTTACCAAATAGATACCATAGAATAAAATTTGAGCATTGAACACTAATCTCTGAGGACGATAACTCGGTCTTCTAGACTATATTACTTGTCACGACACGTGCACTTGCGTTAGTGTGTGCATAAATCGCGCACCAAGTTTTTGGCGTCGTTGCCGGGGCTTGATAAAATGGACCAAGTCAAAGGGGCAAATTTAGCTTGACATAATTGACCTCATCCTAGCCACACATTTGCCTTGATCCAAGCCCTTGAATGTAGTATATATATATACTAGTAGTGCAAGACTAGATCATTTCCAACACTTAGAAAAAATTGGCAAGACTTGTGTGATGTTCTTGAGGCTCTCGGCCATAGCCCTCTTTCCACACAAAAATTTTGCAATTGTGGATCATAAATCACAATACTTAAACCAAGGGTTCCTAGAGGTATTATAAGGACATCTCAATACAAATATCCCGGAAAAGCTACGTTTTTACGTTAGTCGCAACATGAAAATCTAAGGTGTTCTTCAACTTTGAAGTTAGAATTTGAAGAGAATTTGTTTATAAACTTCTAAGGGTTGCTTGGAGTGGATTGGAACGTCAAAAAGAGGAGTTAAAGTTGCTAAGGATCGACTTTAGGTTATGGATTGTATTGGGCTTAAAGAGGTAATAATCTCCGTCTTGCTATTGTAGTTCAAGATTTCATGTTGTAGTAGTTGATAGATGAGCATGTGATATATAGAATGAAGTTTGAAAAGACTTGGATCATGTTGAGATGTTAAAACCGAAAAATTGGCATGCTAGCCATTAAAGTTGTTAGTTATAATCGTCGCATGTTATTTAAGGAAAGGAATTTAGTCGTTATAATTGGTCATGACTTATATTACATGTTGAAATAACGACTTGGATTAGAAAGGAATTGAAAAGAAATAGATGTTGTTGTTGTCCTTGATATTGCCGAGAATTGCCTAAAGATTATGGACAGTTTTACTTTAATTGTGGGGCAGAATTTTACACCTCCTGTTAAGGTGTGTAATCCCCTTTGGGTAGCTGAATTGTTGAGCCTTAAATTTGGCGTGTTGGTTATTGATTTCGGGTCTTGAAAAAGGTGGAAAAGTACGTAGAAACAAAGGAAGTGATGCCCAAATTTCTGTAGAATAAGAGACCTAGCACTTAGTATTATTCCACGTTGATAAGCTAGGAGTTGATAGACATGTTATGATTACTATAGGTTGAAGTACTACGTATAGCGTATTCTACTTGAAGGGTGGAATAGCTATCAAGGTTGAAGTACTTTGGAGCATTTTGCTACTTGTCGATAGTCGTCGCGAGGTATGTGAACCTCTTCCTTCTTTTGGCATGTTCTATGTATGAAATATACATGTGGTGTTATTTCATGATTCCTTCTACTCTTAGAAGTTAAGAGGTACGTATGTTGATTTACTCTATGTAAAAAGTATGTCTAAGTTATCCTAAGTTCTTACCAAGTCTTATGGGATATTGGTAAGAGTCGTTAGGAAGTATTTGGAGTCGAGTTGACTTTGCTAATTTACTGCACTAATGAGAATAGGTATCGAACAAGCCATTGCAGCGTTAATAAAAATGTATCGACAATCAATTATATTAAAATGAGTAGAATTCTCCATCTGCATAGAAACTAAGATAAGACAAAATTGTATTACATTTTCTAGATCATGGCTGCTTTAATAAGAAATAAAAGTGTCTTAAGTTCTCTAAAGTGAAAGGTTGTTATAATAGCTTTATGGGAAGTTGTTATAACGACTTAAGAAGAAGTGAAAAGATGGTTTAAAATGTAAGGAAAATTACATCGGGTCCGGCAAAAATGGGCTGGGTTATGTTTTGAGATACACCGAGCCTGCAAATAGGTCGGGTTATGATATGACTTTACCGCGTCTCAGAATGGGCCGGGCAGTGTACCTTTATGGGCAGACTATATGACTATATCGTGTCCCATAATGGGCCGGGCAGTGTACCTTTATGGGCAGACTATATGACTTTACCGCGTCCCAGAATGGGCCGGGCAGTGTACCTTTATTGGCAGACTATATGACTTTACCGCGTCCCAAAATGGGCCGGGCAATGTACCTTTATGGGCAGACTATATGACTTTACCGTGTTCCAGAATGGGCCAGGCAGTGTACCTTTATGGACAGACTATATGACTTTACCGTGTCCCAGAATGGGCCGGGCAATGTACCTTTATGGGCAGACTATATGACTTTACCGTTTCCCAGAATGGGTCGGACAGTGTACCTTTATGGGCAGATTATATGACTTTATCGCGTCCCAGAATGGGCCGGGCAGTATACCTTTATGGGCAGACTATATGACTTTACCGCGCCCCAGAATGGGCAGGACAGTATACCTTTATGGGCAGACTATGTGATTTTACCGCGTCCCAGAATAGGCCGGGCAGTATACCTTTATGGGCAGACTATGTGACTTTACCGCGTCCCAGAATGGGCCGGGCAGTATACCTTTATGGGCAGACTATGTGACTTTACCGCGTCCCAGAATGGGCCTGACAGTATACCTTTATGGGCAGACTATGTGACTTTACCGCGTCCCAGAATGGATCGGGCAGTATACCTTTGGGGGAAAACTTTTTATGAATTCACCGTGTCCCGCAAATGGGCCGGGTTACGTTATCACTATGGATAATCAAAGTGAACTTCAAAATGAGACGTCCCTCCCTAAAGGGCCGGATTATGTTATGCAAAATACGTAAGTTATGTGTTTATGAACTTGATGGTGTTTCCTAAGTATGTATGTAAGAATTTGATTATAACTCTTATTGAAAATGGGAAAAGATAATAATGTGTGATTAAGTTCATGAGTTGTAATGGCACGGTAGGATCGGGTATTTACTTTTTATACTTGCCCCAGTCATTCTTTTGTACAGTTATGATTTGTTTACTGTACCTTATTTTCGTTCCATACTAAATTTGTCTTCGACCCGCCAGGTGCGTTAAATGCCGCATGTATTAGGTACACAGGTTGGTGATCCTTGCTCTTAGGATCTCTGTTCAGTTTTGGGGAAAAAGGCTTCATTTACTCCGGAGGCTTATCTTTTGGTATGGATCCCTGTTGATGTAGATTTATGTATATTCAGGGGTATGGCGGGGCCCTGTCCCGTCACAGTGATTATGTCAAAATTCTTAGAGGTCTGTAGTCATATCTTGTGGGTCAGTTGTAAAGAAACAAGATGTAACTACTTATAGCTTTATATATCTATATATGTCCAGGGAGGTAGCCTTATCGGCTAGTCTGTTGTTTATTTTCCTATTAATGTACGTTGTGAGTTTCATGTATGTTTCGCTAATTTTCTCTGATGTATACCTGTAAGGGTGCCCAGGTAGGGCACCAGTCGCGGGCCCGGGGTCGGGTCGTGACAGATATGCACATGTGATTGGGAATTTGATGTACATAACAAACTTCACCGACCTGATATCTCTTATACAGTCAACAAGTTGGTTAGGTTTACTCGTAATCCGAGTAATGATCATTGGAAAGCGTTGAATCAGGTACTACGATACCTGATATACATGCTAACTTACGGATTGCATTATTGGAGATATCCAGCTATACTAGAGGGGTACAGTGATGCAAACTGGATATCTGATAATGAGAACACCAAGTCCACCAGTGGGTATATATTTATAATTGGTGGTGGGGTTGTGTCTTGAAAATCCTCTAAGTAAACTTGCATCGTCCAATCCACGATGGAGTCGGATTTTATTGCTTTAGACAAAGCAGGAGAAGATGTTGAGTTGTTTCATGACTTCTTAGAGGACGTCCCGTGTTGTGATAAACTCGTACCTTCTGTAATGATCCAATGTGATAGCTAGTCGGATCTAGGAAGGGCACGGAGTTCTATGTACAACAGCAAGTCTCGTCATATTCGACGGAGACATAAGACCGTTAGGCAGTTGATCACCACAGATACTATTTCCATTGATTATGTAAAATCAAAGGAGAACATAATAGACCCTTTAACTAAGGGCATACCCAGAGATCAGATGTTTTGCCTATCTAGGGGAATGGGCTTAAAACTCAAACAATAAGGACTGATACGGTGATAACCCAATCTTACTAACTAGAAATCCCAGAAATTAGGTTCAATGGGAAAACTAAGTTGTAAAGGTTCAGTTGAGCTCTTCGGTGAAAGCAAGAGCACTTCGGTTATGATTGCTATAAGAAACATAAACCCAATGCCGTTCCCACAATAGACATTAAGTGCTATCTGCAGTGTGGGTAGAGGTTAAGTTTCTAAAACCTTTAATGATCCTCAACGGTTCAGGTTAGGTTTGGGAAAACTTTTAATGGTTTATAACACTTGTGAAGTGGGGTATAGCAGGATACCTTGTAGGAGACCACCTATTTAAGTACATGACAGACAAGCCTCAAATGAACACACTTAAGAATCCAAGATTGTCCACTGCCACAACGTACAAAATATTAAAGAAGAACAGAGTAAGAAAAGTTGTTGTGTTGGTACCGTTGACTTGGCTTACACTAAAAACGGATGGTTCAAGACATCATGTTCACCGCGTAGTAAGTCTGGTGGTATTCAACTAAGGAAGGTTCAAAGCGGAAGCTACCTCTTTGGTCAGCTGAAAGATTGCTAGAAATCAGCACCTTGTGAGTGCGACAAAATCTCTTTCAAGAGGGGGTTGTTGGAAATTTATTAATGTGGAATAAAGTTTATCTCATTATTTATGACTCAAACAATTGGGGCCCCGCACGTTGGAAACGTCATTTCCATACATGTGCACACATCGTACCAAGGATCGTAAATTTCATTAGTAAAAGAGATATTGGTACGTAAGTAAAATGTTTGAGACATAGAATGATGGATGGTCGTTGGCCAAATGACAAGTGTTCCACGTTAGTGAATGAAGGAAAAAGTGTGCATAGTGTAAAAATTGGAATGGGTCGGAAAGGGTCGCAGAGTCGAGAAGGGTCGCGGCGCCACCACGGAGCCGGGGAGCGTCGCGGTGCCATCCCACCAGGGTCGCGGCATCGGCGAGCCGCGGTGCCTCAGTAGCTGAGTTGCGTCGCTAATTCTAGCCCAAGTTACTGGAGCAACGGCGCCGCGGCGCCTCCGAGGCTCAGCCGCAGCGCTAATTCAGTTTCGCCTAACAGAAAGTCTGAAACGGAAAATATGATGTTTGGATGCTTTTGGGCTGCACTCAATGGCATTCATTATAGCATTATTCAGCCATTACTTGGTTGATAAATGACTGTCATTATTTGGGCAATTCATTGTCATTACATGGGTGATTCAATGACATTACTTGGCATTTGAAGAGACAAAATCTTACACTATAAATTGAGGTCTTTGGCTCAATTGTTAAACACTTGCAACACTTGTATTTTCAGAAAGTCTTCTTCCTCTCTAACATATTTCAATACTCAAAGTTCTTCAAGAGAAACACTTGAGTTTTCTTTGCTCAAGTGTCTAGTAGTTGTTTTATCTTGGAAGACGCCTATCAACGTAAAAGGATATATACGGGGTAATATTATCTTAAAGACACAGTGTTATCACTCGACTCAGCAAATACTCAGATCAAATGTTGATTCTTGTTTTCAATTGTTTGTTAAGATTATTTATTTTATTGTAATCTTTTGTTCAACATTTTCATAGTTATTGTAATAGATAGTTTACTATTTCCTTTTATTTTATAACAAACTATATATGTTTTTATGGGTATATTGAAAACTGAACTGATAATACTACTACATTAGCAATTTAGTTTTCAATGTAGGAATCTGAGCTATCATCACAACTACTTCTAGAAACTCAAATACGACAGAATCTATTTTATTTACCATTTCGAAACAACGTCAATAAAAATTAAATAAAGATACATGAGAAAATGACATAATTAATTAGGATTCAAAACTAGTGGAAATGACATTAAATTTGAAGGGAACCAATAGAAGAAGAGGAAATGAAAATGGTAGGGTAGCAAAGTTTGGGAAAAGGAATAGATAGGCGCACGCTATGACAGAGAAAGGTGGAGTATGGCACAATTAATTGGTGGGAACCAGAGTAGTACTCTTTGCGATCAAACTGAATAATATTACATTGCACCTACATAGGTATAGCTAACATTTATTCTGCAACAATATTTATACACTCGGTACACAATGTTTAACAACATTATATACAACTATAATATCAACCTTGTTTAAAAGAGTAAATAAGGTATTTAGATACATTTTAACACAATTAGATAAAATTATACAAAATTTACGGTTTATCTCCTACGAATTTTAATCTACAAAACTCCATTCAAACGAGTAAAAAACATCACTGAAGAGCTCAAATCTTCATCAAATAGCTTCAAATTTAACCATAACGTCAAAATGACATTTCATCAAATTCCAATTTTATAAAATTTATTTGTGAGTTTTCAAGTTTTTGAAAAACCCTTAACAATAGAATTTTTAGCTTTACGTTTAAATTTGAGATGATAAACATGAATATCACTCTATCAATTTCTAAAAATAAAAAATAGAAATTACCTTCATAAGGTAAGGATAAGACTACACACACATCACTCTTTTCAGACTTCATTTATAAAATTACACTGGAGATATTATTACTCACAAATGATTATCTTTTTAAAAAATGTTTTGAATTATATTTAAATGAACTAAATAGGATAAGATCAGCAAGTAATGTGTACTGACTACTGACTAATCACAACTTATGTGATAAATTAATATGGAATGTGTATAATACTTTAACTGTGGACGCACTAAAACCAAGAGCCAAGATAAATATTGAAAAGGTAGGCGCACAAGTAAAGATCCCAAGTCTCCTCTATTTGTGCTACACATGACACAACACAGCACCACTTCCACTTCCACTTCCACTCGCACTTTTTCTCCATCATTGTCACCAAGAAAAAAGAAGTAAATCCATTTTCACACACAAATATCAAATATGCAACCAACCAAGTTTACTATATTAGTTTGCTTTTTCCTTCCTTCACTTTTTCCACTTGTATAATTTTCCTCTAAAGATCATATATTGTTCTTGTTTATCTGCGTTCGTTGTTTAGCATATGGTAATGGGTTGCTTCTGTTTTTGAGAAAGTGTGTTACATTGGGGGTGTATCTATCTATAATGGGTAATTGCTACTGTAGGTGGCAACCTTCAATATACAGAGTCTCTTCTAATGCAAAATTTGGTGAGTCTTTCTTCTAAATTCTTCGTGTTCATCATTAGCTCACTTAATTTTATTCTATTTTTGCTCCGACAAAGTCTATGGTGTTTAGTAACTCCTGCCATGAGCTCAGCTAGGGTACTGCCTTCATATAAAAAAATTAACCTTTACCTATATAAATAGGTGTTGTAATCTATTTACTTCTCTATATTTTTAAAAAACCTGTTTGGCCATAACATTTTTTTCTGAATTTTTGGCTATAAAAATTCCAAATACCAACTTCAAGTTAGTATTTGGAATTTTAATTAAACACACCTAAAACCTGTTTTCACTTTTAGTATATTCTCATAACCAAATACAACCTCAATTCCAAAAAAAATATATATTTGATTTTCATGGTCAAGTGAAAATTTTGGATCCGCTACTGTTCACGGTACATTCAGTTTTAATTAGTTTTTGTAATTACTTTCGTCCTGGTAAAGTTTTTTCCTGTGGGGTGATTTTTTTTAATATACCTTTGGTTTTCTATTAAAGGTTCTGTTTAGCTATTCTAAGTTAAAGAAGGTTCATGTGTTTTCATTTTTCCTCTCCTCTTTCCTTAGTTCAGAAAGGTTTCTGTAGAATATTGGCTTTTTTGCTATACTACTTGTACTTGGCAAGCTCTGCAACGTAAAATATTACAAAAAGGAAAAGAGTTACTGCTTTTAAGCTCACTCTTCTATATCCTGGTTTTCTTTTTCATCTTCTGATCCTGACTATACGATGTTACAACTACCTTTTCACTGTTAAATTTTTTACTATGTAAGGATTAAGGCTTTATTTTTACCTTTTGGATCTTAAAACTCCATCTGTTCCAAAAATATTGTCCTAGTTTTACTCACTATGGAGTTTAAGAAATTTATCAATTCCTTTCAAATTGTGCACCTTATAATTTGCTTAACTTGAAAATCTTTCTGTTGCATAATATGTACTTAAAAAAAATTCCTGCCTTTTTCCTTGTCAAGATACAAGTAGATAAATTTGACATGGACTGTTCAAAGATTGGGACGGGAAGAAAATCTTTATGTTGCATCATAATATGTACTTAAAGGAGACAGTTTTCTTTTCATGAAATGGAAAAACATCCTGGTTTTTTACAATCGAGGATGAAATTAGTCGAATTTGATTTATGAAAGTAAAACATTTTCGCGTTTAAGTTTTTTCCCCTTCTAATATAGGAGAATAATTGTTGGTTTTCTGTTAGTGAAGGTTAAGAATGTGATATTACAGTAACCGCTGCATTTTTGTGATTAAACAGTCTACAAGCTATCCCAAGTTTTATGCTCTTGAATCTATTACATTCTGTTATTAACAGATAGCATTCAATTCTGGAATCTATATTTTTTTTAGCTGGATATCAAAAGAAGATGCATGTTCTTTAATTTGCTTAATCAATGTGATCTAGAATAATAGGACACAATGGATTGCTTTACGTTGCTTCCTTACATGCAAAATATTTTAGAGCTTTTTACCATGTTTCTGAATTCATTTGGATATTTGATACTTCTCTGTGATAGGTAGTTTCAGAGAGACATAAACCACTTAGAGTTGCCTTCTCTGATTCTGTAGTATTCAAAATAAATTTCAATATGTGCTCTAATTTCAATGTTGAATATATCATTTTGCAATTTTACCTCCTTTCAGAGTCTCCTAAGGATGAGAGTCCATCTCAAAAGGCAAGGATGGATCACACTAAGATGCCTTCAAATCCTGAAGAAGTAGAAGACCTGCGCCGTAGTTCAGCTAATAATCCATTGATAGCGTTCTCCTTTGATGAACTTAAAATAATGACCGGCAACTTTAGACAAGATTACATGCTGGGTGGAGGAGGATTTGGAAAGGTTTATAAAGGATATATTACTGAAGACTTGAGGGAAGGATTCGAACCAATTACGGTAGCTGTTAAGGTTCATGACAGAGATAACAGTTATCAGGGTCATAGGGAATGGCTGGTAATTAGCCTCCATGAAATTTTTTCATAAGATTTTAAGTTTTCTTGAATTGTCTGAATAGATTTCTCACTCCATATGTTTTTTTCATGTCTTCTAGGCTGAAGTGATATTTCTGGGCCAACTTTCGCACCCAAATTTAGTAAAGTTGATCGGTTACTGCTGTGAAGCTGATCATCGGGTTCTTATATACGAGTATATGGCTCGGGGAAGTGTTGAAAACAATTTGTTCTCGAGTAAGTTTGTTCAATTCTTTTCTAGAATGTCATACTTTAGTTGTTTATTTTAATGATCTTTATTTGTGGTAATAGAAAAGTTCTAGAAGAAAGTTGTTTTAGAGACATGCAAATGTTGGCTGGTTTGGACATTAGGAAAAACTTTTGAAGTGCATCCTGATTCAGTTCCTCCTAAGCCTTTCACCTATCTATTATTTTATTTATCTCTTACTCTAATTTGAAATCCGTCCCTACCCTATATCTTCAATCACCTTGATGAGTCTGTATGTACTTTCATGATATCATTCCCCATTAAGCTGTGCTATGAAAAGTGTTCATTGTTCTCAAGCATGGGAAGTGACAAACTTGCCATAAGAAGGACCATATAAACTATGATAATCTCTTGAAGTGGAGCTACTTTCAACTAGGACATATGTTTATGTGTTAAAAGTACTATCTTGAACACCTTCTAAAAAGTGAGAGCAAAAGGAAAAAAGAAGGAAAAGGAAGAGTCTTTCCATGATAATCTGGATCAGTGCATATGTGGCCCCTTTCTGACTCTATACAATCACTAACATTTTGTGTAATGATTAATGTTGCACATAAAGTATAAATTCCTCTGGTAGAAACCTTTTAATCATTCATGGTTTCAATTTCGGTATGAGAGTGTATAATGAAAATTAATTTATAAGATGTATCTGTTTCAAGAATTTCACCTAAATACTTGAGTACCATTTGCCCCAAAGTGATTAGTATACTTTGGCAGAAGTTGTATCACATGCTCGAGTATTAGATCATGTTGCTCTCCTTGTTGGACAGGGTTCACTGTGTGGAATTGACATTTATAAAAGTTCCTTCTTGAACACTAATTTTATGACTCCTCTTTCATTATAAATTTTGCCTCGGCCTTTTGAGGATAACATAAGTTGTTTCCCACACCTTGATTAAGGAAATGTTAGTACCTGGACAACTAGCTTTCAAATTTGTCTGCAGTCAACAGGCCTAGAATATTTTCTTGTGATTGAATCAGAAATACATCTTCTTAAGTTACTACTTGGTTTGTTACCTTTAGCTTGTAGAGTATACATTAGAAGCAGGGAACAAACCTCTAAAGCATTTGCATTGTTTCTGAGGCACAGATTCCTCAGAGATATGTTTCGCTCATTAGAAAGGATGATGGGAACTACTTATTTCGAACTTTACAAAAAGTCTTTAGTAAATGGTAGTAGTAATTAAGTTTAAGCTTCTAATTTCATAAACGGCTATGCAAGTTTTTAATGAGTCGTATTACATGTCACTATGCTTATGCAAGGTTTCTTGGTTGCAGGAGTATTGCTTCCTCTTCCATGGTCCATTAGAATGAAGATTGCCTTTGGTGCAGCTAAAGGACTTGCTTTTCTGCATGAAGCTGAAAAACCTGTCATCTATCGAGATTTCAAGACATCTAATATCTTGTTAGATGTGGTAAGGGTTCTACATATCGATATTTCATTCATGCATGATTTCACCCAAATGGCTTCAGCTTAGAGTGAGCATACACTTCAATCTTTACATATACAGGACTACAATTCAAAACTCTCTGATCTTGGCCTAGCTAAAGATGGTCCAGTTGGGGACAAATCTCATGTTTCTACTCGCATAATGGGAACCTATGGATATGCTGCCCCTGAATATATTATGACAGGTAAGTCTATCTTTCTTTTAGATACATATTGTCTCTCTTAATAGAATATGTGAATGTCGTCCGAACTCAAACAACATAGAGCCCATTTAGCTTAGCTGAATTCGAGTAGCTTTTAGGCACCAAGTGCTAAAAAACATCTTTGAAGTGTTGAAACTGAATTCACGGATAAGTTGTTACGTGTTTGAATAGAAGTGTTGAAGCTCAAAATAAGCCGTGTTTGGTGTAAATGTGCTGACACAACCGTACGTACCAGTAGTCCACCTAATTTTGCTTTCATTTCTTTATCACAGCTAACTCTTCTGCTTTATCTGCAGGTCATTTGACTCCTAGGAGTGATGTATATAGTTTTGGTGTTGTTCTTCTAGAGCTTCTCACGGGAAGAAAATCACTTGACAAATCCAAACCAGCCCGAGAACAGAACCTTACAGATTGGGCTCTACCATTGCTTAGAGAAAAGAAAAAATTGCTCAATATTATAGATCCAAGACTTGATGGAGATTATCCCATAAAAGCTGTTCACAAGGCTGCAATGCTTGCTTATCATTGCCTAAACCGCAACCCGAAAGCTCGACCTTTAATGAGAGACATTGTAGATTCCTTAGAGCCTCTTCAGATACCTGGTGAAGTTCCAACAAGTGAGAAGCCTACTTTGACTGTGATTACTGATACCCCCAATGGAGTTATCAAAGAGAAGGTGCAAATTTTAGCATGATTACAAGGTTTTCCAACTTCCCCAGCATTGACACAATGATCTGGTACAATGTTTTGCTTTCCTGTAATACAATACAATGTTTTGACTTTCTTGTAACATAAAGAAACATAGTTTTTATTTGGTCTTTTAATTCAGTAGCAGTTTACAAGTTTTTATAACTGAGAAATTCCGGAGGATCGTTGCGGACTGTTGAAACTCGGTGTGGCTGTGCCTATTTGAGATAAGTCAATGGGTTTTGACCCCCTTGAGCAAGGAATTTTCCATGTAAAAATTCTTGTGTTATATCTATTATTCTGCACTTCTCCTTTTTGTATAAATACTAAAGAACGTGGTTCTTAAGTGAATAGGTGCCAGCATAAATTAATAAATTAAAATGATATTTGGAAATTAGAGTTGTATTTAGACATGAATATAACTTCAAAAAATATTGATTTTTTGTGAATGATTTTTACTTAAAAATGTGAATATGTATTCGGAGTTCTTTTAATTTTGAAAAATTGGACTCCCTCCGTTCTAATAAAGTCAAATTGTTACTAAATATAAAAATGTACTGACTAAAAAGAAAAGAGTCACGTAATTGAGATGGAAGGACCAATATTTATGTAATTTTTAGAGTTAATTACGTTATATGTTAATTAGGGTGACAATGCTATCAAAATTTACGAATCTTTTTAAATCTTACAAGATAACGATCTCTGCCTCCTCCCTCTCTCTACGGCACCGGTCCCCCACCCACTGCCTATCCGCCGCCGCCAAAAACTTCCATTTAACTGAAGGTCTAGCTTAACAAACTTAATTTATCAGAAATTAATAAATTTCAAATAGACCCAGAACTTCAAGTTACTAAAAAGGGATCCCACATTTAACTTGAGATCGTAGAGAGCCCTAGCTGCAAAAATGGCGAAACGTGGAGGATCACAATGAAGCATTGGTGTCGGAACCTCGCGGCGTTATAGCCTGATGTCGTTGTACTACCTCGGCTGAAAATAGATAAGATAAAAAAAATTAAAATCTAATTTGTTAATCTAGATTATCCTTGAAGATTTAGCCGGTGGTGGAGCGTAGGTGGCAAAGATGAAGTCACCGGAAGTGGTTGAGTCGTCGATGAAGAAATGGTAGGTGTAGAGGGGTAGTGGGAGTATAATGGTGTAGAATATTGTATAGTATATACAAGTGTATACACAACTCTTTTACCCTATTATACATTTTTATACACCTATATATAATATCTATATTGTATAAAAATGTATTTTTTATTCAACATCATTCGAGATTTATGTTTATACCCATATTGTATAATTGTGTATAAATGTGTATAAGTGCGTATTTTCGTGTATAATATTGTATAATTATATTTTTAGTGTATATACCTACATATTATATATTTTGATACACCTATATACATAATGTACATTTCTTTTGTATATAGAAGTGGGTAGGGGTGGTAGGGGGTGGAGTGGAGTAGGCAAGGTAGGGGTGGTAGGGGGTGGAGTGGAGTAGGCAAGGTAGGGGGCAGCGATGTGATGGTGGTTCAATGCTTGGGTGGGGGTTGGTGTAGGGGAGAGGTAGGGTGGATGGATAGTGTGGTTGGGGTGCGTTGGTGTATTTTTATTGTTCCGAAATAATAAAGGAATTTTTTAAATATTTATTTATAAATAAAAATCTTAATCTAGAATGGATCTCTAATGTTAAAATTGAGCATTTTTGTGGGTCAAGTTTGGACATCATCATGAGTTCATTTGGGCTGTTGATTTATGATGGGTCAACTTGGGCTAGTCCAAATCAATCTATCATCAATATAACTCTTGCCCAAAATCATCAAAATCACTCTTGCTCAAAACTCATCACCAAGTAAAAAACACTCATTATTCTTATCTCTCTAAATTCGCGTTCATGTCTCAATTTTAACATGGTATCAGAGCCACGTTAGAAAGAACCCAAAATATCTAAAACAATGGGCATATAAATATTTATAAATATAAGAAATCACCGGTGAAGAAAACAAAAATCAAAGAAAAAACATTTCTCCGTATGACATTACGCCGAATGATAACCCTAAAATTGTGGTGACAAAAGTCCAATTTAAGGGTGAGAATTATGAAGAATTGCTAGATCCATGAGGACAACCTTAAGAGCAAGAAAGAAGTTCGGCTTCATCGAAGTAACGATCAAAAAGCCGAATGAAGAGTCGTCAGATTTGAAAGATTGGTGGACTATAAACTAATTGTTGGTGTCATGGATTCGAAACACCATAGAACCAATGTTTCACTCAATGATTTCATATAAGGAGGAAGCAGAAGAATTATAGACGAGCATCCGACAGCAGTTCGCCGTTATTGACGACTCTTGGATGCAACAACTAAAGGCGAAACTTGTGGAGTGCAAGCATATTGGAAGGACCATAGTAAATTATTATGAAAGCTCACTAAGTTGTGGGAGGAATTGGTGAATTACGAACAAATTCCAGCGTGTACGTGCAGAAAGTGCACGTGCAATCTGGGAACGGTCCTAAAAGTCAAAAGAGAAGAAGAAAAGTGTATTTTTTCCTTATGGGACTGGATGAGGCAATGTATGAAAGCTGAGGTCGAACATACTGACCCAGGAACCTTTCTCATCCTTAAATATGGTTTATTCGAAGTTGGTGCAAGAAGAGCATGTGAGAGGAATCACACGATAAATAGAGGATGGGAGTGAAATCATGGCTTTTTCCGTGTAAGGGAGAATAACTTACCGTGACCAAGGTGAAGGAAAAAACGATAGTGCATTGTACACATATTTCAAGAGATTCGGACACATTATCTACGGGTGTTTTTGACTCATTGACTATCTGAATTGGTGGTCGGGAAATAAAAAATGAGACGAAAAATCTGGAGAAAGAGGACGAGGACAGCAACAACAACAACAACAGAGGGATGGATCAGGATACGGTCGTGGAAGAGGAAAATACTGAGCTAACATAGTGGTTGCTAAATAAGGAACTCGGGCGGAGTCTGGACCGATGAACACAATCGTGATAGGACCACACAACTTGAGCGATTAGATACGAAAGACTGTGATTCATGTGTTGAATTCCCAAGGAATAAACCTGAATGACAAGATGGATGGTAAGACTGAAAATTCATTCTAGATTAATAATTCTGGAGCTACAAACCATGTGACAGGCAATCCAAAATAACTGAGTCATCGGTCATTTCTGAATGTCTGGTTGGGATACTGGATGAAAGACTGAAAGTAGCTCAACGACCTTAAGAAAATGAACAATCAAGCTAAATAATAGGATATGTTTGAAGGATGTATTTTAGGTTCGGATTTAACATGCAATTTAATTTATGTATTTCAACTTATTGATTATTTAGATTGTGATTTAAAACTTAACAAAATTATGTGTGTTATACAAGACCCCACCATGTGGGAGCTGCTGAGAACGGGTGAGCATCAAGGTGAATTTACTATTTTCATAATGTGTGGTGAATACGAGCTATAAATCGGAGGCAGTCGATGGGGTTGATCTTTTGCATAAATGATTAGGACATCCTTCAGCACAAGTAACGAAGTCTATTATGACGTTAGGCCTAAAAGAGAGTAGTAGCTTAGATAAAGAATGTGATGTATGTCAAAGGGCAAAGAAAATAAAAAGTGTTTTTCCTTTAAAAGATAATATAACTTCATTTATTTTTTAAATGATTCATTGTGATTTATGGGGACTATACAGAACCTCTTCTTCTTGTGGTGCTTCGTATTTTTTACTATTGTGTGTGATAGTTTACGAGTTATGTGGATTTTCTTTTTGATCGATAAGAAAGAAGTGTCCCAAACCTTAAAGAATTTATTTGCCTTTGTGGATAGGCAGTTTGGTAAGAGGATGAAGATCGTTAGGAGTAATAACAAAAATAAGTTCACATGTATGAAGAATTACTTCCTCGAGCTTCGAATTCTTTTTCAAACATCTTGCACAGGGACACCAAAACAGAATGGAAGGATCAAACGAAAACAATGTCAGTGTCATCTTCCGATAAAATTCTGGGGAGAATGTATTTTGACTGTAGGATATTCGATCAATAGACTCACTGTCTTCAATTTTGAACGGGAAAATCCCTTATGAAATTTTATACGAGGAGGCGATCCGGTATTATCATTTAAGGGTGATAGGGTCACTATGCTTTGCCCATACAAAGAGAAAAATGAGGGACAAGTTTGAAGTAGGAGTCGTAGGTGTGTCGTCCTGGGATACCCCTACAGAAAGAAGGGTTGGAAGTTGTATGTTAGAGAATGATGAAGCTTTAGTCTCAAGAGATATGTACATCTATGAGACTAAGTTCCCCTTCATTGTAGGATCGGGTGGCTTGGTTGATGACGTAGAAGTGATCTCGGATAAAACAGAGAGAGAAAGAAACTAACACGACTTCAAAGAAGACCAAACTGACAATGTAGTATGAACAAAACTCAGAAAGAAGTACCCACACCGAATACCGAACCTACGGATCAACCTGACTTAGATCAGATAGATATTGATTTAGATAGAAAAACATGGATGAAGTACAGACTGAAGATTTCAGGACCAGCGAAATACCCCAGGAAGAACAATTGGGTCTGGGTAAATGTTAGAAACATGAATCAACTAGGTTACGCGACTACGTCAATGAAATATTCCGAAAATAAAGTCCACCAATGTGTCTGCCCAATCTGCAGCAACCATCAGGTACGTCTTATTCTTTAGCTCACTATATATCTTGTGATAAGTTTTCCTCACAACACCAAAGCTTCCTTGCAGCAATCACCATAGGAACCGAGCCAAAAACATTCTCGGAGGTAATGAAAAAGAAATATTAGAAAAAAACCATGCAACAAAAAAATCAAGCGTTGGAGGATAATAGCACAAAGATATTAGAAACATTCCCACCTGATGTAGATAGGTGTAAAAGATCAAGTACAATTCTGACGGCACAATGGAATGATATAAAGCTCGGTTGGTCATTTTTGAAAATAAGTAGGAAGAAGGAGTTGAATAAAATGAAATGTTTGCTCTAGTTGCTAAGGTAGTAACTGTTCGGACCTTCCTGGCAGTTGCATCTGTGCGAAATTGAGAGTTTCATCAGATGGATATTCATAATATCTTCCTACACGGTGAACTTACGCATAAAGTTAATATGAAAATGCCATCGAGATTTTGTGTTCCTAGTCTTAAGAAATTATGTCGACTCCAAAAATATTTATATGATTTGAAACAAGCTCCACAATGCTGGTTTGCAAAATTGACAAGTCTTTGATGAAATACATGTTCAAACAGTTGTACTCATATTATTCTCTTTTTACGATGCACCAAGGGGATATGCAACTTAACGTCTTAGATTATGTGGATGACTTGATTATCTTCGAAAATGACCATAGTGTCATTGAACGATTCAAAGACTATCTTTGTGCATGTTTTCACATGAAGAATTTGGGCTCTCTAAAGTATTTTTCAGGGGTTGAAGTTGCACGTGGACCAATCGAGTTATTTCTCTGTCAATAAAAATATGTCTTGAATATAATATCAAAGTTCAAGTTATTTAGAGCTAAACCAATCAATACTCCTATGGAACAGAATCACAGTTAGGCATTGGTAGAAGGAGCCAATTTGGAAAATCCAAAACGATATTGACCTCTGGTTGGTAGATTGATATACCTCTTTTCTTTAGTTGAATTATGCATTTATGGGAATTTTATTAAAGCAAATAAGAAACAAATGATGTTCAAGACAATGATAGAAGATACATAAAAGAGATAAATATCAATTACACCAAATAATCTTATTCCAACAGTTTCAATATTCAAGTAAGATCACATTATTCACAACATATTCCATAAAATTTACAATTCCCTTTTTAAATAAGATTTCATAATCACATAGGTCATCCAAGTCTATAAGAGTTCAATAACAGCAACCCGGATATCATTGAGTAAGTAACATGTTTCCTTTATTTCAGAAATTCAATCTAGTCATCAATAATCAATTCAACACTTGTTGTATCAACAGATAATCCATGAATGATATGTAAATGTGATGCATATGCTAGGTACCTTGATTTTCCAGTATACAAGAGCTCAAGTTTTTATTATGAGATGGATACCCATGGGGGACCCACGAAGTCCATATACTCCTCCAGAATTTCCTATTAGAGACCAGTTTTTGGCTAAATAGAATCATGTTGCAGGCGTGCAACCTGTCACCTCAAATATCATCATTATCATCTCGGTGTTGCCATAATATCATAAGTAATCTCACATTTACGGTCCCTTGGACCCACAACATTCACTACCACTCTCATATTAACATTTCAGAATCATGAGTGTATGAATGCAAATGATAGTATAAGGCAAGAAATCATAGTGTAATGGGATACAACCAAGTATGGAGATGAATATCACATGCTTCCAATAATTTAACAACATAACAATCCAAGTACAAATCAGGATATCATATCATAATCAAGTGTGATGAATGAACAAACAACAAAAATATGGAGATAAGCCCACATACGGAGACAAGCCCAATCAATTAGCAATCAGAACCAACATAAGGTTGATTCCCTAAATTACCCATCGATATAGTTCAACACTGGTACCCACTCAAACGTTTATCATAACCGACTGAGTGGGACCCCCAAGCACGGCCAATACCCCTCGATATTTATAACTAATTACGCACTTCTATCGAAGTCTTGTGAAAGTAAATCATAGCCTACCTCTGGGCCGAACAGGAGCGCTAACCAAATCAAGCCTCGGTGATCGCATTGCCCTTCTGCTGCGCCTTGTGATAATCGAAGTCTAATCACGCATATACTATTCGGTAATGGAGAGCTTACACAACATATAAGTACATAATCATTAACAAGCAAGACTTTAAATACCGACCACGAGCCCACGATGCCAAGACTCAAATTTTATTAATCAAAAATCAAGAACACATACTATGTAACCATATCCTTAAATTAATTAGGAAACTATACAGATTTTAGCCTTTAATTGAACAATATATAAAAAGCTCAAATTTAGAAGCCCTGGAATTTTACCCTAATTGGAATATGTGTCTATATTTAAATTAAACTCTACAACATGATAATCTAATAATTCTCATCATTAATTCATAATAATCAAGGCAGTCTAATATATGGAACAACCCTAAATTAATGATACAACTCTCTTATTCTCAAATGAACTTATACTTCATCATCCCCAAATTACATACACAATATATCACCATTAGAGCACCTTAAATCATAAAAGATGGAATTCTTACCCTAAGTGAAGGAATTTCCCTTAGACCTCTGAAAACTCCCTTCTTGAGGCTTTAGGTTCGAGACTTTCTAATTAGGGAAAAGAGGTTGACCTAGGGAATTAAATAGGACACCTGATACAGTAGTTCTGCCCCAGAAGAATCAACACCGCTGAGGTGGTGTAACTTGACACCTTGCCTCAGCGCCACAACATACCCAACCTCGTAGAGGCGAGCTTTCCCTTGTAGACAACTTCTCTGCCATGACAAAAACTCACAATTCCCCTACCCTATGCTTCTGTGAGTCAACCTCCCAATGAGGCGTACCTGCAGGAATGGACAAAGGTGCCATCGAAGCAGACACCAGACACCGGAAATGGAAAAACATCCTCAAACTCCCATCAAACACCCAAAACACTTCTGAGATCCCCCGGACACAAACATACATGCTTGTCTGAGGTAAATAGTGCTACGAACTCACTCACACCCTCGGATTTCTCATCTGACATGTCTAAGGGATACTTTTTTAAAAAATTCTTTGAGAAAATCAAATATCTAAATTTCACAAATAGCACCATAAAATACATTTGATTGTATCGAGAAGTGAACTAATGACTCAACTAAGTCATCAATGACCCTACGGAGTGACCGGAAGCGACAGAACTTAGAAATGAACTCATCTACTCAAACATCAACCTTGAGTCAAACTATCCAACACTAAGTTTCTAGTTTTAGATTTTTCATCCGAAATTCATGAAAATGAACCTTGAAATCCATGCCATCCATCCCCGCACATCACAAATCCCACACAGAATCTGCAGAAAAGGTAAAATAGTCAAATAGAAGTCACATGCTAAAAAAACAACCAGACATATCATTACAGGTTGTGACAATGGATTTGATAACAAACATAAGGTAATGAAATTTTATTTGACGAGATAACACATTTGTATAACCTCCTCTTCCTCCTTTGCAACACTCACTCAACAAATATTTTTTTGAATCTTAGAAAATCATCACTAGAAAACACATTCTAAGTAAGCGATTATGTTTTCCACTTTAAGTGACACGTGCAATGCACTATGAAATTCAATCATTCATATCCAAGTAAGAGAGTTTGAAAACATTTATCTGTGTATAACTTATAGGTGTATACAAAGAAAATAAAGATTTTATGCATGACGTGTATATTAAAATGGAAAAAAAATGACACCACAATATTCCAAGAAAGAAAAAATTCTTGAGAAGACAATTATGTCAACCGCAATTGTATTGTTATGGCTGAAGAATACATATAAGACAAAGTTGGTCAAAGAACCGCAATTGTATTGTTATGATTCTATATGATATATATATCAAAATTTAATTGATAGTATCATGCTGAAAGAACGGATATGGATTTGGACTTTATTCATAAAAGGACTATGGTTATGCAACACATCTAGCTTAAAGTTCTAATTTAGGATCCAATAAAATGTTTTTCAAATATGAATGCATATTACCAATTTATAAATTTTCGGTTGAAAATTCAGTTAAAAATAAGATAGAATACACGTATATACTTGTAAACTTCACTTTCCTGACCTCTCAACCTCAGATAATCCCATGCAGATTTAACTGTGAAGTCACCTCCATTTCTTAAAACCCACCAAGGTGAATCCACCTCTGTGTCACTATTTCGTGGCTTAACAATATCCACTATATGTTGTACAATATCTCTTGATAGAATTCCTTCCAACATGTGATATCCTAACTCCCATTTACCACCATTTCATTTACATTTTGAATGTTGTCATAATAATAGTCATTTTGAGAAACAAAATATAGAGCACTCAACCATATCCAGTTGTCATACCAAAAAAGTAATTGCCCATTTTGGTTTGCCACCATATATGTTGTTCTATAATGTATCTAGCTTGAAGCATCTGCTTCCAATTTTGACAACCATACTTCCACTGTACAATTACTAAATTGCTCTTCTTACAGTACTTGTTACTCATGAATGCACTCTATAAAGATGGAGTTATTTTGAAATTCCGACAGTATAAGGCCATTGAGACATCATGTAGTGATCTAAACCAAGTCCTCTTTCTTACTCTGGCACACATAAATATGTCTAAGAAACCCAATGTCTACTTTTCTCCCCTATAGTATTACTCCAAAATAATTGTGCATCTGCCTAATCACACAATTAGGTGAATTTAGGGATGATAATATATGTATGGGCATTCCTTGAAAGCACATGCTTGATCAATATTGCCCTACTCCCAAAGGACAATATTTTACCTTTCCAGGACTGTAGCATGTTCATGATCTTCATCAAATTTGGAATGTATTAATCCTTCTTCTGTTGTAGAAAATTAGGCATCTCAAGTAGGTGAAAGGAAATTCTTTTCTTCTTATTCTTGTAGCTCCTTCTACAATAATCTTTATATCTCCTGGTATATTATGATTTAAGTATACAACACTCTTTTCCTTATTCACCTTCTGTCCAGATGTCTCCTCATATTTTTATAATACTTCCATTATCAGTTTTAAGGACATAATGTCTACTGAAGAAAAAATGATCATGCAAGATGATTCACCTTAGGGCTCCATTTAGGCAGACTAAATCCGTTAAATTGTGGTACTTAATGTAAATAATTTAGGTTTATTCACAATACTTCTGCAATCAAAATAAACAGACTAGGTGAATGAGGATCACCCTGTTTTACACCCCTTGAGGATTGGAAGAAACCATGATGTTTCCTACAATAATTGAATACATGTTACTAATGGTTATGAAGACCATATCAATCAGTCTCTCTGCAGAAACCCATTTCCTCGGAACCTTAGTAAAAAATAACCAAGACTTCCTATCATATGCCTTGCCATGTCCAATTTAATGATCACATTTGATGTATTGGTCCTTATCCTAATATATACCACAATCTCTTGGGTTAATAGAATATTCTCCACAATATTCCTTTCTTTCACAAAACCAACCTGATTTAAGGAAATTAAATCATTCAGCACCACAGTTAGTCTATCATGTATCAGTCTAGAAAATATCTTGTTCTCAAAATTACTCAACCTTATTGGTCTCATATCAGAAAAGGTGTTGATTATATAATTTTTTGGTAATAAGACCACACAAAAATCTAGTAAGATCCTCCCCTATTATACTCCAGCATAACTGGTAAAACAATCTAGTAAATCCATTAGGGCCGTAGCACTTTCCCTATTTAGGCTGAAAACAACATTTCTTACTTCTTCTTGAGTTGACATCTTAGTGAAAACACTGTTTTGTTCTTCTGAAATCATCTTTGGCACATGGTCCAGAATTTCAAATTTACTAGAATCTATCTCCTTAGTAAATTGATCCTTAAAATCTTATTGACTCTTCTGCTATGTCATCATTCTCTTTTAACCACAAACCATGTTAATTCTATATTCTTCTCAATTACATCCTTCTTCTCCTTCCATGTACATAAGAGAGAAAGAACTTTATGTTCCTATCCCTATCTTGAAAACATTGCATGCCTGTCTTTTATTTCCATAATTGTTCCTCCAAATGCAAATATCTATTAAGATCAGCGTGAACTCTATGCAAATTCTCCTTATTAATAGGAGAAGGTTGCAATTAAAATTGGACTTCATGGACCTTGATAACATCCTCCAAAAGTTTCAATCTCCTGAAACATATTACCAAAGGTATTTTCTACTTCATTGAACCAATGCGGCCTTCACTTTCTTCAATTTATGATGGAACATAATGAAAGGATTAGCCATAAAATTGTTGGGTTTTGATATTGGTAAATAGGAAATGATGGGATAAAAATTAAAGAGGGTAAAAGGCTCTTTTGTCCCACATCGAAAAAAGGGAAGGAAAGAGAGGTGTATATATTACATTACACATTCTCGAGCTGCTAAAAGGGTTGAGAGGCAAGACCCTCGCCGTCGTGCCGCTCGCTCGCCGCTTCGGCTTCGGATTGATTGATAATCTTTTTGGACAAACGTTTCTTTAATTAATTAATTATTTAATTAAAAAAACAAATCCAAACGGATCGACCCGCGACCCGATCCGACCCGTCCGGCTCTCTCTCTCTTTTTCGAATTTCCCTCCAAAATGAGGTGACTATTCTGAATGGTTGCAACCATTCAGTACCTCTAACCCTATAAATTCTTGATCATTTCAAGAATTTATTAACTAATTCATATTCTAATCAATTCTGAAATTGCGTTGCTCTTCAACTCGAAAAATTTCATTACGTGTGATATCTCGCCGTTGAGTGGTTCGTTGCTACCGAATTTGGAGTACTACTATTCGGTAAGATAATCGCTTCTATCACGGGAGGCGATATTCCGTTAACCTCGAAATCTTGTGAGGGAATAATTTCCTTAAGGACACACTTTGAACTAAGTGGGCTCGATTACATTCGAAATTATTTTTCCAAAGCAGATTCTTTTTCGTTTATTGTTTCATTTATGTTATATGTTTCACTAAGTGATTAACATATTGTTTTGAATCATTATTTAGCCAAGTCTGATTATTATACCAACAATCTTAAGGAAATTATATTTATTGTATTTTAATCAGATCTGGTTTGAGATTAAAACTCGTGGTTTTCTACTGTATGAAATTTCATATTCTAACTTGAAGATATAAAAACTTCGTTGGAATATTAAAATCCAGAAAAAGTGTTTTCCAAAAAGGAAAAAAGTGTTTTTTTGGGAAGGAAAAAAAGTGTTTTTTTGGGAAGGAAAAAAGTGTTTTTCTTGTATGTTGTTTGGAGACTAAAATCTTGGATTTTCTACTCAGTTGAGATTAAAGTTTTCATAACTTTCATTTCATTTGGATACTTGATTTGAAGATATAAAAACTTCATCAAGTATACAACATACACCCATCAGACTTCGCTTCTATCAATTTTGATTCGGTTTGAAGAAATAAAATTTTCACCTTGTGTATTATATTTGTTTCTATCAAAATTGATTCGGTTTGAAGAAATAAAATCTTCACGTTGTGTATGATATTTGTGTGACGATTTGAAGAACATAAAACTTCATCGTTACGTTTAAGGAGATTAAAACTTGTGTAGTTTTCTACTCCATATGAATATTAGTATTCGACTCGAAGATATAAAAACTTCGTTGGAATACTAAAGTTTCATAATTACACAACGATTTGAAGAACATAAAATCTTCATCGCTACGTTAAGGAGATTAAAACTTGTGTAGTTTTCTACTCCATATGAATATTAGTATTCGACTCAAGATATAAAAGCTTCGTTGGAATACTAAAGTTTCATAACTATACCGTGATTTGAAGAAATAAAATTTTCATCGCTCAAATTACGATTTGAAGAAATAAAATCTTCATCGTTTAAGTTTCACAATTATACTCGATTTGAAGAAATAAAATCTTCATCGTTTGAGTCCGTGATTTAATTGCTATTCGGTTTTATTAAGTAAAACAGGTTTGTCGATTTGATGATGACAAACAAATAATGGCAATTGATCCGAATGATCGTGCGCAATCTTTGTCGAGTGCAATTTGGTTGGAAACCCAAAGCGAGTGGTGGCTGGATTCGGTGCCACTCGACATGTTTGCATACCGCAGAAGCATTTGCAACATATGCTCATTGGACCCAAGAGGTACTGCATGGGAAATACCGCAATGACCAAGGTTGAAGGATATGGGAAGATACTCGAGGATGACTTAGGCAAGGTCTCGACTTCAACAATGTTACGCACGCCCAACAATTCGGAAGAATTTAGTTTCACCGACTACTGTCAAAAACGGGTTTAAGTGTGTGTTGGTTAGTGAGAAAATTGTAATAAGTAAAAATGATATGTTCATAGGAAGGGCTACCTCACCGAGGCCTTTTCAAACTCAATGTAATGGTTGTTGTGATATTAATGGAAATTCACCGCCTTACTTATCGAGTCAAATGATTTATGGCATGTTCGTTTAAGACATGTCAATTACAAAACCTTGCGAAAATTGATCAATTTAGAAGTATTGCCTAAATTCGAGTGCAACAAATCAAAATGTGAAATTTGTGTTGAATCTAAGTTTGTTAAACATCCATATAAGTCTATTAATAGAATTCAAATCCTTTAGACTTAATTCACACGTATATATGTGATATGAAGTCAATACCATCTCGGTGGGAAAAAGTATTTTATAACTTTCATCGACGATCGCACTGACATCGTTATGTATATTTGCTTAATAGTAAGGATGAAGCAATTAATGCATTTAAGCAATACAAGAACGAAGTGGAAAATCAATTGAATAAAAGATCAAAATGATTAGAAGTGATAGGGGAGAGTACGAATCTCCTTGCGAGACATGTTTGGAATATGGAATTATTCATCAAACTATCGCCCTACACACCACAATCAAATGGAATCATGGAAAGGAAAACCGAACATTAAAGGAAATGATGAATGCCTTACTAATTAGTTAGGCCATCGCAGAGCTTGTGGGGAAGCTATCTCAGCCTAATCGAATACTCAACAGAGTACCCTACAAAGAAACACAATCTATTCCATATGATATATGGAAAGGAAGAAAACCCAACTTGAAATATTTCAAAGTGTGGGGTGTTTAGTAAAGGTCCAAGTTCCTTTGCCCAAAAGGGTAAAAATCGGACCAAAAGCGTGGATTGTGTTTTTATTGGCTATGCTCTGCAAAGAAAGCTTGTCGGTTTTGGTTCACAAATCGGACAATCACGAAATTCATGTTAATACGGTAATCAATCGGATAATGTTGAATTCTTTGAAAACATCTATCCGTATAAAATCGAATGTGAGTCGTCAAGTGAAAGATCTAAACGATCATGGAAGAACCAAAGGAAAGTATACCAAGCAAAGAGGATCTAAGGCGTAGCAAACGCCAAAAGACATCTACTTCTTTGGACGGACTTTGTAACATTCTTGCTTGAAAATGAGCCTCAAACATTTAAAGCGGCAATGTCATCTTACGATTCAACATTTTGGAAAGAAATCAATAGTGAGATTGAATCGATTTTAAACAACCATACATGAGTTAGTTGATCTTCCTCCCGAAATAAACCTTTAGGATCAAAATGGATCTTTAAAAGGAAAATGAAACGATGGCACTATTGACAAATACAAGGCAAGACTTGTGGTCAAAGGTTATAGACAAAAAGAAGGTCTTGATTACTTTGACACATACCGCCGATGTGACAAGAATAACATCTATTCGGGTGTTAGTGCAATGGCGTCAGTATATGGTCTTGAAATCCATCAAATGGATGTCAAGACACTTTCTTAAATGGAGAATCGAGGAAGAAATTTACATGGAACAACCTGAGGGTTTTGTGGTTCCTGGTAAAGAAAGGAAAGTGTGCAGACTTGTGAAGTCACTTTATGGACTTAAACAAGCACCCAAACAATGGCATGCAAAATTTGGCCAAACAATGTTGGCAAATGGATTTAAAATTAATGAGTGTGACAAATGTGTTTACATTAAAAATACTTCAAATCATGAAGTCATTGTTTGTTTGTATGTTGATGACATGCTGATAATGAGTAAAAATATTGTCGATATAAATGCTACGAAGCGTATGCTCGCTAGCAAATTTGACATGAAAGACTTAGGGGTTGCCGATTTGATCTTAGGAATTAAGATCCATAAAACTCCACAAGGTCTAGCATTATCACAGTCACATTATATTGAAAAAGTACTTGACAAGTTCAAGTATTTAAATTTCAATGTTGCAAAGACTCCAATTGATGTAAGTTTTGCACTTCAAAAGAACGGTGAAAGTGACTCACAATCGACTATGCACGAGTTTTGGGAAGTTTGATGTATATTATGAATTGTACACGACCGGATATAGCATGTGCTATAAGCAAGTCGAGTCGATTCACGAGTAATCCCAATCAAACTCATTGGATGGCAATGAAACGAGTCTTGGGATATTTACAACACACCCAAAACTATGCTTTGCATTATAATAAATATCCCGCAAGACTTGGGGATATAGTGATGCAAATCGATCACGGATCGTTTGAAGTTAAATCCACGTGGATATGTTTTCCACCGTCATGGAGGAGCGGTGTCTTGGAAATCATCAAAGCATACGCATCGCCCGCTTCTACAATGGAATCGAATTTATAGCTTTAGACAAGTAGGTGAAGAAGTTTGAATAGCTCGGAATTTCTTAGAAGATATTCCATTCGCCCAAACCTTTGGCTCCTATATGTATACACCGCGATGACAAGCAGCAATAGGTAGGGCAGGGAGCGTAATGTATAACGGAAAATCTCGTCACATACGACGGAGACACAATACCGTTAGACAACTTCTCTCGAGTGGCGTTATCACAATTGATTATGTAAAGTCAAGAGATAACGTGGCGGATCCGCTTACAAAAGGCTTATCTAGAGAGAGTTGGTAGATCATCAACGGAATGGGGTTAAGGCGAAGGACAAGTCATCACGGCAGAACTCTACCTAGCAGACGAGATCCCAAGAGCTAGGTTCAAGGAGATCAAACAAAGTCAGGATCGACGGTTCAACATTGTCAAATAACTCAACCCATTCTCGGATAAGACAATGTTGAAATAAGGATAAGACTTTATTGCTTGTTACTGAGTTAATAACGCTTTTAGGTTTTTTAATGGTTATCTAAATCGCGATGATGACCGGATAATGTGGCTATAGGACCACATGTTTAGAAATCACCTATGTGAGTGTTAAGTGTAAGCCGCTTTAAAGGGAATGACAAAGGCCCATTCTCTATGCACTCACGAGACCAAAGCGGTGTTCATGGTCAAACGAACACAACCGTGAGAACCATAAACGGTTGAGGTCGATTGTGTCTTATGTTGTCTAGGTATACAACAAAGTTCGACGGTCAATGATATCAAATCTACCGATTGATCGAGTATATCCGATATAAGTTCACTACGGAAAGTTCAAAGGAAACCTACTTATCCAGACGCAACAATTCTCGCCAGTATATCACACTCGTCCCGCACATTCTTCTATCTTATAATCATTCCCATTCATGTGGGGATTGTTGGGTTTTGATATTGGTGAATAGGAAATGATGGGATAAAAATTAAAGAGGTAAAAGGCTCTTTTGTCCCACATCGAAAAAGGGAAGGAAAGAGAGTGTATATATTACATTACACATTCTCGAGCCGCTAAAAGGGTTGAGAGGCAAGGACTCGCGCCGTCGTCGCCGCTCGCCGCTTCGGCCGCCGCTTCGATTTGGATTTGGATTTGGATTTGGATTTGCAACCATTCAGTACCTCTAACCCTATAAATTCTTGATCATTTCAAGAATTTATTAACTAATTCATATTCTAATCAATTACAAATTCAAGTTGCTCTTCAACTCGAAAATTTCATTACGTGTGATATCTCGCGTTGAGTGGTTCGTTGCTACCGAATTTGGAGTACTACTATTCGGTAAGATAATCGTTCTATCACGGAGGCGATATTCCGTTAACCTCGAGTACTGTGAGGGGAATAATTTCCTTAAGGACACACTTTGAACTAAGTGGGCTCGATTACATTCTGAAATTATTTTTCCAAAACAGATTCTGTTTTCGTTTATTGTTTCATTTATGTTATATGTTTCACTAAGTAATTAACATATTGTTTTGAATCATTATTTAGCCAAGTACAGATTATTATACCAACAAAAATATACCTATCAATGCTCTCTAACAGTATCTAAGAAGCTTTCATTCTTAACCCAAAAATTAAGAAATTTAAAAGGCTTCTTGATTGGGACAGTATTCTAAGCATAAGATATCAACAAGGGTGTATGATCTGATCCATTTCTTGATTAAATGTTGAAGTTCTATGCTAGGATACAACCCATGTATACTTTAATTTCCAAAGCATCTATCCAACCTCTTGAAAATATAATTCTCTCTACTTTGTCCATTCCACCAAGTATATTTACTCCCTTTGAAACCCAAATCATACACTTCACAATTTTGTGTACAATATATTAAAGTCTTGTACTTGACTTTCTCTAACAGGGAGGCCCCCATATTTTTGTTCTTCAAAAGTTATCACATTAAAAGCACCCTTTATCATCCATGGATTGGTGAAACTATCAGTTAAAGCTTCTAAACTTTCCCACAAATCAAGCCTTTTTCATTGTGTACATTTAGCATATACAACTGTAATTAGCAAATCCTGTTGTAACATTTGGCTTCTGATTTTGATAGTGTAATGCTCCATATGATCAGCAACCACATCCACCTCAAACATCTTATCCACAAAAATCCATATTTTACTACATAAATTCACCAAAGCAGTATTCATGTTCAATCTCCTATATTCTTCAATTTTGTCAGGATCTTGGAATGGTTATAACAAGTCAATAAATCCAAAATTGTATGTAAGATGCATTTTTGTCAATCTTTGAAAAGCTTTCATAGAATTCACTGACCTAATATTCCATATTAGTGCATTCATCAGGAAACATTTATTTTACTTAGAGCCCATGTGTCATCTTATTTCCTTTTCCTAGTCCTTTGTGATATTGGAAAAATATCTTCTTCCCTCATAGTAGCTTGATAGTTTGATTCTAATGATTGTCCATCCATGTCCCTGCTTGCTTCCTGTTCTTGTTGTCTCATATTAAGTTTTTGTGGTGTCTTTACTTGTGTAATTATTTGCATGTTAGCCTTACTCCTCTTCTTCTGCTGATTGATGTTGCTATTTTCTTTTTCTGCAGATTCCTCAAGTTTATGCCCAGTGTCCCATTTCATAGAAGTATCCCCTTGCCCTTTATTTTGTTGAACATTTTTTCCTCCTTTTGTAAGGTTAGTCTTCTATTTTATGATATTACTTCCCTGATTATTTTGCTTACCTTGTGTCTTCTTGTTCTGACCGCCACTTGTAACCGTTGGTATTTTAATACTGCTACTCTTGGTTGCATTTTTTATGCCTTCACTCCTATCTTTTGTATTGACAATGTCCTCTTCCCCTTGCCTTTTCTTATTTTGACTGCTACATGTGTTTGTTTGTGTTTTTATGATCTCCTCTTCACCTATTTGTAACTGCTCTATATATCCAACCCTACTGATATATTATATGCCTCTATTTCCTCATCTTCATTGTATCCTTCTTCCCTTTCCCTTTGACGTTCTGTATGAAAGTTTTCTTTGACAACTTCTGTTTGAAGTTCCAAAGACTTGTCTGTGTCAATCTCCCCTATCTTATCATCCTTCCTTTTTTCTGGCTACTTTGTTGGTTTGGCTATTGTTCTAGGAAAACTTTTTTCAGTCCACTCTTTTGCTCTTCCTCTTCCCCTTTATCCTGCTTCTCCTCCTCCTCTTTATTAAGCACAGCAAAGGCATTGCTTGTGACCATTGTCTCCCTTTCTTTACTTTTATTTCTCTCCTCATCATATATAATTCTTCCTGACTTATCCTTGTTGTATTTATTTCTTCTTAACATCCATTTCTGGCTTCCTTGCTGATTCTATTATGTTCTACCTCTGTAATTTGCTTTAAGAGCCTCTTCATTCTCCTTTTTCTCCCTGCTGATCTCTTCCCTAAACTTCTTTTCTAGATCTAGATTTAAAGCGCTACATTTACTTTCAGCATGTCTTTGCAGTTTACAATGTTTACAGTATTTTGGCACAAAGTCATAGTTTATGGTTATCCATTTAGATTTAATTTTTCATGTTACTTTATCTTCTATAGCAATATTGATTCTATTTGGATGTGTTGCCATTAAATCTAACTCCACTTTCACCTTTGCACAACTAGGCTTGGTTCTGTTGGTTGTGGCAAGATCTATTATTAGGGGCTTTCCAACTGTAGCTACTAGGGAAAATACTTCCTCTTTAGCAAAGAAATATAGAGGTAATTCAGGAAAGCTTATCCATGTTATTGCCATGATGTTTCCTCTTTTGGTTTAAACCAAGGATCCCAAATCAAAGGCCTAATCTGACAATATCTATCATGTACCTTCAAATAATATGCATGTGTGGACATCATCTATATATAATCTTTCAACAGGTTCAATCTGATCAAGATATGTCTCTCCTTAATTAGCTCAATTATTGTTGGGCCTTTTATTTTATATTATATTAGAATAATCATCCTTAACTCCTTAATATCAATGATATCATATGAAAATTTTCCTATTACTGCATACTGTAAATTCTCCTTCATGATTAATTGTTGAATTTATGATGATTTCCACTTTATGTAAGGTTCTGCATCCACATATGTAATAAGCTTTAGTGGACATTTATCTAGATTTCATTTGTGAAGTGTATTGGGTTTTAAGAGATTTGAATATATGGGTGATGAAATTGTTGTAGGGTTTGTATCATTAGGCAAAATCTTAGGCTCGTTTGAATATGGTATAGGTAAATTGTTAGGCTCTCTTGAACTAGGGGTATTTAGTGTAGGTTTAGGTATGATTGGGTGTGTAATGAGAGGTGGAAAGTTATCATTTAATTATTAGGAACTGAGGAGGGAAGAACAACTACCAGTAGGGGTTGTCCTCCGGTAGGGTTGGACATTCCGACCAGTAAAGTGGCGGCTAGGGTTTGGTTTTTCTAAGGAGAGAAGAGAGTGTTTAGGTGATCATCCGATTGATATCTCAGTTTTACACAACCTGAGTTGTTATATTACGTGCATGTTTTGTCTCAATTCATGCAGCAACCAAAGGTAGCACACTGGAATGCAACTCTCTGTATGGTACGTAACTTGAAGAAGAATCCAAGACATTGTGATGAGGAAATATTGTGATCTCCAGTTGTACGGATGGTGTGATTCTAACTAATATGGATGCTCGTTGACTCAATAATCACATACCGATCGATTTATCTCCCTCGGGAATTCACCCGTATCATAGAAAACCAAGAAGCACCATTGTCTCTCGCTCATCAGCGGGGGTAGAATACATATCAATGGCAATGACAGTCTGTGAATTGAAATGGTTAAAGGAAAATTTGTGTAGTTTGTACGTTGACCATAAATCCCCATAAATCCCCATTGAAAATGTATTGTGATAGTCAAGCGACATTATATATTGCTCAATATATGATGTTTCATGAATTGACTAAACATATTGGAGTCTGCTGTCATTATGTCCAGGATTTACTCCAATCTGGTATAATACTTTCAGTCACGTGTCAATCAATGAGCAATTGGCTGATGTGTTTACAAAGGTTTTTGACAAATCACAACATGAATATTTACTTGGCAAATTGGGCATTAGTAATCTTCATCCTCCAACTTGAGGGGTATTGAGATCAGATGTGACCGGGTTGGTTTGTCACGCCGATGGAACACTTTTCTAGTCTAACTAATCTAATTGTAATAGTTTTAGTCCATTTATGATACAATTGTAATTATGATAAAATAGGATTTGGAGTCCTATTAAAATAGGGTTACCTTATTAGACTTAATTGTGGGGTGGCTAACTTGTATATAAGGAGATTACTATGATTAATGAAAAGATGAAAGAATTCTAAAAATTATTTTTGTCTCTCTAAATTTCCGTCTCTGTCTCGCTTAAAAGCAAATCTTCCAATTTATGCTCAACAAATGAGCCCTAATTTTTGGATCCGACTTTGTTGGTGTAGATTCCAAAGCTTTAGCCAATAATTTTCGGAAACCAGATAACCCATCATAGGTCGTTTACTTCTAATACCAGCGAAATCTAGCAACAAAAGACCAACTCAAATGCAATTTCTTAGCCACGGCTCACGGGTTTCAAATCAATGGAGCCAAATAAATAGATATTTGTTTTCTTGCCACAAAATAACTACCAAATCTCAATATTTAGTTGGCAACAATCTCAAACGGTCGAAAATCTCCACTTCAAAATAAAAAAACAATGAACTCAAAGACCAAAACAATGAAAGTAAAAAATAAATCAGGAATTTTCAATATTCACTTTTTTGTAATTTTGGTGGTTCAAAATCTATGAAACAATTGAGTATTAGAATACTCAATTTCTCCAAAGCTCTTATATCAATTGATGTAAAACAAGATACGGAAGACAACAAATCAAAGATAGCAAGATAAATTAATGATAGATTGAAGAAAGAAAGGTAAAAATACACAATTGAAGAAATTTAAAGACCCATAATTAGAAAATTCAGAACCTCTAAATTAATCATACAACTAATTGTACTAATCCAAGGAGGGAGAGAATTGATCTCAAATGTCCTCACAATGAAACATTCAAGAGATAAAGGGATAAACCCACCAACTCACAAAGAGTATCAATATTCCTCAACATAATCTAAAAAAATCTACATCATATTATATTTATACTACTAGCGTTAATGTCACACCCCAATCTTGAGGGCGTGGCCGACACCTCGAGCAGAGCGTATACATATGTATCATAACCTAAACACATAACTGTATGGGCTGACAAAGCCTCAGAATGATAGTCACAAAATAAGTCGAAATAAAAAAACCTGAAAAAAGGACAGCTAGCCAACATGTATATACAATAAGACCGGCAAGGCCATAATGGGTGTACTAACAGCTAACAAGAGGTCGACAAGGTTGTACAACAACCACTAGTCATCAAGCCTCTAATAGTACTAAAACATGTCATCAGGTCGGAACAGGGCTCCGTCATACCCAAAATAACTATAAACATAAGCAACGTTGCATACCTACTCTATATAGAATCTCCAAAAAAGTGGAGTGTGATGACCAACAGTTGAATCAAATAGTCTACTGAGGAGGTGTGTACATCTATCTACCTGCACATGCGGGCATGAAAAACAACACACCAACAAAGAGCATACTGTAAATAAATGAGATATAATCATGTATATAACGCCGTAGGCCTTTATGGGCACTATCTTCTATATAGGACATCGCATATATAATAGCATAGGCCCCTATTGGCAATATCATCAATACCATACATGTATAGGTTGCATATATAATGTCATAGGCCTCTATGGACAACATAGATACATAATATATACACATGATCACGCAATGAACGTTAAATACTATTTAAGCATGTCGAAGTGACGTAAGGTTATTACACCTCGGACGATCCTTATGCATATAACATATCATTTCACTTTTTTCCTAATACGAAGGGACAAAACATATCAAATCTAGCTTTCGGGAAACAAGAAGGAACCATATTATGTTAATATAGGAGATATGCTACAAAGTGCAAAAATTTCTCCCGACAAGGGACAAACAAAGGTCATGGATTAATTCAATGGAATACAAGATATGGTAACTCGAGATATTATGAATAAAGTTGATTGGAATATGTTTCATTTCATTTTTGTTCGATAATAAGATCATGCAAAGAAGAAGAGATAAGCCATACATACTTTGTCGCCTTAGTTATACCGATTCCACAAGCTCTCGTACACTCTGTGAATGATTGTCTACATTATGAATTATTGGTATCAACAACGGCTCCATAACTAATAAGAAGACTCATTTAGATATTTTGTCGAACACCTTGCGTGCATAAAGTTCATGTTACTTGTTATGCTCAATCATGTACATGTATCAACACCACAAGTTTCTCGTTAACTTTCATCTATCTCTTTAACTCAATTAACAACCCAACAACTTCATACCACACTCTTAAATTACACAAAACATCCCAACAACATCATAACTTAGTTTCAAGGTTCATGAGAATTTTTCTATAAGAATTCTTCAACAATCACACCTCAAATACTTGTATAATTCTAAGAATAAGAAAAGAAGAATAAGACTTACCTCCACACACAAGAATCTTTCCAAATTAAAGGTTACTCATTTCCAAAAATTCTCCAAAAATCAACACAATGAGGAGAAAGATGATCTAATGATAACCACGGGATTCCTTACGTTGAGATTATTTGATTTGCTTTTGATTTATGTTTAGGATCATACGAGAATTTTTAGATGTGACTTAGGAGTTGTTTAGGGTTGATAAATGTCATAAAATAACAAGAGGATTAAATTAGACTGATTTATAGGAGTTGAAAAGTTGGTATCGACATATCTTGCGGCAGGTCATGCGTCTCGCAAGACCTTCCTGCATCTCGCAAAACATGCTGCATCACCCCTAATTTCTTTGTCAATCCTTGCACCCTCTCTACGTCTCGCAGATACTTCCTGCGAGTCAGAGGTTATTCTCTATAATTCACAGAGTGTTCCAGGTGTTGGCATCTCAATATACTTTCTCGAAACCTACTTTCGTTGATCTGATAAGTCTTAAACCTTTCCGAAACATACTCAACACATACATAAAGGTGTATTAGTCTTTTATAGTGATCATACCATCTTTGAGCGTACGTCGGCTATCATTACGGTAATGACGATGCACGAAAATATGAGGTGTAACATCTTTCCCCCTTAAGAACATTCGTCCTTGAATGTGGAGGTAAAATTCTACTTCTTAGTATTCTTAAAAAATTTGGCAGAGTTTCCTCTGTAAGTAGAATTATGCAAAACCTGCTACGCAGCCAGAATACATATTCAATGCCACACAAGGCCATAAAACAACATAATATAACAATATTTGCCCCACATGACCGTTTATCCATCCAGAAATCAAAAAGGTTAGTCATAACTCACCTCAACTATAAAATGTCAAAATCTCATTTGCATCTGTCATATCTGAATCAACAACATTGCTTATACAAGGCATATAATATAAGCTTGATATATAAGGTAGAAATAGGAAAATTTTATCGCACGAGTGTCGATATAAACCTGTAGTCTGAAATAATTAAGGGTAGCTGTATTTCATGTCCTTCTCAGCCTCTCATGTCACTTCTTCCATTTTATTGTTCCTCCATGGCACCTTAACAGAGGCTACTTCTTTGGTATGTAGCTTGCAGATCTGGCGATCTAAGATGGCAACTGGGTGTCTTCATATGATAAGTCCTCTGTAATTTGAACATCCTCTATAGGGGTAATATCATAGGGATCTCATATGCACTTTTCAAGCATGAATATGTGGAATACTAGATGGACTGCTTCTAACTCTAAGGGTAATTTAAGCCTATAAGCCACCTGGCCAATCCTCTAAATAACTTTATACGGTTCGACGTACCTGAGACTAAGTTTGCACTTCTTACTAAACCTCATCACACCCTTCATAGGTGATACCTTCAAGAATACCCAATTACCAACAGCAAACTCTATGTCTCAACATTGATTATCGGAATAGGACTTCTGTCGATTCTAGGCAGACAACAATCACTCCTGGATCAACATTACATTTTCTACCGCTTGTTGTAGCAATTCAGGTCCCAATAACTTTGCTTCATCAACTTCAAATCACCTGATAGGAGATCTATAATTCCATACATATAAGGCTTCATATGGAGCCATCTTGTTTGAGTAATAACTGCTATTATGGGCAAACTCAATTAGCAGCAAATGATTTTTCTAACTTCCCTTAAAGTCAAAGACATAAGCTTGTAACATATCTTCGAGTGTCGGAATAGTGTGCTCAGCTTGTCTATCTGTTTGCAGATGAAAAGTTGTATGAGATTACCTGAGTACCTAAACTTTTCTGGAAAGATCTCTAGAAGTTAGCTATAAATTAGGAATTTATGTCAGATATTATAGAGACTAGAACCCCATGAAGTCGAACTATATCCTTAACATATAACTTGGCATAATCTTTGGCCGAATAACAAGTCATGACAGGTAGAAAATGGATTAACTTTGTAAGCATATCAATAATAACCTAGATAGAGTCGAATTTTCGATAAATGTTAGATAAATTTGTAATGAAATCCAAATTGATTGTCTTCAATTTCCACATCATAATATCTATATGCTTAAGCAAACCTCTAGGTTTCTAATACTCAACCTTAACCTGCTGGAAATTTGGACACTGTGCCAAAAAATTTGCAATATTTTTCTTCATGTCGTTCCACTAGTAAATCTGCTAAAGATCATGGTACATCTTAGTATAAACAAGATGAATAGAATACTTGGACTGGTGAATCTTTGTCATAATTGTTACACCCCGTAGTTCCAGGACACGTGTAAGAGAACGTACGTGAGAAATTTTGAATTCTTTTTGGTTGAAACGATAGAAAGATTATTTTGTTTCTATGGAAAATTATTCCGAGCCTCGTGAAGGAAAAATGTTTAGTAAAGGGAATTGAGTTCCCGAATTTGATATTTGAGACTTATAGAATTTATTGGAATTTCGGGAGATGAAATATTTTGGACCAACCGGAGGGCGACACGTGTCACCCTCCACATGCCCATGTTGGGCGAGAATGACCAAGACAAGTGGACAAGTTGACTCTTGATATTTAAGTCATCCAAATCCAAGTCACACAAGTGTTTTAATCTTAGCCATTGATCTCTTTATATATTCATTACTAGTGCAAGACTAATTGGACACTTAGAAAAAATTCAAAACTTCATTCTTGTTCTTGAGGCTCTCGGCATTGAGCCCTAATCCACACAAAAAAAATCGTTTGTTTTCCATAATTCACAATACTTAAACCCAAGGTTTCTAGGGGTATTATAAGGATATCTCAATACAAAGATCCCGGAAAAGCTACGTTTTTACATTAGTCGCAAGATGAAAACCTAAGTTGTTTTCATAAGTTTTGTTTGGAAATTGAAGGGAAGTTGTTTATGAACTTCTAAGGGCTTCAAATAGCGGATTGGAGCGTGAAGGAAAGGAGCTAAGTTTCTAAGGAGCGACTTTGGATCTTGGAGTTATATTTGGGCTTAACAAGGTAATGATCTTCATCTTACTTATGTGATTAAAGATTACATGTTTTAGTAGTTGATATATGATCATGTGAATTATATAATAAAGATTGATAAGTGTTATGGAATATTGGAAGCCTAAATCCGAGAATGACCTTGTTAGCCATTGAAATTGAAATAAAATTTGGTCGATAGTTATAATCATCGCATGTTGTCTGAAGAAAAGATTGTAGTTGTTATAATCGATTGCGGCTAAATAACATGTTAGACTAAACAACTTGGATTGAAAAGGAATTGGATAAGACTTTGCATTTTTGTACATTGTAGCCGAAAATGGCATTGAATTATTGGACTATTTTTATATCTATTGTGGGGCAGAATTTTACATGTCATGTACGACGTGTAATCCCCTTGGACTAGTTGATGTGATGAGCCTTAAATGTGGCATATTGGTTATTGATTTAGGGCCTTGAAAAAGGTGGAAAAGTATGTAGAAACAAATGAAGTGCTGCCCAAATTTCCGTAGAATATGAAGCTTTACACTTAGAATATTCTACGTTTGAAAGCTTGAAGTTGATAGACGTATTATGGTCATTATAGGTTGACATACTACGTGCGGCATATTGGACTTAGCAAGTGGATTGAACCAAAGAGGTATGTAGGACTTTCCCTATCTCTTGAGCATGAGTTTAATAAATGTATAAGTACGGTAGACGTACGAGTTTTAAAGGAAATTTGGTTTTGTTTTGATATCATTGGCTTGATGTAAGAATGTCTAAGTTTGGTTGAGTTAGAGAAATAACTCACTTGATTTTAAAGGATGAAAATGCCTTAGTTTTCTAAAGCATAAAATTGTTATAACGGCTTTATGGGAAGTTAAAAGAATGGTTTACTTGATCGATTTCAAAAGAGGATCAAAGACTTGATATAAAAAAGGATAACTTGTTTAAAGGTATAAGTTACTTAAATTTTCGAAAATGGAAAACTTGATTTCAAAGCCTTGAAATGAATTTCTAAAGGCGTAGTAACTTGATATGGAAAGTAAATATGTTTTGATACTGCGGGTGTTAGTATCTTGGGGTTTTTATATGGAAAATGGTCATTTTAAAAGGATAGAAGTACGTAGTACTTTGGGGTTAAATTCTCGGATTTTTCATGATATGTTAGTGCCTTAAGTTAAATAAAATGAGAGTGCATGTTAATTAAGTCCAATAAGAAGTTGAGGGATTTCTTAACTTACTTATGTTGTTTATGGTAGCCGGTTGTGCTTGTGTTATATTATTCTTCACGGGGTCATTCCCCGGGCATGTTGCATATTCTGTGGATTTGCTCCCCACGATGCGAGGAAGTTACCTCATGCGAGTCCGTAGGGCTCATGCGGGTGAAATAGTCCCATGCGGGGCGGACAAGTCCTATGCGAGGACCGGAAATGTTTATTTTGTTAATCACATGCTTCCTATTTTAAGAACCGGAAATGTTTATTTTGTTACTCTCATTATTAATAAGGCACATTATACTGTTAATTTGATTATCATACATGTCTCCAGTTTTATTTTAGACTTATGATGTAAATTACAGTATTTCCAGTTTTACATACTTGGTACATATTTTATCGACCTCTCCTTTCCTGGGGTTGCTCATGTCGCAGGTGGTAAACAGTTGTGGATCCTCACTCTAGATCATCGATCGGTTGTCGAAAGCTCCATTTCTCCGAGGCTTGTCTTTGGTACGGCTTTCACGATGTTGTAGATTTATGCATATCTGTGGTATGCGGGCCTGCCTGGCCACAGTTGATTATGTCAAAATTCTTAGAGGTCTGTAGTCATATCTTGTGGGTCAGTTTGTATAAAGATGGGATGTAACTGTTGTTGGATATGTACTTGTATATATATGTCCAGGGAGGTGGCCTTTTCGGCTAGCCTGTTATTTTTTTTTTCTGTTGATGTACGTTAGGAGTTTTATGTATGTTCCGCTGATTTTCTCTGATGTATACCGTAGTGGTACCTGTAGTGGCACCGCCATGCCCGGGGTTGGGTCGTGACAATAATCTGCCCTCCGAGTCCTGCAACATCAGGCACAGATAATCGACCTTTGTATTTAAGAACCTCGTTATCTAACAGCTCAAACAACTGATTCTTTTGAAAGGAATCCCTTCTCTCATTCTGACCAACTCTAGATCATCAAACTGCCTTGCTTTTACTTCTGCTACTAAGGATGATTCTGCAACATTCTGAAATATAGCACTTTCAGTATCTGTGTCAAGCAGTCACACACTCAAGCTGGCAAACTGACATGGATCTTTAGTCATTTCCAATTATCAGCCTCTATATGCCTCATGCTATCAATGGACTTATGTCTCAAGGCATCAGCTACAACATTTATTTTGCCGAGATGATATAGGATATCAATATTGTAGTCCTTTAGTAACTCAAACCATATCATATGCCTCAAGTTCAATTCATTCTACCTGAATATATATATTTTAAGCTCTTATGATCAGTAAATAAGTTAAAATGAACCCCATATATATATAGTGAAACCATATCTTCACGGAAAATATAATGGTCGCCAACTCAAGATTATGAGTCGGGTAATTCTGTTCATGCTTCCTCTACTGTCTCAAAGCATATGCAATCACCTTGTCATGTTGCAACAGAACATTGCCCATGCCAACTCTGGAGGTATCACAATAAACAACATATCTCTCTGCACCTTCTGGAAGTGCTAGAATAAGTGATGATGTCAACCTACCCTTCAACTCCTGGAAACTCTTCTCACAAGCATCTAACCATTGAAACTTAGATTTCTTATGAGTTAACTTCATCAATGGAGCAGTAATATAAGAGAAATTCTCCACAAACCTCTGATAATAACCTTCCAAGCCCAAGAAACTATGTACCTCAGTAGGAGTTGTAGGCCTCGACCAATTCTTCATAGCCTCGATCTTTTGGCTATCAATTTTAATTCCCTCGTCCGAAACTATATGACCAAGGAAGGCCACTGAATTCAACCAGAACTCACACTTAGAAAAATTTGCATATAACTCACGACTCTAGAGCGTCTATAAAACCGCTCGCAAATAGTCTACATACTTTGTCTCTGATCAAGAATATACCAGAATGTCATCTATAAACACAATCACGAAGATATCCAACAATGGATTGAACACCCAATTAATCAAGTCCATGAAAGTCACTGGTGCATTAGTAATACCGAATGACATAACAAGAAACTCAAAGTGATCGCATTTAGTCCTAAAAATGGTCTTCGGAATATTTTTCTCATTTACCCTCGACTGATGGTATCCAGACCTAAGATCAATCTTTGAAAAATATTTAGCACCCTGCAACTGATCAAACAAGTCATCGATCCTTGGAAGTGGATATTTATTCTTGATAGTAACCTTATTAAGCTGACGATAATCAATACACATTCTCCACGTGCCATTTTTCTTACTAACAAACAACACTGGCGGTCCTAAGGAGAAGTATTAGGCCTAATAAACGCCATGCTAACAAATTGTTCAGTTGCACTTTCAACTCAACAGGGGCCATCCCATAAGGAGGAATAGATATAAGTTGGGTGCCCAAAAGCACATCGATGGCGAAGTCAATTTCCCTTTCGGGAGGAATACTTGAAAGGTCATCATGGAAGACATTTGGAAACTCATTAACAACAAGAAAGACTGAAGGGTTGAAGTTTCTTCCTCTGCATCTCGTACTCACACCAAATGACAGATTTAAACTTTTCAAATCATCTTTCATGCCTTAATGTAGGAAATAAACCTCCCCTTAGGCGCTTCCACGTTGCCCTTTTCATTCTATAGCGGGTTCACCTAGAAAATTAAAACAAATAATCTTCGTCCAACATTCCAATAGCGTAACAAGAGTCTAACCAGTCCATGCATATAATGACATCGAAATCCACCATTATTAATTCATTCAAGTCAACTAGAGTATGACAATTACATATTATCACCTCACAACCCCGATACACCCATCTATATCACTGACTCACCAACCGGTGTAGATACTACAAACGGATTAATTAATAACTCATGTTCTCTACCAAACATGACAGCAACGAAATGAGTAATATACGACAAAGTGGAACATGGGTCTATTAATGCATATAAATCAAAATAAGAGACAGATAATATACATGTCACAATATCAGGAGACAACTCTAGGTCCTAAAGACCAGCCAACACATAGATATGGTTTTAATGACCGCGCTAAGCTAGACGTTCCACCTCTACCTCTACCAATCAATATCTGAGTACCCTGTCCAATAGGGCATACAAATGAAGAAAAAGTAGTTACAAATCCCATCGGCTGCGCCATACCATCTCCGTCTTTCATCGGACAATCTCTGGCAATATGTCCCGGATAACCACAAGCATAACACACATCTATTCCCCGACTGAACTGTCCTGGGTGGGCCTTTCCATACTTATACATTAAGGCAAATGAGGCCTCATCTAGCTTGAATTTCCTATATACTGCGGGTCTGACTCCCGTGAACTCTGACCCTGACCAGACTAAGTAGACCGATCATAACACTAGTCCTGAAATAATGGTAGTGCACTAGTTTCCAGATAAGATGGGCGTTTGGAAGATATGTCTTGAACCATATCTGAATTCTCCAGCATCACCTGCAGAACCCTCTTATGTTGGCCCCTATCATGCTCTCGATCAACCCGCTACTATCTCTTACAATCATCTAAATTTTGTGCATAATCCTAGATACGAGCAATATTCATATCAGATTCAGAGAAGCTGTGGTACACTCATTAACCAAGTGCATCCCCAAGCCATTAACAAACCGATGTAATCAATCATTTATATCAACTATAATAACATAAGCATATCTTGCCAAAGAGTTAAACTACAAATTGTATTCGCGGACACTCATATTACCCTGCTGAAGGAGTAGAAACTTATCTTGTCTGGCCCGTCGGAACTTGACCCACAAATACTACTATAAGAAAGCATAAAAAAAATTCCCTCCATGCTACTAGTGGGGTACAGGGTCCCCTGGACTGCTCTCACGACTCATACCATGCCATATTGACATCCTGCAATCTATAAGATGCTAGCTCCAGTATCGGTGGCATGTATTACCCGCAAAGTCTATTGTATCTGATCTACAAAGTTCTACAAATCCCCATTAGGGTCTGATCCTATGAATATCAGAGGGTCTAGGTTGATGAAATCCTAGACTCTCACATTGACCGCTCTATCGAAAGAACCAACAGTCTGACATTGGACCTGAGTGGCCACCAATATAGTCAATAACTGCACAACACTTTTCATATCAAGATCCTGATCAGGAGCATCCTAGAGAGGAACTAGAGGTACCGCAACTCTCATGTGCTCCTTTAGAGGTGGTCGTGCTCCGGAAGCCTAAGAGACAACCTCATTATAAGGCTCATGATGGCCTATATTAGTAGCATCAATATCCAGCCTCCTGATAGTTGTATGTCATCTAGTCATAGGCATTTTTGAAAGTATAAACAAGATAAGGATTAGAAGTTGAACACTTACGACTTAGCTCTATTGAATGATCTAGATCAAGAAGGAAGGTAACCATCATAAATGTCTTGTAGACGCATGCTTATAAGTGTGGTGCATAACACACCCATAAACAAGACTCTACTTGACACGACTTGCAGACTTCATATGATAGGTCTACCCTAATACCAAGTTTTTCACACTATAACCTTGGAGGGTGCGGCCAACACTCGACACTTAAACGGCCAGATCGTACCACCAGCATATCATTACTTGAACACATGACCGTCTGGGAAGATAAGGTATCAGAATGATAGCCACAAAAGAAGTCAGAATAAAACAACCTATAAACAAGGGTAGCTAACCAACATGTATATATAACAAGGTCGGCAAGGTCATAACGGGTGTACTAACAGCTAACAAAGAGGCCGACAAGGCCGTACAAATGATTGTACAATAACCACTAGTTTGTAAGACTCTAAGAGTACTACAATATGTTATTAGGATAGGATAGGACCCGGCCATATCCAAAATAACTATAAACATAAGAAACATTGTCTACTGACTCTGTACACAAACTCTTGGAAAGTGGATTGCGATGACCAATAGTTGAATAATATATCCTACTAAGGAGGTGCGTTCGTCTGTCTACCTGCACCTGCAGGTATGAAACATAGTTCCCCGGCAAAGGGGATGTTAGTACGAAAGAATGTACTGAATATATAAGGCATAAATAAACATAAATAAGGGCATTAATGAGAAAATGGAACCAAAGGAAACAACTTATAACTCATAAATGTCATTGTGGACCATACTGTACATAAATGAGATATAATCGTGTATATAACGTCGTAGGCCTCTGTGGGCAATAGATTCTATATAATATATTGTGTATATAATGTCATAGACCTCTATTGGCAATATCATCAATAGCATACATGTGTAGGTTGCGTATATAACGACATATGCATATGTGAGCAACATAGATACATAACATATACATATGAGAATCACTCGATGAACATGGAATACTCTTTAAGCTTGTCGGAGAAATGTAAGGTTGTTACAACTTCGACGATCCTTATGTAGATAACATATCATTTTACTTTTTCCTATATATCAATTAGAAGGGATAAAACATATCAATTCTAGCTTTCGGGAATCCAACAAGGAATCATATTATGTTAATATAGGAGATATGCTACAAAGTGCGGAAATTTCTCCCGACAAGGGACAAACAAAGGTCATGAATTACTTCAATGGAATACAAGATATGGTAACTCAAGCTATGATGAATGGAGTTAGTTAGAAGATGTTTCATTTCATGTTTGTTAGATAATAAGATCATGCCAAGAAGAAGAGATAAACCCTACATACATTGTCTCCTTAGCTACACGGATTCCACAAGCTATCGTACGATCTATGAATGATTATCTATATTATACGAATGTTTGGTATCAACAACGTGTCCATAACTTATAAGAAGACTCAATTAGACATTTTGTCGAACACCATGTGTGCATAAAGTACATGCTACTTGTTATGATCAATCCTATACATGTATCAACACCACAAGCTTCTCGCTAACTTTCCTCCATCTTCATAACTCAATTAACAACCCAACAACTTTAAACCATACTCTTAAATTACACAAACAATCTAACAACATCATAGCTTAGTTTCAAGGTTCATGAGAACTTTTTCTATAAGAATTCTTAAATAATCACACCTCAAATACTTGTATAATTCTAAGAACAAGAAGAGAGGAATAAGACTTACCTCCAAACACAAGAATCTTTCCAAATTAAATGTTACTTCACTTCTAAGAATTCTCCAAAAATCAACAAAATAAGGAGAAAGACGATCTAACGATAACCACGGGATTCCTTACGTTGAGATTACTTGATTTTCCTTTGATTTTGGTTTAGGATCATATGGGAGCTTTTGGATATGACTTAGGAGTTGCTTAGGGTTGAGAAATTTCATAAAATAACATGAGGATCGAATTAGACCTATTTATAGGAGAGTTGAAAAGTTGGCACCGACATATCATACGACAGGTCATGTACTCATGTGACTCGCAGGACCTTCCTGCATCTCGTATGACATATCGTAGGACATACCCCTGCACCCCAATTTCTCTATCAAGCCATGCGGCCTCTCTGTGTCTCGCAGACACTTCCTGCAAGTCGCAAGTTGTGCTCTGAGAACCGCAGAGTGCTCCAGGTGTTGTCATCTCGATATACTTCCATGGAAACCTACTTCCATTGATCTGATGAGTTTTAAAACTTTCTGAAACTTACTCAACACATCCACAAACATGTATTAGTCTCTTGGGGTGATCCTACCATCTCTGAGCCACATCGGTTAACATTACAGTAACAACGACGCACGGAAATATGAGGTGTAACAGTTAATTAAGTAAGAACAGACATAAGTGCCCTTAATTACATGTCAAAAGGACCCTAAAACATAATGTGAAGTAGAAATTCTTCCATGCCATGAGTACTTCCCGGACATACATCAAAGATTGAGTTGAATCATTAATCAATTAATTATTCAAGCTTCTTAACTTTAACAAAGTAAAACATTTATTTGTAAATATGAACTAATAATAATAATAATAATAATAATTAAGTCGTGAAGAGTTTAATTATAAAATGGAAAAAATGAATTAAATTTTTTTTTTTTTTTTTTAATCGAAATTTTTAAAAAATTAAAAAATAAATTAAATTAATTTTCAAAAATATAAATATAATATATATATATTATATTATATTTCTATATAATGAACGAAAAAAAAAAAAAAAAACTAGCTTTAGTTTTTTTTTTTGATTTTATAATTATTACTTTTCTGTTTTTGGGAAGCCAGAAGCTTGATCAACTAATCTAAATCGTGGAGAGCAAAAATTGAGTATCAACAATAAAACTATAATGCTACTATAATAAATTAAATTATAATCGTATTTATTACTAAACTAACCCGTTTTCTCTGTTGAGCTCGTGCTTGCACGGGCAGTCGTCATTTAGTCTGCTAAAATGGTTATAGCCTTATCAAAGGATATCTTGCAAAGTAGTTGAAGTTTTTTGCTCCAAAAAATGACAAGCATTGTCACTTTGATTGCTACTTTGTCGATCTTGACACAATGAACTCTTTAAGTTATTGTTCCTTGTTTATACGTGGGACATTCGAGCTTGGCAGTTTTTCTCCTTTCTTTGACAGTTTTTTCTTTGTTTCTCTACATAATTTACTACTTCCTCCGTTAATTTTTACTTGCCTACTATACTAAAAATATATTTTTATTTTTATTCGTCACTTTTAGCATATAAAAAAAATACACATTTTTGTCACGTCTTACCCTTAGCATTAATTACTTATTTCGCAAATCATTTTTCAAGACATAAGATTAAACATCAATTAATATGGGTATTGTGGTAAAATACCTAAATCAATTATTATTTCGTAAAGGATGTGCAAAGTCCAAACATGACAAGTAAAAGTGAACGGATGAAGTAAATAATGATTTTTTTTCCATGACATAGCTAACTCTAAGAGGTATTTATAGGGTTGTTAGTGGTTCGGATATACTCGAGAATCGGACCGAAACCGGACCGAAATACCCGAACCGAAACCGGATCGAAAAATTAACGGTCCGGATATGAGTATGAGAAATTTACGGACGAAGAAGAGATTCGGTCCAGAATCTGCAGAAGAGAACCGGTTTATAATACATATATAAATAAAAACTACCTAAGTCCTAATCCTAATTTCTAAATCCCAAAATTCCATTCGGCTGCTCGTTGTCGTTCCCATCTTCGCGAATCGTCGTTGTCGTTCCCATCTGCTAGTTGTCGTTCCCATCTTCGCGATCGCTGCCGATCGCCGACTTCTCGCCCTCTTCTATCTCGATTCTCTCCGCCGAAGTCTCGATCGGTCGCTCGCGACATCGTTCGCGAAGTCGCGACGACAAAGCCTCCGATCGATCGTTTCTTCTTCCCGATCGACGCCCAACAATCGCCCAACTCATCACTTCATCGCCATCACTTCCTCAGGACTTGTATGGTCTTCAATCTTCATGCTATCATACTTCAATAATCATACATAATAATATATGCATGTTATTTATTTTTTATATGTTCAATACTTTATTCTCTGAATTTTATGTAATTCGATATCATAAATTGTTAAATTAAAGTACGATTCTCTGTTAAAACTTAAATTTTTTGGTGTCTTAATAATAATACATGCTCCTGTTGGTTGTTCTATGTAATAAATCTGTAATTATTTAATGTAATAAATCTGTTTTATGTAATAAATCTGTAATTTAAGTACGATTCTATGTAATAAATCTGTAATTTTTTAAATAACATGTTGTAATAAATCTGTAATTTTTTAATGTAATAAATCTGTTCTATGTAATAAATATGTAATTTAAGTACGATTCTATGTAACAAATCTGTAATTTTTTAAATAACATGTTGTAACTTGTAAATTTATGTAATAAATCTTGAACTTATTGTGTATTTGTGTTATGTACTTATGTCATTTCAAGATTCTTCATTGACTCCTATGACTTCACAAGATTCATACATAGAAGTGAATGACCATGATAATGATGAGGAGACCATAAGGGGAATTGAAATTGGAGAGCATTTGAATTTAATTGACAATGCTCAATTAATATCTGATAGTCAAACTGATGGATCAAATGTTGTCTGTCAATCAACTGGAGGTGAGGAAGATCCATTGCAGAATGCATATGGGAAGCGTGTACGTGAAAAAAAATCAATCATACACAAAGAAATGTCTATTGTCTCTCTCTCAGGTGGCTCTAAAAAGTGGAAATGCAAGTGGTGTGGATCTCTTTTCAAAGTTGATTCAAAATATGGTAGTACCTCAAATGCGAAAAAACATTTGGAAAAATGTTTTAATATAAAGATGGCAAATGAAAAGAACCCACACAAACAGAGATAAGTTGTACATTTGGTGATGCTACTAGTCCGAGTGTTGCTACTTGGCAATATAACCATGCTAAGGTTAGAGAGCTTGCTGCCCATATGGTTTTAGGGTATGAATTTCCGTTTATGATAATGGAAGGTGTTATCTTCAATCGGTTTTTGAAGGAGATATATCCATGGTACAAAAGAATAACACGACATACTGTTAGGACGGACTGTGAAAGTTACTATAAAGGTGAGAAAGCAAAGATGAAAATAGTAATGTCTAAAGTTAATAGGATTAGTTTGACTACTGATTTGTGGTGGTCCGACGAACAAAAGATAGGTTACATGACCGTAACTTCTCATTTTATTGACTCAAAATGACAACTTCATAAGAGAGTGTTGGCTTTCATGAATGTACCTCCACCTCATTCCGAGAGGTACTTGCTGGAACCGATTAGAGTTATGGATGATTGGCTCATAAAGGAGAAAGTTGTCTCTATTAGTGTGATAATGATTCCGCCAACGATAATCGTTGCGCACGCAAGGCGATTTTACTAATAAGAGGCAACTACCATTAAATGGTCAATTATTTCACGATGATGTTGCACACATCTTGAACTTGTTGGTTCAAGATGGCCGATGTTATTAAACCATGGTGGATAAAATAAGAGGGGTGTAAAATATTTATTGAATCGAGGCAAAATGCAAACATTTTGGAAAGATAGTTAAGAGTTAGATCTTATGGGCAAAGTGCTACAAGTTTTGGATACTAAAACAAGATGGAATTCGACATGGTTAATGTTGTCCAACGCTTGTTTCTATAAAACAAGCCACAAGGTATGTAGAGGAGAATGCATCGTTTATCCACTATTTGCCGAATGATAGTGATTGGGAGATGGTTAATGATATTTGCAAGTTATTAGAAGTTGTTCACGGATATTACGAATATTATTAGTGCACTTCTTATCCCATCAGAAATTTATTTTTGTCCGAGCTTTGGAGGGTAAAGGTGCTATTGGATGAAAATATTCAATTGAACTACAAGCCTCACTTGCAAACAATGGCAATGGAAATGAAGTTGAAATACGACAAATATTGGTCGCAATGTGATATCTTGCTATCTATTGGGGCTTTTCTTGATCCAAGGTAACCATTTCTATGATCTTCATTTGTTTCCTTTTAAGGTAACCACTATATAAAATTGTTACATAAAATAGTTATTCAAGATATATGAAACAATGACATTTCTTGTTCTCTGTTTGCTATCTATTGTGTGTGGAAAATCATAGAAAAAAAGTGATTGACTTGGCAGCTATATTGGAAACTAAGATGAAACATTATGTTATCTACTGCTTAAAAATTGCAAATATATTTTTTTCAGCACCAACAGCCTCATTGTTGTTGTCCGCTGCTTGTTTCTCAAATAAATACAAGTCTTAGCTCATCTGTGTAGCTCCTACTTAGTTGGAGAATTAACATTGTCTCTCTTTACTCTTTAGGTATAAAATGGTGTTTATTTCACGGGTTTATCCTTACATGTATGGGCCTGATGGTGCTATAAGAAATGAGGCGTTGTTATCAAACAACATATTGTCTTTGTTTAAGGAATATGAGAAAATACACAAGAAAGAAAACTGTGTGCAAGTTCATAGTAAATAAGGGGGAAGTAGTTCAAGTTCATGGTTGGGAAAAAGAAGTTTTGAGATGTACCTTGACAGTGTCGAGGTAGTTGATAAAACAAAGTCTGATCTTGATTATTATCTTGAAGTTGATCCACTTAGAGTTCGAGGGGAGGGGAAAAAGTTTGATGTCTTACAATGGTGGATGGCTAACGAACCGAAATATCCCATTCTTAGTAAGTTGGCGAAGGATGTTCTCTCTATTCCTGTTACAATTGTTGCTTCAGAAGCAACTTTTAGTGCGGACAAAAGAATTATTGACCCAAAGAGAGCATCAATGAAAGTAGAAACTGTTGAAATGCTAGTGTGTGGAGGTGATTGGGTTAAAGAGTTATATGGAATCAAGAAAGGTCACGGGCGTAGTATGGTATGTATTCCTTCATTTATTCTTTTCTTTTAACTTTATGAATGTATATGTTGTGTTCTTTCTAATGTTTTAAAATTTGGAATGTAGCTTCAAGAAGAAGAAGAAGACGAGCATTTAGAGTACAACTTTGCAAATGTAATATTCTTGCCCGATTGATTCATTTGCATTATCCTTTAATTTTATATTGTACGTTGTGAATTGTGATACTAACTTTTCTTAATATTTTGATTGTAGGATGAAATTTAACTCAACTTTTGAATCATGCGTTGTGGACTTGTGGACTTGTGGTCTTGAGGACTTGTGGGAAATAGATTTGGACTTGTAGTTTTTGGATTTCAATATTTTGGACCTTTGGTTGTTTGGCTTGTTTCCTTGTAAATTTTAATGTTTTGGATTTAACTCAAATGTTTTGGTTGAACTTTTGGCACGCTTTAACATCGCGTGGCAATCGACATCAACATTTGCCTACTGTGTTTGGTTTTATTTGCTGTTAATTTTGATTCAAGGAATTAAAATTGGATAACATTTTACCTGTTAATTTTGCTACGTTTACATTCTCGCTCGCTTGCCGGTTCTCGGTCATTTAACCGGACCGATAACAACACATTTCTTGTTTTGTCGGTTCATGGTCCGGACCGGTATCCAGAAGATCCAATAAAAAATTACCGGTTCGAATCGGGTACCCGACCGGTAAGGTACTGGACCGGTCCCGGTCTAGACAATCGTATTGATAGGCTTATCGGACCGATCCAGATATATCCGATAAGCTTAACGGACTGGTTCCGGTATGTCGATACCCGGATCGGTTCGGACCGATAACAACACTAGGTATTTATGGTTAATAACTACATTTTATTCTTATTACCATTCGTAGTTGTACAATATATTTAATTTTTCATCCATAGCTATTGTTGTAACATACGGTTACTGCGCTACATATACGGTCTGCATCTGATTCCACCGTTTCAAACACTCTGTCTCTCTCTCTTTCTTTTTCAGTCTTCACCGTATTTCTCTCCATTATATATGTCCACAATCATAGCACGATCAAGGTTTCAATACGCAGAGAGTCGAAATTAGGAGAGAGAAAACCATCGGCCAATAGACCCTGAAAAATGGAGTAGTAGTAATAGTAGTTTCGGAGACCGGTGTCGAGATCCGGTAATTCACCGATGATGTTGAGGGTTAGGGTTTCATGCAAGAAGTAGAAGTCGCCAGAGTTAAAGGATTTGCCTTTGACGGTGAAAATGTAGAATTAAGGGAAGATGTTGAGAATCCAAGTTAGTTAGGACAGTTACAATTTTGTTAATCAGTTAGTTAGAAGTTAGCAATTGTAATTAGCAAGCAAAGTTAGATATTTTGCTATAGCTGGATATTTTAGTAATTGCACATATTAGAAATGTGTAGTGTATATATATACACAGATACATCATTGTACATTATATAGATTCATTTCTTCTTCTAATAAAATCTTCTCTCCTCTTCTCTTATTTCCCTTCTTCACTGACTCTCACCTCCTCTGGTTACGCCTCATCTCTTCTTCCTTTCTTTCTTCTTTCTTTTCTTCTTCTTCTTTCTCTTAACCTGTAAATAATCAATATGGATGCATGCTGTAAACATGGTATCAAAGCCTGGACTAATGGATCTGGATTAAGGCGATCGAGAAACAAAGATCGACTGATCTGGAAGGAGTGATTTCAATTTCACATGCATCAGTGTAAGTCGAGAGATTTGAGATTCGATTTATACATGCAAGGAGTATGAATCAGTCAAATTGAAATTCGATTTGTAAGGAATTTGAGGATACATTTTTTTTCTGGTTAACTGTTGGTATTCAGATATTCAGATATTGTGAATAAGAATAATGGAGAATTCTGGACCAGGAGAGACTGAGAACACAGTAGTGAGTGTAAATGTTGACCATAACCACCCTCTATATCTCTTTCCTTCTGATGCGCCTGGATCCCTATCAATTGGGATCATTTTGAGTGGTATGGACAACTATACACTATGGAGTAGGGCCATGAAGTTGGCTCTATTAGGAAAGAACAAAATAGGATTTATCGATGGATCGGTAAGAATGTCTTCTTTCACGAATCGCCATGATGCTGATATGTGTAACGCCATTGTAGTGTCGTGGCTAATGGGAAATGTGAGTAATAATTTACTCACTGGGATGCTATTCAATTCGGATTCCCACAGTATATGAGAGGAATTGATGGAGAGATTTGACAAAGTAAATATCTTGAGAGCCTTTCAATTACACAAAGAGATATTTACTTTGAGGCAGGGAACACTATCGGCTTCAATGTATTACTCTAAGCTAAGAGATCTTTGGGATGAATACGTCTCAATTATCCCACTTCCATCATGCTATCCAAAATCCAGGGATTTTGTCGATCATCTGCAGTATCAAAGGTTGATGCAGTTTCTGATGGGGCTGAATGAAAGTTATGGTCAAGCAAGGAGTCACATACTGATGATGCAGCAAGTGCCTAGTCTACATCAAGTATATGCTATGATCAATCAAGAAGAAAGCCAACGAATGGTGGCAGGGACAAGTAGAACAGTGCCTAGTCTACATCTGTCATGCTTACAACTGGAAATAGAAGTGGTAGAAGTGGAAGTTCAAGGGTGAAGCCGAGGAAACCATATAACCCTAATGTCTTATGTGATTTTTGTCACATGAAAGGTCATTGGAAAGTAGACTGTTTCAAACTTATGAAATGTGATTTCTGTCTTAAAACAGGACACATTCAAGATGAATGTTACAAGCTTAATGGATATCCTGAGGATTTCAAAGGGAACAAAGACAAAAATGCATATGCAGCAGTAACATGAAGTAATCAAATGTATGAACAAGAAAGCATGACATCACATGAAGCACGCAACAATCAGGACCAGAGATCTGCTGTGGGACATAACCATCAGGACCAGAGAATACAAATATGATTGCAGCTTACAACAAAGCAAAGACCAAAGAATCATTAATCGCCAACAACCACAACAAGGCCGCTTGCAAACCTGGTAGGTCAGTGCATCTTAGATAAAAAAAGAAGCCCTAAAATGGATCATAGATACAGGAGGAGGTGATGTTCTGAAAAATATCTTATATGTGCCAACTTTCAAGTTTAATTTGATGTCAGTATCCAAGGTCACAAGAGAACTAAATTGTGGTGTAAAATTCTTCCTACATATTGCATATTCGAGGATCTCTCATCTGGGAAGGTGAGAGCGATTGGTAGTGAGGAGGATGAATTGTACATACTACATTCAGGAATTCAGAATAAAGAAGAGAAGCTGCGCAACTGCCTTTCAGCTTCTCAGCAGGTGGACACAACAGTTTGACATCAGAGGCTGTGTCATGTGCCTATGAGTGTGATAAGGAAAATTCGATGTATTTTGAAAAACAATTCTACTTTGAGTAATTGTGAAGTGTGTCCTCTAGTGAGGCAAACCAGGATTCCCTTTCTTGTAAGCACTAGTAGAGCATCAAGGCCCTTCCAATTGTTACATATGGATGTTTGGGGGGCCTATAGGATTGAAACATACAATGGTATAAAGTACTTCTTGACTATTGTAGATGACTATTCTAGATGGACATGGATTTTTCTAATGAGATTAAAGTCTGATGTTTCAACACTACTTAGAAATATGAAAATTACAATCATATTATTGGAAGTGCTTTATATTTCTATTCAGTCAACTTATACAAATATTTCTATATTATATAAAAGCGGGTTTCAACATGTGTGCTGAGAAGAATAAAATTATTAATTGAGGGCCCTATAGTCATTTGTTAATTCTATTAATTTTTATCTTATTTTAATATATTAAATTATATGTGTCTTACATGTTGCCATTGAATAGACACGTAGCTAGGACTGTTAGCGGTCCGGATACTCTCTGTAATTGCCCGAGAACCGGATCAAAAAGTTAACGGTCCGGATACGAGTTCCAAAAAATTACCCGAACCGATAAGGAGCCGGACCGGTAACCCGGTAAAATACCCGGTAACACCCCACAACAAGCCCTAATTATATTTAATTGCAATATTTTCTAATGTTGGACTATTTTACATATTTTAAATATATGTGATGTAGATTTTATGTTTTAATTTGAAGCATTGACCAATTCTTGTTTAGATATTTTTAAAAATGTGAAATAACAATACAAATATTCTTAGAAGAATTACAAGCACCATAGTTCAAAATCTTTTTTTTAAGTGAATGAGATCTCGTGATTGTATAGCATAAAGAAACGGTATGCCATTTTCTCAAGTAACCAAAAAGACTCAAACTTTTTAATTGAAATACAAAAAATGAAGTGTATTGATATAATTTGATGAAAATGACTATAACTTTGTAAGAATTTGTAGATTGATTACAGTGTATTCATTAATTAGTCCAAAATATTAATGAGAAGTATCCCACATCGAATGCAGCTGTGCGGCACCCCTGCACCATTCATTCAGAAGGTGAAAATTCTTTTGTTTATCCCACATCGAATGCAGAACAAAAATATTAATGAGAAGTCTCTTATTTAATGTCGGATTCGATGAGCCCCTTATTTAATGTTGGATCCTTTGGAGGATTTTCTCATTTAGGGAAATCGCCATCAATTCTTAGTTCAAATATTTTCTTCTGTCATGAAGGCCTTGAGTTTTCTTATGGGATAAAAAAAAATCTTACTGGTCTGGATCGAGAACCGGACCAATAAGATTTCGGTCCGGTCTTGAATCTCGTCCCAGGACCGAAATCTTATCGGTCTGGTCCGAATCTATCGATACTCGGACCAGACCGATAACACGTAGCACATGACCTATTTACTTACAATCTATGGGTAAGTTTCAAATTTGGAAATTCTCACGGATGACTAATCAAAAAATGACTAGCAGAAATTATGTCTCCATCATATATCATTCTTTATACAAATTAATGTTTAAATTGTTATCAATTTCAAATGTGGTTTGATTTAATATTACTCACAAAATAGAATTTAACAAAAACAATATAGAAGATGTGTTAAATTAAGTTCAATTAATTTTAAAATCTGAAATTTTAGTTACATTTTAAATCCATATAAAATAGTCTTAAGTTACAACGTATTTACACAAACCACAAATCCTTTTCATTATTAAATTAACATATTGCTCGTTTACGTCATAATTGAGCAATTTGAGCTTAATGTTTTGAGTAGTCATTTCACTACATCGTCAAGCCAACTGAACTTGTTAAGTCGAATACGCGCTTAGTCGATTTTGAGTTTTGATTTAGTCATATTGAGACGTTGTATAGAGCGTAACTCTGAAAAAACAATGAGGCGAGTCAAGTTGGAATGAAAATTTGAGTCGAGCACATAATTGACTCATCTCTGGGTGGAAGTCTTGTAGCTTGTCTATGGTTCGATCATGAAGAACAGAGAAACTTCTACAGAGAATGTTTTTCCGTTTAATAGACCTTACACGATGCGAATTCAGAATAATTGAATTATTGCTAGTTAGAGAAATTTCTACACGAAATATAATATAAATAAAGATATTGTGCGAAATGCAGTATTTGTGGCCTTTCTCTAGTTAGTGTAGTCACAACCCCATTTTAAGATTATTATTTATAGGTTGCATTGATTTTAACGTTGTTAAGCTGAGAACCAGGATTCCAAATCAATGAATCACAATACTAAGAAAACCAAATTGCAATTTCACCAAAAGTATAAGGGGGTAAAAATAAATCATAGTGATACAAAAACTTCTAGACTATTCCAAAACTGGAACGCAAGTGCAAAACATTCAACGGCTGAGATGTATTAGAAGTTTCAAGAGCAACAACCATCGTTCATTCGTGACTCTTCCTACCCTTTTGGTTGGTTTTGAAATATAACCTAATCGTATCATTTCATTTCTCCAAGAAGAGGATAAACCCACTGCAGCTACGCTACTTGTTCAATAGTAAAACCCTAAGCTCTCTCCTCTTACACTCAAGGTATTCTTGGTAGCTGTTACTTATTGTTGCTTCTTAGTTGATTTTTTTGTTAATTTGGAACAACCAATTTAGTGAAAAATGTATCTATTTGGATAAGGAGATGTAATTTATTGGGACTTTTGTATCTATTGGTTGATATTTTGTAACGATACTGTGTGTGTGTGTGTATATATATGTGTGTGTGTGTGAGGAAGGATGAGTATGCTAGGAGTACTATTATTAATTTTTCTGTCAATGCCGTTATAGATTTGTATTATGATGAGGATAAGATATGATCTTAAATGAAGAAACGAGGATTCATATAGGCGACCCCAACTTGTTTGGCACTGAGGCGTAGTTGTTGTTGCCGTTATAGATTTGTATGGTGAAGAGTATCTGTTTAGTCACTCAACTGATACACTTGTTTAGTACATTTGACTGGCTTGTAACCTAATCTGATTAGCTAAGTAAACTGAGTCCATTAAAAACTACTTCACCCGTCTCAGTCCCAATTATATGAGGTAGTTTGATTGTGTGGTGTAAAACAAGTCAAATATATTTGTGTGATTATAAATCATCTCGTTAAGCTAAAAGGTATAATTTAAAGTGAAATTGTTGTCAAATAAGTAAATGTCATTCATATTGGACTGATTAAAAAGAAAAATGTGTCATATAAATTGGGACTGAGTGAGTATATTTTATAGAGCATTCATTTCACCTCATGGGATAGTTGCAGGCAGCTATTTGTTTGGTATTTCTGAATGTAGACTATTTTCTGTGCTGTTGAATACTGTATTCACCAGTATATGTTGGTGTCAATTTTGTTCACTTAATGATATGATGAATTTTTGTTTTGGGGATAGATGGCATCTACCTTTGCTGGTATGTCCTCAGCAGGTCCCTTGGCTGCTCCCAGCACTTCTTCAAACAAGCTTTCCTCTGTTGCTAATATTTCTTCCACCTCTTTCGGGGGCAAAAAAAGTGTTGTACTAAGGAAGACACGCACTCCAATGATTTCGTCTGCCGCAAAAGAGTTGTACTTCAATAAGGATGGGTCAGCTATGAAGAAGCTGCAGGTGAGTTTTTTTGACTAAAATTATCAATCTTTATTGCATATACTCATTTGTACCCGGTCGTTGAAAGCTTGATTTTCTTGCTGTCACAGATTGGTGTGAACAAACTTGCTGATCTAGTTGGTGTTACACTTGGCCCAAAAGGAAGGAATGTTGTCCTTGAGAGCAAGTATGGTGCTCCAAAAATTGTTAATGATGGAGTTACTGTGGCCAGAGAGGTGTGTTACTTTTAACGCACGATATGCTTATTGTATCTCTAACTGTTTCAATTGCTAGTAGCTTAAAGTTTGACTTCATCAAATTTCTCTGTCATTTCTACCAGGTTGAATTAGAAGATGCAGTAGAAAACATTGGTGCGAAACTAGTGAGACAAGCTGCTGCCAAAACCAATGACCTAGCTGGGGATGGGACTACAACATCTGTAGTGCTAGCTCAGGGCCTTATTGCTGAAGGTGTCAAGGTATATTGTGAAATCCACATGCTGCTGAAATGTTTCAATATTTTAAATATCATAGAATATTTTTCTTACAAACTGAGATTGTGTAAGCAGGTGGTTGCAGCTGGTGCAAACCCTGTCCTGATCACCAGAGGAATTGAGAAGACCGCGAAAGCATTAGTAGCTGAGTTGAAGAAAATGTCAAAAGAGGTAATTATTATATTCATCAATGGGTCTTTAGATCGAATGCAATGATCTGGATGTTTTAGTTTTGTGCCATCAAATCCTATTTTTTGGCGGATGAGATGTACGGAAAGATTGTTTAAGCATATAAACTATAAAACAAGATTGAGAACGTCGCTGACCAAGTGTGTGTTGCAGGTGGAAGACAGTGAACTAGCAGATGTGGCTGCAGTAAGTGCCGGGAACAACTATGAAGTAGGGAGTATGATTGCTGAAGCCATGAGCAAGGTTGGAAGGAAAGGTGTTGTGACACTTGAAGAGGGAAAAAGTGCTGAAAACAGTCTTCGTGTGGTTGAAGGAATGCAATTTGACCGTGGTTACATCTCTCCTTACTTTGTTACTGATAGTGAGAAAATGTCCGTTGAATATGAGAACTGTAAGGTGGGAGTCTTCTTTCTAGTCTTAGTTTGTAAAGCTTAAGACGTTCATGTCTCTTTGAATGCATAGTGTACCTAGTACTGATGTTGTTAGGTGTTCTGAAATGCAGTTACTACTGGTTGATAAAAAGATTACAAATGCAAGAGATCTTGTTAATGTCCTGGAAGATGCTATCAGAAATGGTTACCCAATTTTAATTGTTGCGGAAGATATTGAGCAAGAAGCTCTGGCAACACTTGTTGTCAATAAGCTTAGAGGTGCCTTAAAGGTTGCTGCACTCAAAGCTCCTGGTTTTGGTGAGCGAAAAAGCCAGTATCTTGATGACATAGCAACCCTCACTGGAGGTATCTCTTTGCTTAGTTTTCTAGTTGGTTCAATTCTTCATCTTCGTTTCTGCTCCTTGTACCTGTTGGATCTCTTCGATAACCCAAAACTGGAGATGGCGATTGCTAACATCAATTTGTTCTGTAATCTGTAGGCACTGTGATCAGGGAGGAACTCGGCCTCACCTTAGACAAGGCTGACAAGGAAGTCCTAGGCCATGCTGCTAAAGTAGTTCTGACTAAGGATGGCACTACAATTGTTGGTGATGGTAGTACCCAGGAAGCTGTCAATAAGCGTGTTGCACAGATTAAAAATCTGATAGAGGTGAGCATTTGTTTGGTATTTTAGTAAAACTTGCTTGTCATGATTCAGTTTCATATAGTTCGTGAATTCTGAGCAGGCTGCAGATCAAGATTATGAAAAGGAAAAACTTCAAGAAAGGATTGCTAAGTTATCAGGAGGTGTTGCTGTCATACAGGTAACATCTGGTCCAATATTAAGAATTTCGGCTTGTTGATCGGCATAAACTGTAGCTATACTTTGTTGATGCTTTAATTGAATGCTGAAGGTCGGAGCACAAACTGAAACTGAGTTGAAAGAGAAGAAACTTAGAGTGGAAGATGCTCTCAACGCAACAAAGGTAAGCTGGTTTTGTAGTCATTTAATTAGGTTTTTGTACTATATTTGTAAATTTTTGATGGATGACTTGCTGCATGAGGATCCAAGTTTCAATCATGTTGCTCTTGCTTTTTTAGGCAGCTGTCGAGGAAGGTATTGTTGTTGGAGGAGGGTGCACACTCCTCAGACTTGCTGCAAAAGTTGATGCCATCAAGGGGACTCTTGCAAATGATGAGGAGAAGGCAAGTTTGTAATAGTTCGAGTTCTTTCATTTTGTTGTGGGTTCATATATATTCGTTAGGGGAATGGGTGAACATTGACTTTTAAAATTTGTGTAGAAGAAACTGACCCTGCAAAGATCTCGTGTGTTATTTTCAGATCTATTATTTTGTCAATAAAGATCTATTGCAAAAGACATAAAACTAAAAAGAAATTTGTGAGGGACTGTAAAACCAGTTGACTCGTAGTTGTTTTAACATCATTTACCTTACTTGCAGGTTGGAGCTGATATTGTCAAAAGAGCATTGAGCTACCCGTTGAAATTGATTGCTAAAAATGCTGGGGTTAATGGAAGCGTCGTCAGTGAGAAGGTACATATATATGCTTTGGTGATTAGGGGAAAAAGTAGACCATGATGCTGACAACCCATGGAAAAACTCTTGTGCTTGCGTTACTTTTGAATTAACATTGTTGATTGGTTGTTAATATTTTTTTTTAAAATTCATATTCATCTTTCAGGTGCTCTCAAGTGACAATGTAAAGTTTGGATATAATGCTGCAACTGGCAAATATGAAGACTTAATGGCTGCTGGCATCATTGATCCAACAAAGGTAAGGTTTTCTAGATTTACGTGTTTCCTAGGGATGCCCTAAATGGATTTGGTGTGTTTCCTAGGGATCCCCTGAATGGATTTGGTGTGGGTTGTGACGGTTCTTTGCAGTTGTCCATCTTGGTTCCTAAGTGTGTCTAAGCTCCTGTTCTGCCATAGATTTTGAAGTTAGAAATTTGAAACCTGAAAATTTTAGTTTTTGAAGTTGTGATTTTTGAAACTTGAAGTTGTGTTTGAACATATTTTACTTGAAAATAACTTTAGTTTTTTTTTTAAGTTTTGTGATTGGAAGTGAAGTTTCTCCCAATGAAACTTAAAACTATTTTGAAGATCAATTTTCAAAATGTGATCAAATTTCACGGTAAAACAGGTATCCCTCTGTCCCAGAAAGAAGGCTTGTTGTACCACACATTTCAAAAGTCTTCTTTATTTCTTAAATTTTGTGCCAAGTCAAACTAGGACAATTTTTTTGGGACGGAGGGAGTATTTGGTGGTAAATTTTCAAAATCTGATCCAAAATCTATGGCCAAGAAGCTAGCTAAAAATCTCCAAAAGTGTCCTTGAAAACTGAGCCTTAAACTTGAGTTTGGATTATAGATTTAGGTTATGACGTGGACTGTAGGGATATTATATGGATACTATGGTTTGGATAGAAACTTGTGACTTAAAGCTCATGGTTGTGTTTCACCGGAAATTAAATTTTAATTATCTGCTCTGGCACTTGTCAATGTGAATTAGAGTGGAATTATCTTCTTGCCGACATGTGTCAAAGCTAGTCATGGCTTGAAGCCTCAGTAAGAGGCCATAAGCACATGAAATCACAGTAGTGTTTTTCTCTTTTCAGTGTATCTTTTACTTTCCTAATCCTGTTTGGGATTGGTATGTCTGGGAGTGTTTGGCAGGAACTGTTTAGAACACTGAGGGTAGCTTTCCACAAAATTGAGAGGCTGTAGTTGAAGACTGGAATCATCGCAAAAAATAGCTTGTTCTAACTATCTTTCTGTCGTGCTTGTTTCGTTGTTATTACTGGAAGCTGACATGTCCATGTGCCCTGCTCAGGTGGTGAGATGTTGTCTAGAGCACGCAGCATCTGTGGCAAAGACATTCTTAATGTCCGATTGTGTGGTGGTTGAAATCAAGGAGCCTGAGGCAGCAGTTGCTGGCAACCCAATGGACAACTCAGGTATCTCCTTGGATTTGATTTTTGCAATTGCTTTCAGCTTGATAATTTTAAGCTCATGTTAACTGACGTTCTCATTCATTTCCTTTTCAGGATACGGTTACTAGGTGAATGAATGAAGGCTACTGATAAATGGAACTGCCCCTCCCAGATGATAGTGGTAGATGAGCAACAGTCTGGTGGCAATGCTTGCCTTTATTTTTTGTAAAAGTTTAGGTCTTCATTCTTGAAGGATATAGAAATCCTGGTGGGAGTAGGGGGTTCGGCACTCTGTATGAATGCAGTTTAATGTATAATTGCAGCTTCGATGGATGTTGAGTGATACTTTACCTTCATTTGTCTAATGGAATAGCAAAAGGAATAAAAAGAAAGAGTACATATAGTCTAATAATAGGTGAGATGTGTCAAGCAGCTCGTAGTTCATTTGTCAGTTTGCATGGTGCAACTAAATTCATGTGGTTTTAGCTATTCTAGGACCTGCTTACATCTAAGGCTGGCCAGTGGGCCGGGCCGACCCCGTCCCGACCCCGACACGACACCGGTATTAAAAAAAAAAAAAAGCGGGACCGGGGCTCGAACCGGGGCGGGACAGGGTATGGTCCCGCCTGACCCGACCCCGCCAGGCCCCGATCCCGCCCCGACCCCGCCCCAGTCCCGCCCCAGTTCGACCCTTTGCAGAAAATAGCCGTTGTCCAACGGCCATTTTACATTTTGGCCGTTGGACAACGGCCATTTTAGGCCTCCCCCAACCCCCCCTACCCCCTTTATATTTATTTTTAACCCCTATAAATACCTCATTCCTCTTCTTATTATTTTCACAAATCTGTCTACTCTCTACTCTCTAAATCAATCTCTAATTATCGTTACAACTTTGTCTACATATTCAATCTATTTATTAATTTGAGAATTGAGAAGTGACAATTACTTGAGGATTATCTATCGAGCAAAGTTTCAATTTTTAACCTTCGACACATCGCCGATCAAGGCTTGGTACATTCGTTCTCTCATTAAATTATTATTTTGTCTTTATTTCATTTAGCACATTTAATTTCATTATCTTTAACTATTTATTAGCATAATTAAAATGAAAGGACTAAGAGGCATGTAAGGGTAAAGTCGCGCTTCTTCTAGTAGGGTGGTAACAAGGGCAAGTGATTTCTTCTAGTATTCTGCTCCAGCTTATTCCTAGACAAGATGATTTTATAGATCCCGAAATGTTTCAAATACCATATGATCTTGACACAAATGATTATCCCGAAATTGAAGAAGATTTTAATTTAGATGACACTCTAGTTGATGATACACCTATTAATGAAGATGATGATACACCCACTAGTGAAATGCTTCCTATCCCCTACTATGAGACGAGGTCCCAAGAAACGACCATTAAAATCGGTTGTATGGAAATATTTTGACAGTGACGTAGCTAATCAAGTAGTGTATGTAAAACTTGTAAAAATGTTTATTCTTTTAAAATCGACAAGGTCATGGTGGGACGGGGTTTAGGAAGACACTGCTGTAAAAACACAAAGCCTTGCATGCCCAATACATGATTGAAAAATCGGTGAGCAAGCGTCCTCTCAATCGACAAGGTTCACATACCATCGTCTGGAGAAAGTATGTGGTCAAATTAACCCATGACGTGGGAGTCAGAGGCCCTAAATACGATAAACATAAAGATAGGAAGCACTAGCAAAATTAGTTGCATGGAGGGTTTGCCTTTTTCATTTCTGAATCTCCGGTTTTATTCATTATATTAGAGATATGTATAATCCTCGCTTATAAAGGTTTTCCTAGATCAATCGTTAAAAGAGATGTATTTAAATTTGCACATGAATATCAACAAGATTTACGTTATGCATTATATCATTTAAATTGCAAAGTTGCTTTAACTCTCGATATAGTCGTAGTACTAACGACCATGATTATTTAACTAGAATATGTCATCGATAGATTATAAATGGTCTATGCAAAAACGTATTTTAGCATATAGATATATAGATAGTAGGCATAATCGTGAGTTTATTTCGTAAAATATTTATTCAATACGATTATTACTAATAACCGATAAAGTTATGAGTATTACATTAGATAATACATCTTCTAACAATTCTCGCTATTAGTATTTTAAGAAATGTTTTAACTCCGTCTTTTCCAAAACATTTTCATATCAAATGTATGCGCCATATTTATAACTTAGTTGTAAAGGATGGTCTTTCACTTTTTCAAGATATTCTTGAAAAATACAATTTGCTATACACTTTATTTTTAAAAATAATAGAATTCAACAAAGAAAAGAATATAAAAACTTGTCACGATTGTGGACTATCTTACGTAAAAATTTCCAAGTACCAACTAGGTGGAATTCTTTATATGACCAACTAGTTGTTGCTTATGACTATAGAAAACCTATTACTTTATTTTTAACGCCCATAATCAAAATCCAAATGATATGATTGTGGATACCGTCAGGGAGAAAATTAGAGAACTTATTGTATTTTTAGAAAATTTTCAACGAGCAACAAAATAATTTTCTACTTTATATTATCATACTATTTCAACTATGTTGTTTTATATAACTATAATATTTTTACTTCTTAAAGAATATATGGAAAAACTCGCTTATATCGCATTTTATTAAAAAATGTTTATGAAATTAAAAATATTTTATTCCTATTCCCTATTTATATTATTGGTCTTTGTATTAAACCCGACTATTAAAGTAGAGGGTTGTAAAAGTCTTATTGAAAATATATATAATCAGATGGACGCACTACCACCTCCAACTCCCAAAAATTTAAATGTTGAACCACCTATTGAACTAACGCTAGAAGAAGTGTTGAATAACGTAGAAGATGAATGCAAAAAGTATATCAAGATTACCAAAGAAGAAAGTGCTAGTAACCAACCGACTTTTGTATCATCTTCTTCTTCAACACAACCTAAAAAGACAAACAGCTTCGTGGCTAGGCCTAATATTAATTCTATTGAAAGCCTCGTAAATAAAATGTGGTAGCGGTGCTAACCAAATTAGTGAGTTCGATGTTTTTGTTTTGCAGGTAATTTACCTTACCAAGCGCTTATCAATGAAGAAAGGAAGACTTGCGAAATATCGAGCCGAATGAGAAGACATTTCCGACACTTTCAATGATGGCGAGATATTTTGAACATTCAGCGCCATCACGCTTCGAAGCGCTTTTACGCAGCAGATTTCAAATAGAGAGCATGACACTCATTAGCCGGAGACACTGAGATGGCGGTATTATTCGTGAGATTGATACGAGCGAGCGGCGAGGCGCCACAACCGAGATTAACGAAGAAGACGACAACTACAACGACATTTTATCTCAAGACACGAGTAGCGACGTGGAACAATTTGATCAAGATATACCAATTCCAACCAAGAACCACAAGAAATTATAAAGAAATTAGAAAAATATTTTCAAATTGGTAATTTATTTCATTGCAATTTTTAAATTTTTCTATGTCTTTCACTCTTTTGCAATTTTTTCAACAACAAGATACTACAATGTAATTTTGAATCTTGTATATTTGATATTTCAATGAAATTAATAATATAAAAGGCACAAAAACAAATTTTGGGATGTTTTTACACTATTCTTGTCTTTGTTTAATTATTTAGTTTATAACTTTATACTTTATACTTTATAGTTTATAGTTTATACTTTATAAATATATTATATATATGAGTATAATACTATAATACTATAATTATAAATTATAATACTATAAGTCTATAATATTATAGTATATGTATATGACATTATGACTATATGACAAGTATATGTTAATGTTACTTTGTTAGTACTTAGTAATTTAGTATTTTTAATTTAGTGAAAAATTAAAAAAAAAACTCAACCCGTCCCGTCCGACCGGCCGATTCGCCCCGACTTACCCAACGGACGGATCGACGGGACATGGTATGGTCCCGCCCGACCCGACCCCTCCAGGCCCGCCCCAGCTCGACCCCGCCCATTTTCCCCGCCCCGACCCCGTCCCGCCAAACCCGACCCCGGTGGGCCCGTCCCGGCCCACTGGCCAGCCCTGCTTACATCTCTAGTTTATTTCTCTTGTTTGGTGTTCAATGAGACAGTAAGAAGTAAGCTTGTAACTACTTTTCTTCCATCCTAATATATGAGGTAAAACAGTACGAAATTTCAGTTTTGGGAAATATCACTATGTTAGATGGCAGTTGTGTGAAAGTAAACGTAGTGCATGCGAACTCGGTTCATCTTTCTACAAGTGTTTTTTGACCTGCTTTTGTCAAAATTGTTGAAGATGTTCGAGTATAACGAAGAGTGTGTTCCGGACGAAAGAAAACATTATTCAAAAAATATTTTTCAATTTTTCCATGTTGGTTTGGTTAAAAAATTTGAAATATTTTTTTTTTAGGAAAATAAATTTTTTTAAAAAGAGAAAAATGACCTCTATAGAAAGTAGAAAAAATAAGTTTCGCAAGTGTCATTTAATTAACTGCTAGTCATCCAATTCACCTATCCACTCCCACCACTCCACCCACCCCACCCCCACCCACCTCACCAGCTAGTCACCCCAACCCCCTCCAATATTTTTTGGGGTTTTTACACCACCACCCCAATCACCACCCGCTGGGAACCCATCACCCTCCGGGTTTTTTTTTTAAAAAAAGAAGTTTTTTTTTGGTTTGTTACACCACCCCTCTTGCGTCCCCCCTTTTTTTATTTTTTATTTTTTACACCACCCACCAATTTCTCTCCCGCGCCCCCGCGTCTCTACCCCCTCCCGAATTTTATAGTTCATATATTTTATTTTTTTTTATATTTTTTTTTATAAAAATAAAAAAATCGTGTGGTTAAATTTGGTGTAGGTGGGTTGTGGTTGGGAGGTAAGAATTTGTTTTCTATTTCTTATATTCTTTTTATAAAAGTAAAATAAAATATATGAAATAGAAGATTTGGGAGGGGGGTGGGGGTTGGGTGGAATGATGGTATGGGGTGGGGTTGGGGGTGTGGTGTAGGCGTGGATGAAAATGAAGTGCGTTCGAGGGTGGTGGTTAGGTGAGAGTGGGATTTGGTTGGGTTGTGGGTGGTGGGAGTGAGGTGGGGTTGGTGGGGCTTGAGTGAGTATTTTTTGATAAATGTTTTTTACTAATCATGAGAAAATATGTAAGAAATTCACTTATTTTTCACTAACCAACCAAAAATGAGAAAATAAATAAGAAATTAACTTATTTTCCACTAAGCAAACGAACATGAGAAAATAAGTAAAAAATTACTTATTTTTCAAGAAAACATTTTATGTGAAAAATATTTTCCTCCGTACCGAACACACCCAAAATAAAGTATTCTATAACTTATAAAACCGAGTTCTATTGAAAGATCTGAAAGTTGAGTTTGAAAATTTAAAAATATTGTTTTTTCTACAAAACAGTTCAAACAAATAGGATTTGTGGAAGTTCGTTATATTTCCTAAATTTGTTTTTGAAAATGTACAAACAAACACTTTACTGAAAAAACAGTAGTAACTTCTTGATTTGTCTACTGGGCTTGTTGGGCTGTTTGCCTCTCGACAGGGATCACTCTTTTCTTTCTGTACATTATCCATCCACTTTTAGGCAATAGTATAAAACAGATTTTTACATATAGGTACGTAGTTGTAAGCTTAATTACATTATTAGAAAGATTCATATTTTATTACCTAACATAATCATATTAACAGATTGTATACAAATTAGTGCAAAAGGAGGATCTCCTAATTCTAACCTATTAAACTGGTGTAACCCCACACCTTTTAGAGGTAGATTCAAGATTTAAACTTTATGGATTCAATCTTTAGATTTTTAACATTAAATTCCTTATATTTTGAAGTTATGGTTTCATATCTACTATTTCTTACTCACTCTGTCCCAATTTACGTGACACAATTTTTATTATATACTCCATCTGTCTCAATTTATGTGACACAAATTTCCTTTTTTGGTCTGTCCAAAAAGAATGTCATCTTTCTATGTTAGGTTTTGGCATTGACGCTTTCGTTTAAAAGGCTCTTCTGCGAGGTTCCCTTCTCATCGACCTATTTCATCTTGGCCTTAGCCAGTCAATCTTGGCATCAATGTTGCAGATCTTTGACCTAAGCGACTCCTCTATCACGTAATTGTTAACCAAATTGATGACTGGTTATGTGTCACTTTGGCTGTTTAGAGTGTCCATTTGTAGAAAATCAACCTTTAAGAGGAGGTGCAAATTCAGTTTAACTTTGGTATTTTCTTGAGTTTTTCTTTTGATTTGGTGTCCAGAAAGTGAACCAATCAAGAGTTCAAACAGAACATATGAAAGCACATAAACTGTTATATCACATAAGCACGTAAGAAATTGTAATATTCACGTTCCTAAACCTCATTGCTCAAAGGCTTTCTGGTTGTTTGAAGCATAAATGTGCCAAATGTTAATTTAAATCATTTCCCCACAATCACTTTCATTAATAATAATATCCTCCCCAGTGGGTTTAGAAAAGATGAATAAAATAGTAAAATCAGAAGAAGTTGCCTCCAGTGGCGGATGATGAAGCTTTGTCTGTTCGAGCTTTTTTGGTCCTTCTAAGGGCGGTCTGAATCCGGAGATGAGTAGACATCAATAATGAATCGACCTAGAAACCTTTCTCTGTGAAGGTCATGGGTGCAGTCTAGTCCATGTCTCTCCTCATGCGAGCGTCTAAGTCCTCTAGACACTCGTGAGTGAAGTCTAACTTCTCGGTCAAACTGACTATAACTCTCTGGTCATACCACATCTTCTTTAGGTACTTGTCATCTATGTCATCGACCTATCTCTGAATGCGGTATGCCGTGATCTCAACCTTTGAATCCCTGTCATGCTGCACTGATAGCGGTGGGCCCCCAGTGTGAGGGTGCCCTGTAAGTGTGCTCTCAACCTGTCTATGTAGTCCTTATTACATCCCGAATGGAAAACATCCTCTACTAAATTATCTGGACCCCACTTCACTTGACCATTCCACTCTCGGATGATGTCAGCAACTCCTCTAATCCTATCTCTTTTGTAGTCGACCACGTACTCCCCCATGTTCCTTACTTAGGGTATTACTTGTCTCTTTCCGAACTGTCTTAGGACCCTAATAGATATATATGGTCGGATTCCCCAGATTTCCATAAGTGGTAGGAAAAGGCATTTTCTACCTCTTACAAATGTTGTCCTTTCAGAGCCTAGAAAAGATAAAAGCCCACACCTCTTTGGTTTGATTCCCGAAATTTGGGTTATTGACTTGAAGGTTCTCTTTCCTACATTTCGGATCTAGGTATGATGGACCCTCGATTTTGTTGAGGTGTTTGATGATCCACCACTATACTAAGAGGTTACACTCTTGGAAATACCTATGTTGGTTTAGTCGTTGACATAAAGCTGGGTATATGTCAGCTAGGATGACAAGGACTAGGTCATAGTACTTGGTTTCCCCGTTTGTGGTTATGCCATGAAAGATAGTGTCACGATCCGACATCGGGCCCGCGACTGGTGTCTTATCTGGGCACCCTTACAGGTAAACATCAGAGATAATCAGCGGAACATACATAAACTCAACACGAAATAAATAACAGGTTAGCCGATAAGGCTACCTCCCTAGATAAATATATGCGTAAATCCAAAAGCAGTTACCTTTTTTTTTTACAAACCGACCCACAAGATATGACTACAGACCTCTAAGAGTTTTGACATAACAACTGTGACGGGACAGGGCCCCGCCATACCCCTGAATGTACATAAATCTACAACCTCAGGGAACTGTACCAAACGACAAAGCCTCCGGAGAAATGGAGCTTTCCAAGAACTGAACAATGATCCTAAGAATGAGGATCAGCAATCTATGTACCTCAACCAGCGGCATGAACGCAGCCCCCCGAAGGAGGTCAGTACAACAGGTACCAAGTATGTAAAACTGAAAGTACTGTAATTTAAATCATAAAGTCTAGATATATAAAGTTGGAGACAAGTATGATAACCAATGTCACGCCCTTTTCCGACCGCGACGTTACAATAACTCCTGCCTAGAAAGGTTAGAAAATAAATAATAAAAATGCTAAATGTTAAAAGGAAGTGCTAAAGGGGTTCGCGGAGTCGCCACCTAATTAGTTTGGGTGAATTAGGACACCTAAATGTCAACTAAGTTAAAGTCAACACTAACTCCATTTAAATGGTCTGCTAAACCTAATGAGATTCTGGATCAGGGTTCTTTATTATCCTAAAGGGAAGGGGTTAGGCATCCTTTAAGATCCGCTAACTTGCGGTTATCCGTTCAAACCTAGGGAATTATTATGCTAAGAGTGTAATGCATGTTTTAAAAAAAGTATAAAATTATGAGATTTATTTAGAATATAAAGTTTAGCTTTAGATAAAAACATGCATTCATAACGTATTAAATAAGATACACGTGTTGTAATAATGCAGAATCTTATTATGACGAAATGTGTACTTATAAAATAAGATGTAAAATATCTATTATGCAAAGGCTATCAAAATAATTTTTTTATTATGAATGTTAGTAAGAGTTTATGAAGAAATTAATTTATTATGCTAAGGATTTAATAGCGAGTGACACTTTAGCTACGTGAATATTTTATGTCATTTTAGTATGGCTTAGGCAATGCATAACTAGTCATAAAAAATAATTAATTTAAGGAGAGTAAATTTCTAGCATCAAACTATTTTTTTTCTAATGACAACACAGGGTTTAACTATCCTAAGTGTATTACTAGTAGCGTTAGGTAAATAATTACAACAAATAAATGAATGGGGGCGGGGTAAAAAAATAATAAGACGACTCGAGGAATAGCGAAGTCATTTCGCCTATGGCTTAGAATTTCTGATGCAGAGATAAATGCACATAGATGTGGGTCTTCACGTTTGCCACGATGAATCTCGCTATGAGATTCTTTGTTGCTCCGGTGCATTTCATGTAAAAAAAAAGAAAGATAAGAATTAGTATATATCCAAGTCATATTAATAATGCAAGTAAACCTGACACATTTGTTAAACAAAAATGGAAGAAACATGTACACACATTCTTACTCGACTGCCCAAACCAAATGGACAGGTTTCAACAATGATTTTTTCAGATTTTAGGAGAAATCGGCCCAAGTGTGATGGGCCCAGTAACAAGTGTTCATATCCTACATGTATTCACATTGACAACAAACAAGACATGCATTGGGCCCAACCCATACTAAACAGTAGTGAAACATTTTCAGAAGTAGGGGATAAACAGAGGTATTGGGCTTTCAGGCCCATCAGATCTTTGTGAGAGAAAGGGAAGGCAATAATAATAACGATCCCGACTAACTACACATTTCAAATCCATTTCAGAAGCCCACATTTTAGCATATACACAGCCACTTAAAACAGGATATGTACGATATATTAGGGTATATATGTGTGATGTGTCTTAGGTACATAACTCCAAAATCCATTAATTGTATATGACAATGCTCAATACTGATTTTTATAACAGAATATGAACATCTTAGACCTTAAGGCTATCTGGAAAACTAGTCTAGCAAACATCTAGTTATACAAAATGATCAACATGTATGCAAATGAGTCCATGTCAAGGCATCGAAACACATTTAATATTCAGACATAAGCTAAGAAGTATGTTCCTCTCTAACTAAACGCGAAGCAGGTATAGACACATTCGACAGGGACAAACACAATAACACAATACTCCCATAACTCCCTGTACACACTGACTATTCTGAACAGATTTATGAGTATATTGGCAGCCGAATCTTTATGATATTCATTCGATTAGGGAGGCATTTGAATAAGTCAACAGGCAAGCATTCAACTATCGCAAATCAGAGACGAGACAAACCAGATTAACTACAACAGATGAGGGATCTTGAAAGACATGGCTAAGACTTATTGGATAGTGGTACATGTGATATACCTAGGAATACACAGAGATGTAAACTCCGATATACACCTAGGCGCATACCTGAATAGCATGTCCTGTATATCCTGGAAGTATACCATTTATGTACTCCACACAGAGATAAATAATATGGAAATGAAGGGTGCTTAAGTGGTACAGATTGTAATCTCAGAAAAAAAAAGACACCACAGCAACGTTATATGCCATAAGATAGTACCACAAATTCCTCATAACACGATATTAGACAAAGGCAAGATCTGATAGACACATTAACAATCCAAACTTGAATCAGAGAGAAAACCTTTTACTGATTTTCGGTAAGTAAACCAGTAACAAGTTAATCTAGAACATGTGTTAACCAAACTGGAGATCTAATGCCGTATAACATGTGGCTTTTAGAACTACACTTACTGATCATATTTCAGTTACCTCACAAAATACTCCTACATCTTATCTAAACAGAATTGAACATGCTCGAAACATGATAGCAGGCTATAATCAAGCATAAAAGCACATAAACACATAAAGCGACATAAAGGAACTGAGAGGAGTTTGGTTTTACCTTCTCCAGGCAGCGAATCGGGGCAGCGTATCAAGTTGTCGATCCACTCGGAGGGCTTGCTAATGCGGTGGAAAGAAAAATGAGGATTTTTGCGAAAATTCTGATTTTGAGGGTCGGATTCTTTCTTTTAATAAATCAATTGGGCTGCTGATTTTCGAATGCCCGTTGCATGCATAGAGACTCTATATTTATAGCTAAGATTTTGGGTATTTATTTATGGTAAGCTTGTGTACGATTTGGCTAAGGGGAGTTCCGGGCGCGATTTGGTGAGATTCGATCTTGGTGTTTATTAGTAAGGTCTTGGTTATGGTAAGTTTTGGTTTTGGGAAGATTCGATTACGATTTTTGAGGGTCTTGTTATGGTAATCTTGTCACGACCCGACCTCGGGCCCGCGACTGGTGCCTTACCCCGGGCACCCTAGTGATAAAACATCAGAGAAAAATCAGCGGAAATAAAATCATAGACATGAAACAAGATATAAAATAAGAAACAGACTAACCAAAATTGTCACCTTTCTGCATATATATAAAACCCGAACAATTATCCTTTACAAGCCCAAATCACAACAGTACTACAGACCTCTAAGAGTTTTTATAACAACTACGACGTGACAGGGCCCCGCCATACCCCTGAATGTACATGAACCTACAAACTCAGGGAATCATACCAAAAGATAAGCCTCCGGAGAAACGGAGCTTCCCAATACGCAGAACCGTGATCCTATGAGCGAAGATCAACAACTGGTGTACTTACCGCGGATTTAACGCACTTCAAGCGAGGTCAAGACAACAGTACCAAGTATGTGAAATCAAAATATCAGAATGAAATCATAACATATATAAAACAGGAGACATGTATGATAACCAAACCACAACACACAATATATAAGTAGTCATGTCAAGTCAGGGACACACGCCCTCAAAGTCATCACTCAAATATAACCATGGGTCTCACACCCACAATATCAATCATGCCCGTGGAATTCCTTCCCATCACGGCGATCTATGATATAACAACACCAAGCGAGTACACATGAACACCGTGTCCTACTGTCATAAAACCGTGACGGGCAAGTACGAAGGCATAGCTACCGTAATCCAGATCATCAATCGACCGGGCAAGTACGAAAGCCAACTACCGATACCTACCGTACTCAACAATACTATAAAATCAGTATCACGGCCGACCGGCAAGTACGGAAGGCCGACTACCGATACCTCTGCCACGCCGTCACGACGGCAAGACGAAGGCTAACTACCAGATACCACCAGCATCACGAGACTTCGTCACAAAACTGCTATAAAACTAACTCACGGTTCGACCGGCAAGCACGGGCTAACTACCGGATACCTACGCGCGGCCACGCCAATAACGGGGGCAAGTACGAAAACCAACTACCAGATACCAGCCTGCACCAGTAAACCTCATGGAGAGCTAGTCCATGGAATAACACTATCAACAAGGAAACGAACCCTCATCATGGCCGCATACCCGTGGACCATCCATCGAGAGACGCGGTAACATAAGGATACAACACTTGCACAACAAGGCTATCACAAGCAAACATAGGCAAGTTACTCACACTCAAGGTACTTTCATTTTATGTCAAAAATTCGGGTTTTAACCCCAAAGTACTACGTACTTTAACTCTTTAAAAAAATCCATTTCTCACAAAAGTCACATGATACTTACACTCGTAGTATCCAAAATAGAGTAACTATTATTTTAAGTAAACCAAAACAATTTCCATACCTTCATTTTTTAAATAAACCAAGACAATACCATGCCTTCTTTTTAAACCAAATCAAGACAATACCATGCATTCTTTTTAAACCAAATCAAGACAATACCATGCCTTCTTTTTAAACCAAATCAAGACAATACCATGCCTTCTTTTTAAACCAAATCAAGATAATACCATGCCTTCTTTTTAAACCAAATCAAGACAATACCATGCCTTCTTTTTAAACCAAATCACTTCTCCTTTTAAAGTCAAGTTACCATTTTAAATCCAATAATAAAACCATTCTTTTGTTTTCATAAAGTCGTTATAACTAACTTCCCATAAAGCTATTATAACACTTTATGTTTTAAACCAACCAAGGACAACTACTCTCATTTCTGAAATCAAGATAACTTTATTCTTTTAAAGACCAAGTACCCATTACTCACGAATGAGGTTTCACAACTTTTTAACACAATTCAAGTTCTTAACATTTCATATCAAGTCACTTAACTTTAGAATCAAGTCAAGGACACAAAAAGGAAATCAAACTTCTTAAACACACGTGCGTCTACCGCACTATATATTTCACAAATAATCATGCTCAAGAGGATAGGAAGAATCACATACCTCTTCGGCTTAACCCACAAGCCAAGTCGAGTATGCCACGCGTAGAATATCCACCTATAATAACCACATCACATCTATCAACATCTAGGTTCCTTCGTAGAATAATTCTAAGTATAAGGTTTCTTATCCTACGGAAAATTCGGCAGCACTTCCCCTGTATCTACTTACCTCCACCTTTTTCAAGGTCCGATATCAATAGCCAACATGCCACCTTTAAGGCGCAGTAATACAACAATTCAAAGGGGATTACACGCCTAACTGGACGTGTAAAATTCTGCCCCACAATATACTAAACAGTCCATTTCTTTTCAACCTTCTATCCACATACCATATACTCAATTATAAACTACTACAACATGTAATCTCCAATTACAATAGAAGGACAAAGATCATTACCTCGATAAGCCCAAAATTATCCAAGATTTATAAGTCGATCCTTAGCAACGTTTAGCTCCAAATCCTTACGTTCCAATCCACTCCAAGCAACCCTTAGAAGTTCCTAACCAACTTCTCTTCAAGATTCAACTCCAAAAAGTGAAGAACACCTTAGGCTTAAGATAGGCAAGTTTCGGCCAAGGTGAGTTTCAAAGGCTAGGGGTGTGAAATCTTTTCTAACACTTGGTTCACAATCTTTCTAACACCTTAAGGAAGAACACTTAAAAGTTTAAGGATTTTTGGACAACTTTTGGTCAAGGGGGGAGCTAATTGTCGAGAGCACTACAAGAGAGGGAGGGAGAATTTGCCTTGGAAACTCAAGTGTGGGATGAAGTCTTGCAAGCTCAAGGGGGGGGGGGGGTATTTATAGGACAATCAAAGGCTAGGATCTTAGAAAGTGTGTGGTGAGATTGGGGGACAAGTGTGTGTGGGTCCCACCCTCCACATGTCTACACAAAAGCTTGGGACAAGTGGCTTGCCACTTGTCCACACAAAACGGCCAAGAGCCACTTGTCATACTAATTTCGGCCAACTTGGCCACATGGGGGTGACACATGTCTCCCCCCTACTCGTCCAAAATATTTCATCTTCCGAAAATATCCATAATGTCCAAAATCTCGAAAATAATGCGGGCCCCGCAAAACCGTAAATTTCTCCCGTGGGCCCCACGTGATCAATTTCGGAAAATAAAATCCATAATTCTATTATATTCACATAAGTCCGAATACCAAATCTGGGAATCTAATTCCCATTAACGAACCTTTTTCCTTCACAAAAATCCGGAAATTTTTTCGTTAGAAAATCAAATTTTTCTTCCTTTCCAATCTTAATGTCGTATTCTCGTATGTACGTCCTCACATACATACCCTGGAACTACGGGGTGTAACAAATTTGGGGCGATCTGGGTATCATTCTTGGTGCAAGATTTGGTTAAGGTAAGTTTTTGGGAAGAAAATGCTGAATTTGGGCATGTCATCTGGGCATGATTTGGGTTGAGGCGGCTGATTTGTAAGCTCTTAGGTTTTTTCGTTTTTAGGGTTAGTTTAAGGGAGGGGGACGATGGAAAAGTAACGGGGCTGCTGGGTAGGGATAGGTATAAGGGGCCTGGGACGAGTTGGGCCTGCGGGATATGGGCTGCGATTTTAGTTTAAAGGATGGGAATTGGGCTAGTATTGGATTTAGTTTTAAGTGTTAGTAGATGTATTAATAGTTTTAATTAATTAGTGATAAATTAAATTAACAAATTGTGATTAAATTATTTCGGTGCTTTATTAGTCTAAGCTTGAGTTTAAATTATTACAAAAAATAAAGACGGACGTGCTATTTAACTAGTGCTTAATATTCTATAATGCGATGCCGTTATTAAAATCTTATTTATTATGCGTATTTTGCAATGTTATATTATTAAATCATTTAAATGCTAAATGCAGATATGATATTTAAGGGTTGCTTAATACTTTTACGTAAAATGCGGCGCTATTATTCAAAATCTTATTTATTATGCATTATTTATCAATAAATTATCTTAATATGACTTTAGGCGCTACCATAATTATGAAATTGCTTCGCGTATTAATAAATGCGACTATGCTATTTGACACGGTGTCATTGCTAACTTGACGTATTTATTATTAATTATCATTTAAGAATTATGACAGGGCTTAAAATTAATAAATGTGGGCGCGAGACTCCAAGTGCGTAAGACGCGGTGCCATTATTAATTTGCTTATTTATGCATGTATTAATGTTTTATTGTTGCATTTTATTATAAAAAAATTATTCAAAATTATTGTAAAAATTTAATGTAATTTTGTAGTTAATGACTTGGACGAGAGGGTCAAAATTGGGTGTCAACAACCAAACTAACAGTACACCGTGCCTTACTAATAATGAGAGTATAACCAGTTGCTATCCGCCCGTAGTACCATGATACCATCCTATTCAAGGGAATTTAACCCTCTAGGGAATTGAACCCGCATAGGTCATGTGGACCCGCAATGAGTATATATGAATACCCGCATCGTGGAGAGCTAACCCACATAATAGTCATGGAAATTTAACCCGCATAGGAATTTAACCCGCATAGGTCATGTGGACCCGCAATGAGTATATATGGATACCCGCATCGTGGGGAGCTAATCCCACGGATCGAACAATGTCAAGGGAATTGAACCCGTAGTATAACACTTGCACGAATGTCTATCATGAGTAACATACACAAGTTAAATCATTTAGGACTTTCATTAGAACAAGATAAATCACTTATCATTTTATAACATTCAAGGCACTAGCATGTCACGTCAAATCCGAGAATTTAACCCCAAAGTACTACGTACTTCAACTCTTTTAAAAGAACCCTTTTTACATAAAGACCACAAGATACTAACACCCGTAGTATCAAGGCATAACTAACTTTCAAATCAAGTTACTACACATTTAGAAATTCATTTCAAGGCTTTGAAACCAAGTAACTTTTAATTTCATAACCTAGGCAACTCATGCCTATCAATCAAATAGACCACTCTCTTAACATTTCATAAAACCGTTATAACTAACTTCCCATAAAACCGTTATAACTCTTTATGTTTGAGACAAATTCATTCTTTTTATAACCAAGAGACTTATACTTTTAAAAACAAAGTATCATATACTTTCAAATAAAGTTACATAACTTTCAAAATACTTCAAGTCTCTTAACTTTAGAAATCAAGTTTCTTAACCTTAGAATATCAAGTAATCAATACTTTCCAAATCAAGTATTCTATACATTTTCAAGTCAAGAAATCTTTGTTTACCTTATTAGAATAAACCATTCTTTTAACTCCCCATAAAGTTATTATAACCAACTTCCCATAAAGCCGTTATACTAACTTTATGGTTCTGAAACTAAGGCATTTTTATTCTTTAAAAACAAGTGAGTTAATTCTCTAACTCAACCAACTTAGACATTCTTAAAACAAGTTAAGGATATCAAATGAACTGAATTCATTTAAATCTCGTACGTCTACCGTACTATACATTTATAACTACTCATGCTCAAGAGATAAGAAAAGTTCCACATACCTCTCCGGCTCAATCCACTTGCCAAGTTGAATACGCCGCGCGTAGAATGTCAACCTATAATGACCACAACACGCCTATCAACTTTTAGCTTTCAACGTAGAATATTTCTAAGTATAAAGACTCTTATTCTATGGAAAAACGGGCAACACTTCCTTTGTTTCTACGTACTTTTCCATATTTTTCAAGGCCCGAAAATCAATAACCAAATGTCACATTTAGGCTCAACAATTCAGAAATTCTATTGATATAACCTTACAATACCCCTAGGAACCTTGAGTTTGAATATTGGGATTTATCATCAACAAACGAAAATGTTTCTTGTTCCTCTTAGCTCATTGCCGAGAGCTCCCATTCTTGAACACTAAGTTCTTGATTTAATTCTAAGTGTAGAGTTGTCTTGCACTAGTATAGGATATATACTACAACCAAGGGCCTATATTAAAACACTTGTGCGGATGAAATGTGGTCAACAATATCAAGCCAAGTGGCTTTCTTGACTTGTCCATTTTTCGCCCCACATGGGCCCATAGAGGGTGACACGTGTCGCCCTCCGGGTGGTCTAAAATATTTCATCTCCCGAAATTCCGATAAATTCTATAAGTCTCAAATATCAAATTCGGGAACCCGATTCTCATTAACGAACAATTTACTTCCCGAGGTTCGGAATACTTTTCCTTAAGAATAACAAATCTTTCATTCGTTCAAATTTATAAGTCTTGTGCTCTCACGTCTATTCTCGTAAACACATGTCCTGGAACTACGGGGTGTAACAGATAGCATGAGTGACGTAACTGACCCGAGTATCTATGGCTTGGTGTAGGTATTTGGAAAATACCATGGTTCCTAATAGGCATATGGAAAAGGCTAGAAGTAGGATGGCTTTCCAACTCACATAGGATCGGAACTCTAAAGAGTGTTCTATGTATCCATGTTTGGACCCAAATTGATTGTAAAGATCCCCAAATGATATGGTCGGACCGAATATCAAACTGACGCTAGCTAAGGATAGGAATTTGATGATCTCATAATGAGTAGGCTTATGGGTACTAGAAGGTTATGGTCTGGTTTCTTCCTCATCCTCATACATGTCCCATTGCTATCTATGCAATCCCGGATCTCCTCTAGGGTCGGGATAATCTCAAAGTCTCTGAGCCTAAACACTATTCTATCGCAATCCCAATATGTGGTAAGGACTTCTACGAATTCTCTATTTCCTTTTATGTTCATAAGAGAGGATAAGTGTCCTAGACATTTCGATATTTGTCTTTGTTTTAGGGCACCTAGCTGTCACGCCCCGAACCGACGGGCCCGTGACTGGTGCCCTACCTGGGCACCCTTATACCCACACCTGACATATAACCAGCGAAAGCTTTAAGAAAATTCATAATCTCATAAAATAAAAACAGGAAAGCCGACAAGGCCGCCAATTTTCATAGAATTGTCCAAACGGACTACAACCGTACACCCATCCAACCCACACATGACTACAGACCTATAAAGAGTTTACAGTAACTATGACGGTACAAGGTCCCGCCGTACCCCTGAATATACACAAGTCAAAATGGAAGACTCAGACTAAAATGACTAGTTCCTAACAATGGAGCTATCCCAAAACCTGAGCAATGATCCTAAGCTCGAGGATCACCAAACTGTGTACCTATACTGCGGCATTTAACGCAATTTCGAGAAGGGGCTCGACAAAAATGTACCAAGTATGTAAACATAAAGTACAATAAATAAGCGCATAACTGTACAAAATATGACAGGACAAGTATGAAAATCAAATACTAGATCCAACCGTGCCATATAAAATAAGAGCCAACTGTACCTTATATCACTGTACCACTATATTTTATAAAAATGAGAGTCATCGTATCTGTTTTCATATAACATATCCCGGCCCATTCTAGGACTCGATGGAATCATGTAACCATCATGTCTTTATGCCTATAACGTGATCCGACCCTTTAGTGAGGGACTCGGTGGAATTATCAGTGTAACATGTCCCGACCCTTTAGTGAGGGACTCAGTGTCTTTTTGCACATAACGTATTTCGGCCCATTTGTGGGACTCGGTGTATCACATAACGTATTCCGGCCCATTTGTGGAACTCGGTGTATCACATAACGTATCCCAATCCATTTGTGGTACTCGTTTTTCTTTACACATAACGTACCCATACAATTGTGTCTTATGAAAAATGAAAGTAATGAGAGTCAACTGTATCTTTTTAAAATACCATTTCAAAATATGAAATCAAGTGTACCATTTCAAAATATGAAAGTCATGTCAAAATCAGGGACGTCTGCCCTCAGGATCATTATGCATATCCTATTCATGAGACTATTTCACCCGTATGGACTCGAACCCGCATGGATCTTTTAGACCTGCAATGAGTATCTATACTCGATAACCGCATCATGGAGAGCTAGTCCACAGAATATTCATGGGGCTATTTCACCCGCATGAGACTCGAACCCGCATGGATCATTTAGACCCGCATGAGTATACCTACTCGCATCATGGATCGCAAGTCCATGGAATAATATATAAAGTTGCCGACCCTCTAGTGAGGGACGCGGTGATGTGAAAATATAACACTTGCACGAATAACTATCATGAGCAACTATATGCAAGTTAAATAATCTTTGACTCTCATTAGAACAAATAAAATGAACTATCATTTTAGAAAAACTCATGGCATTACCATGTCATGTAATATTAGGGACTTGAACCCAATAACACCATGTACGTCCGCCGTACATCCTTTCATTTATAAACCCCAAGACACTAGCACTTGTAGAATTAAGACACTTTCACTTTTAAAATCAAGTTACTTACACTTTTAAAATCAAGTAACTTATACTTTTAAAATCAAGTAACTTACACCTCATGTACCACATGAAATCTAGATTCATTTAAAATACGTACATCCACCGTACACTCATTTTATAAAGTTCATGCTCAAGGAAGAAAGGAAGAGTTCACATACCGCTTGTCGTCTGTACCAACTCGATAATCTAAATTCGTCTCGCTCCTCTGGCTAACATTATGGAAATATTTTGCATGGTGATAACCGATCCGAACTGCCAAATTAATTCATTTTATGAGCCGTTAGTAGGTTATATAAATAATGATCTTATCTAATCAACTGTGAACCTAGAAAATGTAAAACGAATTGGTTATATATTAGTTTCTATGCAGATGGAAGTCTAATCATTTCAATATAATTAATTGTCGATACCTTTTTCATTTAACGCTGCAATGACTTGTTTTAACACATTTACCAAAATCAGTCTCAACGCTTAATACTTATTAGTGTTGTAACTTAGAAAGATCAACTCGACTCCAATGCTTACAAAAAACTCTTACCAACATCTCCCATAAGACTTGGTAAGGACTTATGAATAATTTAGACATGCTTTCAGCATATAATCAATAACATGAATACTCCTTAACTTCTAAGAGTAGAATAACTTTTGAAATAATACCACAGTTATGGTTCATACGTAGAACATGCCACAAGAAAGAAGAAAGAGGTTCACATACCTTATTGAAGACTAACCAACACGACAAGTAGACTATGTCCCAAATATGTACTTCAACCTATAATGACAACAACACGTCTATCAACTTCATGAATACTAGTATACGCTATACCACATAATGACTCTCTATTCACATAAAAATTCGGGCAGCACTTCCCCTATTTATACGTACGTTTCCACCTTACAAATAAGTCCAATAACACCAATAACCAAGTACCAATCAAGTACATAACCAAAATAGGAACCAAGGTGATTTACACACCTATTCCTCACGTAAAACAGCTCCTTAATCCTTACTAAAACAATCCATGAAAACAATCCATGAAAACAATCCATATTCCAACAACAATGAGGGTAAGATATGAAGCCTTTCTACACCTTTCTACACTCTCGTTCCTTTAGGACATACGTTAGCAATTACCACATCTTAACATGCACAAACATTGACTAAATTTTCAGCATTATATCACCACAAAACAGTCCCTAAAACAACACCACAATATCCAACAGTTTTCAGCATGTCTCGGCCAACCAACCAAAACCAAAGCCCTTTTCATAATTCATTATAATCCAATTCAAGTTTCAACACTTTTATATAAACCATAACAACTTGTAATAATAAGATTTCCTTCAATCTAACATGCGCTTAGTGACGATAATAACAATAATAACCAACGAATCCAATATAACCAAAACAATTAATTAAATCGGCTAACATTCCAAATGTCACATGCACTTCTTATTCTCCATTTTTCTTAACACAATTTCATCTCTTAACTATATCATCATGCAACTTCCAAACACTTTAAGAGGAAGAAGAATTCTTACTTTATTTTCTTAGCCAAAACAGTCCCAAGGTTCTCAGCCCTCTTCACTTTTTGCACCACTTCTACACGTTACAATCACACACACGTATACTCTACAAGATTGTATCCATCTTGCTTCCATGTTTTCCTTCCAACAAGTTCATCTCCAAGCTAAAGGTTTCATGACATTCTTTTGGCCCAAAAATCGTGACCAACTATTGGTGTGTTAACCTTGGCTTAGAACTTGATTAAGGTGCTTAATCTTGGAATATAAGTTACATTTGTTCTTCAGTTTGGATAGGTTTTTCGAGAGCTTCAAGGAGAGAAAGAGATATGAGGGTTTGAAGATGAAGATATTTGTGAGCTAAGTCTTCAAGACTTTGTACATATAAGGTGTATGTAGCACAAGTGGAGGGGGACCCACTTGTCCACTTGTATGAAAATATCTTCCACACTATAATCTCTTCACAAAATATTAATCCAACACTTAGCCAAATCTTACTATTTTCGATGGAACCCCCCCCCTCCCAAATTGTGAAATTTTCAATTGGTTCATATTCTTAATCCCAAGATTTAATAATACCATCCTAAGTCCATAACTCAATTTGAAAAGAATTCAACCATTAATATTACTTTTCATCGTCACATTTTTGTATCCATAATTTTTCCATATCAGAAAATGTAAATAAACTTTCCTTTCAACATTCAAATCTTATTCCCTTACTTACGTTCTCACTTATGTGCCCTGAAACTACGGGGTGTAACACTAGCCACGACAACAAAAATCTTAGCAACTCGAGTGCGTCTATAACCATGTCGAATTTCAGATTTGTATGCATCTACAAAACAGAATACGGTTAATTCCTCCCTCCCGAAGGAATATGATTTATCACTTAAGGTGCATTTAAATGCTTCCACTTAGCAAGTAGTTGGATGTAGTTCCGTCAGATAATAGAACGCCATGACACGAGGTAGTCAACCTAATAGGTCCAAATACGTCTAAAATATCTGAACCTTTCTAGGTCAAGCATGCGCTAGCTGAGTAGGGATACAACTTCACTCTATCCTAGTTGTACTAGAGTGGTTTAGCAAATAAAATAACTAATAGACCCGAGCATACTACTCAGGGTGAACTATTGTCGATTGTTGGACGATCGCGAACCAACTTCGTCTTCAACGTGTTCCAAACAAAATATTTTTGGTTTTATACTGGAGGATGATTGCGAAATCTGCATAATCATCTTTGTGCACTGATGCGAGTATGTGTCCGTGCCATTTGGCGGAAGATGAAATAAATGAATGACAGTCGTAGTTGCGGGTAATTAAACACATAAGAAATTTATATCATTTAAAAACATGTTGTATTTATATCAAGGTAAGAGTTCTGTTGATTCCCGGAAAGGTGTTAGACACCTCGATAATAAGGATCCATAGAATATGGTTGACCTTCGAATTCTATAGCATTTTAAAACTTTACAAATTACTTAAAGTGTGTAAATTCCCGCAAAGTTCATGTCATTCATTTATTTCAAACTCAAAAGGCTTTTGAAAATCCAAGAGTTACTTCCACCTAAAAATGGTTTGCGTAAGGGTGATTTAGTCAATTTACTGTCAGACTAAGAACACTCAAGATTTAACTTGAGTAGAACTCTATAGTTAGTCCAATAAATTATCCATATCACTTTACACATTTTTTTGATTACCATTTTGTAATTTGAAAAGAATGTGACCAATTTTAAATGTCAAATTTTGGTTAAAATAGATTATATTTTCATGCTATAGTAGTCCACGATACTCCAAGAATCCGTATCATAACCATGTCTAAGAAAGTGTTTTGAATTTTCAAAATCATTTTGAGTTGGGCTTGGCCTAAAATCAGTCCACAAATATATCTTTTCAGCCCGTATTCATGAAATTTAAACTTATCTAAAATTCTTTTGTCCTATTTCAAAAATGACAAAGTCTTGTTTCTTTATGTGATCTCAACCCAAAAACAATCCTACGGATTTTAAGAGTCCAAAATAATTCGATAAATTTTAGATGTCCAAAACAGTTCCAAGTTTAATCTCAATTCATTTTCCGGAAATCATTTCAAGGTTCCAAAATATGTACAAATTCCTTTAACCTTTTGAAATCCATTTTAGTGACTCTAACTAAATGATGTACGTATCGTTTGCCTATCCTAAGTCGTAATCATAATGATTTCCAATATATAGAATATATGTTTTACAAATAATACATATATAATATAAGTAGAATACATTGAAGGAGTATAATGTAGGCTGGTGGACCTACCTAAGCTCGCAACAGACTCGATCAAAATATGTTAATTAGTTGGGCCTTGGACCAACTGGCTGGAGAAGGTGACAGGCCCATCTCATCGTGCAATGGACAAAGCAAAAGAGGAGGGAGAAATCATCTAAAATTATCTAAATATGATACTACCTTATTTAATATTAATGTGCAATTAAAATAAAACTAAACATGCCAAAAAGTACGACTCATGGGCCAGAAATGTTAACAAGATAGATTCACTAGAAGAATTTGTCCAACATATTCATACTATGCATGCAAAGCCCAATTCAGACAAGTATAAATAAAGAATTGCACACATAGGGTTGAGCCTAGTTCAGTTAATTCAAAAGGATGAATAGAGATAGTGGAAGTGGATGGGCCAGGCCCATGATTTAGATGTTGTAGTCCTAAAGGAGACACGTTCAGAAATGAAGAAATTTGGGCCCAAACCCAAGGTATTCAAACGAAATATTCCTTGTTTTGATATACACAAATGGTTACTTGACTTGCATACCATATATACTGAGTATATTTGCTTTACAAGCCGTATACCATGGTGTATATTAGCATGGAACAAAAGCAAACATCCAAGAGGATGAAGGCAAAAGCACACAGAGGGAGTTATACACAACATTCAGATCCCTACACTACGTGTATACTTCCATAGTTTCATATTTAAACCAAACCAACTATGTATCTTGACATCCTGAACACCAGTTAACACAACAACCAGAACAATGAGATTACTCTACCATTTTTACATCATATTATGCTAAGTTGTCCAAGTTACACCCTCATGTCACATATTCAAGCAATAGATAGGTCATTACAACTCAAGCCAAACAGTCATAACAACATTAGCAAAATTGATCAAGCAACTAAGACTAGCAAATAGATAACAAAATCAAACTTAAAAATTTACTGAGCCTAGAATCCACATTATACTGGCAACTTAGAGGTTCTTTGTTATTTTAAGTAAAAAAAAACATAGGACATGGTTTGGAAGCTTAGACATGGCAGAACAAGCATGTTTACTTCTAGACCATTCTTAAAATTAGCAGGCATGATGCAATCTAACATCCAATAATCCATCAAGTATACATGATAGCATTCAACACTAACTTCAGAAGATGAGTACCTTAACCTTAGACTAGCATGAGATTACTCTAGCATTTGTTAGATTAAACAGATATCAAACATCCATAAAGACGCACAAACTCAAGTTAAAAGTCTTATTTTAACTGAATGCTCAACCAAATGATCTAATCCTAGCAATTCCAACATGATCATGCAGTAGGGAGGACTATCCTTCACCTAGCACACAAGAATAAGTAGTATCATAGTTGCTAGGCTCATTTTACTTAGGTCAAACATGAATAGGCTATCCAACAAGTCTCAGATTCAACCAAACAGGGATAAAGTAACACTGTTAGCTACTATGGTTTAAAACATGTGGATCAAAACATGGAATAAGATTCATATAGGTAGGACAAAGTTTCAATAAGCAGGGAAAGTCATCATAAAAAAACATTTTGTAGACAATCATTTATTAAAAAAATTTGAATTATGGGCGAACGACGGAAATTGAACCCGCACATGGTGGATATTTACTCTTTCAATCTCTATTTCATTTGTAGGGTTAACTCGTGACTTCTCAGATCTCAGAATACATGAATTAATCTGTGTAGTTCGTTTCACCATCCCGACCAGTGAATCATTAAGATTCCTTTCTCAATAGAATCTTTTGCATTCACAGGTTCCGTCATTTTTTCCTGTATACCGCTCTGCTCGCAGAGCGAATGAACATAAGTCAAACCAGAGGAAAGTGAGATCATTGTCCGATATTTATCATCAAATCATCATCTCTTCATTTACAAATAATTCTCGATGTGAAAGTATAGAGCCAAGGGGATGATCTTTGAATAGGAAGAAAAGTGGATCTTTTGTGTATAATCCTGCATAATCTCGAATTTCTATACATAGACCAAATAATGTAATGCAAGTAAAAGTTTCTATTCATACTATTAGCTAGAAATCCTAGTATATGCAATTATGAGTTCATATAAGGTTCAGAGATGCTTTGTATACATTAACTCAAGCTAACATACCAACAAGTGTTCACTAATAGAGTTCAAATTCATGCGAGTGGGATATAGCATGATGATGCATGATGTTAGACTAGCATATGTGAGACAAAATATGCACATGCCTAATTTAATATAGCATACAGATGGTTTCACGGACTTGACTATAACTTAAAAATGATGTTCTAAATTAATCATGGATATAAAACAAATGCATGGGAAAAAACATGATATTTAGACATAATGTAAATATGCAGGATAACATGAAAGGGGAAGGAAAACCATTTCACACACACTTATGCACATTCCAGTTATAGGCAAATCAGTCCTAGAATAGCTAATCACATGCTATCTCCTAATCAGACATCAGGACAAACATCTACTCACCTTGGCAAGTCTATACAAGTTGTTACAACTGCATTCTTTATGACTCAAAATCACATACATAGTACTAGAACATGCACACATATAGAAACTTTCAAATACCCCTAGGACCTAACCAAGTTACAAAGAAACTAGTTCATGCATTGGCTTGAGATATGAAGCAGGTTATTAGAATCAAACTGAGGTACTTCTCAAGCTATTTCATAGGCATGATGCTCAATATGTCATATACTAAGTGAATGAAACAAAGAATTTCAGAACAGAAGCATGCTTAGCACTCAGAACAACAAGAATTATCAAAATCATAAATTTCAACTTAAGGTCCTAGCCTCTACTCCACATAACAGATATAAGAATTCCAATTAAACATACACAACTAGCTTCCTAGGTGAGCAAGCATGGTTCAAATTGGTATTCATTTTTAGACAAGACACATAACACAACTTTAAGCATGGAACTTCATATTTTACATTTTTCTACTTAAACAGATAGTAAGCTAAACGATTTATACTTTTAGGTTAGCAATTTCAGCCTGTACATACAAGTATATGCAAATCAGATATCTATCATGGCCCCCTATGATATAGTCTCATGTCATTTTAAGGTCCTTAAGAGTCTAGAATTCATTCAAACTAAACTAAGGTACATGCAAACATCGTTATGAGAGACATTTGAATCTAAGATATGTGAAATGACTTAAAACAAGAACACATAAATAGAATAGGGTCATGTCAGGCATACAAATGATTACTGGGTCTAAAATATTCACAGGGATCTTAAGATGGACATCTTCCAGCCCACGCAAGATTAACATGCAATCATTTCAAGATCCAAACAGATGGGTACATAGCTAAGCCTAAACAAAAGGAACACAGACACAAACATGCAAGCTTACATAATACAAGATGCAGGTTTCTCACTACTAAATAAGCTTATTCAAAGGAACATGTTCTTGGACTAACAAATTTAAAACTTAGAGAAGAAAAAGTATGTGATGCATCTGTTAGAGGAGAACATGTTAAAATCATCCTTCAAATAAAAGAAGCTGGTTAGCACTACCAAACCACTTAAACTGCTACACATGAATCTATGTGGACCTATGAGAGTACAAAGTAAAAGCTGAAAGGAGTGCATATTTTTCATAGTGGATGATTACTCTAGATTCACTTGATCCCTATTCATCGATTCAAAAAAATAGACCTTTGAGGTATTCACTATATTCATAAAGAAATTCCAGAGCAAATGAAACTTGCAAGTAGCCAACATCAGATTTGATCATATAATGAGTTTTAAAATGTAAACTTTGTTGAATACTGCACATGATGAAAGAAAGCCCGTGGAATTAAACTCTCAACATAAGCCGAGAGGAGATTTGTTAAGGGTGCCAACGATTGCCCATCAATCTATGATTACATGCTTAAAATGGGACGAAACGTGTAGTAGAATGGACGGCATCACGTGAAGGCTAAGAAGACAACATTATTTTGTCGGCTTGGTATGTAGGTCTTGGCCGAGACTATTTTGTTTCTTTTAGCTTATTTTAATTCTTAGTTAGACTACTAATTCTTCTTAGTACAAAATTAATAAGCCATGTAATAGAAAATGATGACTAGGCCATGTAATAAAGTGACTAGGCCGAAAGTTTCTTCCAAGGGGTTGATTAGGCCGAGAGAGGGGATAAGGTGACAAGGACAAGAATCATCTAGAAGATGAGGCTTCTAAGGAGATAATACATTCATGTAATTATCCACACGGGAGACACCAATCGGCCTACGGGATGTGAAGAGTTGGCTGAACAACTCACCAAGGTACTTCAAGAACAAGAAGCTTCCACATGTGCTCCATGGAAATGATTCATGAACTAAATAGTTCATGTATTGCTATACATGGAAGACATACAAGAATGGCCCAGAGAACTTGAAGAGTTGGTCTATTCCCTGTCCCCCAAGTTAATCCAAACCCCTTCCCATTTGCCCCTATATGGCCGAGAACACCCTTGTTCCCCAAGTTAACCCGAACCCTTTCCCATTTGTTCTCACTTGGCCGAGAGTGCCATATAGTTAAGTGCCCATTAGGTTGTCTTCTAGAAGAGTATATGTACTAGTATAAATAGGACCTCAAGTAAAAAAGTGGAGTTAATTTGTGAAAATTATTTGAGTTTTACTCAATTGGTATGTTATTCAACTTGTGTGTTGTTTATCTTAGTTGGTCCTTATGTGGGTCTTCGATCATTTTGTGGGTCAAACCCTTGGTGTAAGTTTGGCTAGAACTTGTGTGATCTAGTTGAACCCAAGCTAAGGTTGCCTTCATTGTAAGTTTGGTTAGAACTTGTGTGATATAACTAAACCCAAGATTAAGGAACCCCCTCGGTGCAAGTGGAAGTTGGAACTTGTGTGATCCAACCAAACCCAAGCCTAGGGTCTATCGGTTACTCTTCATAAGTTTATCGGCCACCCTCACTTGGTTTGTGCTCGAGCTTGTACTTAACAACCTCGGTCAAGTCCCTGTCCAATTGGCCTACTCCACTTGGTATCGACCCGAGCATTAAAAACCTCATGTCTCTATCCTTGTCAATATCGACCGATCATCACTTGGTTTGCACCCGAGATTGCACCTAGCAGCTCGTGTCCATTCCTTATCCAAACCACCATATTCTTTCAACCACCACATCCCACAATACTTCCCAAACACCCCCACTAAAGGTCCATAACCAAAGCCACACATACATACCCGTCCCATTCCGAAAACACCCAAACAGTACGCATAACACACCTTACCAATACCTCACTATTTCAGCCAGTTGACGTCACTTTGCCACCACCTATCCACCAACACAACCCTCAACGTACCCATAAACCCCCACAAAATGCCTCAACCCAACTCCTCCCTAAACTACCCGTCCAATTCCCACAATACATCCAACAGAAACGCCCCATCTGAGAACCCTCATTTCAAGTACCTTTTTGTGTCAATCCGCTTACAACCAAACTCCGACCCACTTACACCCCTCTTTATGTACATCAGATTGGTATTAGAGCAAGGCAATTCCGTCCCACTCCTTGACGCTATGTCTTACACGACAAAAGAACTTCGAAGGATCGTGAGTGACATCTTTGCAAAAAAAGTGCAAATCTTGAGAAGTGAATTTGCGGGGCATGCCGTGATGAATAAAGCCAAGTCAGAGGTTGTGCAAAGCAGCCCAAGGAATGAAATGGGCAGTACCTCTTTCACTAATCCATTGTATAATGTGGAAGAAAAGGACAATACCTCATTTACTAATCGATTGTATAGTCAGGAATGTGGGGATTCCTTTTTTTATGGAGAAATCCATAATCGAGAAGTTCTTAGAGAAAGATGTTACTCTCGTGGAGGAGCGTGGAAACTTAGTACTCCAACATGTGTTGAGTATTCAACTTGAAGAACATGAGAAAACACAAGGAGAGCAACTATTTTACACGTGTTGTAAGGTAAATGACAAAACATGACGCGTAATCATTGATGGAAGAAATTGTGTCAAACCTGGCATCCGTGAAAATGGTGGACAAATTCAAATTGACCACCCACAATCATCCGAAGCCATATGACCTCCAATGGGTGAACTAAGACGAAGGGCGAAGAGTAGTAAAACAAGCTTTTGTTAGCTTTTGGATTGGAAAGTATGAAGATAAAATATGATATGATATTCTACCTATGGATGCTTATCAGATTTTGTTGGAAAGACTGTGGAAATTAGATCGGAAGGTGAAACATGATGAAGAAAAGAATATATATTCTTTTGAAAAAGATATTAAGAAGATTCGATTAATACCATTGTCACCTAGTGAGGTGAAGGACATGAAAATCCGAAGTGCAAAGAAATGCAAAGTCGAAGCTCTACACGAAGGATAAAAGAAGAGTCAAAGAAGGGGAGTCCTATATACTCATTGTCATGCAAGGAGAGGGAGAGCATTGTGGGAACTACGGTTGAAAATGTCGGCGTCAAGGAGCTCTTGAAAGATGTGTGTGCATATGTTCTTACAATCGAATCCCCACTGATGGGAAGTATTGGACATGCTCTTGGTTTATTTCTAAGAATTTCATTCCCTAACCACCATTCCTATCGACACCATTCGGAAAGGGAGACGATACCCACCTTGTTAGTGCAAAAGGGAAATTAGACTTGACTCACATGTGTTACCATCCAAAAAATCGGCAACATCATGAAATGCAAGCTTTTTATGCCGGGGTTGAATAATTTTTTGAGGAATCAAGTGGAGCCGAGTGGTTATACAAGATAGATTCGAGAAGAGGATACCATCTAGGGGGATTTCGAGGAGGAGATGCATGAGAGATGACCTCCAAGATCAAGCATGATTTATACGAGGGGCTTGCGATGCCATTTGGAGTGTGTGACGCTCCAAGCTCTTCCGTGAGCTTCATACATACGGTACTACAACCATACTTAGTATCGCCCACGGACTTCCACATGTATCAAGCCATAGTAGGGGCCAAGTTGTTTCCCAAGATATATATGAGGAGTGGCCACTATCGAATAAGGCTACGAGGGGAAGTTGAATGAAAGATGATCCTCGAGATCGAGTTTAGTTTGTACGAATGGCTTGTAATGCCATTTGGATGGTGTGATATTCCATATTATTCCTTGCACAGGGTACCACGTCCATCCTTGGGACACTTAACATCATCCGAGGACATTTATGCTAACCCAACCACGGCAGAATCAATCCAAAGTTGGTCTGAGTCTACGAGGTTCATTGCGGTAAATAGTTTCCTTGGTTAGGCTTCTTTTTCTCATCAGGTCATTCGAGATTGTTGGACCCTTGCTGCTCCTAACAAAGAACTAATGAGAAAAAATGAGTATGAATGGTTCTGAGGACCAATGAGTCTTTGAAGCCTTGAAGGAAAATATTTGTGAAGCACCGATTATAACTATGCCGAGCCGTGAAAAGCCATTGGAATTCAAACGTGACACTAGTGCCATCTTTTGCTCCTGCACAAAATTGAGTGGTGTACAACATTATTCTATCTATGGAAAGACATTATATCTTATGGGATTCGTGGCCCAATGCAGACATCATTTTAAGTCAAAACCATTTGTTTTGTATTCGGATCCTTATTTGGCAAGTTTTGAGGAAGACACATACAAGATAAAACTTTAATGAAAGTGTTAGATCAATACTTGTTGTTGAAGGCTTGTTACCATATTTAGACGAGGATAATTTGAGGACATTCTTTTAAATAAGGGGAGATTGATGAAAGAAAGCCTGCGGAATTAAACTCCCAACATAAGCTGAGAGGAGATTTGTTAAGGGTGCCAATGATTGCCCGTCAATCTATGATTGCATGCTTAAAATGGGACGAAATGTGAAGTAGAATGGACGACATCACGTGAAGGCTAAGAAGACAACATTATTTTGTTGGCTTTGTATGTAGGTCTTCGTTGAGACCATTTTGTTTCTTTTAGCTTGTTTTAATTCTTAGTTCGACTATTAGTTCTTCTTAGGACACAATTAATAAGCCATGTAATAGAAAAGGATGACTAGGCCATGTAATAAAGTGACTAGGCCGAAAGTTTCTTCCAAGGGGTTGACTAGGCCGAGAGAAAGGATAAGGTGACAAAGATAAGAATCATCTAAAAAATGAGGTTTCCAAGGAGATAATATATTCATGTACTTAGCCACATGGGAGACACCAAGATCTAAACAACACCCGGGAAAGTATGATGAAAAAAAGTGATGAAGAAATCTTTAACAACATAAAAATTTCAACCAATCAATTTAATATTTCTATATTAAATTAAACCCTGAAATATTTTTCATTTGGTTGAGAATCCGAATTTATGAAATTCGGTGTTATTTATAGGTATTTTTAGAAAGCTAAGCATCATAAAAATGAATGGTGGTATTCCATGCGATAAAGAGAGCATTTGGCCGTGTTGTTTTCTTTGTAATTGTATCATTTACTTAGTTCGTTATAAATTTACTTCTTGGTATAAATATATTTTAGAAGTCGAAGGGTAATGATCGTTCAATCTTTTATGGATATATATTTTAGTAATTCAATTTTAGCATTAGAGAATTCCTAGATATTTTAATATATTATGATTAATCACCGCAGTAAAGTATAGTTGCTTAAGTAAAATGCAATGCCGCCATTATATTTGAGCAATATAGTTAGATGTGATGAAGACATGTTTTGACAATTATATTTTTAATATCAATATTTGAGCAATATAGTTATCATAAGACAAATTAAAGTCCCATAATTTAGGAGTTAGAGAGAAGTTTCTCTCACTAAGAAAACGCTCTCAACGTTTCCCTTAGTTGCTCCTTAGGTTTCTTCCTCTTCTCCCCTTAGATTTTCGTTTGATTCATTATGGTTTGATTGTTATTGTCCACAATATGAAAAAGTCTAAACGTTACACACGTTCTAGCAATGATTCAGAGGTTCAGCGATTCTAAAGCTAGAACAAAGAAGAAAAAAGAATGGCAAGAGTCCAACAATTGCCGAGGAAAATCTTATTCCGCAATCTCGACCTTCCGTGTTGGTTCATGTTACTCTGCACTCGCGCTTTCCTATATAAAATGTAGTAGATGATTCTATGCAACAAAGTATACATTAATTGGGCAAAAATATCGAAATAGAAAGCTAGGATATTAGTTAGTTTGAATGCATAACTTCCTGCAAGACCATTGACTCCCCTAATGCTACTATGGTGGTTGATCTTTCAACGGGACAATTTGTTGGTAAAGGGATCATTTCGGAAGAACTAGACAGTCACTCCAACATTAGTACCCCGACACTACCTGGAAATTCTCTCAGGTTAGCCGGAAAATGGTTAGAATCTAGGCCAGACATTGCAATTGGTGAAGCTAGACACGATAGCATTCTGCCCAAACCGGTCGGCGTGGTCAAAAGTTCTTGGCGGGTCGTGCAGTGTTCATGGGTCCAAGAGTAATCATGTCTTGTTTGATTCAAGTCGGTGAAAGCATTGATGGTACTCCTATCCCCAAGAAGTTCAACGCGTGTCAAGAGAGCAAACTTCAACGCCCGAAACGATGTGACTACTCCTATTACGGCCTGTCTTGGGTCAAGGCTAAGGCGGGTCACGAGGATAACAATGATACTAGGAATATGCACTCTATGCAAGGATCAAGATCGATGTGGAATACGGCGGGTTTCTATCCCCGCGACTCTAACGCCATTATTGAGGTGCCGAGGCGCCACACATTAACGCCGCGTATCAACATGTCACTCACAACCACGCCTTTATGATGGTCTGATTTCCAAGCAAGGCGGGATAACCTAGGGACATTAACTACCCCCGCTTTACGCGAGCTAAGTCGGTGTGTTCTAACGTTTTTATTGAGGTGCCGAGGCGCCGCATTTATGAGGCGTATCAATGACTCTCTAATAACTCCGGACTTTATGATGGTCTTGGTTCCAAGACGGATCAGGGGACAATCTAGGGCATTGACTACTCACGTTACACGAAGAGCCAAGTCAATTGTGAGAAACAAAGCTATTTCTATGTCCACGAGCCTAGAACTCCATAACCATCAATGATGCAAGAGCCGAGGCGCCGCACATTTATGAGGCGTATCAATGACTCTCTAATAACTCCGGACTTTATGATGGTCTTGGTTCCAAGACGGATCGTGGACAATCTAGGGACATCGACTACTCACGCTTACACGAAGAGTCAAGTCAATTGTGAGAAACAAAGCTATTTCTATGTCCGCGAGCCTAGGAACTCCATAACCATCAATGATGCAAGAGCCGAGGGTCAAGATTGAATGAGACGATTCAAAGTGCCTTATCGTGATTCAAGTCAACAACCCCATATTTCTTTAAGTGTCACCAAAGCCTTCCCTACTTTAGCTAGTTTGCTAAGTGGAGGCAATCTCAAGAATCACAACACCCTTTCGCCTTTAACACTTCATCGGATTCGAGTAGAGTCTTTAACATCCCCTCTCTCATCTAACACCACTTCACTACTTCACGAATTTCACAACACCTCACCCCTTCTATCCCCTCTTCCTTCTATTCCTTCGAAAACCAACACAAATTCCTACCCTCCCAAATGGCACGCAAATCATCTCTTCTATCATGCCCAAGCTCACTCCCTTCTACCCTTCCTCCGCCTATACCTCCAGATATACCTCCCAATGATTTACACACTAATGCATCTCCTAAACCACATCATATCCCTACCACACCACAACTCAAAACAATCTTCCCCAAACCATGGCAAAGGTCCCTTCCTCCTAAAAAGACTTACGCTGAGTCTCATGGAACTAGATTGAGGCAAAAGGTATGAAGTTACAATTTATTGAACAACAAGGGGCGGAAGTACATATAGAAGTCGAGGATGAAGTTCCTTTCATAGAAACTGGGGCTATTGCCTAATAGGTTGCTTCACGGTCCTTTCCGGAAGAGAAGCATTGAATACGATTGTGAAAGGACGGGGAGTTAAATGCCGATTATACCATATGGCAAAGGTCGGAGTTGTTCAAATTCATGACGGAGGAAGAGCGCACTAATGTACTTCACGGAGGCCCTTATATGGTCTACGGGAAAACCATGATGCTCAAGGCTATCAATAAAGGAGTTCTTATAACGGATGATTTGTTTATGGACATTCCTATTTGGGTCACTTTCCTGACATTCCCTTTCTATTCGAGTGCAACGCCTTAGTAAGATTGCTTCACGTCTAGGAAAACCTCTTTACACTGACCAATATACTAAGGATAGGTCTAAAATGAACTATGCAAGAGTTCTAGTGGAAGTGGATGTTAGCAAGGAGCCGATAATGGATTTTGTCGTCAATCTCCCCGATAATGTAGGTATACTCAAAGGGTAAACTATGAGAATTACCCGACTTTTGCTATCATTGCGGCTTTTGGACACAACCATTTGAAGTGTAGGAAGCTGAGGGATGATGTCAACAATGAAGAAGCTCCAAAAACACGCAATACTGAGGTACCCCCTAACAACAAGGATGATTCTACTCGTTTGAAGGTCAACAAAGGCACGTGGAACCAACCCTCCTTCCTCATCCACCAACTCATCAACATCCCGTAGATGCTGATAACTTGATGGACATTGAAGAAACCGAGCACACAACACCTCGCAGTACCTAAGCTTGGGAGAAGTATCACACGCCGCGGTCCTCCGGCTTTGGGTCATTCGCCCACCATGTTCATGGGATTCTCTAGCAAAGTCCTCACTGCCTAATTCTCACAATGGCAGTACACAACATGTTAGGATGAGGGGTGAGTCAAAAAATTCTGATTCTGAGATGCCTATGGACCCGCCACCTTCATTGGATGAAGTGACATACAACGGTGCTACGGAAAAGGCTCACCAGGTCAAGTAACGTTAACTTTGAACGCGGAACATAGCTTGGCTGGTACACAAGTTATGGCTTCCAGCAACAAAGATGATGGATGGCAAGAAGTTTTGTCCAAAAAGAATGGGCCAAAAAGCAGTGGGAAAGCGAAGGCAGCTAAGCGCGGAGGTGCTAATAAAACCTCTTTTGTTTCCTAATGAAAATACTTTGTTGGAATGTCCGTGGTCTTTGCGACAAAGTGACAGTGGCTGCCACACAAGCTCTAGTGTGTAGTATCACAAAACAGCATGACGCGGCTATGATTTGTCTTTTGGAAACTAAGCTATCTCGGCCAAGGACAGAGTCTTTCTCTACTCAAAGATTCAAATCATGGAAGTTTTGCTCAAATTTGGAATTCATCGAGCGGAGAATGCTATTACTTTGGGATCCATCCAGGTTTGTCGAAGTGCTTGGTATAGACTCTCAAAGATATCCATGTCCAGAAAGTTGCAATATAACACAAGTGTCCTTCCTGCCACATTTGTGTACCCGATTTATAGCATCTCGGATAGAAGGATGCTTTGGCATCACCTTTCTCACTGGGTGTTGCATCACTAAGCCTTGGATGATTATGAGAGATTTCAACACTTATTGCTACCCTCATGATAAGGTGGGGGTCCTCCTCTCACGCCTTATGCACTTAGGGATCTTGGAGATTTCAGAATTCTCACGGACTGTAAGACGCCCTTCTTCCTGCCTTCTACACTGGACGAATGGTTCGATTTGGTCTAAGCTTGATAGAGTGTTGATGAATCAAAGTTGGAGTGATTTGACCCTAGAATGCACACCAATTTCATGCCTATGGAACTGTCTCGACCATTTGTCCCCGTGATAGCCACGATTATTGATCCTATAATGTTGGGAAACGCCTTTCAAGTTCATGAATACGTGGCTTTCACACAGCCTTTGAGAACATTATGACTTCATTGGAGACAAGACATATTGGGAATCGCCAATTGCCCTTGCCTCCAAATTGAAAGCCTTGAAGCAACCTTTAAGGGCTTTGAACATAAGTGACTTTGGAGGTATCGAATAAAGAGCAAAAGGGAAAACATAGAGTTCAAGGAGGCTATCAATGCACACATGGAAAATCCCTTTGATGAGGAGCTTAAAGCCAAGGTTAAGTCCTCAAGAGCTAGAGCAAACACTCCATCGAAGCCGAAAGACACTTCATAAGGCGTGTCAAGACAAAACACTTGATTGGAAGTGATAGATGTTCCAAATACTTTCATAGCTTGATCAAAAGGAGTAATGTCGAACTCCATTAACTTTCTTAAAGCTAATGGTACTATCACTACATCACCGTAAGAAGTTAGGAAGTTGCTCGTTGAATTTTACAAAGATCTATTAGGTACTTCCCGACCCACTACCAACTTTGATCCCGTTGTTCAACTATGGCCCAAAGTGAAGAAGAGAGATTACAACTTTGCATTTCATCACCCCAAAAGAGATTTGGGAAGCTCTCCGATATAGGCAATGACAAGGCACTGGACCGGATGGTTATACTGCGCCTTCTTCAAGAATAGATGGAAAGATGTGGGCCATGATGTTGTAAGATGTGTCCAAGAGTTCTTCTCTCGGAGTTCTTTTGAAGCAGTAAATCATACCATCATTACCTGCTACCAAAGACTGATCATGATCCCAAGGTAAATGATTTGGCCAATCGGATTGACTAATGTGACCTATAAGATCATCACAAAGATTCTAGCTAACAGAATAGCATTGATCCTTCCTTCTCTCATTGACAAATCCCGAGGGCTTTTGTGAAAGGAAGAAACATGATGGACAACGTATATGTGGCACAAGAGCTTGTGAGAGGATTTAATAGAACCGCAGTCTCACCAAGATGTATGCTTATGGTGGACCTTCAGAAAGCATTCGATCTCTCGAGCTTCCTCGAATTGGTACTAAGAAGTCTAAAATTTCCGCATGATTTACAAGATGGATCATGGAATGTGTTAGCTCAACCTCCTTCTCCCTTTCTATCAATGGTGAGCTACATGGATACTTCAAAGGAAAGCGGCCTAAGACAAGGTGATCCTATGTCCCCTACTCTCTTTATCTTGTGTATGGAATACCTCTCAAGGCTGCTTAAAATGAAGGCTAAGGCAAGAGCTTTCATATTTTCCAAAGTGTAAGAAATTGGGCATTACTCATCCGCGGATGACCTCATGCTTTTGCCAAAGGAGATATATCTTCATTGGGATTCTTATGAATTGTGCGGAAGAGTTGGAGGCGCCTCAGATTAACTCTTAACCCATCTAAATCCTCTGTCTACTTAGCGGGAATTCATTCTACGATTCGGGACTTGATATTGTCGAGTGGGTTTCGCCATCGAAGCTTTCGAGACGATACTTGGGGATCCCTTTGTCCCCAATTTCAGTCTCGGATCAATTTGCCCCATTCACTAGTGCTATTTCGAATTACATTCAAAATGGGGGCATCACACCTTTCTTACGCTTTGTAGTGGAACTAATCAGGTCGGTTGTCCAAGGGGTTGAGAGCTTTTGGTTCCGGGCACTTCCTATCCCGGCCACTATTATCAACAAGGTACGGTCTGCTTGTATTCAGTTCTTATGGGGTGGGAAACCACCAAGAGTTGCTTGGGATATCATTTGCTTGCCTCAAACTGAAGGTGGCTTGGGTCTTATGAACATCAAGGAATGGAATCATGCCTTGTTATCCAGGACGATTTGGCAAACTCACACGGAAGCTGATTCTCTTTGGGTCCAATGGATCAATAGCCACTATTTGAGAGGTATTACTATTTGGGACTATGAGGTACGTCCTAGGGACTCCCCCTTATTCAAAAAGATTTGTGGGATTCGCGACAAATTTGTTTCTATCTTTGGTAGCCATGGTGATGCTATTGACGGCTTTACAAAATGTTGTGCCAACGGTATATTTGATTCAAGCCTCGTGTATGATATCTTGCGCACTCCGCAAGCTAAAAAGCCTTGGATGTCACAAATTTGGAAAGGCTTCATTCCTCCCAAATTCTCTTTTACTATGTGGCTAAATTGCAGAAAACGGTTAGCTACAAAGGATACTCTATCATTTCTCAACTTGGAGGATAAATCTTGCGGGTTCTGCAAGCAAGCTAATGAAACAAGGGAACACCTCTTCTTTGCCTGCCCCTATACACACATGATTTGGAAGAGCATAAAAGATTGGTTGGGTATTAGAAGAGAGATGACAACTGTTGAAAGCTCCCTTAAATGGATTAAGAAAGAACACCGCGGGACAAGCATCCGAGCCAAAGCTATTTTGCTTACTTTTTGCATAATGGTTTATGAGATTTGGAGGGCAAGAAACACAATGCTCTTTGAAGGCACAAGCTTTCCGGCAGAAGAGGTCATTGCAAGAATCAAAACAACATCTTATAGAGTTCTCTATGATTTTATCCCCTCTTGTAATGGCACCTTTTGAGTGACCACCCCTCCCCTATTTCACTTCTTGTTTGCATTACGTTGAGGCCTGAGATACCTCAACGACTGATTATAGCCACTTCCTTTTCGTTATTAGTAATAATATTTGCATTTACCTAAAAAAAAAAAAGTTATCATAAGACAAATTCAAGATAATATAATATTGGCAGGAAAAGTTCAACTAACATATCCCTTGAAATCCTCCTTGTTGCATGCATGTAAAACTTATATAAAGCCATATACAGAATATCATAATTTCATTTGTTTTAACATATTTTCTCTAAGCTTCTTGGATCCGAGAATAAAACGGCTCAGCATTACAACCTAACCGCCCTCTTCCTGCTCACATTTATTTATTTTATACATGACCACATGATAACTACTGCAACTGTACGTTACCTGCTAGAGACGCCTATCCCTAAAATTCCTAAACCAGAATTTCCGAAAGCTCCAACCTTGCAAAAGTGTTGAAATATACATAGCAAAATCTGGAAGCCCAAGTTATTTAGGCCAGCCCATTAGATGAGCCAGCCCAATGTTTTATTGTAACCCAATGTAAAGGCCTGCATCTAGCAGCCCATTACATTGATAAATATCTGATCATTATTAATTGAAAAGGAGAGCGTAAGACAGAGAAAGTGAAAGACAACTGTGATAGCTTCTTGAATACGCTGCCATCTAAAAGGCTTCGAGAATACTCTCTTTCAGTACTCCATGTTTGCTTCTGTGCTAACAGAAGTTTTTCTTCCATTGTTCTCTCTGTAACCAAGCCTCTAAGCTTGCAATATACAGTTCTTCATTAATGAAGTTCCTATTAATAGTTGTGTAACTCTGTGTATCGAGTATGTGGTCTTACTTTCAAAGCATTCAGTGTTGTAAATCCTAAAGAGGACAAGCCTCAGTCTTCTCCCTCTCGTGCATGCCTTCTGTGATATTGACGTGGATAGACTTCTCAACATGGTATCAAAGCCAGTCGTCCTTCTCTACAGACGCATGCACCTTCTAAAAAATAACTACCAGATCTGAGGTATCCTGTAGTATCTTGGTATTTTTCTTGTATTGTGTGTTGTTGTGAAGTTTAATCTGAGTCACAACTACCAGATCTGAGTTGTAAATACCAGATCTGAAGTATTGTGCAGTATCTTGATATTCTTAGTGGTCATGCTTTGTTGTAAAGTTTAGACCTCAGATACTCCTTGTCTCGGATAAATCTTGTTTATATCTTGATATCTCTGAAGTGATCAGCAGTTAGTCTTTCTTTAAAAATGGTAACAGACCTACCCATTGAGAGTAGTTCATTCGAAGAGGGAATCTCTATACCTCGAAAAACTGTTGGCAGTACATCTATCACCACTGTATTTGACCACAACCACCCTCTTTTCTTACAAGCCTCTGATGTTAGTGAGATTTCCTTAATATCTTTTCAATTACTGGGCTCAGAAAACTATACAATTTGGAGCAAATCTATGAAAATTGCCCTACTTGGAAGGAACAAATTGGGGTTTGTAAATGGTAACTATATGAAGGATCAATATGGGGTGGAATGGTGGGATCAATGGGATAGGGTCAACGCTGTTGTACAGGCTTGGATAATGAATGCTGTATCTAGTAGTTTGCTGTGTGATGTTCTATATACTGAAACAGCATATGAGGTTTGGGAAGATTTGAAAGAAAGATTCGACAAAGTTGATGAATCTAGAACCTATGACCTACATAGGGAAATTGCTACCTTATCCCAAGGTAATGCTAGTGTGTCAGAATACTACACTAAGCTAAAGAACCTATGGGTAGAATTTCAAGCCATTGTGCCACCACCAAATTGTGCATGCCCTACTTCTAGAGAGTTCACAAACTATCTGCAGAGACAGAAACTTTACCAGTTTCTTATGGGCTTAAATGAGAGTTACATGCAGGCTAGGAGCCAAATTTTGCTCATGTCACCCCTTCCAACAGTCAATAAAGCCTATTCCATGATAGTTAGTGATGAAAATCAGAAAGGAATCAGTGCTAAGTCTGTAGGTCTTCTTGGAGCTGGTCCTACCACTACTGTCCCAACTGCCATGTATTCTAAGACTGTAGGAAACCAGAGGTCTAGAAGAAATACCAACTTATTCTGTGAGGAATGCAAAATGAGAGGTCACACTAAGGAGTTCTGTTATAGATTAGTTGGTTATCCCCCTGGTGTGATATCACTTACTGGATCATCACCAGTGACAGTGTTTCTTGTATCTGGAACCTGTTTTTTCTTATAATCATCATACTCTTTTGTGGTAAGTTTCATATTAGAATCAGTGGGTGTATTAATGGTTTTGGCAGCAGCTAGTCCTAATTCTGAGATAAGTTCTAAGGCATACTTTCTTTGATGCATAATGATACCCTTGCTAGATCTGGCAAATTCTATTCCTAGAAAATACCTTAGATCTCCCAGGTCTTTCATTTTAAAGACACTATGCAGAGATTGTTTAGTCTCCTTTATGAGTCTTATATTGTCCCCTGTAATTAACATATCATCCACATAAATAAGTATGATTATTGTACCTTGATTATTCTGTTTCAGAAACAGTGAATGGTCAAACTCAGACTGTCTGAACTGCATTTGAATTAAAGCCTCTGTAAGCTTGAAATTCCACTGTCTTGGTGCTTGTTTGAGCCCATACAAGGACTTAGTAAGTCTACACACATTATTACTATTACTGCCCCCTTGACTACTAAAGCCTTGGGGCAGAGTCATATAAATCTCATCAAATAAATCTCCTTGAAGGAAGGCATTATAGACATCCATTTGATGAATATACCACCCCCTGGAAGCAGCAATGGATAGAATAGTTCTTATAGTTACCATCTTTACCACAGGAGAAAAGGTCTCTTGATAATCAATACCTTCTTGTTGACTATAACCTTTTGCAACAAGTCTAGCTTTCAGTCTTTCAACTTCTCCAGTATCTTTATATTTGATTTTGTAAATCCATTTACAACCTATTGGTTGTTTTCCTTTTGGTAGAGTGACAATTTTCCAAGTGTTGTTTTCTTGTAAGGCAGCTATTTCAGCCTTCATAGCATCTACCCACCTAGGATCTTTTGAGGCTTCCATGTAACTTTTGGGTTCTGTTAGAACTGAGAAGGAACTTAAAAAAGCTTGATATGTTGATTTTATATTATCATAAGATATGTAATTAGTAATGGGATAAAGTACATTGTTTGCAGTGGTGGTGACAAAGTCTTTCAGCCATATAGGAGGCTGTTTGAGTCTGCTGGACCTCCTAGTGGATCTGTCAAATTCCTAAGATGTCATCTGTAATACCCATATCATTCATATTGAAACATCGTTTCAACAACTCTTAGTCTCTAGGATCAACCTAGGACTTCTCACTTTGATCAACCTGTCGTCTAAGTAAATGTACATCATGACGAACATGTCAGAATTACCTTTCATGTAGACACATTTGTCACCTTCATTAATGGAGAAACTGTTACACCCCGTAGTTCAGGCCATGCGTATGAGAGCGTACAAAAGGTATTAAGACTAGAATTTTAGAAAGATAGGTTGACGGATTGTTTCGGACGAGTTTTTAGTCAACTTTGAGGCGGTTTATGTCCAGTTGCATTAGGAGTTCCTAAGTGTTTCAAAGGCCTAGTGTGTGGTTCGTTGAGTCTAGTTCCCAACGCAACAGACCGTTCGTCGATTGGATATCGGAGTAGAAAGTTATGGAAATTACAAGTTCAATGCGCAATCGGCGTAAAACATTTCTGCCATCGGGCCACGGATGCAGGGCCGCGACGCCAGTTATACTGAGAATTCTCGGAGGTTGCAGCGCCGCGGCGCCGGAAAGCAGGGCCGCAGCGCCGCGACGCCGGAAGTTTTGAAAATTCGCGGAGGTTTCAGCGCCGCGGCGCCGACTGCAGGGCCGCGGCGCCAACTGCAGGGCCGCGGCGCCGAGGCGGAGTTTTTGTGGAAAACTGAGGGGAAAATCAGATATTTTCTTTTAAAAAAGGCATGGGAGGGTGACAAGTGCCCCCCCCCCCCAATCTGATTTTAGGCATGTCCTATTTATTGACCAAGTCTGCAAGACTTGGTCATTCTTCAAAGCTCTCACTTCTCTCTAAAAATTAAAATTCCCTCTCCCTTCTCTCTAGAAATTCAAGAGGAAGCCAAGGCTTAGAGAAAAATATGAAAAGGTGGCAAGAAGAAAACACGTTGACAAGCTTGTAGGAGGTTTATGGAGGTGATTGTGGAAATGAGGCAAGTGAAATTGTTGGACTAATTTGGGTAAAACGTTAAGGTAACAATCCTTTCCCTTTTTGCTAGTAAAATTATGTTGCATGTAAAGAAGAAAGGATTTGTAGTTGTCAATATTGCTCTTAGATATATTGTGTCACGACCCCTCCCGGGCCCGCGACTGGTGCCTTACCCCGGGCACCCTAGTGATACAACATCAGAGAAAAATCAGCGGAAATAAAATCAAAGACATGAAACAATAGATTAACATAAGAACATGCTAACCAAAACGGTTACCTTTCTGTATATAAATTAAAAACTTGAACAGTTAAATCCTTTTTACAAACCTTGCCCACAACAGTACTACATACCTCTAAGAGTTTTTTATACCACTATGACGGGACAGAGCCCCGTCATACCCCCTGAATGTACAAAAGTCTACAACCTCAGGGAACCGTACCAAAAGACAAAGCCTCCGGAGAAATGGAGCTTTCCAAGAGCTGAACAGTGATCCTAAGAGTGCGGATCAGCAAGCTACGTACCTCAACCTGCGGCATGAACGCAGCCCCCCGAAGGAGGTCAGTACAACAGGTACCAAGTATGTGAAACTGAAAATACTGTGATGAAATCATAATAGTCTATATAAAGCAGGAGACATGTATGATAGCCAAACTACAGTACACACATATACACAGTCATGTCAAGTCAGGGACTCACGCCCGTAAAGTCATCACTCAAATATAACCCGGGAATTTAACCCGCACAACGGCCACATGCCCCGGCATCTTACCTCGGTATAAGCATGGCCATGGAACCATCCTAATGGACGCATACCCGTGGACCATCCATCGTGTCAGTATGTCCAAAGGAAATAACAATATAGCACTCATAGTGGAAGCATACTCGTGGGCCACCCAACGTGTCAGTATGTCCAAAGAAAATAACAAGACAACACTCCTAGTGGAAGCATACCCGTGGGCCACCCATCGTGTCAGTATGTCCAAAGGAAATAACAAGATAACAATCATAATGGAAGCATACTCGTGGGCCACCCAACGTGTCAGTATGTCCAAAGAAAATAACAAGACAACACTCCTAGTGGAAGCATACCCGTGGGCCACCCATCGTGTCAGTATGTCCAAAGGAAATAACAAGATAACAATCATAATGGAAGCATACTCGTGGGCCACCCATCGTGTCAGTATGTCCAAAGAAAATAATAAGACAACACTCCTAGTGGAAGCATACCCGTGGGCCACCCATCGTGTCAGTATGTCCAAAGGAAATAACAAGATAACAATCATAATGGAAGCATACTCGTGGGCCACCCAACGTGTCAGTATGTCCAAAGCAAATAACAAGACAACAATCATAATGGAAGCATACTCGTGGGCCACCCAACGTGTCAGTATGTCCATCAATCAACGGATAATAGCCTACCTCCATCGAGAGACGCGGTAGCACATAAATACAGCACTTGCACAATAAAGGCTATCACAACAAGCATAGGCAAGCTCAACATACTTTTAGACATTCATTTTATGACCACAAATCCGAGTTTTATCCCCAAGGTACTACGTACTTAAATTCTTTCAACAAATCCAATTTTTTTATAAAGGTCACACGATACTCGTAGTATCAAAATAGAGTAACTATCTTTTTAAGTAAACCAAAAATCAATTTCCATACCTTCTTTTTAAACCAATTTATACTTCAATTCCTCAAGTCTCCTTTCCTTTAGAAATCAAGTTCCTTACTTTGGAATTTAAGAAAATCAGTACTAGTTTATAATGATCTTATTAGAGCAGCCATGATCTAGGAAATGTAATACAATTTTGTCTTATCTTAGCTTCTATGCAGATGAAGGTTTCTACTTGTTTTAATATAATTAATTGTCATTACTTTTTCCTTTATTAACGCTGCAATGGTTTGTTCGATACTTATTCCCATTTCCGAAATCAATATGAAATTATCCTTTTAAAGACCAAGTACCCATTACTTACGAATGCGGTTTCACAACTTTTTAACACAATTCAAGTTCTTAGCATTATAACAAGTCAAATATAAGTCAAGTCTCTTATCTTTTAAAAATCAATAAACCATTCTTTTACCTACATAAAGTCGTTATAATTAACTTCCCATAAAGCCATTATAACACTTTATGTTTCAAACCAACCAAATTCGTTTAGCACACGTACGTCTACCGTACTACATAGTTTACAATAATCATGCTAGAAATGATAGGAAGAGGTTCACATACCTCACGACGATTATCGACAATTAGCAAAACGCTCCAAAGTACTATAACCTTGCTAGCCCTTTTCCACCCTTCAAGTAGAATACGCTACTCGTAGTACTTCCACCTATAATGGCCATGAAACATCTATTAACCTCTAGATCTCTTCGTAGGATATTTCTAAGAACAAAGTTCCATATCCTACGGAAAATTCGGCAGCACCTCCCCCGTTTCTACTCAATTTTCCACCTTTTTCAAGGACCGATAACCGTAATTAACATACTATAATTAAGGTGCAATAATATCGAAATTTAAAGAAGGGGATCACACGCCCAAACGGAACGCGATTAACAATCTCTCCTTCATAACAACAATGTAAATATAGTCCAAAGTAAATACGGTCCAAAGTAAATACGGTCCAAAGTAAATACGGTCCTTAAGTTGGGGTCCTTGGCCAACTTTTACAATTTTACTTATCCAATTACTTCATTAGTCCTTCAACTTATATTCCAATCTTTATATAAGTTATAGCTTCTTTGTTGTTAACTTCTTAGTAAGTAATGGATACATTTTTACCATTTTAATGGCTAATATGCCAATTCTCCTTTTAACATCTTAACAAGATCCAAATCTTTCCTTATGTCTCATACTTCATAATGTACTTTCAGTATATGTATAATATCCATATATACATAATAATCAACTTCACAAAGAGGTTAAGGTTCATTACCTCAAAATAGCCCAAAACGTGATCGCCAGATTTTTAGCCATCGCTTCATTGAACTTGTAACGTCGATAACTCTCTACTCCAGTGTCCTATAGACGAGCGGTTTGTTGAGTTGGAAACTAGACTCGACGAAGTTCATTTTAGGCTTTTGAAACACCCAAAACTCCTAATATGCTAGGAGATATTCCCTTCCAAATTTGACTAAAAAATCTGTCCAAAACAGTCCCGAAAATCTGCCCACTCTCGGCCAAGGGGGGTTTTTTGAGGCTAGGGGTGTGAAATCTTGTCTAAATCTTGGTTAATAATCTTCCTAATACATTAAGGAAGAACACTAATAAGTTTAAGAATTTTTGGACAACATTTGGTTAAGGGGAGGGAGCAATTGACGAGAGCAACTAAGAAGGAGGGAGAGGGAAATATTTTCAAGTCTTGAAATGTTCTAAGTGTGGAAGATTTTCATCAACTAGAGGGGTTTATATAGTACAACCAAGGGTTAGGATGAAAACATGTGTATGGTATAGATTGTTTGTATAGGTTCCTTTCTCCACTTGTCCCACAAATGCCATGCAAGACTTTGTCTACTTGTCTTGCCCACTTGGGGTGACACATGTCGCCCTCCTATTGGTCCAAAATATTTTATCTCTCGGAAAAATTCCATAATTGAATAAAATATCGAAAACGTAAAATTTCCTTCACAAGGTTCGGAAATATTTTCCGTCGGAAAACAATTCTTTCATTCTTACCCTAATTAGGGTTTATACATTCGTACGTACGTCCTTACATACATACTCCGGAACTACGGGGTGTAACATTCTCCCCCCCTTAGAAACATTCGTCCCGAATGTTCCTTCTAAGTCTCCAAGCACATGCGCCGGTAGTCTTCACTACTACACTTACCAAACCAATCATGCCACCAATGGCCATAGTATATCATACGCGTAAAAACTCAAATCCAAGCCAACGTGAAGTCATCTCTAAAGCGTATACAACACTATTAGCTCCCACCCAAGGTCTAAAGGATACTCTCTTCGCATCTTTACTTCATAAAAGGAACACTTCTATTTTCTTAACACATCTTCGCCCCTTTTCTTGCTCGTCGTACCCTCCTCGTATACTCGAACTCTTTCTAGTATACGTACCATACTTCAGTCATCGCTTCAGTTTCCAAAACTTTGGAGTTACTACCTCCCAACTCGGTCATTTTACTAGCCTCACATTCCTCTAAGGTCATTCCCGGCTTTCACGATCCGATTCTGGTCGAACACATCCGCGAACTCGTACGATGGTTACCTAAACTTGGGCCTAACACCCTCGTGACCCTATCATCTGGCGGGACCACCCCAAACTGACCCCACCTCATTCCGGGCTGCGGGTTGACCCGCGATCTAGCCTCAACCCGACCCATTATCGCTCTAAATTCTTGTTCCCATCCGGGAAAATCTTACTTATTCTCGTCATGAACATCACCACTTTTATCTTGCTCGACCTATGGAATTATCCCACAATACATTTCACGCATACCAAGTACTTCAACAAAGGCTAACTGTAAAATATTTTACTCAAGACGACCTTACATCTAAGGTCTCAACTCTTATAATATTCTAATGCTCACAATTTCCCTGCCCCTAAACTTACCTTTTCAACTAACCATGTTCTCTAAATCACAATTTTACACAGTGCTTATCCAAACATAAAACTTTAACATAATATCATCATATCACGCATACAAATCTCTAGAGGGTTAAGGATATACCTGTAACTACTGCTTCACTCTAATCATAGTTCTGCCCTACAGGGCGCATAACAAAAGAAGGCGATGAACCAGCCACTGATCCCGAAGGCTGAGTCTCCACATCCGCGCTACCTCTGGTTGGACAATTTCTTGCAAAATGGCCCTGCTGGCCGCATGTATAACAAGTTGTCGAAGTAGTACGACACTCCCCACGATGACACCTACCACAACGGCCACACCGAGCGGGTGGCCTCTCAGCTAACACCCTTCCTCTCCGAACCATCAATCCAAGAACCGACCGGTAGTCGAGTCATCCCACCTGTATCCATCCTACTAGGATATTCTCTCCTCATATGGCCCTGCCGGCCGCAGGTAAAACAAGCATTGGTAAAAAGAGGACATTTCCCGGAATGACGCCTACCACATAGTGAACACTGAGGGAAAACTGAATCTGGCTGGCTAGAACCTATGTAAATCTGTGAACCAAAAACTCGGAGCTCGACCAACTTCTCGCATACTCCGAACGCCCCAAGCTCGTGAGGACCACTCAGATCGGGCGGAGGCGCATAACGATCACGCTGGGAGGTCCGCCTCGAAAGTTACCAAAGGACCTGCTGCTACGCCCTCTTCGCGATCTTGGTTATTCCGCCGATCTCTACGTTCTCGATCTGTGCATAAGCCTGCACGCGGGCAATGTCCATACCTGACTGAAGAGCTACTCTTGCACACCCCTTTACTAGATAATCGTCTAGGCCCGTGATATATCGATGCACTCTATACTATCTGTTTGCTAAAATCCTAGCTAGTAACAGGTCCATCCCTTTGTAATCCATATTCTCAGTTCCCGGTCGTGGAACTGAAGGCTCATATATCCTGGCCGTAGTAGGAACTGCTGCCGCTGTGTTGAACTCTGCTGGGGCTGGCGACGTCACAGAACTCTCTAAATGAAGCACCACCTCAGGTGATGGCTGGGCTTGTGCCCTCGTACTCCTCTGTGTTCTACTCGCAGCTCCTCCTGCTGCCTTGTACTTCTGGGCCCTGGTTGCCTTTCGCAGAGGCATAACTGATAAAAAGAAGTACGTCAGAGGAGTCCAACTTATAACACAACTCTAAGGCACGATCTGAGAGTGAGAAGAATGGAAACCAATCCTAAATGTCCTGCAGCCTCCTGATTATAGATGTGGTGCACAACACACCGATAATCAAGACTCTACTAGACACGGTCTGTAGACACTTTCCGAGGACTAATCGCTCGATACCACTTTTGTCACGACTGCCTCGGCCCGCGACTGGTGCCTTACCCCGGGCACCCTAGTGATACAACATCAGAGAAAAATCAGCGGAAATAAAATCAAAGACATGAAACAATAGATTAACATAAGAACAGACTAACCAAAACGGTTACCTTTCTGTATATAAATTAAAAACTTGAACAGTTAAATCCTTTTTACAAACCTTGCCCACAACAGTACTACAGACCTCTAAGAGTTTTTTATACCACTATGACGGGACAGGGCCCCGCCATACCCATGAATGTACAAAAGTCTACAACCTCAGGGAACCGTACCAAAAGACAAAGCCTCCGGAGAAATGGAGCTTTCCAAGAGCTGAGCAGTGATCCTAAGAGTGCGGATCAGCAAGCTACGTACCTCAACCTGCGGCATGAACGCAGCCTCGGGGAGGTCGATCAACAGGTACCAAGTATGTGAAACTGAAAATACTGTGATGAAATCATAATAGTCTATATAAAGCAGGAGACATGTATGATAGCCAAACTACAGTACACACATATACACAGTCATGTCAAGTCAGAGACTCACGCCCGTAAAGTCATCACTCAAATATAACCCGCGAATTTAACCCGCACAACGGCCACATGCCCCGGCATCTTACCTCGGTATAAGCATGGCCATGGAACCATCCTAATGGACGCATACCCGTGGACCATCCATCGTGTCAGTATGTCCAAATGAAATAACTATATAGCACTCATAGTGGAAGCATACTCGTGGGCCACCCAACATGTAAGTATGTCCAAAGAAAATAACAAGACAACACTCCTAGTGGAAGCATACCCGTGGGCCACCCATCGTGTCAGTATGTCCAAAGGAAATAACAAGATAACAATCATAATGGAAGCATACTCGTGGGCCACCCAACGTGTCAGTATGTCCAAAGAAAATAACAAGACAACACTCCTAGTGGAAGCATACCCGTGGGCCACCTATCGTGTCAGTATGTCCAAAGGAAATAACAAGATAACAATCATAATGGAAGCATACTCGTGGGCCACCCATCGTGTCAGTATGTCCAAAGAAAATAATAAGACAACACTCCTAGTGGAAGCATACCCGTGGGCCACCCATCGTGTCAGTATGTCCAAAGGAAATAACAAGATAACAATCATAATGGAAACATACTCGTGGGCCACCCAACGTGTCAGTATGTCCAAAGAAAATAACAAGACAACAATCATAATGGAAGCATACTCGTGGGTCACCCAACGTGTCAGTATGTCCATCAATCAACCAGATAGCCGGCCCTCCATCGAGAGACGCGGTAGCACATAAATACAGCACTTGCACAACAAAGGCTATCACAACAAGCATAGGCAAGCTCAACATACTTTTAGACATTCATTTTATGACCACGAATCCGGGTTTTAACCCCAAGGTACTACGTACTTAAAGTTCTTTCAACAGATCCAATTCTTTTATAAAGGTCACACGATACCCGTAGTATCAAAATAGAGTAACTATCTTTTTAAGTAAATGATGCGCGTAATATGCACACACTTTTAAACGCAAGTGCACGTTATCGTATCAAGTAGTATAGTCTTAGATAAGACCGAATATCGTCCTCTAGGATTAGGGTTCAATTACCAACTATCTATTTTCTAGTATCTATTTGGTGAATTAATGATTGATTGTTTGGTTTATAACTAAGAATTATTAAAGATAAGTAAATATAAAGAATTACTTGGATGTGATGAGAATAGGGCTTATGTATCCTCACTATCCGCTTATGCTACTTACTAATGCATTACTTATGGTGTTCTTCTTTGGAGAAAGCAGTTTACGAAATCGTTTTATACTCCCGTTAGGTTATATAAACACTCAACCCCAGTGATTGTTCCTTACCTACCTTTTGGTGATAAGGGTAACTCTATAGGAGGATTAAGAACAAAACCTAGTTGGCCGTCACGCACAATGCGCAAAATTAGGGTTGTTAAGCCTCTCATCAACGCTTACAAAACTAATTGAGGTATTTTCATCCCCAATTCAAGCTGTCTACCCAACTTACAAAGATATTCACAATCCCCTTTTCGAATCGATTAGAAATCATATTGTGATAACTAGTTGTCAATTAGTTACCAAGAATTCAACTCAATTATTGGATAGATCTCTCAATAAGAAAAATAACCATAAGCATGCATTAATTTATAACATAAGTTTCAAGAAATTCAACATAGAAAGCCCTATAAGAGAATTAGTTCATAGTCATGAATATGACAAGAACTAATTCAAAGTTCATCATGCAAAAACTGAATTAAAGAAAAGAAAAAGGAAAAGAAAGTACTAAGTTAATGGTATCCAATCTCCAAGCCAAAATCTTGAGTTGTGCAAGGGAACCTCAAAACCGCCTAGGGTTCTCCTTATATCGGTTTAAAAACGCCTCCTTATTTTCCTGCAGTTCGCCCAAAAATCCGTCAAAAGACCTAATTTTTCCGCGTCGGCGCGTTCGCAGATAAGCGCATGGCCTAAGTTCTGCGATCCGTCGGGTGTTTTGGCGCCGGCCGATATCTCGCTGTTCGGTAGCCGCGCCAGTATCTTCGTAGCTCGCCGGATGTTTAGCGCCGCGCCTGATTCTGCCGTTCGAGGCGCCGCGCACAGTCTTCGCCTCGAATAGTGGCGCGCCACCTCGCTTGCGAGAGCCGCGCTGGTCTGTATTTTAGCCTCGTTCGCCTCTTTCTCTGCTGGCTCGCATCTCCTCTTTGCCCTCTTTTTGCTCCTTTTCCGCCATTTGGCCATTTTAACCACTTTGACTCAAAAGAAAGAAAAACTATCCTAATACGACACTTATATGTGCAAAATGGGACAAAAGACTAACTAAAATCGACAAAAGGTGTATATAGAATACACCGATCAAATACCCCCAAACTTAACCTTTGCTCGCCCTCGAGCAAAGATAGAAAGAAATAAAATAAAAGACTCAAAGAATGAAAAATAAAAGACTCCCTGTCATTAATCACTTTTGCTGCATAAATGTTAACTAGAAAAACATGAAGGTTAGCAGAATAATATGCAGGAACATATAACATGGAATTTTCAGCACACTAAACACATGAAGCTAGATATTTCACAAACTCATATTCATCATGCTTAATGGAAGTCAATATACTAAATCATGCATATAAATTCAAGAATTCCTATGACATGCTTACTTGCTATTCTCCACTAATTCTGGATATGCATAAAAGAGATCTTCAGGACTTTGAGGGTTGTAATGTAGGCTTAGGTAGGGGTTGGAAAAGATAGGCATTTAGGCTCATTTTTCTGTACCATAAGCTCTTTGGCTTTTCAATTTTTCCCTTTTTCTTTTGATTCTTTCCTTCACTTCCATTCTATCCTTCCCCTCTTTTGTTTTGGGAGAGTGAAGTGTATTATACAAATAGGCACCCCCAAACTTAGGCTTTTGCCTCTTTCTTATTACTTTTCCATTGGGGTGCATCAAACTTGTTCACTCTTTTTGTTTCTTCTTTTTAACACAATGTACTCCACTATTTCATATTTTCACTTATGGCACAATTTTGTGGGAATATGGGGTGTCAAAGAAGAAGTTTCAAATTTAGGCTCAATGGGGCTGACTAGGGATATTTTTAAAGTACGGGATAAAAAATAATGGTAAGAATTGGCTATCAAAGAAATGCCTGAGTCATCTCCCTAACATGCATATCCTAACTATTTCACCTCAAATAGCAAGCACTCATAACACATAAGCATTTATCATTTAGCATGCATAACTCAAGCAAGAAACTCCAAATAGACAGATTCTGTGAGTTTCTGGCATATCTAACCTAAGTGTTTAGATAGTTGCTTCAATTCCTTTACATTATTCCACCTTACTTCACTAGGTGTTTCTAGCAACTACAGCATACATGATTTTTGACAGGCAATTATGACTCAAAATAAACATAAAACAAATAAAAAGACTTAAATAAAACATAACATGACACACAAATAAAACACCCCCAAACTTAAATCACACATTGTCCCCAATGTGTGCAAGACTCAACGACAGTAAAAGAAAACGACACTTACAAACTTTGGTTAAAATGGTGGTGGTGGCGGTGGGTAATGCTTTGAATTCCGTGAGGGGAGGAGTATTCTTGATGTTTTGATTTGGCGATAGGGCCTTCGGATCAGGGTATCCTCCAGACTCATCGTTTCACAAGGCCGCACTCGCGAAACGGAAATACGCGCCCAAGCTTCTGGGTGCCTTCTGATCATTTGGCGATTTTTCTGGATATCCTTGGCTTCCACCTGTCAACACAGCACAGACACACGAACCCAAGACCGTGAGACTGATCAAGACAAAATAAAATAAACTAAAAAACAGAAGTTGAAATAATCATAATTAAAACATTGGGTTGCCTCCCAACTAGCGCTGTCTTTACCGTCTTTTAGCCGGACGCAAGTTCCTTATTATTTTAAGGATTGAGAAGTTACCAAGTTCATGTATTCCATTTCATTGATCAGGTAGGGTTTTAACCTCTGTCCGTTTACTTTGAAGGCGGCTCCCTCTCTCCCTTTTATTTCAATTGCTCCGTATGGGAATACTCTTACTACCGTATGGTCTGTCCAACGTGATTTTAACTTGCACGAAACAATCTTAACCTTGAGTTGAATAGCAGACTTGTTGTCCTTCTTGAAAATCTTTTGGTATCAAATTCTTATCGTGCCATGCTTTCGTTCGTTCTTGTAGATCTTTGCATTCTCATAGGCATTGTGTCGAATTCCTCTAATTCGCCACCGGTAGTAGCCTCCTCTGTCCCCTGCCGTGGTATCCATGTTTAACTTCTTCATTGCCCAAGATGCTCTGTGTTCCAACTCTCGCAAATGACATGCTTTACCAAAAACTAATTTATAAGGTGACATACCAATTGGTGTTTTGAATCTTTGTCCCAGTATGCCCACAATCGTCATCTAATTTGATAGACCGGTCTTTCTCGAGCCGTTCACCGTCTTTTCCAATATGCTCTTCACTTCTATTTGACACTTCCGCTTGCCCATTAGCTTGAAGATGGTAGCGGTTGTAGTGATGGTAAACTCCATATCGGAAAGCAATGAATTCACCGCCTATTGCGAGAAATGACTTTCATCACCGATGAGAGCTCTTGGTGTGCGAACCTTGTGAAAATATTCTTACGGAGAATTTTTGAGCAGCTTTCTCGTCGCTTTCTTTGGTGGCCACCGCTTCTACCCATTTGGACACATAGTCATCGCGGAAGGATGTATTGATTTCCAAAGGATGGCGGAATGGTCCCATGAAATCAATTCCCACACATCGAATAGTTCTACTTCTAATATCCCGCGAAGGCATCTCGTTTCGTCTTGAGATGTTCCTGTTCTTTGACAATTATCACATATCCGCACAAAGGCATGGGCATCCTCAAGGCGTTGGCGATAGAATCCGTGACGCAATACCTTTGCCGTTTCGATGCCCCAAAGTGTCCACCACATGATAAGGTGTGGCAATGGGTGAGAACTCGTGCATCTCTTCCTCTGTATGCATCGCTGATGACTTGGTCGACAGGTGTTTGTATAGCATTGTTCCTCCCAATAGTAATGTTTTACTGAATAAAACCTCTTCACTTCTTTGCCTTGACAAGCACGGGTAGAACTTTAGCCGCAAGAAAGTTAACAAAATCGCGCATAAGGTAAATTAGAATTCATACTTACTCAAAGCAGTTGTTAAATGCGGAAAGTGATCATTTATTTGCACATCCTCGTGTTCGCTCTCTGTGTTCTCCACCGACAAGTGGTGCGCAATCGAATTCTCTGTTCCTTTCTTATCACGAATCTCTACGTCAAATTCTTGTAGCAAGAGGGACCCATCGAATGAGGCGAGGCTTAGCATCCTTCTTTGTCATTAAGTACTTTATAGCAGAGTGGTCAGTGTATACTATCACTTTATTTCCAATCAAGTAGGGCCTGAATTTCTCAAACGCATATACTATAGCTAGTAATTCTTTTTCAGTAGTTGCATAATTTAATTGTGCGTCATTTAGAGTTTTACTAGCATAGTAAATGGATCTAAATACCTTGTCGATTCTCTGTCCAAGTACCGCCCAATCGCATAGTCGCCAGATCGCATACGAGTTCAAATGAGAGCTCCCAATTTGGTGCAATGACTATGGGTGCTGAGGTAAGCTTCTCCTTGAGCGTTTGAAATGCGGATGAGCATTCTTTATTGAAGTCGAAGGCTACCCCCGTCATTAGCAATGTGGAGAGGGGCTTTGAGACCTTTGAAAAATCCTTGATGAATCTTCTATAGAAGCCTGCATGTCCAAGGAAACTTCTGACTCCTTTTGTTGATACTGGAGGTGGTAGATTTTCGATTACTGAGATATTTGCTTTGTCTACCTCAATACCTTGGCTTGATATTTTATGCCCCAAGACGATTCCTTCTGCACCATGAAGTGACACTTCTCCCAATTTAGCACAAGGTTAGATTCTTCGCACCGGCTCAACACTGCTTCTAGATGCCTTAAACATTCATCAAATGATGCTCCAAAGACCGAAAAGTCATCCATAAAGATCTCTATAGTCCTCTCTACCATATCTGAGAAAATTGCCATCATACACCTTTGAAAAGTAGCAGGTGCATTGCAGAGTCCAAATGGCATTCTTCTAAATGCAAATGTGCCAAAAGGGCAAGTAAATGTTGTCTTTCTCGATCTTACGGGCTATTGCAATCTGGTGATACCTCGAGTATCCATCCAAAAGCAATAGTAGTTATGCCTCGCGAGTCCGTCCAACATTTGATCTAGGAATGGCAACGGGATGTGTTCTTTTCTAGTTGTTTTATTCAACTGCGATAGTCGCAGATTCTCCATCCGGTGACTGTTCTCGAGGGAATGAGTTCGTTTCTTTCGTTAGCCACCACTGTTATCCCACCCTTTTTCGGCACCACTTGTACTGGGCTTACCCAAGTGCTATCAGATATGGGGTAAATTACTCCTGCATCGAGCCATTTTAGGATTTCTTTCCTTACTACCTCCTTCATATTTGGGTTCGCTGCGGGCTTCGATGGATGGTCCGCTCTCCTCATCTAGACGGATCTTATGCATTACACGTTGATGGACTTATCCTTTATGTCCGCTAATGTCCATCCAATAGCCCGCCAGTGATTCTTTAGTACTCTTAGCGCTTTATCAATCTCTTGGTGGATAGGTGGCATGAAATGATCACCGGTAGGTTTTCTTCACCTGTATTGGTATTGTAGATGATTGGGTAGGATTTTTAACTCTAACTCGGGCCTTCTCTGGATGGTAATGATCTTTACGCACTGTCCCATTTCTTCATACTTCTTTGTCCTTGTATCCCATTTTTCATAAGCATTCATCCAATTTGCATACTCCATCAGATCTGGATCGTTTCTACTATCATCATCCCATGTGGTCAGTACTTCTTCAAGCGTATCATCATATTCGAACTCTTTGTTTGACATTGTCTCTTCGATAAGATCAATGGCCGAGCGATTATCTTTGGCCTCGAAAATTTCTTGTTTGAAGAACATTAAAAATCACCTCTTCTTCATTTACTCGAAGCTTCAATTCCCCTTTTTGAACATCAATGAGAGCCTGTCCTGTGGCTAAGAAGGGTCTACCCAGTATGATGGGGATTCCATCGTTATCTTGTATGTCTAAGATAACGAAATCGGCGGGGAAGATGAACTTGTCCACTTTTACTAATATATCTTCGATGACTCCTCTCGGATGAACAATTGAGCGGTCACTAGCCGCAAGTGATGTTTGTAGGTTTGATTTCTCCCATTTCTAGTTTGCGAAAACTAGATAGGGCATCGATTTATGCTGCTCCCGTGTCGCATGCTGCCTTTTGACATTCAAACTTTCCAATAGTGCGTGGGATGGTAAAGCTCCTGTGGTCTTGTAACTTCGAGGCTTGTCTCGTAGGATGACACTACATTCTTGATTAACATCACCGCTTCGTAATCCTCTATCTTCCTCTTTGCTAAGCACATCCTTCGTGAACTTGGCGTAGCTCGGCATTTGTTCTAGTGCTTCAAAGCGGGATATTGAGTTGCAATTGTTTGAGAACCTCGCGAACGGAGAATTGCTTGTCAAGAGTGCATGTTTTTAACCACGGGATATGGTATCATCACTGGGTGCCACACGGCTGTGCTGTTTTCGATTTACAGGTTCGCGCCGCGACCCTGATCTTGGGCGCCGCGGCGCTCACTTTTCTGCACTGTCTCGGATGCCAGAACTTCCTGTACTATCTCCGAATCCTCGACGCGCGGCACGATCATTAGCGCGCTGGCCCGGCCGCAAACTTTCTCTCACCCCTGATTCGGCATCCTTCAGGTCAATTGCCTGACATTGTGTTTCCTTATTGCTTATCCCAGATGCAGATTGCTCTTCTTGCGGTTCGCTGTTGAATATGACCGCGAGTTCTGCTATTTCTGTTTCCAACTTCTTTATACCCAACCTCATTTCGTCCATGAACTGAGCTTGGGACCTCGTGAGACTGAGTATAGTTTCTCGTAATTCCTCCCTCTGTTCCTCTATGGTTGGCTCTCTATCATATGGACAGTAAAAATCCATATCTAAAGTGTTCCTGAAACGAATCAAAGCCAACAAAAATTCACGGCACCTCGAATTTTCGTAAAAACTAAAACTAAAAATAACAAATTAACTTACCAAATTAGAAATTAAAAATAGATGAATTTGATATTGAACTATGTCTAATCCCCGGCAACGGCGCCAAAAACTTGATGCGCGTAATATGCACACACTTTTAAACGCAAGTGCACGTTATCGTATCAAGTAGTATAGTCTTAGATAAGACCGAATATCGTCCTCTAGGATTAGGGTTCAATTACCAACTATCTATTTTCTAGTATCTATTTGGTGAATTAATGATTGATTGTTTGGTTTATAACTAAGAATTATTAAAGATAAGTAAATATAAAGAATTACTTGGATGTGATGAGAATAGGGCTTCATGTATCCTCACTATCCGCTTATGCTACTTACTAATGCATTACTTATGGTGTTCTTCTTTGGAGAAAGCAGTTTATTTAAATCGCTTTATACTCCCGTTAGGTTATATAAACACTCAACCCAAAGATTGTTCCTTACCTACCTTTCGGTGATAAGGGTAACTCTATAGGAGGATTAAGAACAAAAACCTAGTTGACCGTCACGCACAATGCGCAAAAATTAGGGTTGTTAAGCCTCTCATCAACGCTTACAAAACTAATTGAGGTATTTTCATCCCCAATTCAAGCCTCGCTCACCCAACTTACAAAAGATATTCACAATCCCCTTTTCGTAACTGATTAGAAATCATATTGTGATAACTAGTTGTCAATTAGTTACCAAGAATTCAACTCAATTATTGGATAGATCTCTCAATAAGAAAAATAACCATAAGCGTGCATTAATTTATAACATAAGTTTCAAGAAATTCAACATAGAAAGCCCTATAAGAGAATTAGTTCCTAGTCATGAATATGACAAGAACTAATTCAAAGTTCATCATGAAAAAACTGAATTAAAGAAAAGAAAAAGAAAAAGAAAGTACTAAGTTAATGGTATCCAATCTCCACGCCAAAATCTTGAGTTGTGCAAGAAGGAACCTCAAAACCGCCTAGGGTTCTCCTTATATAGTTTAAAACGCCCTTCTTTTCCCTCGCAGTTGGCCCAAAAATCCAAAAGACCTAATTTTTTCGCGTCGGCGCTGCGCAGATAGATAGCCGGCGTAGGAGTTCTCGCGATCCGTCGGGTGTTTTGGCACCGCCCGATATTCGCTGCTCGGTAGCCGCGCGCTTTATCTTCTGTAGCTCTCCGGATGTTTGCGCGCCGCGCCTCGTGATCTGCTGTTCGGTAGCCGCGCCGAGTCTTCGCTCTGAATAGTGGGAGCCGCGCCTCGCTTTGGTCGCAGGAGGCCGCTACCGGGTCCGGATTTTAGCCTCGTTCGCCACTTTCTCTGCTGCCTGGCATCTCTCTTTGCCCTCTTTTTGCTCCTTTTTCCGCCATTTGGCCATTTTAACCACTTTGACTCAAAAGAAAGAAAAACTATCCTAATACGACACTTATATGTGCAAAATGGGACAAAAGACTAACTAAAACTGACTCAAAAGGTGTATATAGAATACACCGATCAGTAAACCAAAAATCAATTTCCATACCTTCTTTTTAAACCAATTTATACTTCAATTCCTCAAGTCTCCTTTCCTTTAGAAATCAAGTTCCTTACTTTGGAATTTAAGAAAATCGATTTGTTTATAATGATCTTATTAGCAAATGACCATGATCTAGGAAATGTAATACAATTTTGTCTTATCTTAGCTTCTATGCAGATGGAGGTTTCTACTTGTTTTAATATAATTAATTGTCATTACTTTTTCCTTTATTAACGCTGCAATGGTTTGTTCGATACTTATTCCCATTTCCGAAATCAATATGAAATTATCCTTTTAAAGACCAAGTACCCATTACTTACGAATGCGGTTTCACAACTTTTTAACACAATTCAAGTTCTTAGCATTATAACAAGTCAAATATAAGTCAAGTCTCTTATCTTTTAAAAATCAATAAACCATTCTTTTACCTACATAAAGTCGTTATAATTAACTTCCCATAAAGCCATTATAACACTTTATGTTTTAAACCAACCAAATTCGTTTAGCACACGTACGTCTACCGTACTACATAGTTTACAATAATCATGCTAGAAATGATAGGAAGAGGTTTACATACCTCGCGACGATTATCGACAATTAGCAAAACGCTCCAAAGTACTATAACCTTGCTAGCCCTTTTCCACCCTTCAAGTAGAATACGCTACTCATAGTACTTCCACCTATAATGGCCATGAAACGTCTATTAACCTCTAGATCTCTTCGTAGGATATTTCTAAGAACAAAGTTCCATATCCTACGGAAAATTCGGCAGCACCTCCCCCGTTTCTACTCAATTTTCCACCTTTTTCAAGGCCCGATAACCGTAATTAACATACTATAATTAAGGTGCAATAATATCGAAATTTAAAGAAGGGGATCACACGCCCAAACGGAACGCGATTAACAATCTCTCCTTCATAACAACAATGTAAATATAGTCCAATGTAAATACGGTCCAAAGTAAATACGGTCCAAAGTAAATACGGTCCTTAAGTTGGGGTCCTTGGCCAACTTTTACAATTTTACTTATCCAATTACTTCATTAGTCCTTCAAATTATATTCCAATCTTTATATAAGTTATAGCTTCTTTGTTGTTAAATTCTTAGTAAGTAATGGATACATTTTTACCATTTTAATGGCTAATATGCCAATTCTTCTTTTAACATCTTAACAAGATCCAAATCTTTCCTTATGTCTCATACTTCATAATGTACTTCCAGTATATGTATAATATCCATATATACATAATAATCAACTTCACAAAGAGGTTAAGGTTCATTACCTCAAAATAGGCCAAAAAAACGTGACTGTCCAGATTTTTAGCCACTGCTTCGTCAGCTGAACTTGTAACGTCGATAACTCTCTACTCCAGTGTCCTATCGACGAGAGGTTTGTTGCGTTGGAAACTAGACTCGACGAACTTCATTTTAGGCTTTTGAAACACCCAAAAACTCCTAATATTCTAGGAGATATTCCCTTCCAAATTTGACTAAAAAATTCTGTCTAAAACAGTCCCGAAAATCTGCCCTCTCGGCCAAGGGGGGGTTTTTGAGGCTAGGGGTGTGAAATATTGTCTAACTCTTGGTTAATAATCTTCCTAATACATTAAGGAAGAACACTTATAAACTTAAGAATTTTTGGACAACATTTGGTTAAGGGGAGGGAGCAATTGACGAGAGCAACTAAGAAGGAGGGAGAGGGAAATATTTTCAAGTCTTGAAATGTTCTAAGTGTGGAAGATTTTCATCAACTAGAGGGGTTTATATAGTATAACCAAGGGTTAGGATGAAAACATGTGTATGGTATAGATTGTTTGTGTAGGTTCCTTTCTCCACTTGTCCCACAAATGCCATGCAAGACTTTGTCCACTTGTCTTGCCCACTTGGGGTGACACATGTCGCCCTCCTATTGGTCCAAAATATTTTATCTCTCGAAAAAATTCCATAATTGAATAAAATATCGAAAACGTAAAATTTCCTTCACAAGGTTCGGAAATATTTTCCGTCGGAAAACAATTCTTTCATTCTTACCCTAATTAGGGTTTATACATTCGTACGTACGTCCTTACATACATACTCCGGAACTACGGGGTGTAACATATTGCATGTAAGAAATATGATTTGGATTTGAAAGGATTGAATAAGGATAGTATGTGAACATGTTATAGCCAAGATACTACCTTTAACTTATTGATTTAGTTAATATGTATTGTGGGGCAGAATTTTACACGTCCAAGTTTAGACGTGTAATCCCCTTTGTATTGTTGGATTGTTGGGCCTTAAAAATGGCGTTTGGATGTTGAAATTGGACCTTGAAAAGGTGGAAAAGTATGTAGAAACGAAGGAAGTGCTGTCCAATTTTCCGTAGAATAAGGAACTTTGCAAATAGAATATTCTACGTTGAGGCTAGAAGCTAATAGACGTGTTATGGTCATTATAGGTTAACATAATACGTACGGTATATTGGACTTAGCAAGTGGATTGGCCCGAGGAGGTATGTGGAACTTTCCTATCTCTTGAGCATGAGTAGTTATACCTATATAGTACGGTAGACGTACAAGATTTGATATCCGTTACTTGTTTCAAGTATATGATACTTGTTTCGTTTTAAAAGTATAAGTCCCTTGGATATAGGAAAAATGTAATTGACTAAGGTATAAGGTTAATATAACAATTTTATGGGAAGTTGGTTATATTAGCTTTATGGAAAGTTAAAAGGAGAGATTTACTCTAAGTAAGATAAGTAAGGACAAATGACTTGATTTATGAAATGCAAATTGATTTGAAGGCATCAATTGCCTAAAGTTTTATATGAAAAGGAGTCATTTTTAAAAGAATAAAAGTATGTAGTACTTTGGGTTGAATTCCCGGATTCCTTTATTAAGACATGTTAGTGCCTTAAGTAAACTAAAATGAGAGGGTATATGAACAAGACTAATAAGAAGTTAGTGGATTTCTTAACTTACTTATGTTATGTATGATAGCCGGTTGAGCTAGGGTAAGAGTATAAATGAGGGGTAAACCCCCAAGACGTTATACCACCTTCTCCAGGGTAAGAGTATAAATGAGGGGTAAACCCCCAAGACGTTATACCACATTCTCCAGGGTAAGAGTATAAATGAGGGGTAAACCCCCAAGACGTTATACCACCTTCTTTAGGGTAAAAGTATAAATGAGGGGTACACCCCCAAGACGTTATACCACCTTCTGAGTATTCCATGGATTTGCTATCCATGATGCGAGGAATACCTCATGCGGGTCCACAGGATCCATGCGGGTGAAATAGTCCCATGCGGGTGAAATAGTCCCATGCGAGGCGGATGACCTCATGCGGGTCCACAGGACCTATGCGGGTGAAATAGTCCCAGGAGTAGGATTGCTTAATGATACTACGGGCGAGGGACCCTGTTTTGATCATGAGCCTCCTATTTTTATGCAGTAAAGTTTATACTTGTTACTCTCATTGTTAGTAAGGCACAGTGCACTGTAATTTGATTATCATCCATGACTCCAGCTTTATTTAGACTTATGATATTATTACGATTTTCCGCTTTACATACTTGGTACATATTAGTCGACTTTCCTGGGCCGCGTTCATGCCGCAGGTGGTAAAGAGCGTGGGTCCTCATTCTTGATCACCGATCGGTGTCGAAGCTCCATTTCTCGAGGCTTATTCCTTTAGTACGGTTTTCCCGATGTTGTAGATATTATGTACATTCGGGGTATGGCGGGCCCCGTCCCGCCATCGCTTTATCCTGAAGTGCAGAGTCACATGTGTGGTTTGGGCTGTAAGATCAAAGTTGTACTGTCTTACTTTGGTTATGTATATTTTATGGAAGGCAGCCTTATCGGCTAGCCTGTGATGTTTATTGTCTAAATTGGTTTATGTGTTGTGTATGTTCCGCTGCTATTCTCTGATGTATGCCTGAGAGGGGTGCCCAGGTAGGGCACCAGTCGCGGCCCGGGGTCGGGTCGTGACAGAAACTCTTCGATAGTAGAGTACTATCAAGGTTTTTGAGCCATTGCTTCGGGGCCTATTTCAGCCCGCACAGAGATTTGACAAGTCAACTGGCTTTTTTATGGGAACCACATACCCCTCGAGTTGTTTCGTATCACTTTCTTCTTCCACTTTCGGACTTTTGGTTTTCCAATTGTTGCCTTTCTAGCTTCAGAGTCAATGTTTCTGTAGTCAGATTCATTATTTCTGTTTTATCTGAAACTTTCAGGACCAAAATGTAAACATTTCATGGACCAAAATGGAAGTTCAGGAAGAAGCCCAACAGTCCATCAAACCAACTATCCGGTTAGAAAGGTTGTCTCAGCATCCATGTCACGCAAGACTGCGGTGACCCTGGAGGTTAAGCTATTCACATAGGAGCACATGTTCAAGTAGTCGATGCCTTATACTCGTCAGTAGATCTATCAAACTTTGTACTCAATTTGAGTATCCACTTTTACAACCCAGAGGTTCTTTTCTCGGAGGAAGATCAACCATCACACAAGTGTGGTTCTATCTGATGAAGTCTATTTATCTCTTTTAGCTTCTTTCCAAAGCAGCGGTTTTGGAGATGACAATTCATTGCAATTGTCCATGGTTCTTTCTCAACCATATAAGCTAGAAGACCTGGAACAAGTCTTTGTCCCCTCTTTTTGCTCTGTCTCGGTTCAACATCTAGAATCCATGAGTTCTGTAGATCTGGAACATTAAGCTCCGGATAGTCAGCAACTTTCGAGTCCTATAGATCTGGAACGTCTAGTTCCGGACAGTCAGGCACTCGCGGATTCTTGTTAACCTTGAGCAATTATTTTTTTTCCTTCTTAAGGAAAGTTATCTTTGAAGAATTCAGCCTTCTTTGACCCAAGATACCATAAACACTACTGTTATTTGCAGATCCAGTGGATATACACTCTACAGTCTTACGTCCAACTTAATCATCAGGGCTAAAACTCTGCCAGCTTCTTGTAGACTGAACTCTCTTCTCTTTAGGCTCCGAGTTCTTTTTGGGAGGATGGTCTAATTTACTAGTGGTAACGAAGGGGCTTTGTGGTATAATTCTTTGTCGAAGGAGGTCTCCGCCGACCCAACGACTTTCCGATGTGATTGACAAGCAGCGGGGCATGGAACAAAGTTTAATTCATCGCGACAGGAGTTCACCAAGTCTAAGAAAGGGTCGGTCATCCAACAAGAAGGGGTAAATTCGACTGTAAGTCTTTCTCCTTGTGGAATAGTGAAATGAGAATATGAGAAAGGGTTTAGCTGAATGATCGAAGGGGATAGAAAGCAAAAGTGATTCCCGTATTAGCTCATCAATTCGACTACAGGAGAGGCGTGGAAAGACACTTCCTTGACTATAAAGTTTGGAAAGGAGTGAAATGGCTTGAACGAATTAACGAGGCGTGTTGACCGTTTGAATTTACTGCGTTGGAAAGGTGTTCCAATGTGAGAAGGGCGAGAAGCCACTTGACGACCTGTTTTGGCTTAGGTACTTTAACTCTGGCCACACTACCCCATATCACAACATTTGTATGGAATTGTTTGCAATTATGTGATCCCTACAAAGTGATATTTCCTCATTCCTAATGTATTGAATTTTCATGTAGTCATGATTTGGATTTTTGTAAAGTGTTAGTAAGAGACTCTATAGATTGTTAATGCTTCTATGGCCTATTTAAAATTTTCTTGACTAGTCCAATAGCTTTCTACTAAGTTCAAATGTTTTATTTGATGAGGGAAAAGTTCCGAAGGCGAAACCTCTCACCTGTACCAGAGGCCTCTTAGCCAGGTGAGATGTAAATCGAGGGATATGCGCGAGTGGCAGCCCTGCAAGGGAGAGGACCAATGGGACACGAACCCATCAACAACCTTTGCAATATTTCAGCAAAGTATTGTCACCACACGAGTTCGAACCCGCGACGTCGGGGTGGTTGTACCCCAATCACCTTGCCACTTACCAACTCGCATGTGCCCCTGGAGGCAAGTTCAAATGTTTTCTGATCTTACCTACAACATGTGTTCTTGATTGCAACATGACTTGAATGTATGCATAATGCTGGTTTGAGATCTGTCAATTAATTTTGTTAAAAATGTGTTAAATTTGGTTGCATGAGACATGTGGAGTATGATTCCCATCCATATTTCCTATGTCATGCCTGTATTAATAACACGTGCAATGTTTGAGAGTCTTTTAAATGATGAGTCAATTGGTAAAAACTAGAACGTGTTCCATTTCAATCCTTGTCCTTTAGTTTAGATAGAAACTTACATTTGTGAAAATGAAAAGTTAAGAAGTGAAGATGAGTCTGTTTATCCTGTTCTCTGTATGTATGGAAAGGTTGTGTACTTGCCTTATGAGAAAGCATTGAGTGATGTCCTAGGGACATGAGCCTAAGAAGAAGATTTGAGTATGTCATACTTAGCTTTATCTTGGTGGTTCTAGCTGTTGGGGTTCCTCTTATTGGATCATAGACTATGAGAACTTCCTTAATCATGTTGTATGTTGAATGAAAAATCTGTAGAATTTTAAACCCATGGTGATATAGAAACTGTTCAGTAAGCTGGATGTTTAGGATGCTTTCACTTAAGTTTTAATGTTGCAAGAACATAAGACTAGTGTCATTTGAATGTTTTACCTTGAGTACATGAACAGACTAAATAAAATGGATAAGTTGAAATTCATTCCTTTTAATGAATCAGTGTTCTGTTAGGAGTTTAAGCTTGTTTGGTTGATCTAATTATATAGGGTGTTGGATCTGTCAACCTCTAAATCCCCTAGAAAATATGTATGTTGTTTGGGCTTAGAGCTACTTGTGAGCACGATTTTTCCTTTTTCTTTCCCTCTAGACTGCTTGTGCTCAACTCAGATTGTGACATATTTGATGAATACTAGGATGTTTTAGTATAAATAAATGAGTGTTCTGTGTTCAAATGTTTCCCCTTCTCCTTGCTTGAAGCTGGTATGCTTTGCTTTACTGAGGAATATACAGAGATATACCTTTGAGTATGCCTTTGGTATACAAAGGGTGTATATCTGAAGTATATCATGATACGTCAAATCATTGTGGCCACAGTTGGGGTTGGACTTGTCTCTTTTTACATGTCTTGATCTCTTCATGCAAAGTAATGGGTCGGTGATCCAATTGTTTATTGCGAATCTTACGCAATTGGGCCTGTCTACACATGTTCTCTAATGTTGGTCTCAATACACACCTGCGACGGCCAATACCCTACGTGCATATTTAAGTGTAATCATATCTAAGTGATGTATTTATATTGAAATTTCTTATTAAAGTTGTTGAGTTTAGATACCGTCTAACTGTCACCTTCTTTTCCCCCTCTCTTTTGCATGAACTCGTACATGCGGGCTCAATTGGGCCAAAACACGCATGTCTTCTGCTGGGCCCGAGGCCCAACATCACATCACTGAGTTAAATCAGTCTAGAAGGCCCAACAATGGGAGAAAATGAATTTTACATATTTTACTGGTGGGCTTGATATACCCACCAACCCACTTCACTTCATTTCTTTATTTTGTTTTATTGTTTACTTGTATATTATTGAAACTCATGATTAGAAGTTAGATGAAATTAGGCAAATGATACGATATCGTTACAAAGAATAGGAATCCGAATAGTTAAGTCTTGGACCCAAAAAATGAAATAATAATAAGAAAGGTTTTTCTTCTATCGAATGAACCGTAAATGTTTTTTTGATATAAATACAAAGGGAAAACAGTAGCATATTTTGGAAAAAATATCAACTTCTTTAACTTGGATGTTCTTTTCCCAAAAAATTAAAAAAGGATCCATTTCAAAAGATAAACAAATGACTTGAATAAAAATGTAGTCTTTTGGGCTTCACCCATTTCAAGTTATATCAATAGAAGTATTTTATTTCAAATTTGAGTTAGACCAAAGGATGTGGTTGACCTATATTTAAAAAGGAAAAACATGTATATGGCTTTATCATTTGCAAAGAATAAAGCTTTTATCATGAAATTTTATACAAGTTTATGGCATATTGAAGTAAGAGATAAACACTGAACATTTTAAAATTTATAAGGATAATTTTTTTTGATACGTCAGTCCCAAAACCCAGAAAATTAAGCCAATGATCTACTGTCCCTGCCCATTCTAACGGGGCATTCTATTCCTTCGAACTCTACTTAATAGAAAACTTAAGTGTTTTGATCCGAAAAGTGAATAAACTATTTTAATCCTTAATTCATATTTTCGAAAAAAATCAACTCTTTCAATGGGAATCTAAAAGCTTTGTTTTTCGTAATACTATTCTTGATATGCCATGACTCTTGTATACACTTTAAATACATTTTAAGTAAATACTTAGTAAAGTCACATTTTGAAATTTAAAGGTCAACCTCATTCTGCGGATTTTTAATACCGATGTCTAACACCTTTTTCGGAGAATTACCTGAACGCTAGTACAAAAAGGTTTTATTTTTTAAATAATAACCTACAAATTGGATTTTCTAATTGCCCAAAATTTATTAGATGACGACTCTAAAAACATGTAAATCTAAAAAAAAAATCACAATTATGAAGTATCTTTTATACCTTGCGTAAAAGTGAACCGTAACATTCATCACTCCACATTTCGTCTAAATTATGAAAACAAAAACTATCTTTGATATTGATTTGATATTATGTAATTGCATATTGTACACATGTCCATTATATACATTTATGATATTATTAGAATGATATTGATGCATCATGGGTAATGGTCTGAAGAGGCCCTATTGGATATGGTACATGGTTGGAGTTATGATGATGATTTGATAGCCTACGAGCTGATACCTGATGTGGTTATGAGAACATGGCATTCTGGGCGAGTACAGATGAAATGATAGCCTATTGGCTTATACCTGAGGTGATTTGGAGGATCTGCACTCTGGGTGGGTATATGGACCTCATGAGTCCCCCACGGGTCAGGTGAACTGCAAGAGCGTGTGTATACCGGTATATATTGATCATTGTATTGTATATCATTCGCATTCATACCATTCTCTTTTGACTTTATTGATTTCATGACATATTCATATGATTAAATGAAAATACTTAAGCTTTATGCTTGCGAATGAGAAAGACTTGAGCTTTAAGACTAAATCTAGAAGAGATTGAACATACAGAGATATATTTAGGAAGAACTGGGCTTTATAACCTGATTGGATGTGAACTTTCTACTCTTGATTGCTTACATGTTATAAACTGTAAAGTCGACCACTAATGAAGTGTGGTGGTGAGTATTGGAAGAACCAACCCTCGTCGTCGCTACAGTTTAGAATCGGTCAAAGATGCTACTGAGTACACGAGATTGGGGTGAGCCGCTAGCTGTTCTGCGGCACCACTTCTCTATCTTTATGTTCTGTTTTTTACTTTCGGACAACTTTTACATCAGTATCCAGACTTGTATTCGGTTTTAGCGGCTCTGTACTTTTGACTTCCTGGTTTTGAGGAGATTGTATGACTTAGACTAATTTCTTCTAGCTATTATGAGTATGAGACTTATTATGAACTTAAGAAATGGTTTTCCTTAAATTTCCACTTTTAAACTTGTTAATTGTGAATCTATTTCGATTGGGTTAACCTACGGGTTGGGTAGGAGCCCTCACGATGCAAAAGATTTTGGGTCGTGACATCTTGAAAAGCTTAATTGAACTTAGCCATCTCTGAAACTATGGAGTCATCTGTTTAACCATCTTGTTCTATGTTACATTGCGCAGAAGTCATAAAGTTTAAACCTTGAAGATTAACAAATAAGTACTGATTTTTTTTCAGTTCTGTGTTCTGCTTAAACTATAATATTCTTACTTCTTTAATTTTTTTTTATGTCAAATTCATGTTGAAATCAATGGTTCTGTATTAAACATGTTTTTGGTGAAAGCATCTCTTTGAATTCTGTTGTTTAAGAATTGGATCTACAATGTTTAAAGAATGTAAACGAACACCAACTCATCAGCAATAGGCCATGCATATCTCAGTTCAAGGCATGGTGCTTAGTTCATGTTATGGATAAAGAATAATGACATATATAGAAGAATGACACCAAAGTCAAGGTGTTATATTGCTAGAATAGCCAGTGAATGTATTTGGATTCTTGGTTTATTTACTCTTATTTGTGTGAATCATGCTGGTCTGACTTAAGGTATAAAACTCAAGTAAATGTCATTAGATCGAAACCTGCTTAAGACTCGTTTCTCATAATTGATTACTCCCCTCATTTTCTTCTGATATATACATGAGCTTTGTCGAAACTAAGGTACATAGTTTAACTTTTACCAGTTAAGAAGTCTGCACATAAGCAGAATCAGTCTATTATGTGAGAGTTGTGATTTCAGTTTCGTGTTTCACCCCTTTTAGTTCAAACCATGAGTTGGATAATAAAGTTTAGGATGCAATCGTTTGCCTGAAAGTGTTTGTGTGATACTCAAAACATGGTAAACACCTTTTGAGGTATTTATTGTGACATCTAATGTCTGAAGTTTCATATTATTCTGCCAATCATGGGAATAACAAACGTGTGTACAAGATTGTATGTTTATTGAATATATGCTTTGCACCTTATTTCATGCTTACTATGAAATTAAGACTGCTCTAATCCTCATTTTTTCTTCCTTTCACATGTAATACTAGGATCATCTTGGGAGTTTAATTGGATTGATGTGTAATCAGTTGAAAATTTACTAATGTGGAATTAAGTTTAACCCATTATTTATGACTCGAACAATTGGAATTCCGCACGTCGGAAACATCGTTTCCACACACGTGCACTCGTAGACATAGGTTAAAATCGTGGACGAAAGTACCCTCATACTTATGTAGCATTATAGGTTATTGTTCTTAATCCTCCTATGTGGTAAATCCTATCATAGAAATATAGAAGGGTTCTGCACTGGGGTTGAGCGATTATATATCCTAACCGGAATATAAGACAGTCTAGTTAACCGTTATTTTAACGTAGAAGAAGTCATTCTAGCTGCATTAAGGATTGAAAAGAGTGGATAGTCGAGGATATTGGAGGCCCTAATTCCTTCATAATTGATTAAATCTCAACAATTTAGTTTACTTCTTGCAATCATTCTAGTAGTTAGATAAAAATCCAAATAAATTATCGTTTGCCAAATAGATAACCTGGAATAGATGTTCGGTAATTAGAAACCAGTCTCTGTGGACGATAAACTCGGTCTTACAAGACTATATTACTTGTAATGATACGTACACTTGCGTGAGCACGTGGAAATATCCGCCTAACAAGTTTTTGGCGCCGTTGTCGGGGACTAACGTATAATCAATATCGACTTATCTATTCTTATTTCTAGTTTGGTTTGTATATATTTGGTTATGTTATTTTATTTCTAATTTGGTTGCTCCAAGAACAAGTTATAAACTTGTTATGCGAGCAACTTGTTATCAATTTTTGTTATTTTTTCTTATTTTGTAGGTAAAGTTCGTTTAATAAAAAAGGAGAAAAAAAAGGGACACATGCTATTACTATCAGAGGCAGCAATACTACGGCTACTATCAACAGCAGCAGTACCATCAACAACAATTTAACCCACAGGTTCCACATGAAGATCGAGATGAGCTGCAGGAAGCCTTACTCAGGCTCACCCAGTGCCAGACTCCTCAAGGGCAATTTCAGCAGCCATATAATCAGGCCCCATCAGAGGAGCGGGATGAATTGAGAGAAGCATTGTTGGAACTCACAAACACCCAAACTCAATTCATGGTGGAAATAAGATCATCTTTGCCGAACTTGGAGACTCAAGTGGGACAACTTACGAATTTGGAATCACAAATCGGGAAACTGATGGACATATAACCATGACACCTCAAGAAAGTCCACCGAGTGACCCAGTTACGATGAGTGGTAAGCAGATTGAGGAACCTGAACCACAACAAGCTGTTGAGGAATTTGAAGAGATGGTTGGTGTAGAGAAAGAAAAGGTCACTGAGGACCACCCTATTGCAGAAAAAACAACACCAACTATCATTACTGAGCCCCAACCAGAAAGTCCATACCCTCAAGGGCACCCTCTTGAGAGATGTAGGGAGTTTCACTGATCCCGACATTATAGAGAGCCTAGAAGACAAGTCTGTCTTGTGTAATTGAGGGATAATCTTATATATAAGGCCCTTGTTTGAAAAAAGTGTTGTAGGAGGAGTGAGACCTACAACAATAACTATGCAGATTGAAAACAGTTCGCAGAAGGATCCACTGAGCACTAGTAAGGATTAATTGCGTGCCGCTAAAAGACGTTAAAGACAACGCTTGTTGGGAGACAACCCAATGTTTTTAATTATGTTATTTCAATTCTTGTTTTAGTTATTTTATTTTATCTTGAACAGTCTCACGGTCTTGGATTTTGTCTTATGTTTTGATGGCAGGTGGACTAAGGATTGAACCTGAGTGGAAAATGATCAAAAATGTTGGAAAAGTGCAAAAATCGAGCACAGCGCCGTGGCGCCAAAATGCAGGGCCACGACGCTGAAACTTCAGAGAGCCCAGAAGCTTGTGCAAATTCCAGAATTTTCCTCCCAGACCTCCGTTATGACCGTTGTGTTGTGTCAGTAAGTTTTCCCTTTATTTTTAGTCTTCACACATTGGGGAAAGTGTGTCGATTAAGTTTGGGGGGGGGGGGTGGTGTCTTATTTTGTTTCAATGTTTTGTTTTTGAGTTTTTTATTGTCTTTTTGTTTGTTCTATGTGTTTTGTGAGTCAATTTTTTTTTATGGATCAAGCATGTTGTAATTGCTAAAGACATTGAATGGATAAAGTGAGATAATGTAATGGAATTGAAAGCAACAATCTGTGTGCTTAAGTTAGATATGCCAAAAATTCATGACATCTAATTCTTTGAGATATTTGTGCTTAGCTTATATGTGTCAGTTATGGAAAGAAAAGTTGAAAAATGTCTAGAAAGTCTGTTTGCTTGTTATTTGAGGCGAAATAGTTAAGATGTACATGTTTAGGGAGATGATTCAGACATTTCTTTGATAGTCCTTCTTACCATTCATTACCTACCCTGACATAAATTGTATTACTAGTCAGCTCTTTGAGCCTAAAATAAGATCTTTGTTTGACATCCTATGATTCCCTGTTTGTGCCATAAGTGATAGTTGAAAATATTGTAATGAAAAAGTGTTGAAAAAGAAATAAAAAGGAGAGCGAAAAGTTTGATGCACCCCAAAGAAAAATATGCAAAAATATAAGTTTGGGGGTACTTGTTCTTAGAATGATATGTATCATGCTCTCAAAAGAAACGAAGGGAAAAATGGGTATGAAACTAAAAAGAAAACCAAAAGAAGGAAAAAAGTTGAATGAAAAATGTTTATGGTACGTAATTGAGCCTAAATGCATACTTTTACCTACCCCTGCCTAAGCCTACATTACAATCCTTGAAAGTCCTGATGATCTCTAATATGTATATCTATGATTAGTGGAGAATAGCAAGTAAACAGGTCTATAGCATTTTGGGAAAGATGGAATGAAATTGACATGCATAGGTTATATGTTTGTATTTCCATTGACCATGATCTAAGTGAATTTGCGAAATATCTAACTTGAAATTCTAGATTGCTGATTATTCATGCTATATATGTTCTAACATATTATCCCATCCTGCATCCATGATTTTGAAGAAACAATGCTATAGCTACTTGATCCATTTCATAGAGTCTTCGTTTGTTTGTTTTTGTTTTTGCTTAGTGCTTTACTCGAGGGCGAGTAAAATTTAAGTTTGGGGGTTTGATAGGCATATTTTATATACACTTTTGAGTCATTTTTAGTTAGTATTTTACTCATTTCGTTTGTGTTTAGTATAGTATTATGGTCATTTTTCTTTCTTTTGAGTCACAACGGTCATAAATGGAGAAATGTCAAACAAAACATGAAATGAGCTTATTTGAGATGGAATTGCACAACAAAAGACCAAGAAATGAAGCCTAAGAAGTCCCGAGAAATATAGAAGAAATCAGACGAAATCCGGACGAAAGACTGCAGGACCGCGGTGCCAAGGCGGGATTTCGCGAGAAAAAATCGATTTTTTCGATTTTTCGAAGGGCAAAAGGGTTCGAACGTGATTTTTCTCAGATATAAATTCCTAAAACCCTGACCTAAAGGGGGCATTCTATCATCCTTGTACATATTCCATACCCTACTTTGGGGAGGCAAGAAATGAGGAAAAACACAAGATTGGAGACAACTTTGGTTCTAGTTCTTTTCTTTTATTTGTTTTTATTTCAGTTTATGTTGGTTTGTATTAGTTCTTATCGTGACTATGACTATGAGCTAAACACTTTATTAGGGCTTTCCCATTGAATAATTTGAAACTCTATTTCATGAATTAATGCATTAGTTTGATTTCTTCTGCACTTGATTAAGATTTATTCAATATTGGTATGAATGTTTGATAGTTAACTGGCCATTAAATTATCATAATCTATATGATTTCGAATCAAGAACCAAGAGGAGAGATTTGGATATGCTGTAATTGAATAGACATAGGTTAAAATCGCGGACGAAAGTACCCCGATACTTGTGTAGCATTATAGGTTATTGTTCTTAATCCTCCTATGTGGTAAATCCTATCATAGAAATATAGATGGGTTCTGCACTGGGGTTGAGCGATTATATATCCTAACCGGAATATAAGAGAGTCTAGTTAACCGCTATCTTAACGTAGAAGAAGAAGTCATTCTAGTTGCATTAAGGATTGAAAAGAGTGGATAGTCGAGGATATTGGAAGTCCTAATTCCTTCATAGCTGATTAAACCTCAATAATTTAGTTTACTTCTTGCAATCATTCTAGTAGTTAGATAAAAACCCAAATCAATTATCGTTTGCCAAATAGATAACCTGGAATAGATGTTTGGTAATTAGAAACCAGTCTCTGTGGACGATAAACTCGATCTTACAAGACTATATTACTTGTAACGATACGTACACTTGCGTGAGCACGTGGAAATATCCGCCTATCACTTCTGTTGAGAAGACTTTTGTCCTTGTCCCGAATATGAAGGCTTAAAACCTGACGTCTTCCGTAGCTCAGGACATTGATTCTTCAAGTGTCCTGGTTTCTTGCAATAATTACAATTACACATGATAAATGTTTTATACTGGTGTGTAGGGGTTGCAAGGACCTGCGCATTTAACGAGTCACAATACTAAGTAGGCTTTTGTACTTCTTTGAGTCTTCAAACATGTTTCTTCAACCATAAGTTCATTTACCACATCTTCAACATATGGTAAGGGGTTGCGGTAAAACAAGCATGAACGACAATTCTCAAATTCGGGCCGAAGACCCATCAATAGATGAACAAGACAGTCTTCATCTCTGCATTTAATATAAGCATCACATGCTTGCAATTGATGAGATTCTCATATAGCTAATCGATCCACAAAGTGGTCATTGCACATAAATAATCTTGAATGCCCAAATCATTCTGTACTAGTGCATGAATTTCATATTGTAACTGATATTTAAAAGAAAAATTACTTTGCACAAACAATCTTGACAGATAGTCCCAAATCTCTTAGCAGTTTTGAACTTAGTCAATCAAACACCAATTATTTGTTCAACAGAGTTATTAATTCAAGTAATAATATTTGAATTATGGGTCTCCCAAGTCCTAAATAATTCATCAAATTTTTCATCTCCAACTTTAAGACATTTGTCTTTTCCAGACATATAATCCAAAGCCCATTTACCTTCAAAAAATTTAACATGACATAGCTTCAATAGGAATATTTTTTTTCATCTAACCGAACAGCAATATATTACAAAGAATCATCACCTCCAGCCATTATGAATTTTAACAGAAAAATTCCAAATAACAAGCAATAAAATAATAAAGGGCAGATCTCACTAATCAGATGCGGAAGCCAAGAAGACGAAACCCAGATGTGGAAGCCAAGATCAGGACGAGCACGAGCAGCCAAAACGAGCACGAGCTTCCAAAACAAGTAAAAAAAAACTAACTGATACCAGGGGCGTATTGCATGCGAACCCCCAACTAACTCACCACGAAGTTGGATCCGCGATCGTGCTAAAAATATTAACTTGCATTCTTGACTCTGATACCATGTTAGAATTCATGAAAGTCTTTTATTCATAACATAAATTTTTACCAAATAATAAAAAGATAATAGAATAATACTATTATTGAGAGCTAAACGTGCAAGTAAAAGAAAAGCAAGTAAATTCCTTTATATAAGATTTATTACATGAGATACAAATGTTATTTTCAATATATGAAAGAGTTAATGCTAATACATAGATGTTTCTTTTCCGGAGTCTACAAGATACTTTTGAGAAGGAGAATGATAACAACTTTGAGCGGTCAGTTGAAGGAGATGGAGATATTTCATTACATCCTCTTCCACTTCTTTTTTTAAAAGTTTATTTTAAAGAAAAATATATTAAGTGGGAATTGATCGTCTTTCACTTCACCAACTGCTTTGGCCTCTGATTTTCCGCCTTTCTCCTAGGCTCTTGTTATGCGTTTGGATTTCACGCCTTTGATCTCTGTGGTCTTACTTTGCTAGTCCATTTGGGAATATTAAGCACCTTGTACTTTGCGACTTCCTCACTCACTTCTTTCAAGTCACCCTTGGAGAAGATCAATACCATGTTTCCAACAAGAAGAAGGATGAGATTGAGGATAGTGTGCTTATTTTTTCAGTGTGGACTCTGCTGGTCTTCTTCATCATGATGTTCTTACCCATTAAGACAACAAACTTACGTCTGATTTTCGTGTCTTAGAATAAACTTACATATGATGTTCATATTGTATCGTGCCTTTGGGCCTTGTAAATATATGGATTATTAATTTTTTTTGTGAAGGAGCGCGGTATTCTTTTCGAGTCCATGTAGGATAAACCCCATGACGTGCAGAAACCACGCCAACCGATTAACCACACTGACAAAACCACGTGTGATGATTTCAACCAAGGTTTATGCAGGATCGAACTCGCGACCATGGCCCCGCGCTTCATACACCAACTTGACTACCCTTCCGGGTAAACTCAATCATATTTGCCTTTCATTTCAATAGTTTCCAGATGCATGTCGTTTTAGTCCTTCTACACGTCTTTTATCAAGAGTATTTATCCGTATTTTCGGAGTATTGACTTTGCAAAGTATTTTTTTTCCTTACACATTTAGATCTTTTAAATTTTAAAATACAAAGTTATTATAAAAAAAAACTAATGTTTAACAATTATGTTTCTTTATAAGTAATTTTAAATTTGGTATTCAAAAGACATGTTATTTCTGAAATTATTGTATAAAATAATTATAAATCTTTAATTAATATTGTAAAAAAAAAGATATAAAATTTTAAATTTATATCTGCCCCGTTCTTTTTCCTGCGCCTCCGCACAGTAATAGTTGTTGTATTCTCTATTCTATTGAAGCTTATCTTCGGTGGGAGAAAGCAGCAGCCTGTAAGCACTAACACCTCTACCATTCAGGTTAAAAATAAAAAATAAAAGAACCCACCTGTTTTTCTTTTATCTTATGTCTCTGTTGCGTCTTGTGTGTATATGAAGGCAAGAGCTAGTCCAGAGACCAAGTGTTGGAAATTTTATTAAGGGGGGAATAAGTTTATCCCGTCATTTATGAATCAAACATAAGGAGCGCAACACGCCAGAAACCTCGTTTCCACACACGTGCACACGTGGGGCTAAATATTGTAAATTTCCTTAGTGAAAGAGATATTGACACAACGTAAGAGTAACATGTTTGAGACATAGAATAATGGACGGTGATTGTCGACAATAATCCATATTCCACGTCGGTTAACGAAGAAAGGATTGTGCGAAGTGTAAGATGGAATGGGTCGGATAAGACCGCGGAGCCGTGGAGGACCGCGGCGCCGGACGAACCAAGACGCGACAGTGGAGCGCCGCGGCACCCTATGGGCAGTAAGGTTCTGGTCTGGAGGCGCCGCAGCGCCAGTCAGGCAGGGCCGCGACGCTTCCCAGACAGTGAATCTGGAGACGAAAATTTAAGAGTTTCTCTTAAAATTTGTGTGGGTCATTGTATTAAGTGTGTTCACACATCCTTTGCTTGGCTCAATGAACCTCCATTAAGGCATTCACATTGCAAATGAAGAGGCATCTTTGCACCTATAAATTGATGCCTTTGTGGTTCAGATTTTAGAGGTGCTAACTTGCTTTACTTCAGATTTTATGTGCCCAACATCACTTCATTTTAAATGAAGATCTTACACACTTCTACAAGAATGTTATGAACTCGTTACACCACGAAGTTCAAGCAAATATCTGAGTCAATCCTTTTCTTAGCAATTCCATATTTGTATTCTTCGATAGATCTTCTTCGTTGTGCTTTACGAAAAAGATCTATCGAAGAACACAAATATGGAATTGCTAAGAAAAGGATTGACTTAGATATTTGCTTGAACTTCTTGGTGTAACGAGTTCATAACATTCTTGTAGAAGTGTGTAATATGAAGAAGATAAGTCGTTGCTTTATCTTGGGAGACGAATGCTCTGCTAACGTAAAAACATGTATACAGGGGCAATATTGTCTTAAAGAGAAAGTGTCATCCCTTGACTCATCATGTGGTGAAATGTTATACCCCGTATTTCCAGGGTATGTACGTGAGGGCGTACGTATATAAATTTGAGCCTTAAAGATTAGGCAAGAATGAAATTTTGTGCACAAGTACCGAAAGGAGTCGTTTTTCGACGAAACGTTTCCACAACTTTCGTAGGGAAAATTTCGGCTATGTCATTAATAATTTTTGCGGATTTTTCCGAGATACGAAACATTTTGGACCAACGGGAGGGTGACATGTGTCACCCTCACATTGGAAGGAAGTGGACGGCCAAAGGGGAAAAGTTGGCACGTTTTTTGTGCAAAAATTGTGGTCAAGGGTTAGGTAGGATATTTTGTGTAGTTGATGAGCAAGTGAGACCCACAAACACATGGCTTCATCTTGACCTTACACTTGCCTTACACTTGGATAGATCTTGGCCATTGGTTGGCCATTTCTTGACCTATAAATACCCCTCTAAGTTGATGAACTTATTCATCCAAAAATTGTCTAAGTCTTGAAAAATCCTCCTCTCCTCTCTTGTTGTCTTCGTCCACCACACCCTCCCCTTGAGAGCTCTGGCCGAGAGCAACCCCTAGCCTAGTTGTGCTAGTCGAAATACTACCCCCCTTGGTAGAAATGTATTCTACAAGTATTGTTATAATGCCCAAAATACTTTAGCCAAATACCTTGTAGTACTTTCCAAAGTACCCTTTGTACGAAAAGCCCGGAAAATACTATTATACTTTCCTTTAGCCACTAAACGAAACCCTATGGAAAACCTTCATAGTCGGTTGAAGTGTTTAGTAGAAGTTGCGTAGAACTTCTAAGGGTTGTTTGGAGCGGATTGAGCACTCGAGTAGAGCTAAACGTTGCTCGGGAGCGACTTTTACTTGAATAATTTTGGGCTCATCGAGGTAAATACTATCATCCTTCTAGTGTAATTAGAAATTACATCCGTAGTAGTATAGAAATGAATATAAGATTCATAGAAGAGAATTGAACTGTAATAGAAGGATATTACAGAAAAGACTTGAACTGAAATCACTTCAGAAGAATATAAGTAGAAGTTCAACTGTACTTACATAGGACTGTATATACAGCAGACTGATAACCTTTATTGGTTGAATGTTCTGCAAGTAGCATGGGCTACTTAGAAGGTGGACCAAAGCAGGTTATAGCCGTGAGCGTTTTGCTTATAGTCGATAAATCGTCGCGAGGTATGTGATTCTTCCTATACTCTTGAGCATGATATTTTAAAAGGAAGATATATATAGTACGGCAATGTCTTTTGACTTAAGCCTGAATAATATATAGTACGGTAGACGTACGTGTGCTAATTGAACGTGGTTATACGGCAATGTCTTTTGACTTAAGCTTTGAATAATAAGAATTTTGAAGTATTTCAAAATTGCTAAGAAACCATTTTTGAAAGAAGAGTAACACTTGGTTTTAAAGGTTTTAAAAAGAGTTATACTAGCCTTATGGGGAGTTAGGTATAACGTCTTAAGAGAGGTAAAGAAGATGGTTACTGATTTTAGAAGTTAAGAGACTTGATCTTATAAGATAAGAGACTTAACTTAAATGAATTAATATGGATTTTGTGTGAAACCTCATTCGTGAGTAATGAGTACTTGGTTTTTAAAAGGAATAATGTTTTACTGATTTCGGAAATCAGAATGTGTATCGATAAACCACTGCAGCGTTAATAAAGGAAAATGTATTGAATAATTAAGTATTATTAAAACCAGTAGAAACCTCCATCCGCATGAAGCTAAGATGAGACAAAATTATATTACATTTTCTAGATCATGGCTGCTTAATAAGATTGATTATGAACAAGATTAACCTACTCACCTATGGCATATGTTACTCTATTGTTTTAAAAAGAGATTAAGACATTGAACTATGAAACTTTTCTAAAAGGAGACTTGCGTAATTGAAATTAGGCAAACTGGAACTTTAGGAAAAGAAAGGCATTGTGTTGTCTTAAAATGGTTTAAAACATAAAGTGTTATAACAGCTTTATGGGAAGTTGGTTATAACGACTTTATGAAAACAAAAGAAGGGTTTTATCATTTGTTTTAATGTGGTAACTTGACTTTTAAAAGAGAAGTATTTTGGTCCAAAAAGAAGGCATGGTATTGCCTTAATTTGTCTTAAAAAGGAAAGTATGAAAGTTGTTTTGGTTTACTTAAAAGATATAAGTCACACATTTTTATATACTACGGGTATCGGGTGACTTTTATAAAAGGAATGAATCTCTTAAAAGGAATTTAACGTACGTAGTACTTTAGGGTTAAAATCCAGACTTTGACATAAAATGAAAGTACCTTGAGTTGTGTATAACTTGCCTATGCTTGTTGTTGTGAAACTTGACCATGTTATGTGTGATAGCCTTGTTGTGTAAATCGTGGTTCTACTCGACTACGGTTCATCCGGAATGTATTTCACTCGACTCACGGTTCATCCGGAATGTATTTCACTCGACTATCGGCTCATCCGGAATGTATTTCACTCGACTACGGCTCATCCGGAATGTATTTCACTCGACTACCGGTTCATCCGGAATGTATTTCACTCGACTCTGGCTCATCCGAATGTATTTCACTCGACCACGGTTCATCCGAATGTATTTCACTCGACTACGGTTCATCCGGAATGTATTTCACTCGACTAGGTTCATGGGATGAGCAGGAATGTATCCCACACGTTTCTATCTTGGGTCCATGAGATGGGCCGAGACATGTTATACGTATCACATGATTTGTACCTAGGCTAGCGGTGAGGAAGAAGTTCCACGCACGAGGATGACTTTGAGGCGTGAGTCACGACTTGACATAATTGTTTTTATGTTGTGAATCGTAGTTTGGTTATCATACATGTCTCTGCTTTATATAGACTATTATGATTTCATTTACGATTTTTCTGATTTCACATACTTGGTACTTGTTATCGACCTCCTTCGGGCTGCGTTCATGCCGCAGTAAGTACACCTACCGCCGATCCGCGTTTAGGATCTCATTTCAGCGTCGGGAAGCTCCGCCTTCGGAGGCTTATCTTTGGTATGTTACCACGAGTGCAGAGGTCCTTGTACATTCGTGGTATGGCGGGCCTCACCCGGCCATAGTTGTCAGATAAATCTTAGGTGCAGAGTAATTGCCAGGCGAGTTGTAAGGATTGTAACTGTTCAAATGTTTATATATATATATATGTTGAAAGGCAACCGTTTTAGTTGGCCTATTTTCTTTCATCCTAATCCATGTCTATTTACATGTTTAAGTTTTATTTCCGCTGGTTTTCTCTGATGTTGTATCACTAGGGTGCCCGGGGTAAGGCACCAGTCACGGGCCCGGGTTCGGGTCGTGACATGAAACTTAACCAATTTGTTATTTGAGTCCTTATTGCAGACAAAAGGATCAAAAACTTGCAGCAGTTGACATTGCCAACGACAGACAGAAGAAACATGAAGCTGTTGAATCTACAGACACCACGTCACGAGACTTGATGGTGGTTGACACAGAGAATCAAGAACCTATATACATAATTATTGTAACTAGATGATATTATTGTAATGATGTTGTAATGAACTCCTTAGTATAACCTTTAGATCACTTGTAATAGTTAGTTTAACTATTCCCCGGATGTATATGTGCGTACAAATATCCAACAATTTTAAGACAATATTGTAATAGTGATCAAAAGATGATCTCGTGAACGTGTGTTCAAAACACGATGAAGATGCCGCAAGGAAATTCATGCGTCAGACAACGTCAACACATAAGTCTACATGTGTCTAGGCTACAGATCCGGAAGATCCGGAATATGATGGGTTGGAAGAAACAATGCTACGTTAAAGGTAAGCATTTCTTCTTTGTCAATTATTGTCACGACCCGAACCAACGGGCCGCGACTGGTACCCTACCTGGGTACCCTTCTACCCACACATCACATATAACAAACGGAAGCTTAAGAACACTTATAATCACATAACAAAAAGGATCTTGTCCCCTGAACTGTAATAACAAACTTGTATAATAAGACAGACAGACCGACAAGGCCGTCACTTTTTCATAGAATTGTCCAAACGGACTACAACCGTACACCCGTTCAACCCACACATGACTACAGACCTCTAAGAGTTTACAGTAACTATGATGGGACAAGGCCCCTCCATACCCCTGAATATACACAAGTCAAAATGGAAGACCTGTACCAAAATGACTAGGCTTCGGAACAATGGAGCTATCCCAAAACGCTGAGCAAGGATCCTAAGCTCGAGGATCACCAAACTGTGTACCTGTACATGCGGGCATGAACGCAGCCCCCCGAAGCGGGTCTGTACAACAAGGTACCAAGTATGTAAACATAAAGTACAGTAAATAAGATCATAACTGTACAAAAGATGACAGACACAAGTATGAAAATTGAATACCAGATTCAACCGTGCCATATAAAATAGAGTCAACTGTACCTTTTTAAAAGTGAGAGCCAACCGTGCCCTTTTAAAAATGAGAGTCACCGTATCTGTTTACATATAACGTATCCCGGCCCATTAGTGAGGGACTCGATGGAATCATAATACATATATAAAATTAACTGTATCTTTTAAAACTGTAAGAGCGTCATGTCAAAATCAGGGACACCTGCCCATAGAATCATTATGCATAGCCTATTCATGGGAATCAAACCCGCATGGGTCTTTATACGCGCATGAGTATCTCGTACTCGCATCACGGAGGTCGATCCATGGAATCATGTACATATACTATTCGTGGGAATCGAACCCGCATGGGTATTTATACCCGCATGAGTATCTCGTACTCGCATCACGGATCTTGCCCGTGGAGTCATAATATATGGGAATCGAACCCGCATGAGTCTTTATACCCGCATGAGTATCTCGTACTCGCATCACGGATCTTGTCCGTGGAGTCATAATACATGGGAATCGAACCCGCATGAGTATCTCGTACTCGCATCACAGATCTTGTCCGTGGAGTCATAATACATGGTAATCAAACTCGCATAGGTCTTTATACCCGCATGAGTATCTCGTACTCACATCACGAATCTTTGTTTCGTGGAGTCATAATACATGGGAATCGAACCCGCATGGGTCTTTATACCCGCATGAGTATCTCGTACTCGCATCACAGATCTTGTCCGTGGAGTCATAATACATGGGAATCGAACCCGCATGAGTATCTCGTACTCGCATCACAGATCTTGTCCGTGGAGTCATAATACATGTATCATTAGGGACTTGAACCCAAAAGTAATATGTACGTTCACCGTACATACATTTTATAGAAAACACCAAGGCACTCTCATGCCTTTCATTTTAAATCTTCATTTGGAAAATCAAGGCACTTATCATATCAAGTATCATTTTTAAATCCTCATTTGGAAAATCAAGTCACTTATCATATCAAGTATCATTTTAAATCCTCATTTGGAAAATCAAGACACTTATCATATCAAGTATCATTTTGGGATTTAGATCCAATAAAACTATGTACGTCCACCGTACACTTACTTCATATAACCAACTTTCAAAGAAGAAAAGATAGTTCACACACCGCTTGTCATCTGTATCAACTCGATAATCTAAATTCGTCTCGCTCCTCTGGCTAACATTTTGGAAACATTTGCATGGTGATAACCGATCCGAATTGCCAAATTAATTCATTTTATGAGTCGTTAATAAGTTATATATTTATAATGATCTTATCTAATCAGCTGTGAACTAGAAAATGTAAAACGAACTGGTTATATCTTCGTTTCTATGCAGATGGAAGTCTAATCATTTCAATATAATTGCTTGTCAATACCTTTTTCATTTAACGCTGCAATGACTTGTTTTAATACGCTGCAATGACTTGTTTTAATACGTTTATGAAAATCACTCTCAACGCTTAATACTTATTAGTGTTGTAACTTAGCAAGGTCAACTCGACACCAATGCTTACTAAAAACTCTTACCAACATCTCCCATAAGACTTGGTAAAGACTTAGAAATAATTTAGACATGCCTTTAGCATATAATCAATAACATGAATACTCCTTAACTTCTAAGAGTAGAATAACTTTTGAAACAATACCACCATTATGGTTCATACGTCGAACATGCCAAAAGAAAGAAGGAAAAGGTTCACATACCTTATTGACGGCTAACCAACATGATAAGTAGAATACGTCCCAAATAGGTACTTCAACCTATAATAACAATAACATGTCTATCAACTCCATGATACTAGTGTAAGACATATATCAAGTAATGACTCTCTTTTCATATAAAAATTTGTGCAGCACTTCTCCTATTTATACGTACTTTTGCACCTTTCAATAAGGTCAATTTCATCAATAACCAAGCACCAATTAAGGGCACAACCAAACAGTTAACCAAGGTGATTCACACACCTATTTCTCTCGTAAAAACAACATCTTATTACGTAAAACAGTCCACTAAAATCAGTCCATAATCCAACAACAACGAGGGTAATGTGAGGCCTTTCAACACCTTTATATACCCTTATTCTTTTAAGACTTACATTAGCAATTACTACATTTAAACATGCATATTGGTGGTTGAATTTCCAGCATTTCAACACCACAAAACAGTCCCTAAAACTGCACAACAATATCCAACAGTTTTTACAAGTCTCGGTCACAACCAATATCAAAGCCCTTTCCATAATTTCTTATAATCCAATTCAAGTTTCAACATTTTTATATAAACCATAACAACTTATCAACCACAAGATTCCTTCATTTTAACATCCAAAAAGTGACGTTAATAACAACAATTATAGCCAACGAAACCAATATACCAAAACTGCCTCATTCTTGGCCCAACCACCAAACTACCACAAGCACTTCTTATTCTCTATTCCTCTTAACACAAGTTCATCTATTAATTATAACAACATGTAATATCCAATTACTTCAAGAGGAAGAAGAAATCTTACCTTAAATCTGAGCCAAAACAGTCCACAAGTTTCGGCCACACCACTTCCTTTTGCACCACTTCTTCAAGCTCCAACAACACTCATGTAACCTCTACAAGCTTATAACCATCTTGCCTTCTTGTTTTACTTCCAAAAAGTTCATAAGAAGCTTAGGGTTTCAACACCAACTTTCGGCCAAACCGATTTGGAGAATACTTGGAGAGTTAACTTGGCTAAGAACTTGATCAAGGTGTTTAATCTAGGAGAATAGTTAACTCTTATTCTTCACTTTTGCTAGAAGAAAAATCATGTCTTACTAGTTTAAGGAAGAGAGAAGAGAAAGCTTTTGGAAGATAAGATATTTGTGTAAAATGACTAAGTCTTGCTATTTACTCCTCTCTATATAGATATTTCCTTTGCAAGACAAGTGGATGAGGAACACATGTCACCCTCCTATTGGTCACAACATCTCTTAACAAAATATCTTAACACTTGGCTAAAATGTCTAATTTTTTGAAGGGCCACACAAAATTGTGAAATTTACGGTGGGCCCCATATTATCAATGTCAAGACTTCATAATACAATACTAAGTCCATAAATCCAACTAGAAGAATTAAACTCCAAGTTACTAATTTTTCGTCGTCACATTTTTTCCCAAAATTTCCATATAGAAATGTAAATATACTTTCCTTCCAAGCTTCCAATCTTATTTTCTTACTTATGTTCTCACTTATATGCCCTGGAACTACGGGGTGTAACATTCTTCCCCCCTTAGAAACATTCGTCCTCGAATGTTCATCAAAGGTCTCAAGCTATACAAATTTCGGCATAGTCTCCTTTGACTATACCTATCAACCTATACTCAGTAAACCCAATGATGTCTCACATGGACACAATATAACACAGTCTCATTCTACTTCTGATAGTCCTTAGCACATTGTACTTCCTTTGTAATCAAAGTCACATTCATAAGGTCTTATTGCAATTCCTTAAAATTTATAATACCATTTCCAATCGGCTCAACAATCATCAACGACAATCACAAGTAGTTTATACTCAAACCAAGGAATCACAACCAACTATACAACAATTTTAGCAACCTGTACACAAAGCCCATATATTCCCTTTCTGGGCCGCTGTCGCTTTCTCATAGCTGCAACCACAATAATACGTTAGGGAGGGACTACCCTAACAACATAGATCTATCGCACGATCTTAGAGTAAGAAGAATAAAAACCAATCCTAAATGTAATGTAGCCTCCTGTTTATGGGTGTGGTGCACAACACACCGATAACCAAGACGCTACTGCACACGATCTGTAGACATTCCGAGGACTAACTGCTCTGATACCACTCTTGTCACGACCCAAACCGACGGGCCGCGACTGGTACCCTACCTGGGTACCCTTCTACCCACACATCACATATAATCAGCGGAAGCTTAAGAACACTTATAATCACAAAACAAAAGGGATCATGTCTCCTGAACTGTAATAACAAACTTGTATAATAAGACAGGCAAGCCGATAAGGCCGCCAATTTTTCATAGAATTGTCCAACGGACTACAACCGTACACCCGTCCAACCCACACATGACTACAGACCTCTAAGAGTTTACAGTAACTATGACGGGACAAGGCCCCGTCGTACCCCTGAATATACATAAGTCAAAATGGAAGACCTGTACCAAAATGACTAGGCTCCGGAACAATGGAGCTATCCCAAAACGCTGAGCAAGGATCCTAAGCTCGAGGATCACCAAACTGTGTACCTGTACATGCGGGCATGAACGCAGCCCCCCGAAGGGGGTCTGTACAACAAGGTACCAAGTATGTAAACATAAAGTACAGTAAATAAGATCATAACTGTACAAAAGATGACAGGGACAAGTATGAAAATCGAATACCAGATCCAACCGTGCCATATAAAATAGAGTCAACTGTACCCTTTTAAAAGTGAGAGTCAACCGTGCCCATTTAAAAATGAGAGTCACCGTATTTGTTTACATATAACGTATCCCGACCCATTAGTGAGGGACTCGATGGAATCATAATACATATATAAAATCAACTGTATCTTTTAAAACTGTAAGAGCGTCATGTCAAAATCAGGGACACCTGCCCATAGAATCATTATGCATAGCCTATTCATGGGAATCGAACCCGCATGGGTCTTTATACGCGCATGAGTATCTTGTACTCACATCACGGAGGTCGATCTATGGAATCATGTACATATACTATTCGTGGGAATCGAACCCGCTTGGGTCTTTATACCCGTATGAGTATCTCGTACTCGCATCACGGATCTTGCCCGTGGAGTCATAATACATGGGAATCAAACCCGCATGAGTCTTTATACCCGTATGAGTATCTCGTACTCGCATCACGGATCTTGTCCGTGGAGTCATAATACATGGGAAGCGAACCCGCGTGGGTCTTTATACCCGCATGAGTATGTCGTACTCGTATCACAGATCTTTTCCGTGGAGTCATAATACATGGGAATCGAACCCGCATGGGTCTTTATACCCGCATGAGTATCTCATAGTCGCATCACAGATCTTGTCCGTGGATTTATTATACATGGGAATCGAACCCGCATGAGTCTCTATACCCGCATGAGTATCTCGTACTCGGATCACATATCTTGTCCGTGGAGTCATAATACATGGTAATCGAACTCGCATGGGTCTTTATACCAGCATGAGTATCTCGTACTCGCATCACGGATCTTGTCCGTGGAGTCATAATACATGGGAATAAAACCCGCATAGGTTTTTATACCCGCATGAGTATCTCGTACTCGCATCACGGATCTTGTCAGTGGAGTCATAATACAGGGGAATCGAACACGCATGGGTATTTATACCTGCATGAGTATCTCGTACTCGCATCACGGATCTTGTCCGTGGAGTCATAATACATGTATCATTAGGGACTTGAACCCAAAAGTACTATGTACGTTCACTGTACATACATTTTATAGAAAATACCAAGGCACTCTCATACCTTTCATTTTAAATCCTCATTTGGAAAATCAAGGCACTTATCATATCAAGTATCATTTTTAAATCGTCATTTGGAAAATCAAGACACTTATCATATCAAGTATCATTTTAAATCCTCATTTGGAAAATTAAGACAATTATCATATCAAATATCATTTTGGGATTTAGATCCAATAATACTATGTACGTCCCCTATTTATACGTACTTTTGCACCTTTCAATAAGACCATTTTCATCAATAACCAAGCACCAATTAAGGGCACAACCAAACAGTTAACCAAGGTGATTCACACACATATTTCTCTCGTAAAAACAACATCTTATTCACGTAAAACAGTCCACTAAAATCAGTCCATAATCTAACAACAACGAGGGTAAAATGTAAGGCCTTTCAACACATTTCTATACCCTTATTCTTTTAGGACTTACATTAGAAATTACTACATTTAAACATGCATATTGGTGGCTGAATTTCCAACATTTCAACACCACAAAACAGTCACTAAAACTGCACAACAATATCCAACAGTTTTTACAAGTCTCGATACAACCAATATCAAAGCCCTTTCCATAATTCCTTATAATCCAATTCAAGTTTCAA